>JAJTUV010000498.1:35000-645138 GCA_021653895.1 Mastomys natalensis | reverse complement strand
TTTGGAAACACTAAAAAAAAAAAAAAAAAAAAACCCCCCCCCCCCCCCCCCCCTTTTTCCCCACTGTGACCCTGGGCGGTCGTCAGCCCCTTCCTGTCTCTGAGACAAAGGTGGAGAGGCTCAGTTTTTCCTTTCCAGTTCCCAGCGGGTGGGGGCTCCCCCTCCCTGGGGCAATTTGGCACAAAGGCCCACCCGGGGTGTTTCCAAGTGAACAAGCTGTCGGGGCCTTTCCCCCAAATGTAAAAGCTGCTGCACAGGCTTCCCCCCCTGGGGGACATAGAGAGGGCGGGGGAGGAGGAGCACGCCTCTCCCAGGGTGGTCAGGTGTCTAAAAAAAAAGGGCCTCTTCCGACTAGGATTTATTCTTCAAGGGCTTCCTCTCCCAGGCACAGGGGGAAAAAAATTTTAAAAGCCTATATGGGGCTGGAGGAGGCTCAGGGGTTTAAAGAGCTTGATTGCTTTCCAAAGCCGCGAAATTACCCACAAGCACATGGTAGCTCACAACCATCTGTAAGGGAACTATCCCTTTTCTGGTGTGTCTGAAGAAGCTATAGTGTACCTAAAAAATAAATCTTAAAAACAAAAACTATAACATACAAGAATAGTTTAAGGGTTTTTTTTTGTTTTTTTTCTTTTTCCTTCTTATCCCTTCCTTTTTGCCATCCCCCTTGATTCAGAAAAACCCAAAATGATACCCCCCCTTCAGAATTGTTTTTCCCCTTTTTATCATTGAAATAATTCGGGGAGTTTAGCCCTTCCTCTGGAACCTTGTTCTTTTTTGGGTGTAAGGGGGTGGGGGTGTGTGGGGGTGGTGTGTGTGGTGGGGTGTAACGGGGGCAGCCTTAAACTTTAAACTTTTTGTACCATGAGTACCAAGTGGGAAAACCCTGTGCCAGCACAGACAGTATTCAGGACTGAGAAGGAACCCAGAACTGTTCGTCTCATTTGCTTGGTGAATTTTTGGATTTTTTTCAAAGGAAACAGAAAAACCGGGGTTTTTGGTGCATATGAGAGATACTTTTGGTTGGGCTAAAATTTCTTGACCTCCTTCCTCCTCCCGGGGGGGACCACAGGGGGGACCCAAACCGGCTTTTGACCAATAACTAAACCCCCCTGAAATGCAGCGGGCTCAGTTCCAGACCTTCAACTTGACCTCTGCATTAAAGAGGCACTCATTTCAACATGGTTCCTTAAAACCTCAAGCCTCTCAAACTTCTGGGCCAAAAAAACTGCCTTTTGCTTCTATAGGGAGTTTTAGGGGTTTTCCCCACCCCACCCCAAATAGCCCCTCAGGACCCCGGGGTGTGCAAAAGCTTGGAAAACCCCCTACAAGACTGTCCCCTGCCCCAACCCACTACTAAAAAATCTGGACTTCGCGGGTGCATAACAAGCCTCGGGGCTTAAAACAATGAACATTTCACCCCTGTGTTGGCATTTTTAAGACCCCCCCCACATCCGGAAAACTCGGGGTAGTGCCTGAAGCCTACGGTGGATCTTTGTCCTCTTGGCCGGGGTCCGGGGTATAGAAACTGACTGTTTTTTCTGTTTTTGGCCTTTGCTCCTGCCAGGGACCACTGGGGGCTTGTCATAGCGACTTTTTTTAAACCCCTGCCACACTGAGAGCGGGGGAGGGCCGCTCGCCTGTGAGTCCGCCGGTGGGCCGCCTGTCAAGCCCTGCGAAAGCCGTCCACGTCGGGATAAAAAAGGCTTTTCAACCCCTGTGGATGCCTGTGGCCCGAATCAGAAAACGGGGAAAGGGGCCCGCCACAGTGGTGCAAGAAAAAGGGGGCAAAGCCAGTGCACCACCCGCTGGGCCATGGGCCCCGGGTTTTGCCCGACAGGTCCCAGTCAGCACAGCAGTAAAAGGGTTTCCCAGTGTGGACACGGGATGGGTAAAAGGCAGAGCGGTTGAAGGCCGGCACGTAGAACGATGAGGCCGTCCTCTCGGGTATGGCCGGGCGTGCTCAGGGAAAAATCCGACCCAAAGGGACTTGTTGAATCAGGGGAAAGGAAAGGCTTTTCACCTTGTGAGTGTACATGTGCGCCCAAGTGGCCGCTGAGAAAAAACTTTTCACAGTAAGGGAAAACCGAGAGGTCGTTCCCCTCGGGGGTATGGTCGGTGCATCTAGGAAGAAGCCCGGCCAAAAACACTTGTTGCAGTTGGTGGGCACCTGTGTGGTTAAAAACCCAAATTTTCCCTCCCCTTTTTTTACACCCCCGGGGAAAAGACGTTTTCTCCTTTAAAGGGGTTTTTGGGCCCCCCCCCCCCCCCCCCGGGGGGGGCCCCGGGCCCCCCCGCTGGGGGGCAAAAAACCCTTTTCCCTTTTTCCCCCCCCCACACAAAAAAAACCCCGCAAACCCAAAAAACTTTTAACAAAAAAAGGGCCCCCTTGTCTTGGGGGGGGGCCTTAAGGGGAAAATTTCCGGGGCCCCCCTTTTTAACGGGTTTTTCTTTTCCCTCCCCTTCTCTTAATGGGCCAGGGCTCCTTGCTTTTTAAAAGGGTTTAGGGGTTTTTCCCCCCCCCAAAATGTGGGTCCCCGTGTGGGGCCTTGGTAACCCTAAAGCGTCCCCCCCGGGGAAACTCAAACCTGTGTTCCGGTGCCAAGTTTCAAGCCCGGGCCCAAACGCAACCCCCGTTTTGTTTTAAGCCCATCCCCAACCCGGGGAATTTTGGGGTGGGGCCTGAAGCCTGGGGCTTTTCCTTTTGGCCAGGCCCCCGGGGAAAAATAACTTTTTTTTTTTTTCGGGGATTTGGCCCCGGCGAGGGTAGGGCCGTCAAGCGATTAGGGTCCTGAATGGACGGGGTTTAGGGGACCCCAGGTGGTGTTTTGGGGCCCCTTTTTTTAACCTTGGGAGGGCCACATGGGCTGAAAAACTTTTCCCCCTTTGGAGCGATTTTTTTTTTTTTTTTGGGGCCGGTTAAAAAGCCGGGGAAAAGCCTGCCCACATGTTGCAATTGGGGGAAACCGGTGTAAAAACCCCCCCCTTTATTTCCTTTTTTTTTTTTCCCGTGAGGAAAGGGTTTCCCCATTTGGGGCCGGGGGGGGGTGGGAAATTTTCCAACGAGAACCCCCCACGTGGCGGGATGGGCCCGCCCTTTCGGGTTGGGCCCGGGCTTTGCCAAGTGCTGCCCAAAAAAGGATTTTGGTTCCCCTAGGGAAAACGGAAAGGGTTTTTTCCCCCCCCCTTGGGTTAAAATTGGGGCCCCAAAAATGTAAAACCGTGGAAAAAAAAACCCAATTCCCCCCCAAAAAAACCCCTGATTTCCCCCCCCCTTAGGCCCAGCCAGGAGAAGCCCGGCCAAAACACTTGTTGAAAGCCCGGGGCACAAAAAAGGGGTTTTTTATGGGAGTGCCCAAGACTAAGGGGTCCGGGGCAAAATTTCCCAAAAAAGGGACCCCAACCCTTTGCCCCCTTAGGATCGGGTTGAAACAGAGGGGGGCCCTCGCAGTTTTTTTCGGGTAATCGGGGGGGCCCAGTGGGGCAGGTCCGGGACGGGGAAAAGGGGTTTTTTTGGGTTTTATTTTTCCCCGGCTTTTTTGCCCCCAAAAGGTTTTTCTCAACCAAAAAAAATCAAACCCCCAAACGCCCTTACCCCCCCCCCCACTAAAAAACGGCCGGGGGGTTTTCCCCCACAGAAAAGGGCACCTGCACTTCTGATCGAAAAGGTTTTTCAATTGGGGGGCGCGCGAAGGGTTTGGGGGGCCAGTCGCGCGGGGGGGGGCGGGGTCCCTTCTTCCCCTTAAACCGGGGGAAACGGGCCCTTTCAAGGGGAATCCGGGGAAACACGCCAGGCCCCCAGGCCCGGGAGGGCCCACCCGGGTGTCGGCCAAAAACCCAGGCGGGCCAAAAATTTCCCACCCCCCCCCAAACGGGATACCACCCCCCCAGGGGGTTTTTGCCCTTCCCTTGGACCCTACCTTTCCCCCTCCCCCTTTTCCCCCCCCAAGGTTTTCTTTTCCCTCCGACTCCGGGGAGGGAAAAAACAAACCCCACACCAACCACCCAAAACCGACCCCAGCCAGGCCCCGCCCCCCACCCAAAAGGCCCCCCAAACCCAACCCTTTCCCCACAACCCCCGGTAACCCCCCCCCCCCCCCATCCCCCGGGGGAGAAGTACGGGGCCAGTCCGCGAAGCTACAACCCCGGGGCTTAAAGAATGAGGGCCCTGTGCGGAGGCCGTTCGGGTCAATCCCGGCGCCATTTGGGGAAACCCCCGGGCCGTTGCTGGGGCCCCCAGCATCCCCTAATTACCTGCCAGGCCTAGGTTCCAAGGTAGGGGACAAGGGCGAGAAGGGAAGAAACCAGGTCCGTGAGCACCCCAATGTATGTAAAAATTGAAAACTCATAGAAACAGGTACAAAGCAGGACTCGGGGGGGGGGGGGGGGGGGGGGGGGGGGGATGCCTTTTAAAAAAAAAAAAAAGTGGGGGTATTTTTTTTGCCCTACTTTTGGGTGAAAAAGGATTTCCAAGAAAAATTTGGTCACCCCTTTTTGGGCGGGGGACTTCATGGCAGTGAAAAAATACCCCGGCACATTAAGGAGCGGTTACAGATGCTGGATCTTCGAAGCACTCTCAAGTGACTAGATGGAAGCAGTTTGTGAATGTTGGGTTTGGGGTAGAATCCGATAGAACTCATTTCAGAGAAAGAATCTGAAAAAAAAAAGCTTTGTTTTCTGTGCGCCGTAATAGGGGGCCATTTTGGGATTTGAACAGCATTTTTCGGAACAGGGGTTTTGCCAAAGTTTTCTTGGGATGAAAAACAAAGCAAGGGGAGTTTGTTGGTTGCGCATTTTCATTAATCAGTCATATTTTCACACAAGGGGTTTAAGCCCAAAAGAAACTTTGGTGACTGTGCCTCATCAGGGTCACCGGGTTTTCCCGGGGCCCCTTGATTCGGTTTTTGCAGTCAAGTGGAAATCCCCGGGACTGCCCTTTAAATTTTAGAATGATAATGGAAAAAAAAGGGGGGGTTTGGGCAACCCCCCCCTTTTTTGGGGGGAAAAAACGTTTTTATGCCTTATGTGTCTTATTTTAAAAGAGAATAAAATAACAGAATCGTTCCCCCTTTGCATCCTTTCTGGATAGCAAACAAACAGGGAAAACACCTGAAGTAGCAGGATAGTAGTTATTTTTTCCAGCCTAAAACCCCTTTTTAAAAAGCTAGGAAGTGAAGCAGGCCCAGGGGTTTTTTCCCCCAACCCAGTTTTAAACTACACATCCCCCAACTAGTTGAGGAATACTGCCCGACACGGGTCAAAGATCAAAGAGCTGCCCCCTTTGATCAACCAGGAAAACCCCCAAAAACATTCATGAACTAATTTTCTAAAACTGAAACATCTCCACATTTTTGGTTTTTTTTTTTTTCCCTGTCACTCCCAGGGGGGATTAAAACTTCGGGGAAGACTGTGGGGATTTTCCCATCAAAAAACCAAGAGAAGAATGAGGCCCTGCTAGGGCCCAAAACTTCAGGCTTTCAGTATGGCTCTTTGGGTTTTTTTTAATATAAAAAACCTTCCTAGGAAGAAATATTATCTCTATTCATCATCTTTTTAAAAAACAAATTTTTTAATTTGCTGGAATTCTTGCTCTGGGCTGGAATGAGGCTTCAGCTAGACTTCGGGGAAAGGGGCTATTTTCCCTTTCTCATGCCCCCCCATAATTTTCCCTGCCTTTCTATCCTGTCCCCGGGGTACAAATATTTTTGGATCAAGCCCAAAGGTTTCTGTTTAACTAATTTTAAAAAGTAAGCTGAGATAGAGCGGGTTTATAAATTTCCCCAAAGGCAGGGAGGGGATTTTGGATCTTTTGCAGGGTGCGTCCAGGTCTGTTGACACAGGAAGCTTCAGCTCGGGAGGCTCCCTAGCAGTGAGCCCCAAATTTATGCACATGGGGCATAATTATGAAAGTGCTTTGCGGGAGTGGTGCTCTGGGCTGTCAGTTCTCCCTTTCCCAGAATGTGAAATACATCGTCCCAAGCCCTCCTGACTTTTAAAGTTTCATTTGGGATGACCCAGATGACACACACCCCTTGGGCCAGTTACATCTATTTTGCAGAGTATTGATAACCAAATACACCCCAAACCAAAAACAAAGTGAAAAACCACATTTTGATCCTTTTAAAAAACATAGGCTTTGGCATCGGGAACCCAAAAGAATTCCCAAGAGAAGAAATGGGAAATAACTAAGAAATATCTCCAGAAATTTTTCATCAACCCAGTTTTACAAAAATTGCAAGTAAAAAGCGATCTTTTTTAAATTTCATCTGCCCCCCGTCAAATGGCAAAAATGAACAATTTAACCAACAATGCGGGAGAGGACAAAAAGGGAAAAAACACCCATTCACTGTTGAGGGGATGGAAAACTGGCTCGGTCAGCCTGGAAATCACCCCCAAAAGGCCTAAAAATAAACCTCCCACGTAAAAGCATGCTAGCACTCCCGGGCAAAATGCCCAGAGGGGGTTGAACAGGGACATTCCACAGATACTTGCTCAGCCCATTTTTTTGTTACTTTTTAAATTTCCCTTTGAGTGTATTTTGTGTGTGTATGTGTTATGTCCAGACTGGGCTCAAACTCACAGGATCCTCTTGCCTCTGACTCCCCCTAATGCTGGTTTAAAAGGTTGCACCACCACGCCCTGCTCTTTTTTTACCCAAAGGGACACTAAAATTTTGGAACCCAATGCAAATGTCTTTCATTTTTAAAAATGAATGATAGAAATTTTTATACCCCAACACACACAAAACAACGTTCTGCGTATAAAGGGGAATGAAATTTGCGGGTTTGTGACGGCTGCTCTCTTTGGGTCAGTTTGATTAAAATTGTGGGATGAACTGCAATCTAGAAATGGAGGGCACAACTACGGCCCCAGATTTTGAGGCTGGGAAGACACGAAGCCTTCAATCCAGATTGTGAGCCCCCACCTTTCATCTTGGTAAACCTTTCCCTGCTGGAGGCCTACTTTAAGGAAAAAGGAAAAGGGGAGGCTCCCCCTTCACCTGCTTGAACTTATTTGCCTGCACATCTTTTGGAGCCTACTTCTTTGGGATTCCAGCTTATACAGAAGACCGGCTAAAAACACCCACTTCTTGGGACTGACCCAACTTCTAGATTCTTGGACTTCCCTTTTTCCCCCCAAAAACCCCGTCAAAAGATGCAGCCTACCAATCATCTCAAAAAAATTCCATCATAATAAAAAATTTTTTTTTTCCAAAATTTCTGTGACTCTAGGGAACCCGACTAATACAAAGTTGGTACCTGGAGGGGTTCCAAAGTCCCCCAGGCAGTATAAGGATGAATCTTTTTTTAAGTCCCTTTGGGGTAGGCTTTGAAATTTTTGCCCAGTACCTTCAAAATTCCCCAAAACCTAAAAAAAGCATTTAAAACCTCTCCAGTCACACTCCTTTTAATGAGAGCTAAAAGAATATTGCGGCCCCAAAGGTAAAAAGTAAAATTTAAAATTTTACAGAAGTAAATTTTTTGATTACCTTGACCCATTTATTGTGAATGGAAAATGGATTGGGTGGGGCCCCCCCCCCGGTATAAGACACTTTCTACAGTTTGGAGGGAAAAATTTTTTACGGGTTGGGTTTTTCTGCCCTTAAAGGGGTTTTAAATTGCTGTGAACAGACCCCAAAGACCAGCCTTCTAAGGAAAAATTTTTACTGGACCCTGAATTACGGTTCAGAGATTCATCCATCAACCCTGGAGGAGCAAAGAGTTCCACCTCTTGTTCCAAAGGCAGCTGGGGAGAACACCGGTTTTCCCGGGGAAAGCTGGGATGAAAATTTTAAATAGCCCACACCGACAGTGACAAACTTCCCCCAAATTTAAGGACACAACTACTCCAACAAGGCCACACCCCCCAAATTTGTGCCACTCCCTGGGCAAAGCCTTTTCAAACTATCACTTCTCCTTAAAAATTGAAAAAGGGAAAAGTGCTGGCACCCCAGGGACTCCCATAAAAACCCAAGACAAAAACTGATCTCAGCTAAGAAAGATTTTTTAAATTGAACACACAACCTAATACTGATTTTTTTCGGGACCAAAAAAAGGGAAACCCCTTGAAACCCCTTTACTCTGCTCTCGGGGTTGGGCTTTTTATGGGAAAAACCGGTTCAAAATTTTAAAAGGGGCAAGCAGGGGACCCTTTTGCTTGCAAAAAAAAAGGCAAAGTTTTCCCCAGCAAACCCTTTTAAAGATGATTGGGTCCTGAGTAAAGGTGGATGGGTGGATTTCAGAGCATTGAGATAACAGAACAAAACTTTCTTTATTATAATCAAAAACTTTTGGGCCCTAAATTATAGTATTCTTCAGTGCCCAGCCACAATAACCCCAGCAAGCTCATATGTAGGTGCGGGAAAGGGGCGCCCAGTGGTCAGCTCTGACTCAAGAAAATTGAGATGCAAAAAGTTCTATTAAACCTTTGATTTGAGGGGGTTTCCTTGGTAAAGCTTTGGGGGATTTTTTTTTTTTTTTCTTTTTTTTTTTTTTTTTTTTTTTTTTTTTATTGTTTTTTCAAGACGGGGTTTCTCTTTGAAAGCCCTGGCTGTTCTGGAACTCACGGGGGAAAAAGGGGGCGGGACCTCAAACCAGAAACCCCCCCTGCCTTTGCCCCCAATGCGGGGAAAAAAAAGGGGCCCGGCACCCCCCTGCCTGGCTGTGGAATTTTTTAAAGGGTTTAAAAAAAATTTCGGGGCTGGAAATGGCCCCCAGCTTTTTAAAATTTTTTCTGATGCTCTTGGGGGGCCCAAAAAGGGGGAGATGGAAAGTGTAGTCCATGAGGGAGTGCACTGAAAAAAAGGGGGAAGCTGAAGATTTTTTAAAAATTTTCCATTCTAGTAGAAGGGGGGGAAAAAATGGGGGGGAAAAATGGATTTTGGGGGGGGGGGATGGGGGGGGCGGTGGTGGGGGGCCCCCCGCCTTTCCCCCCAAGCATTTTGGGGAGGCGGGAGGCAGGGGGGATTTCTGAGTTGGGGGCCCCAGCCTGGCTAAAGAGGGAGTTCCAGAAAAAGGGGGGGGGCTACAGAAAAAACCCCTTTTTGTCTGGAAAAAAAAAAAAAAAAAAAAAAAAAAAAAAAAAAAAAGGGTGTGGGAAAAATTGAAAGAAGGAAAAATCAAAGGGGGTTTTGGGGGCCCTGATTTTATTGATATGAGGGGGTTTTTCCTTTTTTTTTAAAGGGGGAAAAGTTTTGCACATTTAAAAAGGTGTCAGAATTTTTTTTTGGGGTTGGGGTTAAGTCTACAAAAGGGGCCCCTGGGGGAAAGGGGTTTGGCATGCTGATATTCCCTGGCTTAGTTTTATAAAGGGGGTTTTTTAAGGCTGGGGGGGCATTGCAATGCTAGGGGGGTTTAAAAACTGTGTAAACCAAAACCCCCCCCAACAATGGGAAGGCCCAGAAGACATGCTCTTCTTTTTTAATTTTCCCTCTAAGAAAAAAAAAGGGAGGGGGCACCAGCACATTTGAAAGGTTTTTTTTTTTGCCCTTTTCCTTGTGCCAAAAACCTTAGGGTTGGAGATGTTTGCTGCTCCATTTTTTTTTTGGGGCGGGAAATTAAAATTTTGGGAAAAAACGTGGTTTAAAATTGGGGGGAACCTGAAAGGTAAAGGCTTTTTTGTAATTAAATTTTGCCAACCCGGGAAAGGCAAGGTGGACCCTTTTAAAATTTTTTTTTTAAAAAAAACCCCAAAAATTAAAAAAAATTTGGGTTTTTTTTGGGGTTTTTGTAAAGAACCAAAAAAAACCATTTTAAAAAATAATGAAAACCCCCTAAACCCCCAATTTTAATTTTTTTTGGGAAAAAAATGGGCCCCCGCAAAAAAGGAAAAGGGGTTTTGAATTTTTTTTTTAAAATGGGGGAAAAAACTTCCCGGTTAATGGGGGGAAAAAAAAACCCCCAAAATTTTGGGAAAAAAACCGGGGGGCCCCCCTTTTTTAAAAAAAAAAAAAAAAAAATTAAAAAAAAAAAAAAAAAAAAATTAAAAAAAAAAAAAAAAAAAATTGGGGGGTTTTCCCCCCCCCAAGGGGAAAAAAAAAAGGGAAAAAATAAAAAAAAAAAGGAAAAAAAAAAGGGGGGGGGGGGAAGCCTCCCCCCCCCCCGGGCTTTTCTTATTTTCGGGGGGGTTAACCCCCCCCAAAAAATTTTTTCAAATAAAAAGAAAGGCTACCCCCCAAAAGGGAGGGGCCCACCTGGGTTCCCCCCAACCCAATGGGCAATTAGACCCTAAAAAGCAGATGGGGACTCTCCAAGCCCTGAAACCCAAAACCTTTTTTAAATCTGGCCAAATTTTCCCCAACCCCCCCAAAACCTTAAAAAACCCAATTGGGGGAAAAAGGGTTTTTTCCCCAAATCGAGGGTTTTGGAGTAAGCTAAGGGAGCTGAAAAGGGGGTTTTCCCCCCGGCCCCGGGGGAAAAACCAACCCCCGGGCTCCGGGCCCAAAAACCCCACCCCCGGGGGCCATTGGGGGGAAAAGGGGGGGCCCCCCCCGGGGGACCCCAATTTTGGTTAATTAAAAGTGGGGGCGGGGGCGTGGGAAGGAAGGGGTGGGGGTTCCCCCAAAACTTCCCCCCCTTTTACCAAGGGGGCATTGCCGGGGCCCCCCCGGGGCCCATTTTTTTTCATTCCAGCTTGGCCCTCCCCCTCCCCAAAAAGAGGGGAAAAAAAACACCGAAAAAAAAAAACCCAGGCCCCCCAAAAAAGGAAAAATGAGGACCCAAGCCCCAAAAAACCCCCAAAGGGGCCAACCCCCCCCCCCCCCCCCCCAAAAATCAGATTTGGGGTTTCCCCTCCTGGAAAGCCAAAAGGGGTTTATTTCTAAAAGGGAAAACCCCAAAAAAACCTGAAAGACCCCTTTTTTGGGGCCCCCCTATTGGGAAGAAGGTAAAATTTTTCGGGTTGAGGGCGGGAAGTTTTTTCCCCCAACTTTAAATTTTTAAACCTCCCCCCGGAACCCCTTTAAAAACCCAAAAAAAAAGCCTTCCCGCACCCCCCCTTTCCCCCCAACCCCCGGGGGGGCCCGGTTGGAAACCCCCTTTGGGCGGGACCCCCTTTTGGAGACCTCTCAAAAACCAAAAAAAATTTTGGGGCTGAAAATTTAAAAAACCACCAAAGGGGTTTGGGAGCCCCCCCGTCTCACCGGACCTCGGGGGGTTAATCTTTTTGTTTGGGCCCCCCCAAAAAAAGGGGCCCCCCCCCCCCCCTTTCCCCCAAAACCCCCCCAAAAAAGGAAAAAGACCAAAAAAAACCCCCCCCAAAAAGACTTTTTTTCCTGGTTTTGGGCCACCCCAAATTTAAACCCAAAAGGCCCTTTACCCTTTTCCCCCCTCCCCCAACCCGGGGGTGTTGGGGGTTTCCCCCTTTTTTCCTCCCCTTTAAATCCCACGCCCCCCCCAAAACCTTTCCCCCCCCCCCTCTTTTCCCTCTTTCCCTTCAACTCATATAAGAATCCCCAGGCCGGCAATTGTCCACTAAAGTCTCATGGATAAAATAACTAAGAAAACAAGCTTCCTTGTTTTGGAGGAAGTCCTTCAGATAGCGCATGCAGGCTGAGGAAAATATTTACGTCCAGACTCATGGAGCAGAGTAGCTTCCCTTATCAAAAACAGGATAAAAAACCTTCTTGTGTTTTTGCCGATCTTAGCCGCGGTTCGGCAGTGCATAGGGCCACTAAAATTGGACAGACTGAAACAATGCAGCTCCTGACCTTTTCAGTCAAATGAACCCAAAGAGCAAGGTCTAAAACACCCTATTTCGACCTTGACCCTTACCCAAACTAATAAGAGAGATAAATCTATCACCCCCCCTCCAGCCATATGCCTTGGAGGAAATGCCAAAACAAACCGTCTGCTCCTCCTGCTCCTCCCTCCCCCACCCAAAGGCCAAAGCTCCATTAAAATACCAAAGGAGTTCTTACCTGCCCCTCCCCTTACTCCACCAACTCCTATCCAACCAAAGAGAGTTAAATCCCTTCCCCCTTCTCCAAGCTGCAAAAAGTGAGAGGCTTTCAGAGCCTGCAGATAAAAGCCCACCAAATTCCATAGCCCCTTATACTCAACCGTAACCACTCAACAACTTTGCAATTTCAGGGACTCTCATAAAAGTAACCCCGCCTCCTACATTACTCAGGAGTCTGATATAGAACTTAAAACCCAAACTGCTCGAGCCTTCCCCGTTAATATCAATCCCACTCGAGCTAGACCACTTAACTGGTACCCCATTCCAAGCCTCAGACCTAAAAGAGCTCAGGCAAGCAGTGAAGGAAGATGGTATTCATGCACCATGGACAAAATCTCTCCTACAAGAGCCATGTTGCCAAACTTAAACACTCCCCAAGATTGGCGAGAATATTGCCGCTTGCTCTTCCTGGTCCAATGTATCTAGAATGGGAGGCTTACTATCGTGATGAATGCCTTCAACAAGTCAGGCAAAACCTAGCGAGGGCGAGGGACACCCCATGGACTTTTAAAGAACTCTTTGGCCAGGAAGATTTCTCTACTGGAGCACAGCAAGCAACTCAGCACCAGGAACTATGAGCAAGTCCGTCTGTGTGCCATTCAGGCCTGGAACAGGCTAACTCCACCCTCAGGGTCACAAGACCCTGCCTACTCCCTGCTATCCCTCCATCAGAAGGCTGGAGAATCCCTATCTGATTTCATTCTCAGAACTAAAATAAGCTTAGAAAGAAAAATCTCCAACCCCACAGCTAGAGACCTTCTTCTTAAATCCATTGTTTGGGAAGGCATGACTTCTGAGTCTAGGCTAGCTTGCCGGGGTCCGGGAGGAGCATCCTGATAGGTGGATTGTGGCAACCAGAAATAGGAACCGAGTCACACCAGGTTGCATCCATAGCTCAGGCATTTGTGGCAGCAGTAAAAACAAAAGGAGTCTGCTTCAGATGTGGAGAGGCGGGACATTGGAGAGACGAATGCCCCTAAACTCCCTCCTATAACAAATTCTATTCCCGCTAAGACCATCTGTCCCCGCTGTGAAAAGGTTTCCACTGGAGGAGGCACTGTACCTCTCCTCATCCTATATGATAAGGATGGTAAGCCACTAGAGCCTTTAAACTTCAAATGGGGCAACCCTCACCCCCGACAGTAAGAGGGACAACTACTCCCGTAGAGACCTTATGGGTGTCTAGTATCTCAGAAGGCTCCCACCCAAAGTTAACGATTAAAATAGAGATAAACCATTCAAGTGTCTTATTGATTACTGGGGCAGATAGGACAATCTTAAGACAGCAAGAGATCCCGCCAAGACTGGAAAATTTGGTCCCTGGGCCCCAGCTGCTAGGCATAGGGGTACCTCTCACGCATGTATCACCAAACAGCCCTATAGGTGGGAGGACCCAGATGGGGCTACAGGCTTCATACGTCCCCTGGTGGCTCAAGTAACCACTAATATTTTAGGGAGAGATATCTTAGAGGCCTTAGATGTGGTTCTTACCACTCAACCAGAAAGAGACCACATTAAGACAGAAGATATTACTTATGAAGAAAATAGTACCCAAGGAGACCCAAAAAATCTTCCTCTAAATCACCCCCAATTTAGGGACCACTGTTAGATTTAATACTCCCTGCCTTGACTGGCTCTCTGACGAAGCCATATGGGTTCCACAGTGGCCTCTGTCAAGGGAGAAACTTACAGCCCTCAGAGAACTCGTAGAGGAGCAGCTTTCTCTACAACACATCCGCCCCCCCCGCAGTCCATGGAAACCCCTGTGTTTGCTATAAAAAAGAGCTCAGGGGGTTGGAGACTATTGCACGATTTGAGGGCAATTAACAAAACCATGCGAATCTGGGGCTCCCGCAAAGAGGGTTACCCCACATCTCAGCTATTCCTGCCAATGTTCCCCTATTAGCAATAGACATAAAAGACTGTTTTTTTTCCATCCCTCTCCACCCCCGGGACTGTGAATGCTTTGCATTCTCAGTGCCCCCCATTAACAACTCTGGCCCAGCCTCACGATATGAATGGACTATTCTTCCCCGGGAATGGCTAACAGTCCTACCATTTGCCAGGAAGCTGTAGCCACTGCTTTAAAACCCTATTTAGACAAGGGCTAAACATTTTATCATTACATGGATGACATTTTGGTATGGGGAATGCTTCTACCTCCCCCTCCCAACTTAAGGACCAGCTAATACCTTCCCTATCTGCCCTAGGATTCAAAATAGCCCCTCAGAAAATCCAACTTATTCTTCCCATTGCATTTTTAGGAACGGAGATCTCCCTTACTTCAATACGTCCCCTCAAACCCACCCTTTCTTTCCCTCAAAAATTAAACTCTTGCCTCCCTCCAGAGCTTCTTGGGCAACCTTAACTGGCTTCGACCCTGGCTCCACCTTCCCACAAGCACCCTTCAACCCCTCTTTAACCTCCTGAAAGGAGATAAAAGTCCCTCCTCCCCAAGAACACTGTCCCCAGAGGCAGTCCAAGCCCTAGAATTCTGTCAATTCAGCCCTAAAAGATATGGCTCTTGCCAGGTATGACCCAACTATACCTGTACATCTCCTTATCTTTAACTCCTCCCCTACGCTTGTAGGAGCCCTTTACAACCTCAGGGGGTACTAGAATGGCTCCATACCCCAATGGGTGGTGCACCCCGAATCTTAAATGAAGTGGATGCACTTGCCAACATGATTAAAACTGGCAGGGATAGAGCCCTACAAACCCTAGGAAAAGAACCTGACATTCTTGTCACCCCATTCTCCTCTCCGATGTTCAGTGGCTGATCAAAAATCATTCCCACTTTGCTATCAGCTTAATAGGATTCCCAGGACAAATTGACAACCATTATCCTAATGAAAAATGGGCCTCTGCCCTCCCTCTGTTGCGATGGTACCCCCCAAACTATTCTCAAGAGAGCCCATAGCAGGAGCTCCCTCAATATTTACTGACGGGGGAAAGAGGGGAGCTGCGGCAGTAATATATCACTTCCCTGAGGAAGGACCCCCTATCCTCAGATTCAAAGAGCTTCCCCACCACTCCCCCCAATATAAAGAACTATATGCCATTTACCTAGCTCTAAAAGAAGTCAAAGGCCCCCTTAACCTCTTTTCAGACAGTGTATATGCTGTCAATTTGCTTCCCTGGTTGTCAAGATCATTTGTCAAACTAGATGGCAACCCACTCTCCCCTCTACTCATACAGGTCTCCACCCTCCTACAGCAGAGAACCTCCCTCATCTATATCCAGCACATCCGATCTCACAGTCCCCTGCCAGGTCCTATATCTGAGGGGAATGCACTCGCTGACCAAACTGCCTCAACAGGGACATTCATAGCCTCCACTGAGCAAGCAGACCATTTCATTCACGCACACACACAAATCTAAAGGGGCTTCATGCTCGCTTCCCCCACATCCCCCTTGCTCAGCTCCAAAGGATAATAAAAACGTGTGCCTCTTGTGCGTCCCTCATTACCACCCCAGCTTTACAAACCATGGGCACCAATCCCAGAGGCCTCAAATCTAATGCCTTATGGCAGATTGATGTTACCCATGTTCCCCAATTCGGTAGACAGAAGTATGTTTTTGTAACCGTAGATACCTACTCACATTTTATATGGGCTACAGCCCATACTGGTGAAAACTCAAAAAGGTTAATTTACCATATGCTCTCTACCTTTGCCATCATGGGCATTCCTCAACAGATAAAATCGGACAATGGCCCGGCCTTTATTAGCGCCCAATTTAAAACTTTCTGTGCACAGTGGGAAATTGCCCATCATACGAGAATTCCCCACAACCTCAGGGCCAAGGAATAATTTAGAAAGAACACACCGGGACCCTGAAGGCCCAACTCCTGAAACAACAAACCACCACTTATCCCCCCAATATACAATTAATGATCGCTCTAACAACCCTAAACATATTTAACATCTACAAAAACTCCAAACACCCTCCTATTTCCCTCCATTGGCACACACTAAAATTAGCTCCCCCTATCCTAGTACGATGTCGAGATCCTTTGGATGGAATTTGGAAGGGACCAGACCCCCTCCTTACAACTGGAGGGGTTTTGCTTGTGTTTTTCCACAGGACCAGCCCAAGCCTATCTGGGTCCCTGCTCGAAATGTCCGACACCACCCCACCAACCAAGCAGATGTCCCGCCTCTCACTAACAGGTCAAGAACCAAGGAGGGGGAAGAGAAGGCAGAGGAGACGCCATGCACAGAGGAGCAGCAGGATTTCCTGGAAGGATATCCATGACCTGGTGACAGCTGCCCAGGCCATGTGCCCTCCACAAGCCCTCTCTCCTCTATTCTCTTGGCTGTTTTTGTCATCCTTCATGCTAACTCTGCTACCGCCCAGTCTCTCTCCTAGGCTTCCCAACACCTACCATTGGAGATTCTATGCTAGGGAAACCTACAATGGACACAACAAAGTTATAGGAACCCAGGACTGCCCACTTAAAGGATGTCAAACCAGGATTGAGATTCCTCTACACCAGAATCCATCTCCACTATCTCCAGCCCCTTTCTCTGCTTTCCTTACCGAAACACAGGTGAATGCCTCCAGGAGGTCTCCACATATGGAGGTTGCCGATATTGGAGCTGCAGGATGGAATCACCAGTCGAGGTGGCACCATGCTCACCAACCTTAAAACTCATTTTCAGCTTTCCATCAGTGATCCATGGAATGAACATTGGCGGACCGGAGTCATGGGTAAACTTTACTCCAGTGGCTATGCCAGATACCCCATAGCTGACCTACACATCTCCCGTGAACTTGTCCCTGCCCCCAAATCCGCCTTTACCCATGCTAATATTATCCAACAGGAAAACCAGTCTCAAGAGGAACTACAAAACTACCCTCTTCCTGGCTACAGTACATCCAATATGCAGCAGACCTCCTTCCCTTAACGACCCACCCCAATTCCTCCCAATGCTTTTCTGTGCCTCTCTCTCCCGACCATTATTAACAGCTGTTCCCATTAACTTTTCCCTTTATGTAGGCAGCCGTGGTTATGACCAGCACCTGACAATGTAAGCAGCTGGCTTCCAGAGTGGCCAGCTCAGGAACTGGTAAACTGTAGGCAGCCGTGGTTATGACCAGCACCTGACAATGTAAGCAGCTGGCCAGCAAACAAGTCCTTTGAGCATGCGTCGGCCTCGTGCCCCTTCTGAGTGGGCTTATGCTAATAAGGTGTTGGCAGCTTAACCTATCCTGGGAGGACACATCACCCAGCCCGCCTAGGGCAGTTATATAAGCAGCTCCTTTCTGCTGCTTGGGTCCAGGCCTTTCCCTTCCCTTCCTGGTCCAGGTCCCCCGTCCAGTTCCCCATTCCTATGTCAAGAGCCGTTCCTGGATTAAAGCCAACTGAGAAGGATCCTACCGTGTCGCGTCTTACTTGCGGGTCAAGGCGGACGCGACATATGGTGGCCCGTACGGGGAAACTGAGGACTTCACCTTCGTTGGATTCAGAACTCAGCAGCTAGGAACGGCGGTACAGATTTGCAGATACCATGGTAGGCGTCACAAGTCGCGTAATCGCGTCACAGAAAGTGCCCAGTGAGTAGGGCCGTCACAAGGTCCGCGGTAAAGCGGCGTCACAGAAAGTGCCCAGTGAGTAGGGCCGTCACAAGGTCCGCGTAAAGCGGCGTCACAGAAAGTGCCCAGTGAGTAGGGCCATCACAAGGTCCGCGGAAAAGCGGCGTCATAAGGTCCGTGGTCATAGGTCCATGGTAAAGTGGCAATTGAATCACGAGAAACCTTAGAAGTATCATGTTTGTGTTTGTTGTAGACCAGGTGTGGGTCGGTCTGGGTGTCGTAATTATGTTTTTCCTAGTATGTAGTCTTGTTTCTGTTTAAATTGTCATTGTCCAAGACATAAGTGTAAAAAAAATAATAAAGGACGAAAAAGGGCCTCCAACATCTATCCTAGCACAAAAGATTTAGAGACAGAGAGTTCCTCCAGCTCCGATAGCTCAGTTGAGGAGGAAGGAGGGAACTTAGGCAAGATGGAGGAGGAAGAAAAGTTAGAAAAGATGGAGGAGGATCAAGAGAACCTATCAGTTGAAAGGGAGTCTGTGACCCTCTCTAGGCGGAGGAAAGGCAAACATGGGGCGGAGAAGCTTAAACCACCTGCTTGGGAGACGCCCACAGCTCCGCCCCTAGGCCCGCCTCCATATGCGGAGGTTCCTCGGGCCGGTCCACCCCCAGGGACTCCAGGGACTCAATCGTTCTGCCCTGAGACTTGGAAGGAAGCGCGTATGGCCTTCCCATTTTTGAAGATCCGAATCAACAAAGATATCATGAGCACTGGATATCAAAATGTTAAAAAATCTTGCAGAATCAGTCAGGGCTTACGGCGTCAATGCTTCCTACACGCAATCCTTGATAGAAAGGATAGCGACACAGGCCATGACACCATCTGATTGGATAAGTACTGTGAAAGCCTGCTTAACTATGGGGCAATATCTTGACTGGAAATCTATTTACAGTGATTATGCTCAAAGACAGGCTCAAGCCAATGCCGCCGCAGGACAGCCCTTATGGAACCTGGATATGTTTCTAGGTCAGGGACAATGGGCAGGTAACCAGACAGCATATCCGCCAGCGGTGTACGACCAAATTAATGCCATGGCTGTTAGAGCCTGGAAAGCTCTACCCAATAGGGGAGAAGTTTCTGGCAATTTAACAAAAATCCTCCAGGGTCCTAATGAGCCTTTCTCCGACTACGTGGCTCGCATGATGGAAGCCGCAGGGAGAATATTTGGTGATCCTGATACAGCCATGCCATTGATAGAGCAATTGGTGTTTGAACAGTGCACCAAAGAGTGCAGGATGGCCATCACCCCCTGGAAAGCAAAGGGCTTGCAGGCTTGGATGAAGGCTTGTAGGGAGATTGGTGGACCATTGTCCAACTCTGGCTTGGCAGCTGCAGTTATGCAGTTGTCTAAGGGTAAAGGCAGGACCCCTGCTGCAGGGGCTTGCTTCAACTGCAGCCGCCAGGGACACTTTAGGAGTCAGTGCCCCCAAAGAGACAGGGAAAGGCAAAGAGACAGGGAAAGACAAAGGAATACCCCTCGTCTGAGGCCGCCAGGAATATGCCCAAAATGTCACAAGGGTAATCATTGGGCCAGTGAATGCAGATCGACAAGGAACCCTGAGGGCCAAACGCTGCCTTCTGGTTATGGTAGTACGCAGTCAAAAAACGTGCAGCGGGGCCCACGCTTCCAGGGCCCTTAAATATATGGAGCAGTAGAGGGGCAGAGTCAGCCCAACCTACACCGCCCGAGCCTTGGAGAGCCACTCCGGGTTTGGCAGGGTTGGAGCCTCGGAGAGCCACCACGGGCTCAGCAGGGCTGGATCTGCGCTGCACCACCAGACTCGTATTAACACCCCAAATGGGTGTGCAACCTATTGAGACTGACTTCCAGGGCCCACTGCCTCCCGACACAGTGGGTCTACTGATAGGACGCTCTTCTTCCACCCTAAAAGGTCTCATGGTACATCCTGGTGTTATAGATGCCGATTTTGAGGGTGCAGTTAAGATCCTTGCCTCCTCTCCGCAGGGTATCGTGGCCATTTCACCAGGAGACAGAATTGCTCAAATAGTAATGCTACCCAGCTTACATAATGTGTTCCCCAGTAAAAATGTAATAAGGGGAAATAAAGGCCTCGGATCCTCAGGGACTGAAGCCGCCTTCTTATCTTTAGATTTGGACCAAAGACCTATAATAGAATTGGAAATTAACGGCAGAAAAATATTGGGCCTATTAGACACAGGAGCTGACCGTAGCATTATAGCCCAAAAAGACTGGCCTAAAAAACTGGCCTATTCAAGCATCAACCCAAACCCTACAAGGGCTCGGGTATGCAAAATCGCCCGATTTAAGCGCAGGTACATTATTTTGGAAAGACAAGGAAGGAAATGAAGGCACCTTCCAACCTTATGTGTTATCTTTACCTATTAGCCTTTGGGGCAGAGACCTGTTAAAAGCCATGAAATTGAGATTGACAAACACACATTATTCCACAGAGGCAACAAACATGATGACAGACATGGGATGGCATCCATCTCATGGCACTGGAAAATATCTCCAAGAGAGAAGGGAACCAGTGCAACTGCAGTCTAAAGGGCTGCGCATGGGACTGGGTTTTTCCTAGTGGCCACTGGACCTAGCATACCCATTGTCTGGAAGACTGAGGAGCCAGTGTGGGTTCCCCAGTGGCCTCTTTCCTCAGAAAAGTTGCTAGCCGCTAGACAACTAGTTAAAGAACAATTAGAGTTGGGACATATTAAACCTTCTATCTCTCCCTGGAACACTCCCATATTTGTTATAAAAAAGAAATCAGGGAATTGGAGACTGCTACATGACCTGCGAGCCATAAACCGTCAGATGCAGGTCATGGGGCCGGTTCAAAGAGGATTGCCTCTACTATCTACTCTACCTCGTGATTGGCCTATTATTGTCATTGACATTAAAGATTGTTTCTTTTCTATTCCACTTAGTGAAAAGGATAGTGAGAGATTTGCCTTTACAGTTCCATCCATTAATCATGAGGAACCTGACCAGCGTTACCAATGGGCAGTACTGCCTCAAGGCATGGCCAATAGTCCCACCATGTGTCAATTATATGTGGCAGAGGCCTTAGCCCCTGTCAGGAAAAAATTTCCCCAGGTTCATTGTCTTCATTACATGGATGACATTTTGATAGCAGCAAAAACTGAACCTTTGTTGGACCGTGTCTATGCAGAGTTGATCAAGCATTTAGACAAAAGACAGCTGATAATAGCTCCAGAAAAGGTTCAGCGAAGCAAGGTAATGAAATACCTTGGGGCAAAAATAAGTATCAAGGACATAGTACCTCAAAAATTTGAATTACGTAAGAACCACCTTACAACCCTAAATGATTTTCAAAAATTGCTAGGGGACATTAATTGGATACGTCCTTATCTACATCTGTCTAACCAGGAATTAAAACCTTTGTATGAGATATTGATGGGTGATTCAGCTCTTGACTCACCCCGTCTCCTGACTCCGGAAGGCAGAGCTGCACTTGAGAAGGTAGAAAAGAGCTTGAGGGAAGCCTTCCTAGGAAGACTAAAACCGGAGCTACCCATAATCCTATGTGTCCTTGCCACACGTAATCAACCTACAGGGGTTTTGTGGCAGGATGAGCCACTCTTGTGGGTCCATCCAAAAATATCTCCAAGCAAATCCATTGAACATTATCCCACCACAGTAGCTCGTCTGGCCCAGGAGGGCATTCGCCTATGTGTGCAGCACTTTGGACGAACGCCTGAAACACTCATAACACCCTACTCTGCTTACCAGGTGAAGGTCTTATGTGGTACAATAGATGATTGGGCCATTTTGACCTGTAGTTTTGATGGCATTATAGATAATCATTACCCCAAACATCCTTTATTATCCTTTTTCAAGGAGCATCCTGTAGTTTTCCCTTCTGTCACCTCTCATAGCCCCTTGAAAAATGTACCTAATATTTTCACTGATGGCTCCAAAAATGGCTGTGGAGCATACCTAGTAGGGAACTCTCAGCCTGTACTGTGCCAATTCCAGCCTGGTTCACCTCAGGTTGTTGAATTGCGGATAGTTTTGGAAGTTTTCAAAGCGTGTCATTTTGCTTTTAACTTACTCTCCGATTCTGCATATGTAGTGAACAGTGTCAGAGTCCTAGAGGTCGCAGGACCCATCAGAGCCAGTAGCACAGTGTGCGCCCTCTTTAAAGATTTACAAAACGTAATTAGACAGCGCACCAACAAATTCTTTATCCAGCACATTAGAGCTCACACAGGATTACCAGGACCCTTGAGTGCTGGAAATGACACGGTAGACCTATGGGCTAAGAAGGAATGCATCTTCCTGAGCACTGCTTGGGATCGTGCAACACAGTTCCATCAGTTGTTTCATGTAAATTCTAAGGCATTGCAGCAGAGATTCAATCTGCCGAGGGCTGCAGCACGCCAAATTGTGCTCGATTGTCCCCAATGCATTATACACTTACATCCATCGCATGTGGGCATCAACCCTCGAGGCATTTCACCCCTCAGGGTTTGGCAAATGGATGTCACTCACTTTACAGAGTTTGGAAAATTAAAATATATTCATGTCTCTGTGGACACTTGTTCAGGTATCATCCATGCTACTCCCCTCACTGGGGAAAGAACTACCAATGTAACTACTCATTGCTTGGAAGCATGGGCAGCTTGGGGAAAACCCCAAATGCTTAAGACGGACAATGGCCCAGCCTACACGGCACAGGCCTTTTCTTCCTTTTGCCAACGCATGGAAGTCTCACTCACTCATGGACTGCCCTACAACCCCCAGGGGCAGGGCATTGTAGAACGAGCACACCGCACGCTCAAAGAATGCCTTCAAAAACAAAAAGAGGGAATAGGCCACGGCCTTACCCCCAAGCATAGACTATCCTTAGCACTATTTACCTTAAATTTCCTAAACTTGGATGCTCAGGGTCAGTCTGCTGCTGACAGGCATCATAATCACCTACGCCCTCCGCCAGAGAAAGTAAAATGGAAAGATATTATAACAAACATATGGCGAGGGCCCGATCCCGTGCTCTTAAGGGCACGAGGTTCTGTTTGTGTCTTTCCAGAAGACCAAGAAAACCCCATCTGGGTACCCGAGAGATTGACTCGGAAGATCTCCAGCCCGGCAGTCCCAGACGGAGAAAAGGATGATGAGGGCATAGATTCTGTTTTTGACCCTACTACTGCTATGGATACCGGGTGACTTTATACCTTTGTGGGCCGTCACACGCACCTGGCCAGTGCCTATGCCGGTCCATTCTAACTCCCCGGTCCTTCCTACCTTTTCTCTACCTTTTGTGTTTGTATGCTTTGCAAAAATCAAAACTCTGCGCTTTGTATTAGCCAATGTATCTGCTTGGTTGGATCCCCTTGCAGATAGTAAAGTTGACGCAGAGGTTTTGAGAAACGTGCTTGTTCAGGTAAGTTTGGGGTCGTCACAAGGTTCGGGGGACGCCTCGAACCGGACTGATGACTCCCTAAACATCACCATGCTATTTATGATTTACAATGCCACCATATCTTTGCCAAAGAACTCTACTAAATGCAGAGTGCTGGAAAGGCAGGAATAACACTGCCTTTATTGTCAGACTACCTACCTCTGTACCGGTAACGGTGGAGGTTGACCTTAATACCTGTTTAGATATAAACCTATTCAGCTTTCTTGCGTCTCCTCTCTCAGGACTGTATATTATTTCTTTGGTATATAACTCTTCTCAGTCTCTCAATCAGAGTCGTCTCCTGTCTGAGTACCTGAAAGGAAACCGGTCGAAAGAAGACGAGTACCTATCCAGGAGGCTCCTATTGCAGATCGCTACCCTGAATGGCACCCGCCTGGATCCCTCTACTTTGGAGGGGCTCACCACTTGGGTCAAGGGCGCCCTCAATTTTCTTTAAAGAATGAGCGGGAGTATTTATCTGGGGAGCTGTTGTTCTCCTAGGATGTGGTTTCTGCCTTTGGTTTCTGTGTCATTTGTGCCATGACCATGCAGGACATAAGGTTGTTGTTTACCAGGCGCTGACTGCCATGAAGGAAGGCACTCCCCCAGGTATTTGGCTGGCCTCCCTTAGGGAGGCATAGTGGGGAGCCTTCTGGACCCGGTAATGGCCATCCAGGCATAATCCCTAGATCCTGACCATCTTGACCATTGCCAAAGGTGTACACTCATGAGGCTCCTACAGCATCACCTCAATGTTTCTGAAGCGGGAGTACGAGGAGCGCCTCGACTAGAGATGTTCTCAATCCTGAGATAGATTCTCTGAAAGCATGTCCGAGTGCATAGAGGTTTTGTGCCAAATGTACCTCTCCCTGAAAAAGGCACGAAGGCGGGTATGGCAGAAATATAAACTTTCCCATCACAATGCCTTCACTTTGCACAAGGGCTCGGACCTCTGTTTTCCACCGCTGACTTGCTGCGCTAGCGGCGACTTTATAGGTGTGCTTTATCGCCTCACGCCAACCACCTAATGAATGAGTTCAAGCATGCTTGGGTGTGGGATGCCTAAGGTCTGAAGGGTCCAGAGGTAACCTAATTCAAATTTAATAAATAAATAAGGGGGAGATGTAGGCAGCCGTGGTTATGACCAGCACCTGACAATGTAAGCAGCTGGCTTCCAGAGTGGCCAGCTCAGGAACTGGTAAACTGTAGGCAGCCGTGGTTATGACCAGCACCTGACAATGTAAGCAGCTGGCCAGCAAACAAGTCCTTTGAGCATGCGTCGGCCTCGTGCCCCTTCTGAGTGGGCTTATGCTAATAAGGTGTTGGCAGCTTAACCTATCCTGGGAGGACACATCACCCAGCCCGCCTAGGGCAGTTATATAAGCAGCTCCTTTCTGCTGCTTGGGGTCCAGGCCTTTCCCTTCCCTTCCTGGTCCAGGTCCCCCGTCCAGTTCCCCATTCCTATGTCAAGAGCCGTTCCTGGATTAAAGCCAACTGAGAAGGATCCTACCGTGTCGCGTCTTACTTGCGGGTCAAGGCGGACGCGACAACCAACTCAGTATGTGTTAGCACTCCTGCTCTCCTCTGGTGCAAAGGCACTGTAGGTGCCTGTATTAACCCTCATTTTCAGGGCTCCTGCGCCCCCGTGATCGTTGTCCCCCAGGTTTATCTCTACGAAACTGAAGAACTCGCCTTACAGATGGGAGGAAGCCGAAAGAAGAGAGAGATCTTCATCCCTCTGCTCATTGGACTAGGCCTTGCTGTCTCACTTGGTGCTACTGGAACTGCTGGAGCAGCCCTTGTCCAAACACAGCATCTGGCTGGCGACTTCCAGGACAAGCTTGACCAGGCAATGGCCTCTACTACAGACAGCCTTGAATCTCTTCAACGCCAGATAACCTCGTTAGCAGGAGTTGCTCTCCAAAACCGGAGGGCCCTAGACTTGTTAACTGCTGAACATGGGGGGACTTGTGTTTTGCTGGGGGAGGAATGTTGCTTCTATGTCAATGAGTCTGGGCTGGTAGAACAAGATGTACAAATGCTCAAAGAGCTCCGGGGGAACCTCCGGGCACGCTATACTCCCAATACCCCTACCCCTTGGTACTCTAACCCCTTGGTGGCTTGGATTCTTCCCCTCCTTGGCCCCATACTAGCCATTAGAACTTTACTTCTCCTGGCACCCTGCCTCATTCAGTTTCTAAAGCAGCAGATAAGTAGAATTGCAAAGGTAACTACCAATCAGGTCTTGGTTCAGTATCAAACTCTTCCCAACATAGGAGATACTTATTCTGATGACACCTCTCCTTTATAAAAGAAAAAGGGGGAGTTGTGGGGCGGTGGGCTGTGGGAAGCAGCTGGGTGCCTGGTTGAGCAAGCCTTGAACCCCGGACCTTTACCAGGACGGCAGGTGTTCGGCGCTGCCCCCAGGCCCTGGTTCTTTTCATTCAGCTTCGGCCCTCCACAGCCTCTCCCAAAGAGAGGTCTATCAGTCACGAGGAACAGTGCCTCAGGCCCTCCCACATGTAGATGAGGCATCTCTAAGCTCTCCGACCAAGCCAATAGGCATTATCTGCCAGACCCTAACCCACATGCAGATGAGGTCTCTCCAAGCTCTCTGACCAAGCCAATAAGCGTTATCTGCTGTCAGACCCTAACCCACCCTGAAACTGTATATAAAGGCTCTATTCGGGAGAAGTAAAGGTGTGTGTTCGAGAATCATCTTGGTGTCCTGGAGTCTTTGTCTCAAGAGCTGTAACACTTGGGGAGAGATCCGCTCTCCTGGAACCTTCCTGGGGCACCAAGCTGCTTCCTTGCCTGCTAGCCGGCTTCTATCGGCCCAGCCCGGGCGGCTCAGCGTGGAGAGACAGGTGCAGCGCCTGGGAGTCACCCTTTTGGCCCAGACCTCTCACACCAGGCTGGGCTGAAGACAGACAGCGGAGACGTGGGTAGAGGACCCTCCCTGCTCTCACTCTGCCCTCAGCCGGGAGATCATTGTGGGACACCCTCCAGAACTGGGGACCCCCACAGGGGAGGATGGCCTTGTCAGGCATAGGTGGGAGAGGAAGTCCTTGGTCCAGTGAAGGCTGGCTGCCCCAGTGTGGGGGAAAGTGTAGATGGGGAGATGAGAGTGGGAGGATGGGTGGGGGCATATCCTCATAGAAACATAAGGAGGGGGGATGGGATAGGGGGTTCTTGGGTGAGGGAGAAAGGGGATTACATCTGAAATGTAAATAAAATATCCAATAAAAAATTCTGAATTATTCAGAGACAGAAAAAAAAGAAAGAAAAAAGAAAGAAAGAAAGAAAGAAAGAAAGAAAGAAAGGCTACATTGGACTGTGGAAAAGGTCATCTCAGCCCATGAATCAATTTTCAGACCCCAAAACCTCTTGAATGAAGGGGTAGCCAGGTTTCCCTGAGGGAAAACCTTGATAACACCTGAAAGTTTTGTGGTTAGACTTTCTCCAGTTCTTCCCAGAGGGACCTATGGTCTTTTACAAGGGTAATTTACACTGAGGACAAGGAAACAATCAGACTTTCCATGGTCTATTGGATACTGGTTCTGAGTTGGCAGCTGATTCCAGGAGATCCCAAGAAACATTTTGGCCCTCCAGTTAAAGCTCATGGGTGACCAATGAGGTTTTGGCTGATGTTCAGCTCACAGTAGGTCCAGTAGGTCCTCAAACTCATCCTGTGGTCATTTCCCAAGTTCCAGAATATGTAATTGGAATAGATAGACTTAAAAGTTGGCAAAATTCTCACATTGGTTCCCTAACCTGTGAAGTGAGGGCTATCATGGTTGGAAAGGCTAAATGGAAGCCTTTGGAGTTGCCTCTGGCGAAGAAAATAGTGAATCAAAAACAGTATTACATCCCTGGAGGAATAGCAGAAATCACTGCCACCATCAAGGACTTGAAAAATGCAGGGGTGGTGGTTCCCACCACATCTCCCTTTAACTCCCTATCTGGCCAGTGCAGAAGACAGATGGCTCATGGAGAATGACAGTTGACAATCAAAAACTAAATCAGGTAGTAACTCCGATGCAGCTGCTGTACCAGATGTAGTTTCCTTACTTGAACAAATTATATCTCCTGGTACCTGGTATGCAGCTATTGATCTAGCGAATGCCTTCTTCTCAGTACCTGTCCATAAAGATCACCAGAAGCAATTTGCTTTCAGTTGGCAAGGCCAGTAGTATAACTTTACAGTTTGGCCTCAAGGATATATTAACTCTCCTGCTCTGTGTCATAACTTGGTTAGAATCTTGATCTTGATCATCTGTCTCTTCCACAAAATATCACACTGGTGTACTAGATCGACATTATGCTGATTGGACAAAATGAGCAGGAGGTAGCGACTACTTCGGACTCATTGGTAACACATGTGTGTATCAGAGGATGCGAAATAAGTCCAACCAAAATTCAAGGACCATCTACCTCAGTAAAATTCTTAGTTCAGTACTGTGGGGGCACACAGAGACATTCCTTCTAAGATGAAGTTTAAGTTATTGCACCTGGCCCCTCCCACCACCAAGAAAGAACCACAACGCTTAGTGGGTCTATTTGGATTCTGGAGACAGCACATTCCTCATCTGAGCATTTTACTCAAATCCATTTACCAAGTGACTTGGAAAGCTGCTAGCTTTTTGTGGGGCCTGGAACAGGAGAAGGTTCTACAACAGGTCCGCACTGCTCTACAACTTGAACCATATGGACCAACAGATCTGATGATACTTGAGATGTCAGTGCCAGATAGGAATGCTCTTGGGCACCTCTAGGCTAATCACAGAGGGACCTTTCAGGTTTTGAAGCAAGGCTCTACCATCATCTGCAGACCATTATTTTCCTTTTGAAACACAGACAGCCCCTGGTCTGCTATTGGGCCTTAGTGGAAACCGAACATTAGACAATCGGCCACTAAGTTATCATTCGACCTGAACTGCTCATCATGAGCTTGGTGCTTTCAGAGCCTCCAAGTCATAAAGTAGGACGTGCACAGCAGCAGTCTACTATCAAAGGGAAATGGTATATATGCCATCAAGCTTGAGCAGGTCTTGAAAGGTACAACCAATTTACACTAAGAAGTTGCCAAATGCCTATGGTTTCTACTCCTGTTACAATGCAACTGGCTGCCAAGCATGTACCTATAGCCTCATGGGGTGTTCCCTATGAGAAGACTAGGATCTGGTTAACTGATGGTTCTGCATGCTATGCAGGCACCACCCAGAAGTGGACAGCTGCAACCTCTTTCCGGGACAACCATGAAGATACAGGGGAAGGAAAATCTTCACAGTGGGCAGAACTTCCGGCAGTGCACATGGTATTACAGTTTGTTTGGAAGAAGAAATGAGCAGATGTACAATTGTTCACTGACTCATGGGCTGTTGCCAATGGATTGGCTGGATGGTCAGGGACTTGGAAAGATCATGATTGGAAAATTGATGAGAAAGACATCTGGGGAAGAAGTATTTGGATAGATCTCTCCAAATTAGCAAAGGATGTGTCCATGTAAATTCTCATCAAAAGGTGACTTCAGCTGAGGAGAAGTTCAGTAATAAATAGGTTGCCCCATTCTGTGGACAGTCAGCCTCTTTCCCCAGCCGTCCCTGTCACTGCTCAATAAACAAAGTGGCCATGGTGGCAGAGATGGGTGTGCATGGGCTCAACAACACAGACTGCTGCTGAGTTCCAGGTTTGCTAACAGAAGACACCAACACGAGTCTCAGATATGACACCCTCCCCCAAGGTGACCAGTCAGCTACCTAGTGGCAGGTTGACTACATTGGACAACTTCCCCTAAGAAAATAACGATGTTTTGTGCTTACTGGAGTAGATACTTATTCTGGTTATGGATTTGGCTTTCCTGCCTGTAATACTTCCGCTGAAACTGCCATCTGTTGAAGTGGGAATTTCTGGTTTCCTTGGAGACTCAGTTGTGTCATGTGATGTTTTTTCTGGAAACTGTATTAATTAGAGGGGTTTTTGCTGAAGCAGACATGGAGGCAGATGTTTTGTTGAGAACGGATGGATACGTGGAGTTTTTCTGGAAGTAGCTTGGAAAAAGGGCAAGTGATATTTTGCTAGAGCAGACACTTGAGAGAACACTTGATGTTTGTAAAGGGTATAAATATAACCCAACATGCAGTGAATGACGCTATGTGGTATTGGCATGCCTTGCCACTTGTTGCTGGTCATCATTGGGCTTTAGTGATGCTGGTCTTTGCTGACTATGATTTGTGATATTGGTTCACCTTGCCAGTCTTTGCTGGTCATTGTTTGTCGTGACTTCATAGAGAGAAGCTCACCAAAGAACTTCTGGTGGTGTTCCAAAGGCCTCTTGCCACTTCCGCAGACTCAAGCCATTTGGCAGAGCCTCTCGGTTTCTTCTGGATCAAATTGCCATGGCTGATTCATGAATCATGTTTGTGAGCAATCGAGCTGCCACTGATTTGTGTGAACTGAACTGCTGACATCCTGATAATGCAGATTGCATTCAGTCCAAAGAATTATTTCTAAAAGCTCCACTTCCCCTGTATCCCTTCTTTTCCACTACCTCTGGTGGGTGATGGGCTAGAAGGGAGGTTAAAGCGGTTAATAACCATCATTAAAAGTAGGCTTTGAAAAAATTAACATTACAGTCCTTCTTTGCCTGCTTGCATTTACTTTATAAGCACATCCATTGGAGCCAATGTCTTCAGGATTATACAGAAGACCAGCTGCCATTCACAGCTGGCACAGGTAGACTAGAGCCTGTAAATCATTCCAATAAATTCTCTTATATATATAGATTCATTCCATAAGTTCTGTGATTCTAGAAAACCTTGATTAATATACAGGTAGATAGATGAAACTAGAAAAGATCAATAATATTGAGTAAGGAAATCAACTAAGACCCAGAAAGACAAATGTCATGTTTTTCTCATCTGAGATTCCTACCTCCAAATCATCAGGTGTGATGTGACACAGTTCCTACCTCCTAATCATACAAGTGTATCAGTCCCAACTGATCCAGTAACCTGGAGAAACTTCATAAACCAGGAAAGTAAGGAGGAACCATGGCTGGGGCTGGGGAGCAATAGACAGGGGACAGCAGAGTGCAGTGTGTGTGTGTGGGGGGGAATGTGGGTGGGGGTGGGCTCTAATTAGAGAGGAAAGAGGGGTACATACAGAGGAAGGAGGAGTCTAAAAACGTCATAAGAATTCATAAGTATTAACTTAAAGATACCTAGAATACACGGAAGTCTGTGTCTATATGTGCACGGAAATGGTTTGAATGAAACTTTCCCATGGGGGCTAACTATGCTCCCCCAAAGAGTCGTAGACCATCTAACAAAAAACCCAACAGCAGGCATGAGCAGCCCTCCTTTGATTTATTGAACAGGGGTGACCCAGAGCCTCAGAGATAAGTGTGGTTCTTACTCCTCATGGAGGAAAGGTCTTTACAGCAGATGGAGAAGATTATAGAAAACCACAACCAATGAAAATGCAGAGTTGTGGAGCCCAGTCCCAACTGATACATCTACAGCACAGCTCCTGTACCTAAGGTTCAAGGAACATGGAGGAAGTTGTCATGGCAGAAAGACTGTATAACCCAGAGTAACAGGAAGTTTAGTTGAGATTCTGTTTCCTAGAATTGTCAGAGAAGCTAAACTCATGAAGTCTTACCAATGTGGCTGTCTAAACACGACAGTTCATAAGGATGACACCAGTAGACATGCTAACATAGAAAGGGGAATGCCCATGAGGACCCAAGCCTAGATAAGGAACTACGAGCAGCTAAGGAATGCTGACAGGAGACTTTTCCAGAGAACAGTGTTGCCTTGCTAATTAAGGTTGAAGTCTACCATTGTCTGGTAAGATCAGTGCAAAATGGCAGACTCCATTTGTCAAAGGGCTTCTCCTTCTCTCACCTTGTCTGGGGGAACGTCATGTAGCCTTGGGTAAATTACAGGTTCTTCTTTCTACCTTCCCAGATGTCACACAGCCTTGGTTATATTTCAGGTTCAGCTTCCTTTTTCCTGATAAGAACCTGACCATCAAGCACCTGAGATTTCTGGAATGCCTCCCAATGCTAATGAAGCATCTCAGTACCTTAGCCTTCAGCCAATGACCTATGCCCACCCTGGATATTCATACCCTATGACCCAAAACTACGTAAGCCTTCATTCACTCCGAGTAAAGTTAGTGTGTGTGTTTGTGTGTGTGTGTGTGTGTGTGTGTGTGTGTGTGTGTAAAAGACTCAGACAGTTCTAAAAGGGGTGGGGAGCCTCCATAAGATTCAAGGAGTCCTAAATGGAAACACTCTATATAAACAGGGGCTCTTTAAGACTAAGAAAGTAAACAACTCACAAGTCCCAGGGAGAACCCCATCATTCCCCAGTATGAACAGTAATGGTGAACAGGAAGAGACTTCCCCACCTGTCCAGCTGCTTACAAGTCACACAGAGAGCTCAGCTCTAGAGTTCCAGGCTTCAAGTTGTCACTGTGCTTAGGTGGACTGTTGGTGATGCAGTTGTTTTTGAGACGTCCTGTTCCTGTAAGAGACCCCTCAGCCATATTCCTGTAAGTGATCCTAAGAAACTCATTTGTTCACCAACTTGGACTTTGGTCTGTTGTTGGTTCTCTCTCTGCTGTGAGCAGATATCCAGGAATAATGTCATACAATCCCTTACCTCAAAATAAAAAGTAAAAGAGGCTGCAGGGAGGCTGGGGTGTGGCCCAGTGGGAGAGCGCTTGTCCAGGATGCTCAGGCCCTACAGTCAATGATCAGCTCTGAGAAGAAAAGAAATTACTACTGAGCTGACTTTCTAACACTCTTCTTTACATGTTCTAAGGTGTAAGATGTAGACAATAACTCACTTGTTAAACAAATGTTCATTGGACATTTACTATGCCCAATACATAATATCTTATTGAAATTTCAGATTTTGACAGCAACTATTTAAAGTAGTTATCATTAGTCTTCAGTTTTCAGATAGGGAACTGAAGTTCAATCTTGAAGTAATATTGAATATTATTTGGAAGTTTCTACCCCACATTTGATCACATAGTTCCCAAGTAAAAGACACAAACCTTTATATTTATGATAATCCTTAAAGCACTAGAGCTGAGCAGATATCAACCCTCTATGCTGTTTTGTCTACTTCCCTGTACAATAACCCTGAGATATGACTTGCCATGTTCCACCCGGGCAGCTCCTACTCAGACTGGTCAGCCCTCATGGCCATGCTCTCACAATCCATGCCTCCATGGTATCCTCCTCTCTCATCTCTCTCCCTGCTCCTCGTGGTCTCTGCCTCAGACCCTAAGCCTGGGAACAGAAGCCCTGCTTATGTCTCTTCTGTCTAGCTACAGGCTGTCAGCATCTTTATTAACCAATCGTGGATAACTTGGGGAGGGGGGCAAGGTTTACACAGTGAAAGCTGGTATACATAAGGATCTCCTCCTCTTGAGGCAAGTAGACATTGGGATACAGAACTTAACATTACAATACATAGCAACAGGCCAAACCTCCACAGCTCAGGGAGGGCAGTGAATTACAAGTCTATCTCTAGGGAGACTAGAGTCAGCTACATGATTAGTACTCTTCCTGTATCTACTGCTGGGCTCCCTGTTGGTGATAGAGACCTTAGCATTTGAAAATGCAAATTCCAAATGAAACTATTAGACCATTAAAGGCACTGGCAATACCTGTCAATGGGTGGATAACTTATATAAGTTTTTGGGGTTGGTCTGGTGCTGCTGTGTATTCAAATGCTAAATACTGGCCACCAAGATCTGGTTGCTCGTGAAGAGCAAGTGAGGATCTGCTTGCTCCAGATGAGCATGGAGAATATAAAGGTTCCTAAGTGTGCCATGGGAGAAAATCTTTTCCCCTGCAAGCTGAGAGCTCAAGTTGCAGAAAACAAAAGCCAAGCCCCCAATATAAGGTTAGCTGAGTTACAACACACATGTAACTGCTAACCTCGTAGAACGCCAGCATTAAAAGTAAACCAACAATTGGAAACACATGCAGTATTGTGACTTGGGCTCGTGATATGAAGTCAGGCCCTGGGTCCAGACCTCCTCACCCTTAGCAGAGGATGTGCCTCCTCTCCCAACTATCACAGGTTGCCTTCTCTGCCTTTGCCTACGACAATTTATTCAGTCTCATCTGTAAAATAGGCAATGACTTTCCCTAAAGGAGATGGCAGACATGACAATGGTGATGTCCCTCAGGAGCCGCCCATCACTGCCTCCAGACCTATAACTCAAGGCTAAGCAAGTCCCTAGGGTAAGATAGAAAGTGTAGTCCATGAGGTGTGTTACACCACTAAAAAAAAAATCTTAATGAGTTTGCTAATTTGTTTAAGCAGAAGTTTGGGAATATGTGTGACAATAGATTTTAGTGGTATGGGATAATGATTTAAAAATTTGGAAACATAAAATTGGATGAGAATGAGTTTATTAATATGGATCCAAGAGCAGAAATTCTACATGTAATATTGAAGCTTACACAGTTTTAAAAAGAGTATAGAGAATTTATTTGATTGATAATCAAATTGGTTGATGCATTTGTGAAAAGGTGACCTACTGAGAATTAGCTAGAGCTACCTTATATTCCTTGGTTCGCTGTTGATGAAGGGGTGTTTAAGACAAAAGGAAACAGAAATGTTCTGATGGGTTCATTGATTAAAACCTCATCCCCCACAATGGGAAGGCCTGGAAGACACGCCTTTCACTAATATTATAAGATGGAAAATAGTGACAAGGGCACAGAAATGAACTCTGTGAAGAAGGAAAGGGAAGAAGGCCCCTTCACCAGAGGAGACAGATGTGACTATGAGCTTGGAAGGTATAGCTAGCCACATGACTGGATGGGGCTCGGTGGTCTGGTTAACTTAGATGAGCTGGTTGAGAGTCTGCCCAGCTAAGGCCTAACCTTTGAAATATTAAAAGGTCTCTCTGTGGTAATTTGTGGAACTAGCTGGTTAAGGAATAACTGCCACTGTATTAATTTCCAGCATTAATTAATACAGAATATTAATTTCTTTTTTAAAAAATAAGTGGCGCCCAACCTCGGGCCTGAACCTGTGACCCTGAGACAAAGAGTCTCATGCTCTGTGGACTGCATATTTGTAAAAAGAAAGAGTTCATTTCTGCCTCCCAGGAAGTCCCACCTATCTTTCTCTACTGCCCAGTCATAGGCTTTAGCCTTTTATTGAGCAATTAATTGGAGAGCAAGGTTTACACAACAAAATCTAGTGTACGTGAGAATTCCTTATCTTGGAGCATCCACATCTTGGTGTGTAGAAATTAGCATTTGAATATAGAAGCAGCACCAGACCAACCTCAACAGGGCCTCATTATATAGTTCTGGATGCCCTGGAACTCACTGTGTAGACAGTGCTGGCCTTGAACTCACAGCAATCCAACTGCGTTTGTCTCCTGGTGTTGGTATTAAAGACATATACCACTATGCCTTGAAACCTTCACAGTTTTACCTCAGTGGTCTATTAACTCTCTACCCTGTGGCATAACTCGGTTCGAAGTGATCTGTTCTTAAAATTCTCACCCATTAAGGTCACTGTTTTTTGTTTATATTTATGTGTGTGAATATTTTATCTGCCTGCATTTCTGTACACCATGTGCATTCAGTATCCATGGAGTCCAGAAGAGGGTATCGGTTCCCCTGGGAATGAAGTATCAAGACAATTGTGAGCTGACACCTTGTAGGTGTTAAGAATACAACCCTGGTCCTCTCTTGAGCAGGAGTGCTCTTAAACATTGACCATTTCTCCAGCTCCTTCTGAAGTGCTCTTGGTCATCTGTTTCTTCCACAAAATATCACATAGGCCCATCAGAGAATAGAAAATAAATCTAACCAAAGTTCAAGGACATTCTACCCCTGTGAAACTTCTAGGTGTCCATTGGTGTGGGACATGTAGGGATATTGCTTCTAAGGTAAAGGGTAACCTATCTCACCTGTACCCTACCATCACCAAGAAAGAAGCACAACACTTAGCCTATTTCATTTCTGGAGATTGCCCATTTGTCACTTGAATGTGTTATTTCAGCCCATATACCAAGTGATTCAAAACTCTTAGCTTTGAATGGAATCTGGGTAAAAAGGCTCTTTGGTAGGTCCCAGCTGCTGTGCAGGCTGCTTTACCATTTAGGCCATGTGATCAAGCACACCCAATGGTTCTTAGGGTGTCATTGGCTGATAAGAATGCTGTTTGGAGCCTTTGACAAATCCCTATAAGTGAATAACAAAGGAAACCTTTGGGATTTTGAAGCACGGTTCTGCTGACTATTCACCCTTGTGACATCTCTTCTGCTATTAGGCCTTAGTGGGAACTGAATCATTGAAAATGAGGCCACAAGGTTTACTATGAAACCCTGAGCTAGGTGTAATCTAACCCAACAGTTCATAATGTAGGATGTGAACAGCAGCAATCCATTATTATTATTTTTAGGTTTTTTCGAGACAGGGTTTCTCTGTGTAGCCCTGGCTGTCCTGGAACTCACTCTGTAGACCAGGCTGGCCTCGAACTCAGAAATCTGCCTGCCTCTGCCTCCCAAGTGCTGGGATTAAAGGCGTGTGCCACCATGGCCCGGCGCAGCAATCCACTATTAAATGGAAGTGGTTTCTATATTATTGGCCCTGAGCACTCCTGAGGCCTGAGGATATAAGCAAGTTATATGAAGTTGCCCAAACGCCTATGGTTTCTACTCCCATTACAATGCCATCTGCTGCCAAGTGTGCACTTATTGGCTCATGGAGTGTGCCCTATGGTCAGTTGACTGAGAAAGAGGAGAATAGGACCTGGTTTACTGATGATTCTACACGATTTGCAGGCACTATCCAGAAGTGGACAACCTCAGCATCACAACCCCTTTCTGGGACAACCATGAAAGACACAGATGAAAGAAAATCTTCACAGTGGGCAGAACTTTGGGAACTGTACAAAGCCACAAGTTTTGCTTAGACAGTGTATGGTTTGTATATACTTAGCCCAGGAAGTGGCACTATTAGAAGTGGTGACCCTGTTGGAGTAGGTGTGTCACTGTTGGCAGGGACTTTTAGACCCTTGTCCTAGTTGCCTGGAAGTCAGTATTCTGCTAGTAGCCTTCAGAGGAAGCTCTAGAATTCTCAACTCCTCCTGTACCATGCCTGCCTGGATACTGCCATGTTCCTGCCTTGATGATAATGGACTGAACTCTGAACCTGTAAGCCATCCCCAATTAAATGTTGTCCTTATAAGAGCTGTCTTGGTCATGGTGTCTGTTCACAGCAGTAAAACCCTAAGACAGAAGGAGAAATAACCAGATGTGCAGATGTTCACTAATCCATGGCTGTAGCCAATGGTTTGACTGGATGGTCAAGGACTTGGAAGAAATGTGATTAGTGAGAAAGACATCTGGGGAAGAAGTAATGTGAACCTAATTGTATCCCTTGTAAATGGTTATCAAAAGATGACTTCAAAAGAGGAGGAATTTAATAACCAAGTAAATAGGACAACCCATTCTGGTGCAGTCAGACTCCTTCCCCAGCCATTCCTGTCACAGACCAATTGGACCATGAACAAAGTATCCATGGTGACAGAAATAGAGGTTATATGTGGCTTAAGAACTTGAACTTCTGTTGCAGGATATTTGATCACACTATGAACTATGAGATTGTGTTATTTACTGAAAAAACTATTTCTAGTTGTGGTGTGGCATAGCCCTTAGCACACATCTTTAACCCCAAACAATGAAGTTTGTAGTTAGTTAGTTTGTAGAAGAAAACACCTATGTTTGAAAGTGATGTCTAATTGAGTGGCAGACAAGTGACAAGAGAAAGATTTGACAGAATAGGATATGTCCAACTCTCACGAAAACAGAGAGAAAAATGAGGCTATATAAGACAGTAGCAGTGCAGAGAGAAAGAAGGCAGCAGTTTTACTGGGACAGTGGTACAGGGACAGGTTGCAGAGAGAGAACAAGCTAGACACAGGTGAAGACAGAACAACCCAGAGAATGAGAAGGAACCAGAAGACTAGAACAGATTTTAGGAGGTTGTTCTGATGTTGCTTGTATTCAAATGCTAAATTCTGTACCCTAAGATCTGGTTGCCCCTGGCAAGGAGATCCTCATGTATACCAGCTTTTGTTGGATAAACCTTGCCCCCCAAGTTATCCATGATTGGTCCATAAAGATGCCTACAACCTGGGCTGGGCAGAAGAGAGCAGGTGGAGCAAAGGTTCCTGAACATAAGGTCTCAGAAAAGAAGAAGTTGCCATGGGGTAGGTGGATCATGAGACCATAGCCATGAGGGCTGGCCTGTTGAAGTAGGAGTGGTCCAGGTAGAATGTGACAAGTTACATCTCAGGGTTATTGACAGAGAAGCAGACAAAATAGCATAGAGGGTTGCTATCTGCTCAGCTCTAGTGCTTTAAGGCTTATTATAAAGGCTTGTGTCTTTTATTTGGGAACTAAATGATCTAAGGTGGGGCAGAAACTCCCAAATATATTCATCACAACATGGATTGCTAAAGTTCCTATGAAGTCAAACAGCAATTCAGTCAAACTGAGAGAAACCAGATTGAATCAGTCATCTGTAGAGAGAGATCATCTTGTGTATGGCCCATGGCTTTGGCAGGAAGTAGAGTGGGATATGGGGAGGAGAAAGAATTCTGGGAGAGAAGGAGGCTCGGGAGCCAGAAAAGATGTGAGGAGATGGACAAATGATACCTGAGTACTGGGAGCCAGCCACATGGCAAAATGTAGGTTAAAATAAATGCTATCTTAGCCAGGCAGTGGTGGCGGCGGTGGCGGCACATGCACGCCTTTAATCCCAGAACTTGGGAGGCAGAGGCAGGCGGATTTCTGAGTTCCAGGACAGCCAGGGTTATACAGAGAAACCCTGTCTCGAAAAACCAAAAAAAAAAAAAAATAATAATAATAATAATAATTAATAAATACATAAATAAATAAATAATAATAAATAGCTATCTGAGTCTAGCTATATGACCAAGGTATTTGTAAATTTAGTTTGAGTCTGAGTCTTATTTCTGGGAGCATGGGGCTGGGGGGAAGAACTGGGCCAGAACTTCAACAGTCAGCTTGGAAAGGAGTTTGAGCCAGAACAGCTGAGTTGAGCCAGCCAGCCAGTGCTCAGAAAGCACTAGAAAGGGTGAGCTTATTTAGCAGTAAGTCTCAGAGGCTGCAAACATTCTAGGCTTAGATTAGATTGTACGGGGGGCCAGAAGCTTCCAGGGCTAGACCTAGGTTAGCAGACAGAGGCAGTGACTCCAAACGACAGTTACTACAAGCAAATAGAAGTTACTTTTATAGTGCCCCTTATTGTGGGCAGCTCATTCTGGTAGGAACCAGGATAAAAAGACAATTTCAAAAGTCAGTTCTTCCTGTTGCCTGTCTCTTTGCCTTTTACCTGTTCTATACCATATATGTGAGTGTGAGTGCGTACGGTCAACCGCTCACTTCTGTTCCTCTTGCAAACTCTGACTAAAAGAGTACTGTACCAACTCACATCTCTAGCCCAGCCCCCATTTAAAACACACACACACACACACACACACACACACACACACACACACACCACTGGGGAGTCGAGCAGGTGTCAGGTTTAATCTGTATGAATCTTTATAGGCACTTTTCTTTTTATTTTATTTTTATTTATTTATTTATTTATTTATTTTGGTGTTTTCGAGACAGGGTTTCTCTGTGTAGCCCTGGCTGTCCTGGAACTCACTCTGTAGACCAGGCTAGCCTCGAACTCAGAAATCTGCCTGCCTCTGCCTCCCAAGTGCTGGGATTAAAGGCGTGCGCCACCACCGCCCGGCTTGGCACTTTTCTTTTTACAAGTTTACAAGAGATCCTTGAGAAGTCAAACGGATGTATTTCAGTTCCCAAGTCTTGACTCAGTTCACTCTTGGTGCCAAGTCCATGCTCTGCTCCAGACCTTCAGACAGAGGCAGCTGTTCAACTCACCCACACTCCTCAAAGATGTCCGGATAGTGCCGAAAGAGCACCGGAGGATCCCCATCACCGCGGACTGGGGCTCCAGGCACAGCCCGGATCCCAGGCCTTCGACCCCGGCGACCACCTGAGCAGGAACGGTGGATCCATTGGTGTGCTTTCACTGCGAACTTCCTCTTGAAGCGAACGCCACACTCTGGGCAGGGGAAAGGTCGCTCACCAGAGTGCATGCGCCGATGGCTGACCAGCAAAGATGGGTAGGTAAACCGGCGTCCACAGTCCACACACACATGGCGTCGCTGGCTGGCCTGTATATCGGTGTTGGGTACCTGGACAGGAAGCTGCACACCTGCTATCTGGTCTGGGGTGGCTTTGGTAGGTGGCTGTGCCCCTGCAGAGGCCTTGGTAGCCATGGGATAAGTCTTATGTTCAACCACCTCTTTAGGTTGCAACTGAGCAGGAATCTCTGCTAGCCTCTCACCTCCTTCCTTGCAGGCCCAATCCTTCTCATTTGGAGTGTCTCCTGGGAAACAGAAATTAATTGCATTTTAAAAACTCATGGGTCACTGGGCAGTGGTGGCTCATGCCTTTAATCCCAGCACTTCAGGGGCAGAGGCAGGCAAGATCTCTGTGAGTCCTGAGGCCAGCCTGCAAACTCCAGAACAGTCAAGAGTACATAGAGAAATCTGTCTCAAAAAAACAAAAACCAAACCAAACCAAAAACCCCTCATCTGTCCCACTAGGGAAGTAGCTGTAATCCCAGCATTTGGAAAAGGTGAGGCAGGAAGATAGCCGTAAGTTTGAGGCTAGCCTGGCCTACATAAGGGTCTGATGGTTGCTCACCTTTAACTCTAGCACTTCAGAGGGAAAGGCAGGTAGATTTCTGTGGGTTTGAAGACAACCCAGTCTAAATGGTGAGTTCCAGGCCAGCCAGAGCTACCTGTCTTAAAAATGAAAAAAAAAAAAAAATCAATACAACAAAATAAACAAGGGATGGAGAGATGGCTCAGTGGTTAAGAGCACAGGCTGCTCTTCCAGAGGTCCTGAGTTCAAATCCCAGCAACCACATGGTGGCTCACAACCATCTGTAATGGGATCCAATACCCTCTTCTGGTGTGCATGAAGTCAGGGTACTTATATAAATTAAATAAATAAATGAATGAATCTTTAAAAAAAAAACAAAAAACAGGGGCTGGAGAGATGGCTCAGTGGTTAGGAGCACTGCTGTCCTTCCAAAGGACCTGAGTTCACTTCCCCAAACCCAGACTGGGCAGCTCATGACTACTGCAACTCAGAACCAGAGGATCTCACGCCTCTGGCCTCCTTGGGTAGCTGCACTTATGTGACACATACACTGACACAGAATGAAAAACAGTAAAGATAAACCTTAGGGGGAAAGTTTCAGTAAAACCTAACACTTCTGCACTGACTACCCCAGGTTACCCAGGTAGTACCAAAGTATACTGCCCAGTGGCTAACACAACGGCTCTGTTGAAAGTCAGTTAAAATTCCCTTCCTCGTGTGTCAAACGGGAAAAACAACAGTTTCTTGACTTCACAGGATTATTGGATTAAGTACATACATGCTTATTGATCACTTAGTAAATACTCAATAAACAATATCTACTGGTGTATTTTGTCATTGGTTTTGGTAGATGAGGCACCATGTTTGCTTCAAATTTCCTCCATTCTGGGTGTGATGGGAGACAAGCCAAGCTGTTGTTATCCAGCTGTTGTTATCCAGGCAGGCTTTTTTCTCTTGTACCACTTTGCCTTGTTTGAGAAATGTGATAGGCAGACCTGAAACCAGTTCTATTTTTAGGGGCATTTCAGGGTTTTCGTGTGGGGGGGGTGCGGGGGGCAGGATTAGGGGGCTGAGACAAGGTCTCACTATATGTGGTCTCAATTGGCCTTGAACCCACCTGCCTCTGCCCTGGGAGTGCTGGGATTAAAGGTGTGTGCCACAATGACCTGCCTTAGTTGGTTTTGAAAAGGGGGAAATGAGTGGTATTTTAACAAACATCTGGAAACCTAAAAATTCTTTGGGTTCTAGATTTACCTACTCTGTTCGTTTTTGGTTTTGTTTTTAAGATTTTTTTAAAAAATTTTTATATACATTGGTATTTTGCCTACATTTGGGTCTGTATGAGGGTGTCAGGTCCCCTGGAACTAGAGTTACGGACAGCTGTAAGCTGCCATGTGGGTGCTGGGAATTGAACCCTGGTACTCAGGAAGAACAGTAGGCACTCTTAACTGGTGAGCCCCCTACTGTTTTTAATATGACAGTTCTCCTGAATTTCCAAAACTCTTAAAAGGTAGGCTTTCTTTTCTTTAGCATCTGGACATGTTGGCTCTTTAAATTCTGTAGGGATGCTGGAATGGGGAGTCTGAAATAAAGATTTACTAGAGAAGAAACACCCGGACAAACAAGTTTCGGGAGGATTTGGGACAATCCCTCACCTCTCGGAGCTCCTCCCAGGCTTTCCCCCTCCTCAGGATCCTGGGCGGCGGGGCTCCAAGCCTCAGTCTCCTGTTCCATCCAAGAGATGAGGGCTGGTTTGGGGCCTGGGAACCCTGAGAGAGAACAGGGGTCACAGTGCTGGCCTGAGAGGCTGGCCGGGGCAGATAGCATCCCACTAGGGTGAGGGCACCTCCTCGGAACTTATGCACAAATTAACCTGGGCAGGGTTTGCGATGCTCTCGCCTGAATGGAGACTCCCGAGGAAGCCCTGAGAATGGAAGGTGATTGATGCTGCTGGTGGAAAAGTGCGGAATGAGGGCTCACAATCCACTGGATCGGTCTAGAGCATCTCCCCGGTGAACCCCCGAGGAGGATGGGGGGCCTCACCGAGCGTGCCCAGGAGGCCGTAGGTCTCGCGCATCACCTCCCGGTACAGGGCTCTCTGCGCGGGCCGCAGACACCCCCACTCCTGCGGGGAGAAGTACACGGCCACGTCCGCGAAGCTCACAAGCTCAGGCTTCCTGAAACCAGGCCAGATCTCCCCAGGCATCGGAACCAGCAGTGGAGCCGGGGGTGGCGCCATCGGGGATCCTGCCTGGGCAGTGGCTTGGCTACCCCAGCCTTCCGCTTCCGGCCTCGGCAACCTCGGGAAGCCACGCCCTTGCTACGCCCCTTGGTCACGGTTGCTATCAACACGTGAGAAAGAATGGAGCAGCCAGTTAGTGGCTGCTAGGGTTTGCAGAGCTCCGGTGGAGACTAGTAGTTCTCCAAAGTGTTTACTCCACCGCTCACACAAAGACATGACTCGGGTGAAGGGACCCGAAACATGTCTTCAGAAAACATGGCGACCGCCTACTTCAGTTCCATTGACGGCATTGAGGTGCCATTTCTGCAGCTTAACAAATATGGTGTCTTTGGGGTTTCCATTGCCCGCAGTGCCCCATTTGCCCTTAAATACAATGGTCTCTTCAGGAGGGGTAGTGTTCGTTTCTGTGTAGGAAAGAGAGGCCTTCAAAAAATATGGGCTACGGGCTGCCTCACGGACCTCTGTGCACAATTACAACGACCGATGATTGGCTGTAACCGAAAGGAGCAGCAGTGCTGCAATTGGTTTCGGAATGGCGGGACATCTGAAACAATTCCGAGGACCTGGGTATCCCTGGTGCCTGAGATAGTGTCTTCCCAGTCTCCCAGTGTGTGTCCTGCTGATGTAACTGGAGTCTGGTGGTCAGCCCCTAGAGCCTGGCAAAGCCTGGGTATTGCATTTCAGAAACCTAGTTTGTGTGCTCAGAGAAGTTGACAGAATACTTGATTGACAGAATGCGTGTTTCTTCTGCTCTCTTGGTCTCTATACTGAAGTTACAAACTAAGGGAAGTGCTTAGTGTGTTTCTGCCCGGATGGAAGGGTATCCTGGGACTCGGAAGCCCAGGAACCACACCGCTCTGAGGTGGGACAGTCTACTAAGGGAAGGGCATTCTGAGACATGGGCGCTTAGGAACCACTAACTGGAGGGTCCAGTGTGTGGAGGGATGAATCCAGAGATGGCTGCCCTCTGCTCCTTGGAACAAACAGTGGGGAACTAAACAGAGGGCAGGCCTTATATAGAACTTCTTAGGGGGTGGAGATTTTCAGGGCAGAGATTTCTATAGAGTATTGATTAGTGGAATTTCTTTCTTTCTTTTTTTTTTTTTTTTTTTTTTTTGGTTTTTTCGAGACAGGGTTTCTCTGTGTAGCTCGGGCTGTCCTGGAACTCACTCTGTAGACCAGGCTGGCCTCGAACTCAGAAATCCGCCTGCCTCTGCCTCCCAAGTGCTGGGATTAAAGGCGTGCGCCACCACCGCCCGGCGATTAGTGGAATTTCAAGTCCTGATCTTGGGAAGCTCAGGGATTGGTGGCTTTTTTTCACCACCACCTCCCTTTCCTCGCATTGGGCTCATGGGTTAGAATAGGTAGTCCTTCCTGGCTACAGGTGGCTTTGACTGAGGTACCATCTCTATGGAGCTGTTTGGGGAGGCTAGAGAGGAGGTGCTACCACTGTGGACAGCTCCTGTGGGACAGATCCTGCGGGACAGCTCCTGCAGTGGTGTGTTCACCCAGGCTGAGGTAGGAAAGATGTCTCCACGATGTACCGATGTACCGCTCCTGTGGGACAACTCCTCCTGAGATAGGAAAAGAGATGTGTCACCGTGGACAGTTCCTGTGATGGCTGCAGGCTGAGGAGGTGTAGAGGTGCTGCCATTCTGACAGGAGCCACTATTTTGACAGCTCCGGTGGGGGCATCTTATAGCAGCCATAGGGTAGAGAGGAAAGGAGGGGCCAGCTACAGCTTTGAAGAATTTTGAGGTGTGCTGCTTAGTGACTACATTTAGTGAAGTTGGAATTGGAATGAGGGAAACTTTTAAATTGCATTGTAATTTTTTGCCAAGTTTATTAATATGTATGTGAAGCCAGAGGTGGAGGTGGGCTTGTATAAGCCCAGCACTCAAAAAGACCCAGGTAGGGGAAGTTGGAGACCAGGTCTGGGTTGTATAATGAGACTGTGTCAAAAAAAAAACCAAACCAAAACAAAACAAAAAACCACCTATATTCATTTAACCCACTTTTTAAAATTAAATTGAGTTTAGCATATATGTAGCTTTATGGGTTTTTTTCTTTATTCTCGTTATTCACTACTTTGTGTGAGTTCTTTTGGGTTCTTCTGTCTCCTGACAATATCTTCTCTCTGACTCCGCACAGCTTCTCCTGGCTCAACTGTCACCAGCTGTCTTCTCTTCTCACTGCTAGCCCAATGTATCTTCAATTGCCTCCTATTTTCACTCTGCTCAATCTCCATTCTTCTCAAGCCTTACTCTGAGGAGGGAATCTCTTATAAGCCTCACATGTCAATAAAAAAGCCCATGGCCAATGAACTCAGGCAGGAAATGGTAGGTGGGACACTAACAGGAAGAGAGAGAATTCTGGGAAATAGTGAGAGGTGTGAGAGATGTACTTAAGAACACTGAGAGACAGCCATAAACCAGCCATGTAGCTGAACTCAGGTTAGAATAAAGAGGACATTTACATTTTGTTTATTTATTTTATATATGTGTGTATACCTGTGTAGTCATGAATGTATGGTGGTCAGAGGACACCTTGGAAGAGACAATTTTCTCTTTCCACCATGTGGGTTCCAAAGATCAAACTTAGATTATCAGGACTGGCAGCAAGTGTATGTACTATGATATTGGCGGGGGTGGAGGTGGGGGGAAGGGGTTACATGACTGTGGTGGTTTAAATATGTTTGGCCCAGGAGTGGCACTATTAAGAGGTGTGGCCTTAGCCGGGCGGTGGTGGCGCACGCCTTTAATCCCAGCACTTGGGAGGCAGAGGCAGGTGGATTTCTGAGTTCGAGGCCAGCCTGGTCTACAGAGTGAGTTCCAGGATAGCCAGGACTACACAGAGAAACCCTGTCTCGAAAAAACCAAAAGAAAAAAAAAAAAAAAAAAAAGAGGTGTGGCCTTGTTGGAGTAGGCATGGCCTTGTCAGAGGAAGTGTATCACTGTGGGGTAGGCTTTGAGACCTTCCTCCTAGTTGCCTGGAAACAGTCTTCTCCTGTTTGCCTTTGGAACAAGATGTTCCAATTCTCAGCTCCTTCAGTGCCATGCCTGCCTGGAAACTGTTGTGCTTCCTGTCATGATGATAATAGACTGAACCTCAGAACTAGAAAGCCAGCCCCAATTAAATGTTGTCCATTATAAGAGTTACCTTGGTCATAGAGTCCCTTTACAGCAATGAAAGCTGTAGTATACAATATCTCAGCAGGTAAAGTGTTTTTGTGCAAGTCTGGTGACTTGAGTTCAATCCTGGAACTTACATAATAGTGGAAGGAGAAGCCAGATATGGTGGTGCAAGATTTAATCTCAGGAGTCTGGAGGTTGAGGCCAGAAGATGTCTATGATTTCAAAGCTAGCCTGGTCTACAGTCTAAGTTTCAGACCAGCCAAGGCTACCTAGTGAGATCTTGTCTCCACAACAACAAAAAATGGAAAAAGAAACAACCTCAGAAAGTTGTTCTTTGATTTCCACACATACCCCCAGATACATATGTATACCACACAATAACTTAATTAATTAATTAATTTAAAAAAACTAAAAGATAACAGGTCAGAGCCATTCACAATGTAGTACAACAGGCCTATGAGTAGGACTTTAAGACAGACTATGCTGAATATCACACCCTACATGCCAAAGGTTCACAGAACTGGGAGCAACAATGATAAGACTTCAGTAAGGGAGTCCAGAACACAAGATGCTAGTAGATAAGATAGTCCAGGAGTATAAAAGATTCAGGAACTGGCACCCAAGTTACAGGAAAGAGAAGTATCACTGTTAGGTTCTTATCTCAGTTGTGGATATGCTCTTGAGAGATGAACAGAAAGATCACATCTCCTGAGAACCCTAGAAAGGACATTGGAAAGAATGGAAAGTCAGCTACAAAACTCATAATTAGTAGCTTCAAAAATGGGGGTTGGGGGGATGTAGAGTGATTTATTTTGTGTTCCTGGTCCTTTAAAGGATCCCTAGTTAACCCTATGCTCTTCAGTGTTGGTTTCCTCTTAGACTTCTGGGAACAGTAGAGGATATAAAACAGCTAGCAGAGCTGAAAGAAATTGTGTAAAATTGGAATAGGGTGATAGAAGAGTAGGGCCAGAGAGTAGGATTAGAGAAGACAGTGATGCTGGAAGAAAATTTATGTCGGGCTAGAGAAAAGAAGAGACTGAGCAGAGCGGAACAGGCGACAGTTCAAAGTGGGTTGGGCTAGCAGAGCAGAAGAGAAGGCAGCTACTGACTGCTGAACCAGGAGAAGCTGAGCTGAGCCAGACAAGAGATTGTTAAATGTGGTGCTTTGAATAAACTTGGCCCATGGAGAATGGCTCTATTAGGAGGTATAACCTTGTTGGAGTGGGTGTGGCCTTGTTGATGGATGTGTGTCACTGTGGAAGTGGGCTTTAAGGTCTCTATGCTCAAGCTCCACCCAGTGTGGAATGAGAGTCTCTTCCTGGCTGCCTTCTGATCAAGATGTTGAACTATCAGCTCCACCAGTTCCATGTCTACCTGGATACTACCATACTCTCCACCATAATGACAATGGACTGAACCTCTGAAAGTAAGCCAGTGCCAATTAAATTTTTTCTAGGAGTTGCCTTGGCCATGGTGTTTCTTTATAGCAATCGAAATCCTAACTAACAAGTTGTTACCAGGGACTGGAGTACTGCTGTGATGGGCCTGACCACATTTTTGTTTGGAGGAATGTGCATTTGGGGACTTTGGATTTGAAAAGCAGTGGAATGTCATAAGTGGGGCTTAGTAGGACACCCTAGTAGGAATATGGAAGACAGTTGTACTGAGGGTGATTTAAACTCTGGAGGCCTGGCTCAAGAGGTTTTAGAGGAAAAGAGTTTTAGTATGTTGCCTAGAGATCATCTTGTGATATTTTAGTGAAGAATATGGCTGCTTTTTGCCCTTGTCCAAAGAGTCTACCTGCAGCTAAAATGAAGGATGCAGATTAATTGTACTGACAGAGGAAGTCAAAACTATTTTAGACTTTGTTCTGTGGTTCACTCTTATGAGGAGTCTATTGATCAAGCATAGCAATCTTAGAAAGGAAAAATACAAAATGTATGGTTCAAGTAATAAAGAGGCACCAGGAAGTGGAATGGACATAATCCTGTGTTCAAGGAGATAAACAGATTAAGGGAGTGGTAACCTCAGGGCAAGATCCTACTCACTTGTAGCAGAATACTTACTCTGCTACATTGTATTTGCAGTGGAGCTCTATGATTAGGCAGTAGAAGAGGAGGTAGAGCTAGGAGAGAAGAAAAAGGAAGAGGAGGGGAGAAATAGAGGAAGGGGAGGGGAGAAATAGAGGAATGGGAGGAGAAGAAGGAGGCTATCAGCCATGGAAAACCATGGATGGGTGGAAAGCTGTCCTGGGTAGCAACTTCTATTAAAAGATTAGATATTGGGTAACAACTCTAATTATGTGGGTATCTTGTTGATTGAACATTTCTAAATATATAAATCCTTTAGATAATAATTACACTTTAAGAGTCTAAATTTCTGCCGGGCAGTGGTGGCGCACACCTTTAATCCCAGCATTTGGGAGGCAGAGGCAGGCGGATTTCTGAGTTCGAGGCCAGCCTGGTCTACAGAGTGAGTTCCAGGACAGCCAGGACTACACAAAGGAACCGTGTCTCGAAAAAAAAAAACAAAAACAAAAACAAAACAAACAAACAAACAAACAAAAAAAGAGTCTAATTTCTATCGTACTGCAAAGATAGCACATATTGTCTGGGGTTCAGCTGAGCTTTGTGGATGCACTGTGGGGGACTGGCAGAGCCATCCCCCAGACTGGCATCTCATGGGTACCAGGGCCCCAGTTAGCCAGAGCCCCAGTCAGAGCCGAGGAGCAGCAGGAACATGGTGGCTGCCTGGGAACAAGCCAGACAGGGCACCGAGTTCTAAATATCCCCTCTACATAAGCTTATTTTTGTGTGCCTGTTTGCAGTTGAACAGGGGAGAGTTATATCATGTTAGGTGTATTTATGACCTGGTTATGGTTTTCATTTGAACATAGGGAGAAATGATTATGTGTCAAATTAACAAGGGACGAATTGTGATGGTATTCTGTTGTTGTCAACTTGATTATATCTGGAATGAACTACAATCCAAAACTTAAAGATCTGAAAAGGTAAACAAAGGCTTAGGTCTAAGCATGGTGCTACAAGCCTTTAATCCCAGAACTCAGGAGACAGAGGCATGCAAATCTCTGAGTTCAACATTACAGAGCAAGTTCCAGGACAGCCAAGCTTAGGCAGTGAAGGAGTTGGAAAACAGAAAGCTGGTGATGATGTAATAGAACAAGGAGGGCAAGTTCCAGCCCCAGGAAGCAGCAGAACTCAGCAGCTTCAGCCATGACTCTACCTTTAGAGTCAAGAATACAAGGGGTGGGGCTGGAGAGATGGCTCAGTGGCTAAGAACACTGTCTGCTCTTCCAAAGGTCCTGAATTCAATTCCCAGCAAACACATGGTGACTCACAACCATCTGTAATGGAATCTGATGCCTTCTTCTGGTGTGTCTGTAGACAGCTACAGTGTACTGATATCATAAAATAAATGAATCTCCCCCCCTCATCTGTGAGACAAACTCACTGTGCCATAAATAAATCTTAAAAAAAAAAAAAAAAAAGAATAGAAGGGATTACTGAGACAATTGGTGCTGGTTAGCTGGAGCTAAGAAATTACTGGTGATTGAGAAGAGATCAGCATCACTGAGATGAAATTTTCTGGGAAGTGTTTTCTGCGAGCACAAAGAAGTTCCAGAGATAGTAACGGTTGTACCTTGTGCTGCAGGTAGTATGGTTTTGAAGGCATGAAAGGATCATGGGGAACAGCTGAGGCCTGGCACTGTGAGAGGCCAGGAAAGGTCATTGTTGAAGGTGCAGTCTCAGTTGAAGTTGATGGCCTAGAACTGAAGGGCTCATGCAAAGAGGTTGAGGCTTGGCACCATGAAGAGAGCCTATGAGAGACTATTGGTGAAGCCTAGTTGTAGTGGAAGACCTGAGCATTTTGTAGATGTCAGTACCATGGGATGACCACCAGGAACAGCAGCAGCAGTGGAGTAGAGTCAGCCAGACCCTGGAGTGCCTCAGAGGGCAGAGCTGGAGAAGTGACACAAGCCCTTTTGGAGGAGGCCAGAAGATCATGTGTGGATTCAAGATATTGGAACAAGAAGTTATAAAGTTGAAGTTGCATTGGAGACCCCAAGATGTTACAGATGTTGGGATACCTGCTGAGGAAAGCTGCCTACAAGGAGTGGAACCAGTTCAAGAGAAAGAAGTTTGTTGCAGTTAACAAAGATGAAAGGAGTTGGAAATCTGAAGAACTCTTTGACATCAGACATAGAGATGCAGAATTTGGAGTTTTCCAGCTGGTTTTTGTCTTACTTTGGTCCAGTATTTCCTCACTATGATGTTTTAGAATATATATCCTGTGATGTTGGAAGTATGCAATCTGCTTTTTTATTTTTATTTTATAAGGAATTACAGTTAAGAGATTGCATGAATGTCAAAAGAGACTTTGAACTTTGGACTTTTAAACATTGTTGCGACTGAGGGACTGTGGAGATTTTTGAAGTTGGACTAAGTGTATTTTACATTATCCTATGTCTAGGTGTGCCCCACCTCATAGTCTTGTGTGTTTGAATAAGCCTATGGGGCCTTGAAGTGGAATATGGTGGTTTAAATATGCTTATCCCATGAGGACTGGCACTATTAGAAGGTGAGGCCTTGTTGGGGTAGGTGTGCCCTTGTTGGAGGAAGGGTGTCACTGTGAGGGTGGGCTTTGATGTCTCTATGTTCAAGCTCCACCCAGTGTGGAATGAGAGATTCCTCCTGGCAGCCTATAGAAGAGAGTCTCTTTCTGGATGCCTTTGGATTAAGATGTAGAACTCAGCCGGGCGGAAGTGGCACACGCCTTTAATCCTAGCACTTGGGAGGCAGAGGCAGGCAGATTTCTGAGTTCGAGGCCAGCCTGGTCTATAGAGTGAGTTCCAGGACAGCCAGAGCTATAGAGAAACCCTGTCCCAAAAAAACCAAAAAAACCAAAAAAAAAAAAAAAAAAAAAAAGATGTAGAACTCTTGGCTCCACCAACACAAGGCCTGCCTGCTAGAAAGAAAAAAAAAAGACAAAAAGCTTCAGAGTACTTCAACCAATGGGTTTATTACATCCTGGAATTCCTTTACCTTCTTTGTCGAAACAGAAGAGGAAAATGTAGTTATAAGAATGTGCTTTCATTTTGATCCCAAGTGTAGGGATGTGGGGCTGCTTCTGACTGTCTGCAGCAGCTGACTGTGATTTGCCTAGTGCTCTAGCAGGAGAGTGGTTTTGCTGGTTGCAGACAGCTTCTGTACTTGTGTAACATCTGGAATTCTGGGAAAATTTCAAAGGCATATAAATGCTAGGGCCCTGAGAGGCAGGGTTGCTGTTTAATGATCATTTAGAGGTGTTAGCTGTAGTTTGTTAGTAGTCATGGTCAAAGAAGAAACAAGAGGAAAAAATTAGATTCAGGGATCCGTAACTTTAATTTTTTCAAATCCTATTTTTAATGATGGTTCTTAAATGCTTTAACCTTCCTTGTAGTCCACCTGAGGTTGTAGAAAAGAACGGATATGGGAGAAGTGGACCTGTTTAGAAAGGTTCTTTGGAGCAACTCCTGTCTGTGTTGTCTGGAAATTGGCAGTTCAGTTCACTGGTTAGCAGGCAGTGGAAGCTCAATTCACTTGCAAACACCCCACAGATACACCAGCAGTCTAGTTTGGTAGAGTTGAGTTAGCAACAGAGGTCACATGACCTAGCAGAGACAGCTAGGCCTCAGACTTGGCTTGAGTCAGCAGGAGGTACCAACAGGAACACCAGGAGAATTTCTCAGCTGTGCCTCTGTCAAGGAAGCAAAGATCAGGGAAGAAGCAAGACCAGCAAACGTTGCACAACTAGCTGTACCAGCAAACCAAGCTCTGTCTCCATCACTCTGTGGAGTCCTATTTATACCCTCCAAATATCACATGTTCTCCACATACCTTGCCTCAGCACTACTCTTGTCTTAGCACATGTTTTGTCTCAGTATAGGTCTTGCCTCAGCATCCAATCAGCCCAAGTCCTTGGAAGCAGCAACAAACTGCAGTACACCATCAGAAGTTTTTGGTGTGTTTCTCTCTATGGAGTCCCGACAAATGCAGCTCAACTATGAAATGTGAGGCAGACATGTATGTCATTAGCAAAGAATAGTTCATCACGTGTCCTTTCATGTGGTTGCTTTAGCAGAACATCCTCTCTCCTGTGTCTGCTTCAGTGAAACGTTGCTTCATGAGACTGCCTTAGCCTTTCACACCTGTATCGACTTTAACAAAATGTTCCTGCACATGTTTCCCCCACCTCTCTCCGTCTCTCTCTTTTCTCTCTCTCTCTCCCTCTCTCTCTTCCTTCCTACTTCCCCTCTATCCTTCTTTCTCTATCTAGTGTTAGGAGGTGACAAGGGATAAAAGAAGTGAAATGGAAAAGAAGAGTGGAAGAAAGGAGACCCCACAAAGTAGCAGAAACCAGCTATCCTGCACACACATGGTGTACATACATACATGCAAACAAACACTCATACACATAAAATTAATCTCCTCAAAAAGATGACATAAGCTTCACTGTGGCATTGTGATTAGAGTAGGGCTTATGAAAGTCAGGTGATCAATACAGTCTTAGATCAGGGCTGACTCATGGTTCCAGAATGCAAATTCAGACTGGTAACATGGTTAAGCATGTGTATGGTGGTGCCTGTATCCTAGCAGTTGGGAAGGGGAAGCAAGAAGAAACACCTTAAGCTTGAAGCTAGCCTGGGCTACATAATGAGTTCACGGCCAGCATAGGTTACATAGCAAACCATCTCAAAACAAAACAACAAAAACAACCAGGCACCTACCACCAAACCTGTGGACCTGAGTTAAATTCCTGTAATCCAAATGATGGAAATAGAGCATGGATTCTTATAAATTGACCTCTGATCCATATGCATACTATACACACACAAACACACACAAACTGTGGAAGGAAATTTAAAAGAAAGAAATGGACATAGCATCTAGCATAATCCCTGTATTATTATACCCTAATGTCTACTAATCATTAGAACTACCTCTAGCAAAGAAAATACTAAGTCAAAAATAATAGTATCCCTGCAAGGATTGCAAAGATTAGTGCCGCCAATCACAGATGTGAATGACACAAGGGTGTGAATTTGGATCTGCCTCATTATACCTCTCATTCAGTGTTCTGAAATAACTACTGGCTATGCAGTTTATGGCCCTTTGCCTTTAGGAACAGTAGGGATGATCTTGGGAAGGAGCAGTTTGACTTCCCAAGGATTCATCATGCATCCAGGAATTATAGATGAAGATTTCAAAGAAGAAACTAGAATAATGGCTTACATTTAAAAATGCAATTTAACACAGGTGACAGGATTGCTCAGTTGTTACTATTTCCCACATCAAAGGCAAAGCTGGTCCAATAGAAATATCAGGAGGGTTTAGAAGCACTGGAAAACATGTGTTCTGGCAAGCAGTTATTAATTATGATCAGAGGCCATAATTAAAGTTGCAAGTGGATATCACTGAAATAGAAAGTTTGATGGATACAGGAGCTGATGTAACTTGTTTCACAAAAATCTTGGAATTGAGGATAGCCACTTCAAAAGGTTTATTCATAGTTTCTAGGAATTAGAAAGTTATCTCTATTAAAACCAAAGTGTGTGATGGATTAAATGTGTGGGACCAGAAGGCCAAGAGGAAAGTTAAAGCCTTATGTGGCTGACATAGCCATACACTTATGGGGACAAGATTTACTACAGCAGTGGGGAACTTAGATTAACATTCCCTCAACCTGGGCAGTGGTGGTGCGCACCTTTAATCCCAGCACTTGGGAGGCAGAGGCAGGCAGATTTCTGAGGCCAGCCTGGTCTACAGAGTGAGTTCCAGGACAGCCCAGGCTACACAGAGAAACCCTGTCTCTAAAAACCAAAAACAAAAAAAAAAAAAAAACAAAAACAAAAACAAAAAAAAAACATTAAGGGTGAAATGGAAGGTGCTTCTGAGGAAGATATTGAAAAACGTCACCCAGAACAACCATAGACTGCAGGCTGTCCAAACACAGGACACGACAGAGATTGAGCTTCCAAATTTATATTCCACTGCTGAAATTATACCTGTGGCCCTTAAATTAAACAATTAAAATTGTTGACTAATAAATCTTTGTGGGTAGATCAGCTGGCCATAACTAAAGAAAATTACAGGCACTGGAACAGCTGGTACAAGAGCTGCTGGAGGCAGCCCATGGAATTCCCCTGCATTTGTTATAAATAAAGAAATTGGGGAAATGGAGAATGTAAACAGATTTCAGAGCAGTGAATAGAGTAATCCAACCAGTGGGTACAAAACAACCGGGGATTCATTCACCTTCTTTATTACTTAAGGCATGGCCTATAATAGTAATCGATTTTTAAAGACTGTTTTTTTTACTATCCCCTTGAAAGAACAGAATAAAGAAAAATTTGCCTTCACAGTACCTATGTATAATAGTCCTTAACCTGTAAACTGCTATCAGTGGAAAGTTCTTTCACAAGGAATGTCAACTAGTCCAACTCTATGTCAATATTTTGTGCAACAACTTTGTAGACAATTTCCTCAAACAATTATTTACCATTATATTTACCATGATATTTTGTTGGCTGATTCTGATGCAGATACTTCAGAGCAAGCATTTGGTGGAGAAAAAAAAAAAAAAAAAGAAGCTTGACTTGTTGGGGTTTGCAGATCGCTTCTGAAAAATACAGAGAGAAGATTCTATCCACTATCTAGATTATAAAATAAATCAATAAAAAATTCAACCACAGACGATACAGATCAGAAGAGATCAGTTGTGACTCTTAATGTTTTTCAAAAATTAAAGGAAGGTATTAATTGGCTATGGTCCACTATTGGATTAACTATTTAAGAGTTAAGTAAATTATTTCAAACATTACAAAGAGATTCAGACTCATACAATCCAAGACAGCTAACAAAGGAAGCAGAGAAAGAGTTAACTTTAGTAGAAAAGAGACTGCAAGATGCATATATGGATTACATAGATCCTAAACTGGACTGTATTTTGGTTATTAACTCATTCTCCTACAGGGCCCATTATGCAAAGGGAAGATAGTATTTTAGAAAAGATCTTTTCAGCACACAAAGTAAAAAGTTAAAGTCTTATATACAAAAGGTTTCTGATTTAATTATAAAGGGAAGAATAGGACTATGTCAATTGTCAGGAATAGGCCCACCAGAAATTATAGCACCTTACACTAATGCCATGATTACTTCATTATGGGTAATCCATGAAGACTGGGAAAGAGCTTGTAGCAACTATTGGGGAGAAATTAACAGCAAATATCCTAAAAGCAAGCCTCTTCAGTATAATAAAGGGAATGCCCATTCCTAAAATGCCTACATTCTATACAATAAGTTGGGAATGACAGGCTTTAAAGTCAGACAAAATAACCAAAGTGATCCATATACTTCAGTTCAATAGTCCATCACCATACCTGCTTTTCTTCAGGTTCTTGCAACCATTAGATGTGCTGTGCTTAACACAGGAAAAGCCCAATCAGTGTGTTACTACTTGAAATGGAGACCTCTAGTTTGTTTGGAAAGTCAGTTATGTCAAATGATGTTTTCCTGAAGCAGATACCTGAAGGACCCATGATGAAGGAGTATAAGATGACCCCACAGACACTGGGAGCTGGAGCACAGGTTTGCTTTGCCTTGCTATTCTTCAGTAACAGCACACATGTATTGGTTTGCCTTACATAGCATTGTTGAGCTCGGCTTGTAGTAACACAGTCATTGAGAGAAACTTGCCAATGAACTTCTTATAAGGTTCCTGTGACTTCTTGCCTATTCAGCGGCCTTGGGCCAATTGGCAAGCCTTGCAGTTTCTTCAGGATTGAACTACAGCTGCTGGTTTGTGCATGGTGTCTGCCTGCCAAAAGGACTGGACTGCAGCTGCTGGTTTGTATTTGGTGTTCGCTATGAGATTGAACTGCTGACAAAGAAGATTGAGCTCACCTCCAAAGAACTATTGTTAACAGGTCCACTTCCCCCGCATCCTAATAACTTCTCTCTTCCACTACCTCTGCTGAGTAGTGGGCTAGAGAAGAGGTTGAAGTTTATTAAAAGTAACTTGCAAAACATTTATGCCTACAACTACTACAGTGGACTGCAGACCACAGTGCATATGTGAATGTAGTATGTAGAGAAAACAGAATGCACTATTGCATAAGAAATTAATCAGAAACTAAATGGAGGCAGGCCAGAAGGATAACTTTTTTCAAAAAAGTAAACAAACAATGTTTTAAAGACAGATTTTTAGTATGTTTATAGGCTAGAGTAAATGTGTGCAAGACAAGAGGACTCTCAAAAATCTAGAAGAGTGTAGTGGGCTGGCCTGATGCTGCTGATATTCTAATGCTAATACTGGTTCCCAATGCCTGTTTGAGTTCTTACTGAGAGAGTTCTTACATAGACCCAAGTGATGCTATATGACTTTGTTCCCAAGTTACTTCTGATTCATGTATAAAGATGCCAACAGCAAATAGCTGGGCAGAAGAAACATAGACAGGGTTTAGGATTCCCAGGCTTGGTGGGTCAGAGGAGAACTGTAGGCAGCCATGTTTAAGATAGCACCTGGGACGTTGCAAAGTCTTATGACTAGCACCTGATGATGTAGGCAGATATATAAGCAGCGCGTTTCTGCTGCTGGGGGTCCCCGTCCCCGTCCATAAGTCAAGAGTCGTTCCTGCAATAAAGCTGACTGAGAAGGATCCAACCATGTCATGTCTTAATTGCTGGTCAAGGCGGACGCGACATATGGTGGCCCGTCCGGGGACCGAGGATTTCGCCTTCATGGATTCAGAACTCAGCAGCTAGGAACGGGGTACAGGTATATTTGTTGCAATAGAAAGTGCCCAGTAATAAGTGGGGCCGTCATAAGGTCCGCAGTAAAGCTGTGTCATAAGGTCTGTGGTCATAGGTCCATGGTAAAGTGGCAATTGAATCACGAGAGACCTTAGAAGTATCATGTTAGTGTTTGCTGTTTGTGTTTGTTTGGTGTGGGTCGGTCTGGGTGTCGTAATTGTGTTTTTTCTGGGGTATTGGTGACATCAAATCAGGAAAGTGAAACCATGGGGAACTCACCATCGTGCCCCATGAGAAGTGCCTTAAAAGAACTAATGCGTGCAAGAGGCATTAAAATAAAAGAGGGATTTGCGCTGGATACCGGGTGACTTTATACCTTTGTGGGCCGTCACACGCACCTGGCCAGTGCCTAGCTGGTCCATTCTAACTCCCGGTCCTTCCTACCTTTTTCCCTACTTCTTGTGCTCGTATGCACTTTTGTCCAATCAGTCTCCTAACTGCTCGGTGTGTCGACACCGTTTTTCTCGTTCTTTTTTTTTTTTTGTTTCGAGAAGGGTTCCTTTAGTCTGGCTGTCTGGATCACTCTGTAGACCAGGCTGCCTGAACCGATCGCCTCCTTGCTCCAAGTGCTAGGATAACGTGGCACCACCGCGTTTTCTTCCTGCTTGCTAACGTATATAAACTTATTCAGCTCTCTTGTGTCTCCTCTCTCAGGGGACTGTGTATTACTCCTTTGGTATATAACTTTTCTCAGTCTCTCAATCAGAGCCGCCTCCTGTCTGAGTACCTGAAAGGAAATTGGTCGAAGGAAGGTGAGGACCTGTCCAGGAGGCTCCTGTGCAGATCGCTACCCTGAATGGCACCAGCCTGGATCCCATTACTTTGGAGGGGCTCACCACTTGGGTCAAGGATGCCCTCAATTTCTTTAAAGAATGGGTGGGAGTATTTATCTGGGGAGCCGTTGTTCTCTGGGATGTGGTTTCTGCCTTTGGATTTCTGTGTCTTTGCGCCGTGACCATGCTAGACATAAGGCTTGGTTTACCAGGCGCTGACTGCCATGGAGGAAGGTGCTCCCCCAGGTATTTGGCTGGCCTCCCTTAGGGAGGCATAGTGGGGAGCTTTCTGGACCGTAATGCCGTCCAGGCATTATCCCTAGATCCTGACCATCTTGACCATTGCCAAGGGTGTACACTCATGAGGCTCCTACAGCATCACCTCAATTTTTCTGAAGCGGGGAGTACAACTAGAGATGTTCTCAGTCCTGAGATAGATTCTCTGAAAGCATGTCCGAGTGCATAGAGGTTTTGTGCCAAATGTACCTCTCCCTGAAAAAAGGCACAAGGCAGGTATGGCAGAAATATAAACTTTCCCATTACAATGCCTTCACTTTGCACAAGGGCTCGGACCTCTGTTTTCCACCGCTGACTAGCAGCGACCTTCTAGGTGTGCTCTCGATTGCCTCTCACCAACCACCTAATGAATGAGTTCAAGCATGCTTGGGTGTGGGATGCCTAAGGTCTGAAGAGTCCAGAGGTAACCTACTTCAAATTTAATAAATAAGGGGGATATGTAGGCAGCCATGTTTAAGATAGCACCTGGGACGGGTTGCAAAGTCTTATGACTAGCACCTGACGATGTAGGCAGCTGGCTTCCAGCGTGGCCAGCTCAGCTAAACTGGTAAACAAGTCCTTTGTGCATGTGTCAGCCTCGTGCCCCTCCCGAGTGGGCTTATGCAAATGAGGTATTGGCAGTTTAACCTATCCTGAGATAACATATCACCCAGCCCGCCTTGGGCAGATATATAAGCAGCACGTTTCTGCTGCTGGGGGTCCCCGTCCCTGTCCATAAGTCAAGAGTCGTTCCTGCAATAAAGCTGACTGAGAAGGATCCAACCATGTCGTGTCTTAATTGCTAATCAAGGCAGACACACAGAGAACCATGAGGGGGAGAAGGTGAATGGAGAAGTCTCGTGGCCCTGAGTGCTGGCCAATTGGAGTTAAGAGCATCCCAGATGAAACATAGTAATAACTCAGGGTTATCTATAGGAAAGAAGATTCTAATAACATAGAGGGTGGATATCTGCCCAGCTCTTGTGCTGTTTAAGGCTTATTGTAAATAATAAAAGTTGTGTTTTATCTGGAAACTGAATGATCAAGACAGAATAAAATTCCCAGAAGAGAGTATTAGAGGTTATAGAGGTGGATAGAACCAGCATAGCTATCTATGTTGATGGTCTTCACACATGACAGACTCCCCAAGAACTGATGGAAACATGTAACTTAGTAGGTACACTAGGGGACTGGGACAGGGCAGTGGGATGTGAGTAGTTTCTTCTTGTGGTCCTTTGGTGAACAATAGGTACTCACTGCCTGACTGACATCTGAAATATTGGAGAAACTGAGGTTAGGACTAAGAAAGGAATCATACATGGATCACAGCCCTTCTCAAGAGCACTGTGATCTTCCCCATATAGTTCATAGAGAGGAGTTTATTGAAACATGTGGGATCCTCACTGGTCCTCATTTGGAATGGACCCTGGCAATGAAGAGACTTAGGAAGCTTACACAGTTCTCATCTCTGCTCTCCATGGACATGATGAAAGTTAGTCACAATAGCTTTCATTTCAAGTCACAACCTGGAGCCAGAAGCAACTGTAAAATTCCTGTCTGAGGAATTACTTCACTAGTAGGTGGTAACAGCAGCAGTTCTAACTCTGGAGGCTTGGCATGCGTACAAGGTCTTGGCTAAGGAGAGGCAGGTTCCTTGGTCTAAGGGGTTCAATCTCTGTCATAACATTAAATTTCTTCTCAAAAAAACCTAGATTCCTATTTTGTAAAGAGTAATTCCAGAAGGAGCAGAATTCTTCCATTAAATATTTTAATGAAATCCTATCTGGCCCTCCCCCTGACCAGAGGACACTCATTATCCATGAAGAAACAGACAAATGGTTACAATCAACTTGCTAAACACCTAAACAGAGGTAATTACAAATCAATGTTTCCCACCTGCTCCCCACCTAGAGCTGAGAGCAGATGCACCACAGGAAGAAGCAGATGCAGGAGGATGACCCAGTTCACCTGTAGGAATGATGTCATATGTGATATACCACTTTGGTACAGCTTCCCAAGGCAAAAAGGTAGTCAAGTTTTCCTGAGCACCTAGTCAGGTGGGTGCCATTTTTCCAGCTGTTGGTCACTTGTAGCGAACTCAAGTCTACCAGTTCCATGTCCACCTCTTGCTGCTTGATACCAGTCCCCCATTTTTTTCTTAAATAAACCTCTCAGTGTACCGTGCTGATGCCTCATACCCAGCCTGAACCAACTTTCCAAAAGTGGTGAAGATTTGGTTTTATTACATCTTTAAAAAGAAAGGTGAGGGTGTTTAGAGGTCTGAAGCTGGGGCAGGAGAGATGTCTCAGAGGTTAAGAGCACTAACTGCTCCTCCAGAGGACCGAGTTCAATTCCCAGCAACCACATGGTGGCTCATAACCCTCTGTAATGAGATCTGGTGCCCTTTTCTGCCCAAGCAGGCAAAACATTGTATACATAATAAATAAATCCTTAGAGGTCTGAAATCCAGCAAACACAATGGGATCACCCCCAAGTCAGTGCGGCCTAGAGTAGTCAAGATTGGAGTATACATACTGTTTTTTTTTTTTTCTGTATGATTCCTAAGAAAGAGTTCACTTGTGGAACAAGAGCTAGAGACAAGTCACTTGTGGGAACCAAGAGCCACTCTTCCAAGAATGACTGACCAGGGGCTAGAGAGGTGGCTCAGTGGTTAAGGCCACTGGCTGCTCTTCCAGAGGACATGGGATTCAATTCCCAGCACATGCTATCTTACAACATCTGTAACTTCATCCCAGGGGCTCTGATGCTCTCATCTGTCCTCCTTTGGGTACAAGCCCAACCATAGTGTATAGATATACATATAGACAAAACATTCAAACCCATAAAATAAAAATAAATAGTTAAAATATGTATGTACTCCTTTAAAAAAAAAAAAACAATTGACCAGAGCCAGATGTGGCAGCACCAGCCTACCAATTACTCAGGAGGCTGAGGTGGGAGAATCACTTAATCCCTCAAGTGGGAGACCACTGTCTCACACACATTTCTCTCTCTCTCTCTCTCTCTCTCTCTCTCTCTCTCTCTCTCTCTCTCACACACACACACACACACACACACACACACACACCCCAAAACCTGGGCACAAAATAAAGGGATTCGTTTCTGAGGAGCTGTGGGTAAAGTCCTGAAAGTACTCTAGCCCAGGTTTACAAAGGAGAATGCAGTAAATAGCTTACTAAACATTCGTGCCGTCCCACAAGGAAATGCCCCACATGTGAGGTAGTGAGCTCTAGTTTTCAGCAATGGCCTATCATTTGGCAGGAGTGTTGCAAACATGGAGCCAGACTCAGATTTTCCACATGATGCAGAGACAGAGGCATAGCAGGGAAGGTTCTGCCCTCTATAAATAAGATTCTCCTGACTTAATGTTATCTGTATACACAAACTAAGAAGGCAGCCCCTAAAAGAGACTGGGAGAAGAAAGCACCCACATTATTTTAAGACAGGTTAGCTTGGAAAATTTAATCAAATGGCATCTCTCCTGATAACTGTTTCAGACATGCTGTAGGGCAGCCAGTGTGGTGGAATACTCTGGAATTCAGGGTGTGGAACAGGAGCCCAGGATTTTGGGTCTGCTCCCGTTCTGTAAAACCTCTGGCAGCTACTCCTGAGTTTTGTACCCCTCCATAAAGTGACTTTCTGTAATCTTTGTCATGCTAAAGAGCACTGCTCCTCTGGCTGGGCCCTCCTATAAGAGGTGTAGAGCTACCATTGGGGGTGTTGGGGCAGCACTTGTGAACAGCCAAGGACCACCTCTGGCGAAAGCACCGGCCACACTCAAGGCAGGGGAAAGGCTTCTCCCCAGTGTGCAGAAGCTGGTGTTGGGCCAAGTGGCTCCACTGGGCAAAGCGTTTGGAGCAAAGGTCACAGGCATAGGGCCGCTCGCCTGAGTGCACACGCCGATGACTGGCGAGCAGTGAAGGGTAGGCAAAGCGGCGGCCACAGTCATCACAGGCGTGCAGCTTCTCCTCCGTGTGGGTGCTGCGATGGATGGCCAAGGAGCCGCTCCTTCGGAAGGCACGTCCACAGTCCGGGCAGGGGTAGGGTTTCTCGCCTGTGTGCAAGAGCTGGTGCTGGAGCAGGGTGCTACGCTGAGAGAAGCGGGCTTCACAGTGCTCACAGGCATAGGGCCGCTCCCCAGAGTGCACACGCCGGTGGCTAACCAGGCGAGAGGAGGAGGAGAAACGCCGCTCACAGTCAGGACACGGGTAAGGCTTCTCTCCAGTGTGGATGCGCTGGTGGATAACCAGGGCAGTGCGCTGGCGGAAGCGACGGCTGCACTCTAGGCAGGTGTAGGGCTTCTCTCCGGTGTGTGTCCGTTGGTGGATAGCGAGCAGAGATGGGTAGGCGAAGCGACGCCCGCAACTAGGGCACTGATGGGGCTTCTCCCGGTGTGCGTGGTCCGGTGATTGGCCAAGGACCGGCTCCGTCGAAAACAGCGGCCACAGTCGGGGCAGTGGTAGGGCTTCTCACCTGTGTGTATGACCTGGTGCTGAGACAGGTTTTTCCTCTGGGAAAAACGTTTGCCACACTGGTCACAAACGTAAGGGCACTCACCAGAGTGTGCCCGCCGGTGACTGACCAACAGGGATGGATAGGAAAAGCGGCGCCCACAATCCGGGCAGGGGTAGGGCTTCTTCAGATACTGGGCGCACTTGTGGCTCTCCAGGGCGGGGTGGTCAGGGAAGGTACAGCCACAGTCAGGGCAGATGGAGCCCCCGGATGTCTGCCTGGGAATCAGCCGGGGTTTGCTGGGCTTCCGCCCTCGTTTCCCCTTTCGGGGTGCTTCCTTAGGTGGGAATACTTCCTTCTCTTCATTCTTCTGCCTGGTTCTGGTTTCTACCAGGAAACAGAGAATTAGCAAACACTAGACTTCTATGTTTGCCGATTAACAACGTTAATGCTTTCAAGACCAATACACTTAGCTCCGGTTAATTATTAATAATAATTAATTATCAGAGACAGTTAAGTGTGCTGTGGAAATGTACAAGACATTTAGAGCTCCTCAGCAGCTCAAGTAAATTATTTTAGGGATAGTAAACTGACTTTTAAACAGTGTTTTGAGGGCTAAGGATTTGGCTTGGTTGTCAGAGTGCTTGCCTGGATCCTCACCATATATAGTGGTTCATGGCTCATCCCTGGTTTCATAGCACATCCAAGGCTTTACTAAGATGCATGGGACTTTTCGGTACAATCAAACAAAAATCTTGAATGGTTTTAGTAACTGGGGAGTAGCTCGGGGAACACAGAAACCTTTGTCCCTACTTAGTTTCTTTCAATGTTCTGGGCTTTTGTTTGTTTTTTAGCTAGGGTCTCATGTACCCTAGACTGGCCTCTACTCACTATGTAACTGAGGGTGACCTTGAACTTCTTTCTTATCCTCCTGCTTCCACTTCCCAAGGGCTAACATTACATAAGTGCCGCACCTGATTTATATGCAGCGCTGGGGAGCAAACCCTGAGCAGAGCGAGTGTGAGTTAAGCACTCTACCCAGTGAGCAGCGCTCCAAGCCATCCTTACAGGATTTTATGATGCAGTACAAATACATGCAGTTTCCCCATACCTTTCCTACATACAAGATAGCTGCTCCAATGTGGGTTCTGGGATTCAAACTCAGAGCTTCTGGAAAAGCTGCATGTGTTCTTAACTACTAAGTCATCTCTCCAACCCAGAATTTGCATGTTTAAAACCATTCCTGTACTCGTTTTATGTCAGCTTGACACAAGCTGGAGTCAGCTGGGAAAAAGGAACCTCAGTGGAGAGAAGTCTTCACCGATTGGCCGTGGAGCAGTTTCTAAGTTAGTGATTAATGTGGGAACGTCCAGCCCAATTTTGGTGCCATTTCTGGACAGATGGCCTTGGGTATAGAAGAAAGCAGGCTTAGCAAACTAAGAGAAGGAAGCCAGTAAGCAGCCCCCCTCCATCTCCATAGTCTCTGCTTCAGTCCCTGCCCTTGACTTCCTTTGATGACAAACTGTAATGTGGAAGTGTAAGTGAAAAACTCTTTCATCCCTAAGCTGCTTTTGGTCACGATGTTGACCACAGCAATAGAAACCCTAACTAACACAGAAACTGGTACCAGGAGTGGGGTATTGCTGTGATAAAACTTACTATCTGGTTTGGGGAGGGTGTGATGGCAACTTTGGAGCTGGAAAAGCTATTGAGTGCTTATAAAGTTCCAGAGTGATGTTTGAGACTCCCTAAGATTCTACCAAGGCCCTTTATGTGATATTTTTTATTAGAAACCACTAAAGGGAAACCTTTGCTTAACTGGACAATTGATGCTATCAACTGGATCTAAGAAATTGGCACAATTTAAACACACACACACACACACACACCAGCGTCGGCAAGGGTGATAAATCTGGGCGTGTTCCTTCTGCTCAGCACACAGAAGCTGTGGTCCATGACGGAGCCAGCACTGCAGCTCATGTTGGCAGCTGAACTTGGTTATGTGTAAGTTTCCCCAGGTGTATTAGTTTTGAAGGCATAAAAGGTCATGGAGAGCAAATGAGGCTTGGTACTGTGACAGGAAAGCCTGGACCATTGGTGAATGTACAGCCTCAGTTGAAGGAGAAACTTCAGGATTGAAGGGATCATGGAGAGAAATTAAGGCTTGGCACCATGTGGCAGGGTCAGTGTCTCTAAAGAGAATCCCAAGAGAGGCTACTGGTGAACCAGTAGCTCCAGTGTTTTGGAGATAGCATTACCTTGGATGACCACCACTCACAGTAACTTTGGAGTGGAGCTAGCTTGAGCTTAGGAAACAAGCCATGTGTGCAGTGGATGACAGACAAGTGTCACTGCCAAGCCCTCTGAAGCTTAGATCATTGAGTCTCAGTCGGAACCTGAGCTTTACAGACTTTGGGTTTGATTATACTGTAACTGTGCCCTGGTTATTACTTCTTGGAATAAAAAACACATGGAACTTTTTATTTTATTATTTTTTTTACAGGAACCCATAGTTAATTTTAGAGAGATTTTGGATATTTTAGAGAAACTTTGAAAGAGACTTTGATATTTTAAGGAAAGTTTGAATTGAGAGTTTGAATTGAGGTCTTGGAATGAACAAGAAACACAGGTTATGGTTAACAGGGATGTGTTTGTATGTCAAGCTGACAAGGGGTCAACTGTGCTGATTTGTTTTATGTCAACCTGACCCAATCTAGAGTCATTTGGGAAGAAGGAACCTCAATGGAGAAAAATGCCCTCACCAGACTGTCCTGTAGGGCATTTTCTTAATTAGTAATTGATTTAAGATTGATGTGGGAAGGCCCAGCCCACTGTGGGTGGGGCCATCCCTAGGCAGATGTTCCTAGAAATGTAAGAAAGTAGAGAAGCAAGCCGGGAGGGGAGCCAGCCTTCCTCGTGGGTTTCTGCTTCAGTTCCTGCCTTGATGCTCTTGCCCTGCCCTGACTTCCTTCGATGATGAACTGTTACATGAAAATGTAAATGAAATAAAGCCTCTCCTCCCCAAGCTGCTTTTGGTCATGGTGTTTATCACAAACAGAAACCACTGACCAAGACAATTCCCAAATATGCAGCTGGTAGTCTAGAAGCACTTTGAGAGATGTTGTAAACAGTGTTAAAAACCTTGAACTGTATTTCATCCAGTAGTTCACAAGCCTAGATGCACATTCAAATCAATGGGGCCTTTTCTTTTTTAAAGTCAAGAGTGAACCAGGGGCTAGAGAGATGGCTCAGTGGTTAAGGACTCTTTCTAGTCTTCCCAGGACCGATGGGAATTGAAGTTCAATGGAGGCTAAGTCCCAGATCCTGGGAAGCAGTATCTTTTTCAAAGCTCAGTAATTGATTTATGTCAATGGAGTACCGCCTGTAGTTTGCTTGCCCACAGTACAAGCAACCTGGTTAACTCTCATCAGCCGACAGTTTAGATTGGGTCGACAGTTTAGGGCATTACACAGGAGGGCAGCATAGTCTCCGTGGGTATTTTTCACTCACTTCTCTGGAATGTTACCCATCTCCGGTACTCCTGCGGATCTAGGGCTGCTGGTTCCCAATCATCGGTATTTCGTTCCAACCAGGAGATGAGAGCTGGTTTGGGACCTGCGCATCCTGGGGAAGGAGAACCAGTCAGAGGGCTGGCCCGGAGAGATGATGCTAAAAAATATATGCCGAGGCTCTGTCCCAACCCTTAACAAGTGGATCGCAGGTCAGGACCCGGGCTCCCTGCCCCCACTCTACCCCGCCCTCAAGCTCCATCATCCCTTAGGCCCGCGTAAGCAGATTGGGCCGGGCCTCACCGAGCGCGCCCAGGAGGCCGTAGGTCTCGCGCATCACATCCCGGTACAGAGTCCTCTGCGCGGGCCGCAGACACCCCCACTCCTCGGAGGAGAAGTACACGGCCACGTCCGCGAACTTCAAGGCCCTTGGCCTCCTGCCCCTTCTCCGAGTAGGTCCAGCCTCTCCGGGTGCCCGCGCGAGGAGCGGAGCCGAAGGTGGCGCCATCGGACCTGCTCCCCGGCCTTGCCCCGGGCACCGCGTACCCTGAGATCTAGAAGCCCGGCCGGGAAGGCCCGGAGGAAATCTGAATCGGCAGCCTGAGGGGCCGGGCGGCCCGACACAGACCGCCCCGTTATTCAGGGAACTCCAGCTGGAACTTGAGTGAGGGGCACCGGAAGATGCCTTCGGGGAAGATGGCGGCGCTGCTCCTGCACCACCGCTGCCTAAAACACAGGCAGGTTCTAGCTATCGATTTTATTGACCCGAACGCCATGCCGACTTCTTAACCTCCCTGCCCTAAAGTGTAATGGCGTTGCGAGATGGCTGCATGCCTACTTTCCTCCTATCTATTGCATTCGTTTATTGGTCGGTAGCTGAAGATCGGGCGTTCTGATTGGGTATCGGTGAAGGCGGCTCATTTGAATGAAGCCAACGGATTCTTAAGGGCAAGAGGTGGATGGTGTGTTTCTAAGCAGGTTGTGAGATGTGTTATGTGTGGGAGGCTCTTCTTGTGTTCTCCGACGTTTGTGTGTCCTATTTGTAGAAGACGTTTCTACACGTCTTCCTAGGGAAAGTCACATAATATCAACATGGATTTTTGAATAGCTGCATCCTATGGTGCAGCTAAGTTGTCACAGCCAGGAATTCTGAAAAGTACTAGATGAGAAAGGAGCAGTGATAACGTTCTGATGCACAAAAGGCACGTCTGGTAAAATTGAATGACTAGAATGGTAAGTTGACTGGTCTTGCACCTTGGGCAGCTCCTAAGTAGTCTACAGAAACGAATGACCTACCTTCCAAGGAAGTTTGCTTGTTTGGAGGTGAGACTAAGAGCTTTGGGCTTACCTTTTCTTTGTATAGTGGAATGCACATTTAGGCTACTGGGGGAAGAAAAGGCAAATGGCTAGCTGATCCTTTCATTTGTAACGAGGCAGGGAAATCACCTGTATACCGTTGCTTTCCTAAATAGTACAGCTGTATCATCAACACGTTCCAGGGTAGCATGGTCAACATAGACCCTGTTTTTAAATGAAGAGTGTATAGCCCAGTGTTAGGCATTTGGCTAGCATGCATGGGGCCCAAAGTTCTATAAAAATGTTTTTAAAAAATTAGATAACCAAGACTGGGTATGAAGCAGAGCCCTTTGTTTCCTTCTAAAAAAAATACCAGACAACCAGTGAGGAAGACTGTACAGAGTGTGCCGGTGATTAACGAATCTAAAGACCACACAGAGTGGGCCTTTGCTGTTGGGAGCCATCGAAGCACCTGGAATACTAGAGTAGATGGTGTCTAGAACTTAATGTCTAGAGTCCTTATGAGAATAATTATCACTATGCCACAGTGCAAAGCCCTGGATTTGATTATTTATAGTACCCCTTCCCCAAAGAGAACTACAACAAAAATAAGTCAGCTGGCTGTGGTGGCACATGCCTTTAATTCCCAGTACTTGGGAGGCAAAGACAGGTAGATCTCTTGAGTTTGAGGGCATCCTGGTCTACAGAGTGAGTTCCAGGCCATCCAGGGCTACCTCAAAAAACAAACTGCTTCAAAAAACATGAACAACAAACTTCCCACGAATCTGGATCAGCTTGCTCAAAATCTGTCACTAGATGTAGGAATGAGATCCAAATATGGAATGTCTTCTCTGTGACACTGGCAACTCTGTGTTTGGAGAAAAGCCTTAAGACTGATTTCTCCACAGCAGGTGGCTAAGAGCACTTGTTCTTACAGAGGGTCCACATACATAGAGTTACAGATATGTAACTCTAATCCGAGATATCTGACACTGTGTCTTCCGCCAGCAGTAGGCACACCTGTGGTACGTAGACACACAGTCGTGCAAAGCACCCATATCCATAAAATATTTTAAAAAGATTCAGTCTGTGGTGCATGCTCTGTGACTGCCAGTGCCTAGAAATGCAACCGTAAGTGTTAACACACTTTGATTTTACAGACTGCCTGGACCCTAACCTTTGCCTGAGGGGTCACTTCACCATAAACCGGACTAGGACAAGCAATATCAGTCCTAGGGAGACGTAGAAAAACTACTTATTAATGAAAATAATAATTGCCTTTTCTATGGTCTCATGTTGTCCAGGCTGGCCTCAACACTCACTATGTAGCTGAGGATGACCAAGAACTTCTGGTCCTCTTACCTCTTAACTCCTGCATGCTCAAATTACAAGTATGCACAGCATACCCAGTTTTATTTGGTGCTGGGATAAGACCCGGGCATTATGCAAACTAGGTGTCTTAGTTAGGTGTCTATTGCTGTGATGAAACACCATAACCAAAAAGAAAGTTGGAGAGGAAAGGGTTTATTTGGCTTATACTTCCATATCATCATTTATCACTGAAGGAATTCAGGACAGGAACTCAAGCAGGGCCGGAATCTGGAGGCAGGAGCTGATGCCGGGGCCATGGAGGAGTGCCGATTACTGGCTCAGTCTCCATGGCTTGTTCAGCCTGCTTTCTTACAGAACCCAAGACCACCAGCCCAGGGGTGGCTCCATGCTCAATGGGCCAGACCATCCCCCATCAATCACTGATCAAGAGAATGGCATGCCAGGCGGTGGTGGCGCACGCCTTTAATCCCAGCACTTGGGAGGCAGAGGCAGGCGGATTTCTGAGTTCGAGGCCAGCCTGGTCTACAGAGTGAGTTCCAGGACAGCCAGGGCTATACAGAGAAACCCTGTCTCGAAAAACCAAAAAAAAAAAAGAAAAAAAGAGATGGCCTACATGGAGGCATTTTCTCAATTGAGTTTTCCTCCTTTCAGATAACTCTACCTTGTGTCAAGTTGACATAAAACTAAGCACAAAAGGCAAGCACTCAATTGAATCACATTTTTAGCCCACCTTTTTTTTTTTTGTTTTTTGTTTTTGTTTTTTCGAGACAGGGTTTCTCTGTGAAGCCCTGGCTGTCCTGGAACTCACTCTGTAGACCACGCTGGCCTCAAACTCAGAAATCCGCCTGCCTCTGCCTCCCAATGCTGGGATTAAAGGCGTGCACCGCCACTGCCTGGCATTTTTAGCCCACCTTAACAGATCTGTGCAATCTAGTTTCAGACTGTCCTTTCCTGACTGACATGTTCTTCACTGATACATCCCAGCATGCTAACACAAGTCCTATCACTAAGCCTCGGAGCCAGGACTCACTGATACGTCTCTGATTACTCCTGCAGCCACTCTCCAAAAGGGGACTTCCTAGTTCCTACAAGTCTTGTCACTTTATGCATCTTTCTTTTTTCCTTCTGCCCTTGCTCACTCTGCATGCCTTTCTCCAATAAGCATCTTTCCTTATGAGTTCTTTCACAGACCCTGACCCAGGCCAGAAACAACCACATTTCTTTTTTGTTTGTTTGTTTGTTTGTTTTTCGAGACAGGGTTTCTCTGTGTAGCCCTGGCTGTCCTGGAACTCACTCTGTAGACCAGGCTGGAACAACCACATTTCTGAAACCTACTTGAAAGATGAATTCCCTGGTATAGGGACTACCCAGGAAGTGTAGACTAGACAGGTGGACTTTCACCTTATACTTCACACACCTGGTCTAAGGAAAGTTTGTTACTATTTTTGTAACCATTGTGACCAAATACTTGACAGAAACAAGGGAGGGTTGTTGCAGGAAATAATTAATTGGAACGGCAAGCATCCCCACCCCCGTTGCTAAATCCAGCTACTCTGTGCTGGCCTGTTCTTTAGTGGAGACTGACTTGGAGCTCCAGAATCTCCCCACCCAGCTCGCTAAGTTCCCACTGGCTACCATGCCAGCCCCATGCTTCCAAACTCCACAGCCTTTGTGCTGCACATCTGACAAATACACTCTGCTCCTAACAGCTTCCCATTTGTGGATTCAAAGAAGCAACAGAGCATCTCAACCTCCAGGTGAAGTGACACATGTGGCTAGGTAGCCACTGAGCAAACTGCCTATCTCTCCTGCAGACCTGTACCGTCCTTGAGTGGACACAAGTTACAGGTTAGGGTAGCTTAGTTCTGCCATAACAGAATAGGCTAGTCCTTAATAATTCCTGTTTTCAAAGGTCTGTCAGATGATCCTGGGCCAGAAGGCTGAAGACTGATGCTCCAACTTCCTGACTTACTGGGGCTGTATCCGTAGGCAGCTGTCTCTACAGTTTGTCTCAGTTCTGGAAGCTGTGTTAGGCTTCCTATATTTTCAGATGATATTGGTCATTCTTGGATTTCTGACGGGGTTGAAAGCTACTTATAGTCTCATAGCCAACCTAGGCTACTTAGCATTGAGAGAATATATTTGAGAAGATAGTTTTCAGATCGTATACAAGCTAATCCAGGACATAGCATATGGATTTATAAGTCTTTTAAGTCAGGCTAAATGATAAAATGTTCTATTTTATTGACAAAAGTGATGGACTGGGTGTTAGATCTATCTTGTACTTTATAAGTTACAAAATGGTAATAGTTGTGCTCAATTTATATTTGAGAGAAAAGTTTTGTCTTTTATTAGAACAGAAAAGGGGAAGCATTGTGGATGGCCTCCTGGTGCTGCCTGTATTTTTCTAAAATTCCGCTTTCCCAGGAGGAGCTGTCTAGAAAGAGGAATGAGTCAAATACTCAGTGACTTCTTGTGAATCTTCCCCAAATGAATAAAGAAACCAATCACTTGGCGAGTAGGAGGGGCTTCCAGGTTGGACGGGGAAGAGAGGAAGCAGCAGAGAGACATATAGGCTTTTGGACAGGGATAGGATGAGGACAAGATGTAGCTCATATGTGTCTCCTGGTTTATATGGTAGATCTGCCAGGATTCGCCACTGGAGGATTTAGATTTAATACAGCTTACACGATTAGCATTCTAGTCGTTGTGCCCAGAGATTGAGTTACCATTGTTTCTGAACTAAGTTTGTGTGGTGTTTTCCTTCATTTGGCAGTTTGACTGGGTTCCAGAAAGGTACAGTGGCAAAGTATGGGTTTGCCTGATAAGCACCACAAAAGGCTGTGGGCGTTTGGAAGCATGGAGCTGGCATGGTAGAACTTAGCAAGCTGGGTGGAGAGATTTTGGAGCTCTGAGTCAGAAAGTCTCCGCAAGATAAGAACAGGCTGGCCATTGCCACCAGTGCATAGCTGGCCAGCCAGCTGGGGCAGAGAGTAGCTGGGCCTAGCGTGAGAAATTGGTGCCCCCCCCCCTTTTTTTTTTTTTTTTTTTTGGTTTTTCGAGACAGGGTTTCTCTGTATAGCCCTGGCTGTCCTGGAACTCACTCTGTAGACCAGGCTGGCCTCAAACTCAGAAATCCGCCTGTCTCTGCCTCCCAAGTGCTGGGATTAAAGGCGTGTGCCACCACTGCCTGGCTATTTTTTTGGTGCCCCCTTTTTAATATTTCCCACAACATGGGACAAGGTGTACACCATGTACCCTGCATGAAGAAACATGTTGGACCAGGTGAACTTTCTGAGAGAAGTCAGAAAGTTCAAGGTCTGGGGTTGTATTTTAGTGGTGCACTGCTTGTCTGCCATGCATGGGACTCAGGGTTCCATCCACAGTACAGCGTGTGTGTGTGTGTGTGTGTGTGTGTGTGTGTGTGTGTGTGTGTGTGTATGGCAAAGAGCATGGTATTGTGAGGTGGGGTCTCAGCCAGAACAAAGAGAGCATCTGAGCATGAGTATATTATTGCTTGGTAGCTGAGAATCTGAAGAATGTCCAGCTGCAGGCCCTGCACTAAAATGTGAAAGAGTTTATAATCCTAACAAGCCTGTATAAAAGACACACAATCCAGGTGTTTTATTTACAAGCCATAAGCATAGATCAGGCAGGTTTACAGCTATACTAACTTATTCCCCAGCTATGAAGTCCCTTGTTACTTTCTGTTTTTCCTGGCCATGTGGGCCTGGTCCATGGTGGCTTCCTCCACCTCCATCTTCCTCATTTCCTTTCTACCTGCAACCCCCCTCACTCAAACCTCCAGTCCCACCTTTCTCCCTCCACTGCCCAATCACAGGCTCTAGCTTTTTAGTGACCAGTTAAATCGGGGAAGGTTCACATGGCATCACTTTGTGTACGTGAGGATCTTCTCATTGGGGGCAACTACACTGTGAGAAACCAGTATTTAGCATTAGAATCCAAGCAGCATCAGACCAACTCACTCCACTAAGTCACTCCACGGGGCTTGCCACATTTCCATAGTGAGTACTCATCTCCTTAAGTAGGCTGTGTCAAGGGTAAAACTTCCTCCTCTTTTCAAACAAGGTTTCACTGTGTAGCCAAAGTGACTCTCCTGTCTCCCAAATGTGGGGTTCCAGGCATGCATTACCACATCTGGTTTCACCAAGGTGCTTGAATCTCTCCTGTTTTCCTATCTAACTCTTGCTTTTTGTAAAACAAGAGAGTGTGGATCTCTTTTTTTTGAAGCCAGCCTGGTTTACATAGTGAGTTCCAGAATAGCCAGGACAATGTAGAAAGAAACTGTGCAAAATCACCCCCCATCCAAAAAAAAAAGAAAAGAAAAAATTGTCTTTAGGAGGTGGAGATTGTGCAGTTGTGTGTGAACCCAGAGCAGCACCAAAGCTTGTTTGTTCAAGGCAGAGGACTTGTGTGGGAGATCTTTATTCAGAAGTCCCATCTGATGCAGGGAAAGCAGCAGTTTTCTATTTAAGGAGGAGGAGGAAGAGGAGAAGGAGAAGAAGAAGAAGTAGTAGAGGAGGAGAAAGAGGAGGAGAAAGAAGAGGAGGAAGGAGAGGAGGAGGAGGAGAAGAAGAAAAGGCCAGGTTAGGATACAAAGACAGGGAAGGTACAGGGAAAGTGTTAAGTGTTCCTGCTCAAAAGGGTATCCTGGGACTCGGGAGCTCAGGAACCACACAACTCTGAGAGGTAGCCTCCTCGGCAGAGGCGTTGTGGCCTCTAGGAAGGGTATCCCCAGCTGAGCTGAGGAGCTTAGGAACCTCAGCCTCACTCTATTTCTTCAAGTCTTTCCTCCTTTTCTTCTTTGCTTCTTCTGATAAAAGAGTCACACCAAGCAACAACTCTCATAAAACAGACTTGTTGAAAGGGTCCAGGTTGTGGAGGGATGAATCCAGGAAAGGCTGCCTCTGCTCCCAGGAGAGGACAGCAGGGAATTGAACAGAGGGCAGGACTAATGCAGGATTTTTTTTTTTTTTTTTAAACAGGCAGAACTTTTCAGGGCAGAGATGTCCAGAGTGAGGATTGGTGGGATTTCCTGCTCAGGGATTGGTATGTTTTTCAGCCCCTATTCCCCGCATCAGGCCCATAGGTTAGGATGAGAAGACCTGGGCTGGAAATGGCTTAGTGGTTAAGAGCACTGACTGCTCTTCCAGAGGTCCTGAGTTCAATTCCCAGCAACCACATGGTGGCTCAGAACCATCTGTAATGGGATCTGATGCCCTCTTCTGGTGTGTCTGAAGACAGCTATGGTGTACTCATATACATTAAATTAAAAAAAAAAAAAAATATATATATATATATATATAACATACATATACATATACATATATATATATATATAAAGAAGCTTAAAAAAAAAAAAAAAAAAAAGGATGAGAAGACCTTCCTGGCCACAGGCAGCTTTGACTGAGGTGTCATCACTGCTGAGCTGCTTGGGGAAGCTGGAAAGGAGCAGCTGCCACCGTGGACAGCTCCTGTGAAGATACCTCATGACAGGCTGCAGGCTGAGGCAGGAACAGAGTTTCTGCTATTTTGACAGGTGCTGCCATTTTGACAGCTCCTACAGCCTGCTGCTCAGGGACTACAAAAGAAGTCCTCACACCTGAGTCTGACAGAAAGAAGCCTCTAGCTAACGGAGAAGCAAGAATTAAGATCTGCTATGAAAGTTTCTGTGTTAGTTTGGGTTTTATTGCTGTGAAGAGACACCATGATCATGGCAACTCCTATAAAAGAAAACATTTAATTGGGGCTGGCTTATAGTTCCAGAGGTTTAGTTCATTGTCATTATGGCAGGAAGCATAGCAACATCTAGGCAAACATGGTGCTGGAGAAGTAGCTTGTGGGAAAAACTGGGCGACCGCAGCAGCAGGCCCCTGGCCCACGCGGCAGCAGGCCGGGGCCAGCAAGGTGGAGGCTGCTTGGAGGCCTCCAGGCAGCCTGTGTCTCCTACAGGAGGAAGGTCCCCGGTTCCAGTGGCTGGAGGCTTCGGTGGCGACAGGCCCGGCAGCCCCAATGACACCCTTGGTTCCAAAAGGGTTTATTGTCATGGTGGATGGTGGATGGATCTGGATGTACCCCCCCAAACTCAGGGCAGACCTGAGTTAAGTAGGGAGGGAGAAAGGGGGAGGTTCTGGGGAGGAATGGTTAAATTGGCTCCGCCCTCTGACCTTCATTAGTATGTAAATCTCTAGGGCCTGAGGCCTGTAGTTACACCCTCTACCTGTGCACTTTGGGAGGGGCTGTAATGGCCTTCCTGACTGAACAACGTTGGTCCATGGAGATTAGACTGTTTTTCAGGACTCTGAGTTCTGGGGGCGTGGCCGAACTCCTGCCGTTTCTCCCTTGGAGTCTCGGGGTTCTAGGCCCATGCCCAGCCAAGAACCAGGATACCCTTACGCAGTCCCACAGTAGCTGAGAGTTCTTTTTTTTTTTTTTTTTTTTGGTGTTTTTGAGACAGGGTTTCTCTGTGTAGCCCTGGTCATTCTGGAACTCACTCTGTAGAACAGGCTGGCCTTGAACTCAGAAATCCGCCTGCCTCTGCCTCCCAAGTGCTGGGATTAAAGGCGTGCGCCACCACCGCCTGGCTGAGAGTTCTACTTCTTGATCCGAAGGCAGCAGGGAGAAACTATGTACCACACTGGGTATAGCTTGAGCATATGAGACCTCAAAGACCATCACAACAGTGACACACTTCCTCTCACAAGGCCACACCACCTAATAGTGCCACTCCCTATGGGACAACCATTCTAACACTTCAGTTTGTGGCAGCCATTCCTATTCAAACCACCGCAGTTGTAAAGGGATTTTAATCCAGCAACAAGGTTGCTCTGGCTGGAATACAGATCCACCCTTAGTAAACAGCTTTAATCCTAAACAGTTAGATGGTAGAAGGAAGCATCCATGTTTGAAAGTGACTTCTAATTGAGGGGCAGACAAAGTGACAAATCAGAGAAAGAGTTGACAGAATGAGTTAGAGATAGGATACACCCAACTCACACCAGAATTGACAGAAAGGAGAAGTAACGTAAGAAAGCAGGGCAGAGAGAGAAAGCAGTTTTACTGGGGCAGTTATAGACAGGTTGCAGAGAGAACAAGCTAGACACAGTTGAAGACAGAATGAGCCAGAGAATGAGAAGGGGCCAGATTAAAACAGATGGCCAGAATTAGTTTGAGGCCAAGCAGAGCAATTCAGCCAGAGGCAGTGAGAGAAGCCAGATTGAATCAGTGTAGAGAGGGGTTTGAGCCAGAACAACTGAGCTAAACCAACCATAAGAGGGCAGAAAGGACAGGAAAGGGTGGAAATATTCCGCAGTAAGTCTCAGAGAGTGAAAACATTCTAGGCCTACATAAGACTGAATGGAGGCTGGAAGCTTCTAGGATTAGGCCTGGGTTAGCAGATACAAATAGTAAGCCTTGGAGATAACAGTTATATCAGGAGAATAAAAGTTACTTTAACACACAGTTGCCAACAACAGGGAGACATTATTTCTTTTATATAGATATATTTCAGCCAAGTGAGGTCCTGTACATCTTTGACCTCAACACCCAGGAGGCAGAGGCAGGATCTCTGCACTCAAATTCAACTTGGTTGTAAATTTTTTATGTGTATGTGTATCTGTGCTGTAGTGTGTTTTACTTTATGTGCCTGGCCCTTTAAAGGACACTATGCTCTTCTGTGTCAGTTGCCTCCTTAGAATCCTGGGAACAGGTTTGGACATAAAAAGCCAGCAGAGGCTGAGAGCTGGGCCAGAGATTGGGATAAGAGGTGACAGTTGAGCCAGGAGAAGATATTGTTAGGAGACAGGGAAAGAGCCCAGAGATAACCCACAAAGTAGTGAATAAAGAAAAAAAAAAAAAAAGCCGGGCAGTGGTGGCGCACGCCTTTAATCCCAGCACTTGGGAGGCAGAGGCAGGGGATTTCTGAGTTCGAGGCCAGCTTGGTCTACAGAGTGAGTTCCAGGACAGCCAGGGCTACACAGAGAAACCCTGTCTCGAAAAACCAAAAAAATAAAGGATAAAAGCTACACTGTGCAGCACCCACTTTCATGCAGTGCCTGGGGAAGCCAGAAGAGGGCGTCAGATATTCTGGGCCTGGAGTGCTGGGAACTGAACTCAGGTCCTCTCAAGAACAACCAGTGCTCCTATTGCTGAGCTGTCCTCCAGATCCATCCCTGTCCCCACACACTTCAATCCATGGTTTTACCTTCTAAGATGGCCAGCCTAGCTAAAACAGGTCAGCAGTCAGCCTATGACCTCATTTGCCAAGACTGGTGGGGAAAGGCTTCTCAGCAACTCCTTGAGCTGTATGTGGCCACTGTGTGACTTTCCTATAAGAAGCCCGCACTTCTCTTTCAGGTGTGCTTTAATTTTCCTGGGAACCTTTCTATCTTTTTATAAACTTAACTCTGCTTCATACTGGCTTACCCTGAGATTCTTTTTCTAAAGTGATTTTGTTTTTTTGCTGTTGTTTTTCTTTTTCTTATTTTTTTTTTTTGCGCGCGCACGTGTGTGTGTGTGTGTGTGTGTGTGTGTGTGTGTGTGTGTGTGTGTGTGTGTGTGTGTGTGTATACGCATGTGTTGTGGTTTTTCTGTTTTGTGTGTGGATGTTTTGGGGTTTTTCGTTTGTTTGTTTTGTTTTGGGGGTTAGACATAGAAGAACATTCCTACTACCTTGTGGGATCCAGGGATCAAACTTAGGTTATCAGACCCCTAAGTAAGTACCACTACCCTCTGAGATTTCTGTACCATTTTGCTGGCATCCACACTGAAATTCCTCTTCTGAGAATACATCACAAGAACTTACTGGGCATGGTAACCCATGCCTATAATCACAGCATTCTGCAGGCTGAGACAGGAGAACTTGAGTTCAAGTCCACCTTGGGACAAACAGGGAGAGCTTGTTTGGGAGAGGAGGAGGGATCTGGATGCAGAACCTCAAAGGATCCTTATATCTATGTTCTTAGCAGCATTAAGTAAAACAGCCAAAGACGGTATCAACCTGGGGCCCATCAATAGATAAATGTACAAACAAAACAAAATGTACAATGGAATATTATCTAGTAGTATCTAAAATAGAATGTAATTCTGACACATACTGACCATGGATAAATACTATGGACACTAAATGAAATAAGCTGAGACATCCAGTCTCTGAACAACTATTTGATTCTTCAACCTTATGTTATAGACAGCTATTGCTGGTTTAATAAATTTTCTTTCTATATATAAAGCATGTATTAGGGTTCTCTAGAGAAACAACTTACAGAATGAATGTATATTATATTTATAAATATATAATCTTGTATATATCTATAGAATGAATATATACTTATATATTAATATTATATATTATATCTTAGAATGACTTACAGGCTACGGTCCCAGCTAATTCAACAATGGCTGCCTATGAATAGAAGGCCCAAGAATCTAGTAACTATCCAGTCCATGAAGCAGGATGTCTCAGCTGGTCTTCTATATACACCAGGATTCCTAAGAAGTAGGCTCTAATGCCAGTGAAAGAATAGACTTGCTTGTATGGCTAGAACAAACAGGCAAAGAAAGCAAACTTGATTCTTCCTTGTCCTTATGTAGGCTTCCGGCGGAAGATATGGCCCAGATTAGAAGTGGATTTTCCAAGTTCAAAAGATCTGGATTAAAGGTGCATCTTCCTATTTCAAATATCTGGATTAGACATAGATCTTTCAACTTCAAATTAAACAAAAATCCCTCACAGGTATGCTCCTCCATTTTGGGGGTTTAGTTAATTACAGATGTAATCAAGTTGACAACCAAGAAAAGCCATCACATAGAGATTCAGTTCTGTTCTTCTAGAGAACCCTGACTAATACAGCGCCATAGCCAGACACTGTCTCCCAGGCTCTGGTGGTACATGCCTGTAATCCTAGCATTTGATAGGTAGATGGAGAGAATCAGGAGGTCAAGGTCAAATGTGGGGCCAGCCTGGGCTACATGAGATTCTATCCAAAACAAACAGACAAAAACATCTGCATCTCCTTTCTCCCTTGGAGCTTTCATTATGCAAACAGGACAGATCTAGGACACATGCTAGTGACAGAATGTTGCTTGCCTCCATGCCATTGTCTTTCAATGAATACAATAACCTTGGAGTTTTGTTTGGATTTTTCTCCTCTCTCTTTATATATTTCTTTCAGCTAATGTTCATGAAAAGTGAGTATTAGACCTGTGCTACTAACAAAGGAAAGTCTTTCTCAAGAAAGTGATTTGTTGGCCGGGCGGTGGTGGCGCACGCCTTTAATCCCAGCACTTGGGAGGCAGAGGCAGGCGGATTTCTGAGTTCGAGGCCAGCCTGGTCTACCGAGCGAGTTCCAGGACAGCCCGGACTACACAGAGAAACCCTGTCTCGAAAAAACCAAAAAAAAAAAAAAAAAAAAAAAAGAAAGTGATTTGTTCTGCACAAGGGTGGGCCAATCAATAGCCTGGCATAGATGGAAGAAGGGCTTAGAGAGTCATTGGGAAAGCAACAGGGACAAGGAATCAATTAAGGGCAGGAGGAGATATGAGAGGACTAGGGGTGATAGCAGCCAGAATGCATTATATACATATGAAATTGACAAAGAACTTAATTTTTTTTTTTTTTTTCGAGACAGGGTTTCTCTGTGTAGCCCTGGCTGTCCTGGAACTCACTCTGTAGACCTAGGCTGGCCTCGAACTCAGAAATCCGCCTGCCTCTGCCTCCCAAGTGCTGGGACTAAAGGCGTGCGCCACCACCGCCCGGCCAGAACTTAATTTTTTAAAAGTATACTTTAAAAATTATATGCTTTTCTTTATATGTCTTGAGTGTTTTGCCCATGTGCATGTGTATGCACAAGAATGCCTAGTACAGAGGGTAAAAAGATAGCACCAGAGCCCCTGGAACTCAAGTTACAGAGAGTTGTAAACAACCATATAGGTGCCGGGGATCCAACACGGGTCTTCTTCGAGAGCTACAGGTCTAACCACTAAGATATCTATCTCTCCAGCTCTCAAGTGTACTTAACAAAAACATGTCATACCATCTTTTTTTTTTTTTTCTGAGACAAGGTTTCTCTGTGTAGCCCAGGCTGTCCTCAAACTCAGAGATTCGACTGCTTCTGATTCCCAGGTACTAGGATTAAAGCTGTACACCATCACTGCCAATGCCATACCATCTTTTTCACCCTTTGCTGAAAAATAGAATCAAGTTCTTTACTGACTAGTTTTGTCAACTTGAAGGAGACAGCTCAGTGGGTAAATGTGCTTGCCACCAAGGCTGAAGACCTGAGTTTTATCCCTAGGACGCACATGGTAGGAGAGAAACAACTCTTACATGTTGTCTTCTGATCGCCATACATGCACAGTGACATGTGTGCCCCCATACATAAGGAGACATGGGATGGCTAATCTATCTTGGTTATCAACTTGACTACATCTAGAACTACAACCCAAGCTGGGCATGACTCAAAAAAAAAAAAAAAAAAAAAAAAAAAACGGGATTTTTTTTTTTTTCTGGTTACATTATTTGAGTTATAAGAATCTTTCTCAATCTGGGCCACTCCTTCTAGTGGCAGCCCACATACAAGGACATGGGAGAAGGAACTCATCTGTCCTATTTCTGAGCCATATCCCTTCACTGGTGTAGAACCTACTTCTTCAGGATCCCAGCACAGACTGAAGACCAGCAGCTCTCTAGGACTTCCCTGGGACTCTATATCACCAGACTGGGACTGCAGAGACATCCAGTCTTCTGAATGGGACAACCACCTGATCCTTGACCTTTCAGCCAGGAGATGGCCACTGTTGGACTGTTTGGATCACAGACTGAAAGCCACTCTAATAAATCCCATTTATGTATGTTCATGTTAATCGTTCTATTCCTTTAGAGAACCCTAACTAATCCAATACACAAATAAAGATACCTTTTTGTTTGTTTGTTTTTCCAGACAGGGTTTCTTTGTGTAACCTATGCTGTCCTAAAACTAACTCTGTAGACTAGGCTGGCTTTGAACTCAGAGATCCAACCTATCTCTGCTTCCTGAGTGGTGGGATTAAAGGTGTGTGCCACCACTTGGCAATAAACATATATGTTTGTTGTTTTGCTTCGTTTTATTTGTTTTGCTTTTTGAGACAGGGTTTAACACCCTTGGTTGTCCTCAAACTAAGTCTGTAGAGCAGGTTGGCCTCAAACTCACAAAGATGTGAAAAATATACTTTTTTAAAAAATAATTTTTTGAGCCGGGTGGTGGTGTCGCACGCCTTTAATCCCAGCACTTGGGAGGCAGAGGCAGGCGGATTTCTGAGTTCGAGGCCAGCTTGGTCTACAGAGTGAGTTCCAGGACAGCCAGGGCTACACAGAGAAATCCTGTCTCGAAAAACCTAAATAAATAAATAAATTTTTAAAAATCATTTTTTTCTTTAAAAATTGAGGAAGACACCCAACAATGGTTTCTGGCCTCCACATACCAACACACACACACACACAGGAGAGAGAGAGAGAGAGAGAGAGAGAGAGAGAGAGAGAGAGAGAGAGAGAGAGAGAGAGAGAGAAAACATAATTCTAGGGAGATTAGGAGCTTTGATTAGGTGATGAAGGCACTTGCACAGTGCAACATGCCAGTAAATGGCCACTTCTTCCCAGGAGTCCAGCACGTAACAAAGGGTCTATTGGTGCCGGCTCTCCAAGCATTAGGACTCTACTCTTTATCACTTATTCCTAAAGACTACCCGACACCCTGCAGAGGACAGGCTCCTCTTCCAGCCCAGAATAGGGGGGACACTGAACCTGCTCCACCGAGCCTTCTGAGTGGCTGCAGACACTATCTGGGGGTGAGGGGTGGAGAGAAGGAGGGAAAAGGAGGAGGAAGGAGAAACGCTAGTGAATGAAGCTCACCGCACCCAGCCTTCTCCCCACTTAGGCTATTCACAGTCTCTCCAGAAACTGAACAGGAAGCTAGAGGCCACAAGCAGGCCTAGTCTTTAACCTGGGATCTCCAGGTTTTCCGCCCCCCGCCCCCAAGCCCGACTCCCAGAGCCTCAATCCTGAGGAACCTGAACCTAAGAAAATGGGAAATTCCCAAGGCCTTAGCATTTAATCTATATTCACTGGCGTAAGAACAAGAAAAAAAAAAGCGTTAGGTGGAGAAACTTTATCTTCCCTACACTTGTCCAAATATATCAGGAAACCTGGCATAGTTGTTGGCCACTGGCCACTGACGGGCCTTTGAAAAATGACGCTTTTCTGTCAACTAGTGCTAAAACATGACTGCCCTCAATTGTAATGGCGGTGCAGGCCTAATTGAGCTTCTTTTGCCCGTAGGTATTATGGCGGGCAGATTTCACGTAGTTTCTCCTAACCCCGGAAGACCGGGACCGGCGATTGGGCGGTGCCTAAGACACACAGAAGAAGGCCTCTGACGGTTGGACAGCGCAGCGTAAGGCAGGCTTTAAAGAAGCCGGAGGTGGGAGCTGTTAAAAACCCGGATCCTTGGAAAGCTGCGGTGAGCGGCGCAGGGGAGGGGTGGGAGTGTGTGGGGGGGGACCGGGCTGGAGAGAGGGCAGAGAGGCGGGCGGAGAAGAAAACGTTTGAGCTAACTGGTCCGGGGCACCCGAGAACGCGGGGCGGGGATCCAAGCAGGGCGGGGGCTTGGGGTGGGATGTTACCGGTGGGCTGGACCTTCTGATATTGGAGTGAATGGTCTGCCGGTTTGACAGTTTATACCCCAGGATCCGGACTGAGTTCGGTGTTGAGTTTAGGCCTTCCCTAAGGGGAACATCCTTAAGCTGAAGCTCTCAGTGGGAGGAGGCGAGTTGCGCGGCTTCTGATTGGAAGAACCGCGCAGTAGGATTCTTTCTGCAGAGATCCAATTTAGGCGATCTAGTAGGAGGGAGGGCTGTTAGTATGTGGAGCAATTCTTTTGGAGCTCTTGCTTGGTGGGGCGAGGACCACAGAGGAATCTAGCGGAAACGGAAGCCTCTCAGGACCGGGATCCCACCGGATCTCAGAGAACCTCAGGGAGGCATCTACAGGGACAAAGGTCCCAGGAGGCACGAGCTGTGGGAGAGCTGTAACCTCCGCAATCCAGTCTCGCGGCAGGTGCCAGGCAGGGCCCAAGTGATCAAGGCGGCTGCAGCGGGAGGACCCGGCTCCGAGCGGCCGGCCGGGAGCGCCCTTTGGAGGAAGGGCCTGTGCCCTACTGGGAGCCGCAGGCGGACTATGAAGGGCGGAGCCCCGGGGGAGGAGCTGGCCCTCATTCCCCACTCCCCCGCTCCCCAATTTACCCCAGGCCTCAGCCTGGGATCCCCCAGGGACTCCCCGGAACCGCCGCTTCCCCATGGACTTGCCTGGGAACTCCAGGTGAGAGCGTACCCTGCCCGCCTGACTTGAGCTCGGGAGACCGGGATGCTGACGGCTGTACCCGACCACAACAGAGCCAACAACAGGTTCAGGCAACTGTCTTCTACTTCTTTCACCCTCCAGCCCTTCTCCACAGCCAAGCCTGTGCCGTCAGCCTCTAGCTCGAGCATTATGGGAAGCCAGGAGCCCGAAAAGACCGAGGCTGCAGCCTTTGGGGACTCCATCATCCCTGGAAAAGGCCTCTCGGAGGGTCCTGGCCGTGGTGCTGGAAGATGTCATGGCTACAAACAGGGTGAGCCCTTTAAGTGAAAGACCATTCCCTCTTCCCTATCCTCCATCTCCACCCTGGCTTAGTACAAAAGTCAGACCAGCTCCATTAAACCAGCTTCCATAATGCAAGACTTCATGGTACTGGGTAATTCATGTGTCTGTCCAGTCACTGACTCCTCCAACCACGTCCCACTAAGTATGAAAAATTCTTCTGACTACCCTGTTATAGCTATCTTTTGCTACTGAGTGGGTTCTTCCAACCTCCCAACCTCCTAACTAGATAAGAGAGAAAAGGAATAGAGAGGAAAGAAAGCTGTCCCCGAATAAGGGCAGAGTAGAGAAGGGAGCAAGGTTAGACAACTTTCTGCTGATTAGGGGTGTGGAGTTCCTTGGGGCAAGTTTGATCTCTGCCATCAGGATAGCTAATTTCTTCTTGTGAATAACAAATATCCAGTCAACAACCCACCCATTCCTCGGGGGCCTTAGCATTTATATGTCCTCTGAAAAGTCCCCAGAATTCCAAATGTCATACAATTGCAGAAACTATTTGCAGCTGGTAAAATCACACTCCTGTTGGAGGCAAATCATAGTAAGTTGCTGTGGACAATCTAAAGCAGCCCCATATCCCACACCTGGGATTAAAACAAAAACATAGTATTTTTGTGATTTTTTTTTTTAAGAAACCAAAAATCCAAAATTGTCACTTCTCTGTCCTCTTGGAAAGCATGCTGGTAGTGTCTTTGGCCATAAGGCAGAGATGAGAAAAATGGCACTGTCTTTTACCATTTCTCCAGAGCCTGAGTGAGAAGAGTAGATTACATTTCACACCTGTAGCTCCTAACTAATATCTCACCCCTAATTTAGACCAAATCATCTCCTTTAGGGATTTGAAGTATTCTAGCTAAAATCTCTACCACCTTTGTGGCTAAGGACATAGTGAGACACAGAGGAACCTGTCCAGTCATTCTATTACTCTGGTTTTTGTTGTTGTTTTGTCTTTTTTTTTTTTTTTTTTTGGTTTTTTCCAGACAGGGTTTCTCTGTGTAGTCCGGGCTGTCCTGGAACTCTCTCTGTAGACCAGGCTGGCCTCGAACTCAGAAATCCGCCTGCCTCTGCCTCCCAAGTGCTGGGATTAAAGGCGTGCGCCACCACCGCCCGGCCGTTGTTGTTTTGTCTTACTGAGATAGGGTCTCACCTTTTATCCCAGGCTGACCTGGAACTCAGAGCAATCCTCTTGTGTTAGCCTCACAAATGCTGGGATTATAGGCATGAACCCAGCTTTGCTTGCTTCTAACAGCTCTTCCTCTTGTAGGTCCCCCTGACATACAAAGAGGACAATTCCAGCCCACAGAATCACAACCATCATCAGGATTCTGTCTGCACAGAGTCGCCTGCTTTACCACCCCAACAGCTCAAGTGGTCCTTGCAAGCCAGGTAAGTGTCAAAGGGAAGGGGATAAACTGAGAAGACAGCTGAGCCCACTGAGCCCACTGACCTCCTTGCTCTTTCTCTAGGCCTCCTGACGCACTGCATTTGTGCAGAGAACCCTTGAGTCGTAGCCGCCAGTCCTCACCCACCTTGAGAATGAGATCAAGGACAGCTCCTGGCCCAGAGGAGAGCCCTTCTCAAAAGACAGACCAGGTCCCCCAGCCCACCCTGGTTGTGGTACTGGAAGACATTGCCAGTGCCAGACAACCAGCTGAGGTATAAGAAAGCACAGTGAAGATGTCTGGGTCCAGCTAGGGCAAGCATGGGGCTGGAGGTAGATTTCTGTGAAGGCCAAAACAACAGGTGTTTGTCTGTCTGTTTGTTTGTTTTGACACAAGGTCTCAATATGTAGACTTGGGTGGCCTAAAACTTGCTATGTAGACTAGGCTATCCCAATTTATAGCCTGCATCTACTTTTCAAGTATTGGGATAAAGGCATGTACCACTACCCCAATGACAACAAAATCTTATGTAGTAGACACTACTTGAATAAATAAGAAAAAAAATCTCTGCGTTCAACCATGCAGATATCTGGGGAATAAGTTAGGACATGGGGAGCTATAGAAGCCAAAGATGGCTTCCTGCTTTTTCTAAACACCTCCCCTGTTTATATCCAGGGCTTTGCTGAAGATCGGCCCAACCTCATTGTCCCAGCACAAAGGTGAGGGGGCGGGGATTATCAAAGCTATCATCCAGATATCCAGAGCTGGGGGCGTCAGGATTTACTTGTCTAATCCTTTCTTATAGCACCTTCAGAAGCCTTAATGGCCAGGAGAAGCACTGGCATAGAAGGGACCTGGACTTGGAAGCACCCTCAACTCTTACTTTGTCCCTTCACTCCAGAGCTGAGCCTATGACAAAAGTTGGTCAGCCAATGCCTACAGTACCCAGTGACCTAGAACCCCCATGCCAACTGTCCACTCTACCTGCAGATCCTCCAGAGAGCCCAGTACCAGGTAAGGACTTGAATAGAGGAATGAGACTCAAGAGTTTGGAATTGCCACTGTGAGCCTGAAACACCCAGCACAGGATGTGGGTGGGGCTTAGCCAGCTCCCAGGGCAGAGTGGGATACCTAACAACGGGATTTAGGCCTCAGGAACTGAGGAGTTGTGGTCTTGCTTTGCAGTACTGGGGATCAAATCCGGGGTTTAGGGCTTTAGGCAATCCTATTACAGCACTTGTGGAGCAGGTTCACTCCTCTAGAGACAGATTAGTGTTTGGGGGCAGAGACTGAGGCTTATGAGGTGATGCTTTAATCACCTGAGGGTAAGGAACACCCACCTGTGACCCTCCCTTTCTTCAACTACAGATCCTGCTCTGGAGACCCCACTGACCCCAACATCGTCCAGCCTTTTACGTCCCCGTCTCAGTCCCTGGGGCTTGGCCCTCTCTTCCGTTCCGTCCGATCAAAGCTTGAGAGCTTTGCTGACATCTTCCTCACACCTAACAAAGCACCACAGCCTCCACCCCCTTCACCTCCCATGAAATTGGAGTTGAAGATTGCCATCTCGGAGGCTGAGCAGTCCAGAGCTACTGAGAAAATTACATCTGTCAGTCCCCGGCCTCCTATCCGCCAGTGGCGGACTCAGTGCAATTCCCTAGCACTTGTCCCTAAGTTATCTCTGGGACGAAGCTACTCCTGCCCTGATCTAGGGCCCCCTGACACAGGTAGCTGGCCTCCTGCTCCATCCCAGCCAAGCCAGTCCAGGCCCCGGAGACATACTGTGGGTTGTGGGGAGATGGCTCGGACCCCACCACCTCCTCGGCCCTGTCTCCGGAAAGAGGTCTTCCCTCTTGGAGGAGTCGGAGTCTCACCTTCTCTCACTACATCTTGCTCAGCCAATGCCTCTACTTCCTTCTTCTGCGAGCCGGCAGAACCCAGGTAGTGCTCTCAATAACCCCTCTGGAAGTCTGGCCTTAGCCTGAGCCTGGCCTCCTTTGCTCAGTATTCACTGACAGAAGACGGGTGTATTGCTGTGTATTCCCTTCTCCTTACTGTTGACCATCTCTGCAGATTGGGTTCAATGAAGGGGAAGGAGTTAAGAGCCTCAAAAGACAAGGTGTTTTCTGATGCCGAGACCAAGGTAATGAATAAGTAGAGAGACAGGAGACAGCCGAGGCCTGAGCCCAAGCCTCTCTTTCACCCTCTGCCCCATTTTTGCAGACCATGGGGAAGGTTTCTAGATTCAGAATACGGAGGACGCCTGTCCGTCTCCAACCAAACCTTACACCAATGGGGCTGCCTCGACCAATCAGGTAAGAGGCTCAAATAGCAGGGAGTTACCTTGACCAAGTGATAGTCCTATTCCTCTCAGGGACCATGGAAACCTGGAACATTAAATTTGGCATGGACATGGCTTGTGCTTAGAACTTACTCAACTATCACTTCTGACTCTCACCTGGCCCAGAAACCAAAATTCCCATCAGCATCAGGCTTTGCCTGTACCTTCTCAGTGCCCTTTGCTCTTTGTTTCCAGGTTGAATAAAAAGGAGTTCACTTTGGAAGAAATTTATACCAATAAGAATTACCAATCACCCACAGCCAGAAGGTGAGAAACTTGGAAGGCCTGAGGGCAGTACAGGGCTGTCTGAACCAGGGGGAATCCTTGTAAAGATCTCTTCTTCCTGCCTGACCCAGGACCTTTGAGACCATCTTTGAAGAACCACGGGAGCGCAATGGAACTCTGATTTTTACCAGCTCTAGGAAGCTCCGAAGGGCAGTAGAATTTCGGGACAGTAGCCTTCCTCGACCCCGGCGACCATCACGCGGGGTCCGCACTGCAGCAAGCAGAACCCTTACTCCCAAACTGGCACCCAGCCAGGATGTGGGATATCTACTGCAAGAACGGCTGAAAGAGCTAGATGCCTTGCTCCTGGAGGAGGAAATAGACAGGGAACACCCTTGTCACCTCTAGGAGCTCCAACTGTTTGTCCATCCGTCCTTTAGGGAGGGGAGAAATCTTTGAATCAATTGTATTTTTTTTCTCCATATTTCTATAAAGTTTTCAATATATGTTTCTGACTCCTTTGTGTCTCCAGCAGAATTTGAGATCAATTAGTTATATGCTAGCTGATGTTTTTATGTTGGTCACCAAAGGAATAGAAAAGGGGGGACAGTATCAGGAAAAAAAGGGTTGCAAAAAAAGGAAATGGAGTGGTCACTGGAGAGTGCCCACCCCACTCATCCCCCGGCAGTGCTGGGGGTCAAACCTACATCCCCAGTTCAAAGATAACACTTTTTTTTTTTTCCTTCGAGACAGGGTTTCTCTGTGTAGCCCTGGCTGTCCTCTGTAGACTCTCACTCTGTAGATCAGGCTGGCCTCGAACTCAGAAATCCACCTGCCTCTGCCTCTCAAGTGCTGGGATTAAAGATATGCGCCACCACTGCCCGGCTCTGGGAACTCTTTTATGGGGTGATATGTATGCTATGGATACACAACTCATTTACATCACAGAAATTAAAAGGCTTTGGAACAGATTAAGTAAGGCCTTGATCAAGATGGTCTTCCTCGCCGGGCAGTGGTGGCGCACGCCTTTAATCCCAGCACTTGGGAGGCAGAGGCAGGCGGGTCTCTGAGTTCGAGGCCAGCCTGGTCTACAGAGTGAGTTCCAGGACAGCCAGGGCTACACAGAGAAACCCTGTCTCGAAAAACAAAAAAAAAAAAAAGATGGTCTTCCTCCCAAATGCTGTAATCACCCACTCAGGACAATCTATCATAGATATTTAACCGGCACAAGGCCTATTAGGGAATCATCATATTATTTAGACAAGAAAACAAGGTTTGTCAAGGAAACATCCACATTAAAATAACAGCCAGGGCCAGCTGAGATGGCTCAACTGATAAAAGGTGCTTGGCACAATGAGCTTAGTAACCAGAATTCAATCCCCAACATCCATGAAAATGTTGAAGACTCCACAAAGTTGTCCTTTGGTCTCAACATGCATGTAATGGCACTCGTACCCCCACATACATCATGCCCGCACAATGATACATTAAAAAAAAAAAAAAAATCAGATCAGTGTGGTACAACGTAAGAGCTGCAGATGGTGGCACAGTGGCCAGGGCCTTCATTCGAGCTAGAATCCTGGCAGTTTGTATACAAATATACCTTTAGTAAAATAGATCGAATAGAAAATATTTACCTCGGAACTCATTACCAAATGAATTAATGCGACAGAGTACTTCGCACTCCAGTGCAAAGTGTTTATTATTGTTGAGCACTGGAAGGGATAGCCACTGCGCCAACCCCGCAGGAACAGGAGGTTGGTCTCTGCCCCACCGCTGACTCTTCGCTGAGCGTGCTTCGGTGTGCAGCGACGCCACGGTAGACCGATCCGCCCAAAGACGGGCAGAAGGCACTAGCGCCATGCGCTTGCGCGAAATACCAACAAGCAAACAAGGCTATACATCAGAGAAGCGCACCTAAGACAGCCTAACGCCTACTCCAGGCACCACCTTCCAGTGCCTCGCCTCGTCGCCGTCAGTCGATGGCCAATAAACAGAGAGCAGGAAGAGGCGGGTAGCCTAAGGGACCGCTCCAAACACCTACTTCGGACCAGTCCAGTCACAAGACCTGGGGAGGGCGGGGCTAACCTGACAACCCAATCCAAGATTTGAAGGCGGTTACATCCGGCACTCCCGTGACTTTGACTCCGCCCTTTGCATTGACGTATACTTGCCAACCTATAAACGACTGAGCCTCGGAGGGAGGGGGAAGGAGGCGGAGAGAGGAAGGAGGCGTTGGCTGAGGAGGAAGAGGGAGGAGGGGCAGGGAAGTTCTGGTGGAGAAGAAGCCGACGACTCCAAAGAAGACAACAGGAGGATACTGTAGAGTTCCTCGCTGCCCAACGGCCTTTCCGGATCCTTCTACATACAAGCCAGTTAGGAACGGAGGAAAGGAGGAAGAGTCTTTTATGTCGGAGGACAGAGAGAGAAGCTCTATCCGTCACCGTTGCCTCACATCCGGGACTTTGGAAGACAGGCTCCGCCCCCTTGCACCTTTCAAGGCTACGGGAGGCGTAGACCTCGTTAAATCTCCTTAAAGGGGTGGGTGCCGAACTCGGCCGACTCCAACGACATCCTTAAAGGGGAAAGCAGCCGAAGCTGACAACTCCTGTAGGAAGAATTGGGGCAAGTGGAGTTTTCCTACCTCTTGTCCCACACAAGAAGTTCATTAAATTCGTCTTAAAGGAAAAGTGACAGCTTGTGAAGGGCTAGAAACTTAACTACGCTCTCTTAAAAGGAACGACTCGCTGTTTGAAGGCCTCTGGACTCTTTAAAGGGGTGGCCTCTTTCAGCCGGAGGACTTAAGACATTTTTAAAGGGGAGGTCGTGCTTTCCGCCCCTTTTAAAGGGGTGGTCCTTCCTCTTCCTCTGGGAGACTTGCCTCGACCCCTGGCACGGGGCCGCCACCGCACTAGACCAGCCGGACACTGTGGAGTCGTCTTAAAGGGGCCGGGGGCTGGACAATTTGAGGCCTCGCCTTAAAGGGACGGCCGCCCAGTTTTAGTCGTCGCGGCCCCGCCAGCCCTACAGGGGGGGCCTTCAGGCTTGTCGCCCCGGGGGCGGCGCCGGCTCTCTGGGCCTTGGCCTTGGGGCAAGCCAAGGGCCAGCGGATCCTGTTTTAAAGAGGAAGCCGGAGCTCTCTCGTTCCTGTGCAAGCGCCAGCGCCGCGCTCGGGACCCGGGGCCTGTGGACAGGCCGCTTCGGGCCCCGCCGCCTCCGGATGCGGCGCTGAGGGCCGTCACCATGGAGACGGCCGCGGCCCCTGGCCCGGGCTGGGCAGCTGAAGGGGAGCGGCGACGAAGACGTTGCTCGCGGCGAGACCGTGATCGGGAGCAGCGGCGCCGCCGAGGTCCAGGCGGTGACGCGCCCCGGGCCTTGTTGGCCGCCCCGCGAGGCTCTTCATCCTCCTCGTCACCACCGCCGCCCGCCCGTCCCTGGTCGTCAGCTTCATCTGGAGAGCGGCCTGGGGGCCTAAGACGGCGGCGGCCCCGACCCAGGCCTCGACCCCCGAGACCGCGAGCTCGGAAGCGGCCGCCGGTTCGGGCAGCCGCGGAGAGGAAGAGGAGGAGGAGGAAGAGGGGGCAGCAGAGGACGGAGAAGCCGAGGAAGAGCCTGAGGAGGAGGAAGAAGAGGAAGACTTGATCGATGGTTTTGCCATCGCTAGCTTTGCCAGCCTTGAGGCCTTGCAGGTGTGCCCTAATGGGATTTGGGGGTCTTTGGGAGGTGGGTCAGAAGGGCAGAGAGAAGGATATATCCCTTAGAGAGGATGGGGTTGAGGGGCCAGTGGTGACACCCCAAACCAGAGCAACCGGCTCCTCTTGCCAGGCTTCTGCCCCACCCTGGGGTGGGAGGAGGTAGAGCTAGTCTCTGGGGACTACCTAGGTTACCCTGCTTGAGAGACATTTGAGTAACTTGGTCACCCTTAGCGAGTTGGGGAGCTTTTCTTTCTCCAACCACATTTCCACCACCTCTTCTACAGAAGGATGCATCTCTTCAGCCCCCAGAACGACTGGAACATCGGCTGAAGCATTCTGGGAAACGGAAGAGGGGGGGCTCCAGTGGGGCCACTGGGGAGCCAGGGGACAGCTCAGACCGTGAGCCTGGCCGACCCCCTGGGGATAGGCCCCGTAAATGGCCTAATAAGCGAAGGAGGAAAGAGGTGAGCTTGTCCCAGATCCCAGTCCTTCAAAACTCTTAAGAATATCATTCATGTAGATTGACTGTCCATGAGCATCACAACTACCAATCCTAGACAGTAATCCCAGTTTCTAGGAGCACAGAGGAAGGTAGAAAAAACTGTACAGCAGCCCCATCTCCAGTCCAGGTCTGAAGGACTTAACTACAGTCAAACTCACTTGCTTTTGCTTGTGCAATTATCACACATGCTGATAATTCAAGAGACACATCAAAGACACTGAGTTGAATTATAAATAGGATAGATGTTCCTGCCCTTTCCTCTAGCTGGTGGCAGCCTACCGGGAAAGAAACAGCCAACAAGCAAACACCTAGACTACCTTGAGCAGCTGTATGAGGCTGGGAGAAGTCTAGGCAAAGTGCTACAGAAACCCACATGAGGAAGCCACTCATTCTGCCTGGGGGATGGGCAGAGGGCTGCGGTTAGGGAAAGCCCCCTAGAATGTCTTGGGCCCCAGAGCAGTCAGAAGTTTGCTGAAGAAAGAAATGAAGAAAAGTTGTTTTGAATAAAATTTGAGATTTGAGAAAATAGTAAGATCGTTGGCAGTGGAAGTGGGAAGTATACAAAGAAACTGGAAAAAGTGATGGAGAGTAGTTTTTAAGTGCCCTTTAATGTCTTGCTGGGAGTTGTGGCTTTGTACAGTTGCCTGGTCAGTCAGCCTCCCTTACTTGTGGCCTCTGGTCTTTCTCAGGCCTTCTCCCGTCACTCTCTGGAAGCTGGATACATAGTAAGTGTTATCTACCTGTAATGGCCCTTCCCTTCCCTGCTGGGTCCCTCTCCTCTTCTATCTCCTGATTATCTTTCTCTTTTCTTCTCAGTGTGACGCAGAAAGTGACCTGGATGAGAGGGTGAGTGGGGATAGGACTTGTTGGGTGGGCACTGTTGCAGATGTTTAAGCAAGTGACCTGCAGTTTAAAGAACTTCCACAAACAACAGACATCCTTCCTAAATGGGAACATGGAGTATATTGAACCAGAATTAAGTTTTGAGGAGGAAGTGAGGGAAGAAAAAGGTGTTGGGATGAAGGGTAAGGCCACAGTGTCCGTGTGATTTTGAGGGGTCAGTTCTCTCCTTCTAACATGGGGTAAAACCCAAGCCATCAGGTTTCACAAGGGCTCTTACTGCGGAGTTAACTTGCTGGCTCTGTGTTTGGTTTGTTGGTTGGTTGGTTTGATTTGATTTGATTTGAGGGTTTGTTTGTTTGATTTGTTTGTGTTTTGTTTTTGTGTGTGGGTGTTTTGTCTGCATGTATGTCTGCACATCACCTGTGTGCAGTGCCTGAGAAGGCCAGAAGAGGGTATCAGATCCCTGGGAACTGGAGTTAGAGACAGTTGAGCCTCCATGTGGGTGATAGGAGTTGAACCTGGATATTCTTGAAGAGCAGCCAGGGCTCTTAACTGCTGATCTGTCTCTCCAAACATGATGCCACCCCTCCACCCATTGTTTTTAATGATGAACATGGCTAGGTAATCAGCAAATCAAAAGGTCAGTTAGTCTGGCAACCTTCTCAGAGCCTTTTAAGCCTCTACTGGCTTTCTACAGGAGTCCAATGTGAGTCTGGAGCTGAATGGTCCTCCTGTGGCCACCAGCAGTTTTTGTATAATTAGAATCTTGCAGTGAGGATTAGAATCTTGCATGGTTGATCAGTGCAGATGCTCATCCTGGAAAGCTCTTTGAGTTTCTCAGTAGTGACTGTGGGAAAATACTGGTGCCCTTGAAGGTAATGTTCTACCCTTCACTCCCACAAGGAACTACATTTGTACTCTCCGATGTTTATCCTTTTTTTTTTCCCCTTCTCAAAGTTTTTAGAAAGTAATTGTGAGCTAAAGGGTTGTGGTCTACCTACAGGGCTGGGGTCACTATCCAATTTTAACTAATTATTGTCACATGAGAATAGGGGACTGTCGTCAAAAAGCCTTTGTCTGTGTTTTAACATGGACTTTCCAGCTCTGAGACTATCACCAATTTTAAGGTTTTGGTTTGTTGTTTCATTTGGTTTTGGTTTGTCTGTTTTGTTTTTTTGTTAATATTTTCAAACCATACATATCTGCAGGCCAGATAGTGTTTTGTATCAGCAGTTAGGCTGGTTTGTTTTTTTAAAAATTATTTCATTAGGACCAGGCATAATAGTGTACACCTTTCATCCTAGCACGCAGGCGGCAAAGGCAGGCAGGTCTCTCTGAGTTCAAGACCAGCCAAGGCTACAAATTGAGACTCTATCTCAAAACAAGCAAAAAAGATTATTTTACTACTTTTTAATTATGTATATGTGTCTACATGAGTGAGTACAGATGCCTTCAGAGACCAGAGGAATCAGTTTCCCCTAAAACTGGAGTTACAGGCTGTTGTGAACTACCTGACATGGATACTAGGAATCTAACTTGGGTCTTCTGAAGAGAAATAAGCAGTCCTAACCACTTAGCCATTTCTACAGCTCACCAGCAGTTAGTTGACATTGCTTTGATCTGCTGTCATCTCTGCTACCTCTGGCATAGCAGAATTTTGGCCTCAGTGGCTCCACTTCCTTCTTAAGCTCCCTAAAGCCAACATTCCAATAGATCATAGTGAGGCTGATGAGATAGACAAGGCTTAAAAACCTAAACTTTCCCTGCCTTTCTCTCCCAGGTCTCCGATGATGACCTCGACCCTTCCTTTACTGTCTCAACCAGCAAAGGTTGGTCCTAAGGGCTGGGATGGAAGCATGAAGGAGAAATGGGTGAGCATGAACCACTGCTAAGCATGTCTGCCATCCTGCACTCACAGCCTCGGGTCCTCATGGCACCTTCAATGGGAACTGTGAAGCAAAACTGTCTGTGGTCCCTAAAGTGTCGGGCCTGGAGCGGAGCCAAGAGCAGCCCCCGGGGCCAGACCCGCTGCTAGTGCCTTTCCCCCCAAAGGATCCACCACCTCCACCAGCCCCTCGGCCTCCTGTCTCATCCCCTACACCCTTACCAGCTACCCCCAGTCTGCACACCCCACCCCAGCACCAGCTGCAGCTTCGGGTCTCTCCCTTCGGCCTCCGAACTTCTCCCTATGGCAGCAGCCTGGACCTCAGCACTGGCAGGTGAGTGTACAGAATTCGATCTGGAAGTTGTGACTGTATTCTGTAACTGGGACATGGAATGAGTCTGACTTGGGAGAGGATTCTGAGATTGTATAGTTTGAATGACACTGGGTAAAATCAATTTAAAGAGATTACGGCAGGACTTCCCTCAGCCCTTTATACAGTCATGTATAGGGAAGTTCAGTCTGTGCCTTTTTGTAGCTGTATATGCTGGTGAGAACTTTGTGTAACGTGCATCTGCCACAGATAATGATGTTCTTGGAAACATACTTTGGGAAGTGCTATCTCGATTAACAGTGCTGACTTTAGTGTCAGTCAGACCTGGATTCAGACCGGCCACTTACTAGGTGTGTGATTTTTGACAAGTCGCTTGACCTCTTTGAACCTCAATTTTCTCCTATGAGATGAAATAATAATAGTACCTCTTTCTCAAAGCTATTTTAAGGATTGATTCTGAATGAAAGCAGTGTTTCCAAAGTGTGTACATAATCATTAGCAAAACATGGGATGATTTCAGGTCTTGCCTTGGTAAACTCTAAAATAGGCAAAGTTAGCTGCTTTAGGAAAATATAGTTAATACCTTAGCTTTTTGATTTCACATGTTATTGCTTAGGATAGACAAACTGAGTTATGTTCTAGAAAAGAATTGGTATAGGACAGACGGTTGCATGGCTACAGTAACCCTGGGGAAGGTGCTTCGACATGTTGAAGACTGACATTGACTCCTAGAGCCAATGCCAGCTGTTTGTCTACAGTAAGTACTCATTAAAGGGTTAAGAGTTAATAACACTACTGTTACGGGCTCTTCATTGTTGTTTGTCTTCATCATCATTGTTGTTATTGAGAAAACTAAGGCTCAGAGAGGGGCAGTGACTTGCTCAAGGTCACCCAGGGTGTTCATGGCAAGATGGGAATGGAGTCCAGGCTACCTGAGTGGCAGAATAGGATAATGTGATACTGCTTCTACTGTCTTAGGGGTGACTCTGGTGGCTCATTGTAATTAAGCATCAAAATGAATGCTCTGTTTTATACTGTGGTTGAGTCAGAAAAAAGAAAGTCATATGGCAAGAGATGACAGAGGCATCTTTGTGAAAACTAGATCTAAAGAGGAGAAGGGTTTGCTGGGTGTGGGAGGTATCCTATCCTGAGACTGGGTTCTCTGCAGGGAGTCCCTGGGGGCCAAGTTCTACCATCTCCAATGTTGGAGAACCAAGGCCACATCACCACCCAGGCTTCTGACCCACCTCCTGTTAGAGCTAGCACCTCCCACCCCCTCACTCATCTCCCCACTTCTCTCCCCAGCTCTTCACGGCCGCCCCCCAAGGCCCCGGCCCCTCCCGTGGCTCAGCCTCCCCCCTCATCATCCTCTTCGTCCTCCTCCTCCTCATCTGCCTCCTCCTCGTCCGCGCAGCTCACCCACCGGCCCCCGACGCCCTCACTGCCCCTGCCTCTGTCCACCCACAGCTTTCCTCCCCATGGGTTGCGTCCACCACCACCACCCCACCACCCCTCCTTGGTCTCCCCTGGCCCCACCCTGCCCCCACCCCCACCTCTGCTGCAGGTGCCAGGGCACCCTGGGGCCTCAGCCGCTAACGCCCTTTCTGGTGAGTTTGGGGTCCTGGCAGGGTGGAGTGGTGGGGGGCCATGGCCCCAAGGATGGGCTCAGTTGGCTTTGGCAGGAACCAAGGGCCTGTGGAGGGAGTGGCTCAAGGCTAAAGGGAAGGCCAGTCACCTTGGCCCAAAGAGGCTGACTTGGTGGCGCCAGATATTAAAGCCTTCTTCCCCTCCCCTCCCACAGAGCAGGACCTGATCGGCCAGGACCTGAACTCACGCTACCTGAATGCCCAGGGTGGCCCTGAGGTGGTGGGAGCAGGGGGCTCGGCCCGGCCCCTGGCCTTCCAGTTCCACCAGCACAACCACCAGCACCAGCACACCCACCAGCACACCCACCAGCACTTCACTCCCTACCCCCGGGCCTGCTGCCTCCCCACGGCCACATGGTGAGCTCCTCCTTGGGCTGCTGCTGAGGCTCAGAGACCTAAGGGAAGGTGTCTCCTACAGGGGAAGGAAGACCCTGGCTCCCTGGCTGGCAGCTTACTCTTCCCTTCTCTTCCCTAGTTTGAGAAATACCCAGGAAAGATGGAAGGCCTTTTCCGACATAATGTGAGTGTGTGTGAGGGTGTGTGAAGTGTGGGAATGTATGTATCAGTGGAGTCCAGTCTTCAGCTCCAAAAGCAAGAACCCTGAGCTTGGGAAAGCTCCTTGGGGGTGTTAGGGTGGAGGCCAAAGAACTAATGGGTAGACCAGACCTGGGCTGCATCTCCACTCCCTGCTTGGACTAGTGCCCTTCTCTCCACAGCCGTACATGGCCTTCCCTCCCACTGTGCCCGGGCTCCCTCCGGGTCTCCCACCAGCTGTCTCCTTTGGCTCCCTGCAGGGGGCCTTCCAGCCCAAGGTGAGCTCCTAATTCAGACAACTACCACTCCTGTCCCTTATAAACATCCTGGAACCCTATACCTTTTCCCACTCCCCAAAATGTTTCTAGCCCCTGCCGTTCTAGCCCCCTGCCCTCCCTTCTGGACCCAAGTTTTAGCAAAGCCATGATCCCTCTCCTGACCCGTATTCCAGCTTAGTTCTAGACCCCTTTTGAACTTGGTACTGGCTCTCCTGTCTGATTCCTACACTCCCCTCTCCCAGAACACGAACCCTGAGCTGCCACCACGACTGGGGCCAGTGCTGAGCGGGCTCCCCAGAAGGGGACACAGGTGAGGGGGGACAGGGCAGGTCCTGGGGGTCTTGGAAAGTATGTTGAGGGAGAGCAGAATTGACTAGAGAAGGGTGAGTTCTTGGCTCTTCCCTCCAATCCATCCTCAGGTGTCTAAAGAACAAACTTTTGTATAACAGGTCTTCCCAGGCATGGGAATAGAAGGTTGGTGACATTGTCCCAAGAATGAAGTAATTAATAGGGCAGTAGTTTTGTATTTTAGTTTTCTTTGTTTGATGTGATACTAGATATCAAACCTAAGGCCTCACACATGCATCAACTACTCAGTTACAGCTCTAGCAAGACTGATTTTTGTAGGTGTTTTCAAATGTAAGTCACAGATTTTTTTCCCAAATAACATCAGACCAGGAAGCCCTGTCCATGGAAAGATAAACTTAACCTTTATAAAATGACCAAAGTGTTTCCCTTACACCTCACATGTCTCAGACCTCGGGCTCTGAGAATACTGTGAGAAAAGTACAGGACATGTTTCCTGAAGGGTAGACTAAAGTTTTCTGACTCCCTTAAAAGGCTCCTCCCCTAAGGGTTTCCTAACCTAGCTATCCCAACAGGGCACAACCCTAGGATCTTACTCAGAAACCTAATATAGAAGGAGCCATACCTATAGTGGGATAAAAAATGGGAGAGGAATTTTGACACTGCCAAGAATGTTTTGAGGGAGTCATACTGTCAGGGAAACTGTAGGAGCAGTGCTGTAGAGATTTGACACTCGGGTCAGTAAACAGGTCTGAATTGCCTCCAATCTCTCCTTTACCATCCCCAGATCCCTGATCATTTCCGGCCACCTTTGAGGGTGAGTTTGGTGAGGATCTCAGGCTGCATGAGGCTGGGGGCTGGTTTCAGGGTGTTTGGCTATGGTTGGTGGGATCCTGCTTGGGAAAAATTAAGTTTAAGATGTGAAGGCAGCCAGGTGTAAAACAATAGAAAGCACAGGGCTTTTAAGTCACAGCCTGGGCTTAGATATACCTGGCCATGGGACCTTGGGCAAAACAGTTTATCTCTCTGAGCCTCAGTTTCCTTAGGCTTTAAGATTAAGCTGGTCATCCCTTAGTTGTAGGGATGATGGTTGAGGATGCTGTGTGGCAAGGCTGGGCCCAGGCCAGGCCTGGGATGGGTGATGAGTGAACATTTTTCCTTCCCTTTCCCTTTGGTCATTCTGGGGCGACAGAAACCAGGAAAATGGTGTGCCATGCACGTTCGTGTGGCTTACATGATCCTGAGACACCAGGAGAAGATGAAGGTACTGGGGCTGGAGGGCTCGGGAGAGTGGGTCCAAGAGTCAAGGGTTGTCTGAACTCTGGGTAGTAATGTTCAACAAAGCTCATTTTCTCCTGTCTCATCACTGGTGCGCAGTTCTATAGCACCTGGGTTCTCTGCCTAGTTATTGGAATGGTTAGAGAAGATGTTAAAAGATGTAGTAGAAAGCACTGAAATCTCCTTTGGTGTCAGCCAGCCCTTGGAGGGAAGCTAGTGCTAAAAGCGTTAAGAGCCAGGAATGAACTAAGAATAACAGAATAAAAAGGGGTAAAAAATCTAGACAAGACCTAGTTCCTCACTGGCCCTCCCCCTATGTCCCATGCAGGGTGACTCCCACAAGCTTGACTTTCGGAACGACCTCCTACCCTGCCTTCCAGGGCCCTATGGGGCCCTGCCCCCTGGGCAGGAGCTCTCACACCCGGCCTCCCTCTTCACTGCGACTGGTGAGTCTAGCCAGCCCTCTCAGACCCTATCGCCCAATGTCCACCTTGCTCTCACTCATCCTCATCAGAATCTCCCTCTTCTCTGCCCAGGAGCCGTCCATGCTGCAGCCAATCCTTTCACAACAGCTCCTGGGGCCCATGGACCCTTCCTGAGCCCCAGTACCCACATTGGTAAGAGCCAAGAGAATTTTGGACTTCTATGCTCTGTTCTTAACATGGAGGTAGAGATGGAAACCAGACCTAAGAGACAACTCAAGTTCGGTAGATAGGATTCTATGTACTTTGTGACCTTACTCAGTTACTCTCCCTACTCCAAGCTGTGTGGTTCCCTCTTCTATGGGATGAGTATGGAAAGGCAGGAGGATTTCCACTCTGCCAGTGAGACTCCTATCTCTGAAACAGCCAGTGATAGAGGATAGTGTTTCACCTGGGAGAGAACCTGGGAGACAGTGGAGAAGGAAGGCTGTGCCCGCCCAAGACAGAGTGAGGTCATTGCCTGAGGGGACTTGAAAGTTTCCTGGGGAGATTTATGGCTGGGGAAAAAAAAAGTTGAATTCTAGGTCAACTTTCTGGCTACAAAGACTATGAGGTCCCCACGTAGTAGACTAGTTAATTCTGACAGATTTGTGGTAAGTATGAAGTTAGAATCAGCCTGAGAAAGATATTTCAGATAGAGTGAAGCCAGAAGTCTTCAGGCTAGTAGTTTGCTAGCAGAATTGAGAGCTGCTAAGAGGTCTCAGGTGTCTGGAGTTGGGGTACAGATAAGAATTTGACTTTTAAAAGTAGAGAGGCCCCAGGTTGATGGTACCACTTTATATTATAGCTGGATGCCTTTGGGTAAGTCATTTCACCTCTCTGAGCCTGTTTTATCATTTGAAAATGGAATTGCCCTTTTTACTCCAAGAGATTGTGTAGTGTCTAGCTTGACCCAAGAAATGCTCAGTACATGGTTGTTAAAGCTAAGTCACTAAGAGCTGTCTATAAATGCCTTTAACCCCAACACTGGGGGAGCTAGAGGCAAGTAGATATCTGTGAGTTCCAGGCCAGCCAGAACTATGAGACCCTATTTCAAAGAACAAATAACAAAGTAACTAAGCCACTAAGTGTTCCAGCCTCATTTCTGACTTGCCTCTTCCCCACCGTTTCTTTGGGTTTGCTCAAAGTTGGCTTACCCTGTGCTCTGCTCTGACCACTTCCCTTGTCCTCCCACAGATCCCTTTGGGCGTCCCACAAGCTTCGCCTCCTTGGCTGCTCTCTCCAACGGGGCCTTTGGAGGCCTGGGCAGTCCCACATTCAGTGAGTGCCGGGGAGAATGGGAAATGAGGGGTGGGAGCTGCAACTGTGGGGCTCTGGGCTTAAGCTGGGCTGTGACGCTGTCTCTGTAGAGCGCCCCCCTCTTGGCCCCTGTCACTTTCTACTTTACTTCTACTCAGACTCCAGCGCCGTCTTTGCCCAGAAAGAAAGCCCAGGAGCCCCACCAGCCTTTGCCTCCCCACCAGACCCATGGGGCCGCCTGCACCGCAGTCCTCTTGCCTTTCCTGCTTGGGTCCGACCCCCTGAAACTGCCCGGACACCGGGTTCAGATAAGGAGCGACCTATGGAGCGAAGAGAGCCCTCTGTCACCAAGGAGGAGAAGGACAGGTATGTCCTCTACACAACTGCCACCTAACCCACTCCAGTGCTGTCAGCCAATGGAATTCCTCCATTCTGTCCCCTTGTGCTCTCCCTTTCCACCAGGGATCTCCCTTTCTCACGGCCCCAGCTTCGAGTTTCTCCTGCTACTCCTAAGGCCAGGGCTGGCGAGGAAGGAGCCCGGCCAGCCAAAGAGTCTGTGCGGGTAAAGGAAGAGCGGAAAGAAGAGGCTGCTGCTGCTGCCGCCGCTGCCGCGCTGCTGCAGCCGCCGCCGCTGCCGCTGCAGCCGCCGCCGCCGCCACCACTGGGCCTCAAGGTCTCCACTTGCTTTTGGAGAGGCCCCGGCCACCCCCCTTTCTTGGCCCTAGTCTGCCAGAGCGCTGTGCAGGCTTCCCAGAGCCGACCTGGTTGGCAGGGCCCCCACGCCTGGCCCGGCCACCACGCTTCTATGAGGCAGGTGAGGAGTTGACTGGACCAGGGGCCATGGCTGCTGCCCGCCTCTATAGTCTAGACCCTGCTCATCCACTGCTATACAGCCGTTTGGCTCCTCCACCACCACCTACTGCAACTCCAGGAACCCCTCACCTTCTCAGCAAGACCCCACCAGGAGCCCTTTTAGGAGCACCACCACCTCTTGTGCCCGCTCCCGGCCCAGTTCCCCACCTAGGGCCCTGGCCCAGCCCGGGCTGACAGGTGAGGAGAGGTGAGGGGCAGGGGCAAAGCCCCACCCCCTTTCCCCATACCTTGTGACAAAAGCCCTAGGGCTGAAGTTTTAAGCCAGGGTTGGAAGGCAAAGGTCACAATTTCATGGTCATCTCTGAAGTCATGGACCTGGGAATAGAATCCCCAACCCCCACCAAGTATCTCGTGGACTGTGGGGTCAGAGGTCACAAGCCTCTAGAGAGAAGTGCGTGCGTATGCATGAGGGGGTCATTTCAGAGGTTATGGCTCATGACCTAAGGTGCACCAATGCCCCCTCTAAGGGCCTCTAGGCCCTTGGCCTGCCTCCCCAAGGGCTCAATAAGCCAGAGGCCAAAGTGCCCCCCCCTTCACCTACCACCCAAGTTCTCATGCCCTCCGAGGGCTGAGGAAGGAGGAACTAAAGGAGTAGGGGTTTCATGTACATATTTATCACCCCTTCCACAAATCCCCCCAGACCTTTTGTACATTTTTACAGGGGTGCCCCTCCCTATAATCCCCTTCCTGGTTAATTAAATCCTCAGACTGGTGCTGTGTTCCTAGCCTCTGGCCTCTCTGTAGGGATAGGGTGTCCCAGGGGAAGAGCCTGGAGAGGACAGGCAGGAACCCAGGGCTTGACCCTGGGTATGTGGGATCCAGAAGGAGGTAGACCAACAGGAAAAGGGACCTAGAATCTAAGCTCAAGGGAAGGGCAATAGTACCTGGCTGTCAGCCCAGGTTTCTCTAGACTTGTTCCTGTTAATTCTGTGTGGCCCACAGCTCTAAAAAGGCTCAGCCTTTAAGCTTCAGATTCCACCTCTTAATGACTAAGTCCCTACCACCACCCCATTTCCAAGTGCCCCCAGGATTCCTGGACCCTGTTCCACAGAAACCTGTCCCAAACTAAGGGAGGGAGAGGTGGCCAGAGAAGGTCACCATGAAACACACACCAAAGAAGGGGGTTGGTTCAGGGGTGGGCAACATAGGCAGCTTCTTTAGCAGCCTCCCAGCAGCAGCCCCAGCCTTCCCAAAGCAGCAGGCACCTCCAGGCTGGGGCCCCAACTAGAAGGCAGGGCTCAGTTTAACAAAACCATAACGTTGACTTTTTCCCAGTGGGGCTTATTCTGTAACATGACTTGCGAATATTTATATAAAAATGAGTGTTACAATGAGACACCCCCCACCCCGGCTCCTTTTCAGTCTGTGTGAGTTGTCTGTCGCCGGTTGGACTGGGTCCCAGAATGAGGACATTACTGACCATGTCCTGATCAAGGGTTCCCCCTCCCTCCTACCTGGGGAGCTCTGCTACTTGGGGATGGGTGAGTTGGTTAATGACAGTGGTGTTGTTTTTCAAATACATTAGATTTAAACAATGCAGAAAGACATTGAACCATCCCCAGGGTTAGCCACTATTTGGTGTGTGTTCTCTTTCTGTTTATCTGTGCATATATGTTAGAAAAGATTCATAATTTTTATAGATACATTGGTTTTTTTTTTTTTTTTTTGCCAAAACAACATTGTCAGTACAAAACAAACACATGAACACAAAGTTCAGAGGAAAAGTACCTCATAATCCCAACTCAGAAACTACTATTTAAAAGACAGATGGATGGCTGGGCATGGCGATACGCCTTTAATCTCAGCACTTTTTGGAGGCAGAGGCAGGTGGTTTCTGAGTTGAGGCCAGCCTGATTTACAAAGTGAATTCCAGGGCAGCCAGAGCTACAATGTAAGACTCCACCTCAAAAAAAAAAAAAAAAAACCAAGCCGGGCAGTGATGGCCCACGCCTTTAATCCCAGCACTTGGGAGGCAGAGGCAGGCAGATTTCTGAGTTCAAGGCCAGCCTGGTCTACAGAGTGAGTTCCAGGACATCGAGGACTACACAGAGAAAGCCTGTCTCGAAAAACAAAAAACAACAAACAAAAAAACCTTGGTGTAGGACTGGAGAGATGGATAAAAGCACTTTGCTGCAAGGAAGGGCATGGTGATGCATGCCTTTAATCAAGCAAGCCTAGTCTACATGGATAATTCTGGGCCAGCCAAAGACTGGCTATAGTGAGACTGTCTCAAAACAAAACATTTGCTGTTTTTTCAGTGGAGCTAGATTCAGTTGCCAGCACCCATAATGCTCACAACCATCTGCAACTCTAGTTCCAGGAGATCCATTGACCTCTTCTGGCTTCTGAAAGCATCAACTGTATATGTGCAGACATATGCATGCAAGTAAAACACTCATATACTATTTTTTTAATACTTAAACAAAATGTAGAAAAATTTGGGCTGAAGAGAGGTGGCTCAGTAGTTTAGAGTACTTGTTAGTCCTACAGAGGACTTTTGGTTTGATTTCCAGCATCTACATGTGGGCTAAGTAATATGTAACGTCAATTCCAGAGGATCTCTTGCCCTCTTCTGATATACTCAAGCACCAAGCATGCACAAGGTACACATCAGTCCCTGCAGGAAGACATTAGAACACATAAAACTCTCTTTTTAAATGTATGATTAAAAGCAAAAAAAACCTAGCCAGTCATGGTAGCACACCACCCTTACTCTCAGTACTTGGGAGGCAGAAGCAGCAGATCTCTTGAGTTCAAGGACAGCCTGGTTTACAGAACAAGTTTCTGGACAGCCAGGTCTACACAGAGAAACCCTGACTCAAACAAAAATTAAGATGTAAGTGGAGGCACATGCTTTTAATCCTAGAACTTGGAAGGCAGAGGTGGCAGTTATTCTTTCCTTCAGAGATCCTGACTCAAAACATTCAAGAAAAAAAAAAACCAAGACTTAGGGGACAAAGGCAGGAAATATTGGTTCACAACCACCATGGCTGAACAGTTACATAGCAAGGCCCTGGGTCAAGGAAAAGTGATAAGATGGGGATATAGTTCACTGGTAGAATGCTTCCCCAGCATATGCAAACCTTGGGTTGGAGGGATACTCAGGACCTGTAAAACAAGTTAGGGAAGGTACACTGCAAAGGTAAAGAAAATAGAAACCTGAGAGCGTGTAGTGATAGAGGAAAAATACAAAACTACATATACAATGATTCAGAAAACTGTTCTCAGACCTTCATTCCTCCAATTATTTTTCTGACTGCTTGAAATATTCTGAAAAGTGGGACTGATCCTGTGAACCAGTTTGTAACCTCCATTTTATATTTAGCTTGTTTTTTCATGTTTCAAGCATGGTCTCACTAAGTACCCTCCACAGGCTGGCCTTTGTCATCCTGCCTTTACCCTCCAAGTGCTGGGATTATAGGTTTTAGCCACCATATTTGGTTTAATAAAATACCTACCAGGGTATGTGCAACCTTTCTGACATGTCTTCCCACATACACTTCTGATATCCCAATGGAGTGCTCTCATATGCCTGATTCCACCTATCCCTTTGTTTCTACCTCTCAACAGCACCCAATTCAAATGAGCTGCCTTCCCCCCATCCCTCTACCCCCCCCCCCATAAGCCGCTATTGACTCCATCCATTGTACTGAGTCCTAAACTAGTAGCAGGGGACAGAATAAGCAAATTCTAGCCTACTTGGCACTTGGCATTCTATTAATAAGAAAAGAGCAACAAACATACTGTGTGAAGAAAATTAAAGCACTTTTGTATACCTAGTGCTCCAGGAGGCCAAACGAGGATGTTGGATTCTCTGAACCTGGGGTTAGAATGGCTGTGAGCTGCCATGTGGGTGCTGAGAATGCAAAGAGTTTAAGAGCTGCCTTTTTTATCTAGCCTCCTAGCCACTAGCCCCATTGATTTCTCTTTGCAAGCTTTGATCCATGCTCAGGGCAACTCCAGAAAGAATTGTCAGTATTTAAGGAAAACTAGGCCCAAATTAATTCCCATAGAGAGGCTGATATTAGGAAGTGGACTTTGCTAAAACAAGCCCAGCACAGTAGCAATAATGAACATTAAGATGCCAGGGCAACATATTGTGTGTTGCCAGTGTACCAGTGGTGGTGCGTGTGTTAATCCTAGCACTTGGGAGACAGCCAAGCAGATCTGTGTGTTTGCAGCCAGTTTATAGAAAAAGGTCTAGTTCAGCCAGAACTACACAGAGAAACTGTCTAGAAAAAACAAACAAAAAGGTTATTAGGAATATTTGGGGGCTGGTGAGATGACTCCACAATTAAGAGCATAGGCTTGGAATATACTTGTAATCCCCCACACTGCCAAGGCAGAGGCAAGGAGATCTCTTGGGTTCAGTTCCATCATGGGCTACACAAAAAACATATCAAAAACAAATAGAAAGAGGCTGTTCTTCCAGAAGGTCCAAGTTCTATTCCCAGCACTTACTGGCAGTTTATACTCATCTGTAACTTTTTCTGGCTTCTAGGGGGCACCAGGCAGGAATGTGACACACAGAGGAAAACACCTGTACACACACAGTACTAGCTAGGTGTGGTGACACACTCCCTTTAATCTTGGGAGGCAGAAGTACATAGATCTCTTGAGTTGGAAGCCAGCCAAAACTACGTAATGAGACTGTCATTCATTCATTCATGTATGTATGTATGTATGTATGTATGTATGTATGTATATGTGTGTGTGTGTGTGTGTAAAGGGGATAGAGAGAGAACAGTTAAGGGTACTTGCTACTTTTTCAGAGTTTCATTCCCAGTACCCACATCAGGTGACATAGATAATCTTTGGCCAAATTTGATGGCATACACCTTTAATCTGAGCACTTAGGAGGCAGAGGCAGGGGGGGTCTTTGTGAATTCAAGGTCATCTGATTTACATAGTGAATGCCAGGCTAGCCAAGGCTACATAGTAAAACCTTGTCACAAATTTAAAAAAAAAAATTAAAAATATTTTTTAAAACATACAAATTTTAATTCTTTTGAGACAATCTCTTCATAGCCCAACCTGATTTCAAACTTGAAATCCTCTTGCCTTAAGTTCCCAAGTATCACCATATTCAGCTGATAGCTATAAAATCTTCAGTCTTTGGGGTGGTGGGTTTTTTGTTTTGATTTGGTGTTTTTGAGATTTATTTATGTATATAATGCTCTATTTGCTTGTATGCCTCCATGACATGAGGCCATCTGATCTCATTATAGGTATGTTGTTTTTAAACAAAATCTCAATTGTTCAATTTTACCAATGAAGACTCAGGAGCCATTGCTAGGGTGAAAGCCTGCTAGCTCAGAGAGGCAGAAAAAGCACCCACCTGACTTCCTCAGCCTACATCGTAACAGGAATGCCCCTCTGTCACGCCATCTCAAACAACCTTCTTCACACTCTATCCCCCTCCCTTCTACTGTGTGTCTCTGTATTCGTCCTCCCGACTCTAAGAGTTTTTTCTTAATAATCCCATGTTCACTTTCCTGTCAACTGGTTGCTTGCTCAACTTCTGCTCTATGGTTGACTTTATTTAATCCTGTTTACAATATTCAAGTAGAAAGCTCTTGGATTAAAAGTGTGTGCTAAGGCTGAACCCCAGCATTACTAAAAACAGTAAGTAACACAATCTCTAGGTTCACAGTGTGATGAAATATCCTGCAACATAGATACAACAATCTATGTTCACAACAGAGCCACCATGTGGTTGCTGGGAATTGAACTTGGGACCTTGGAAGAGCAGGCAGTGCAACTGCTGGGCCATCTCTTCAGCCCTGGAGTGGTGTTTTTAAGACAGGATCTCACTATATACTTTATATAGTGTACTATATGGTATAGTTGATGGAATATACTATATAGACCAGGATGTCCTCAGTCTCACAGAGATCCCCTGTTTCTGTCTTCTCAGTGCTGGAATTAAAAGCATGCACTACATGCCTTGTCTGTAATCCTGAATCTAGAGCAATGTACTACTTGTTAATACGATTTTTATTTTATGTGTATGGATGTTTTTTCTGCATGTATTTTTTGTGCACCACATGCATGTAGTGCTCATGGAGACCACAAGAGAGGGCATCAGATCCCCTTAGACTAGAATTACAGATTGTTTTTAAACTGTCATGTGGGTATTAGGAACCTGGGACCTCTGGAAGAGCAGCCAGTACTCCTAACCATTGAGCCATCATCCCTTTAGCCATTGGATGATCTTGAACAACCTTTTTCTGTCTGTATTATAAGCTCTCCCACTATGTAGACAGCTCTAGCTGTCCTGGATCTCTCCATGTAGACCAGGCTGGCCTTAAACCTATAGCACCACCATGTCTAGCTCTACCCAGACAGTAAACCTGTATGGGTGGGGTCTAAGTAAGTGACCTGAAGCTCAGCACAAATACAGATTGTTTTGAGTCTTGCTTGTAACTAAAAATGCAGCTATGTACTCCACACCAGGTGTTGTGGTACAGTCCTGGTTTGGAGTACTACAGTGATAAACAGAGCAGTCGGAAGGAAAGGGTGAGGTTAGGGGTGTAGCTCAGTCAGCAGAGTGTTTGACTCCATGAATAAAGAGTTCTATGCCCAGCACTACATAAAAGTAGATATATGAGAATGGAGAGATAGCTCAGCAGTTAAGGGCATATACTGCTCTAAGAAGGCCCATTTGGTTTGGTTCCTAACCCCCATGTCAGAGAGTTCACAACCATCTGTATCTGAACTTTGTGCACATACATAAAATAATTTTTTTAATGGCTAGAAACATGTCTTAGTGGTTAAGAGTACTTACTACTATTGCAGAGGACCCAGGTTCTGTTCACAGCACCCACATGGAGGCTCACAACAGTCTTTATACTAGTTCCAGGGAATCTGATGTTCTCTCTTCTGGTGCCGGGCATGCATATGATGCATATATATGTATGCAGGCAAATACTCATACACAAATATATTTTTCTAAATTTTACATTACAAATATATGTAACAGTGAATGCTTCTAATTCTAGCACTAAGAAGTATCAGGGTTCAAGATCATCATCAGCTATATACTGAGTTCCAAGCCAGCAAAGGATATATGAGACTATGTAGGATAGGGGATGATTAAGGGGCTGGAGAGATGGCTCAGCAGTTAAGAGCATTTGTTACTTTTGCAAAGTACACAGGTTCAGCTCCCAGCACTCACATATATAGCAACTCATAATCATCTGTAAGGCCACCATCCTGGTCAACATAGCAAGTTGCAGGCTAGCCAGGACTACATACTAAAACCCAGTCTCCAAATAACTTTTTAGTTTAAAAATCAAACGACAACTGATATAGTTCTTACATAATCCACATAATCTTATAACTGGCTTCATTCACTTAGCATTATGGTATCAGAACTCATGCACATTGTACCACCATTGCCTGGCTTCTACTTTAAAAAAAAAAAAAAAAAAAGTTTATTTATTTTATGTATGAGTACACTGTTGTTCTCTTCAGACACGCCAGAAGAGGGCATCAGATCCCATTACAGAAGATTGTGAGCCACCTAGTGGTTGCTGGGAATTGAACTCAGTACCTCTGGAAGAACAGTTAGTGCTAACCACTGAACCATCTCTACAGCCCCGTTCTGCTTTATTTTTTAAGAAGGAATTTGCATTTCAGCTTGACTGGCTGGCCAGTACAGTGCTGGAATGTGGCTATGTGGTAGGAATCCAAATTCAAGTCTTCATGTTCGTGCAGGAAGTACTCCACTCACTGACACACCTACCCACTGTCACCCTTTTTTTGAAACAGGGTCTCATGTAGCCCAGAATAGCCTTGAATTTGCTGTGTAGTCAAGTATGATCTTGAACTCCTAGCCCTCCTGTCTCTCCCTCTTGACGTCTGAGATAACCACCACACCCACTTGTTAATTGTTGTTTTCAAAGCAGGAGACTATAATAGCTGGGTCTAGCTTTGAACTTATGTCATCTGCTTCCCATGTGCTGTAATTACATACATGAGCTACTTGTGCTTTGATTGAGAGGGAGTTTTTGTTGGATTTTTAACATAAAAAATTTTCACTTGTTTTATGTGATTGGGTGGTTTGTCTGCATATATGTCTGCATACTATATGTGTGCCTGATGCTGCAGAGTCCAGAAAAGGGTGTTGTCCCTGTGACTGGAGTTACGTAGAGGGTTGTAAGTTACTGTGTGAATACAGGTCATATGCATAAGTCCTCTTAACTACCGGCTGAGCCATCTCCTCAGCACCACCAAGATGTGGAATTTTAATAATTTCATCTAGCTTCTTGCTTTATTTATTTATTTTTTTGAGACAGGTCTCACTATATAGTTGTGGCTATTCTAGAACTCTCTATGTAGACCAGGCTGGCCTCAAACTCACAGAGGTCTGTGTGCCTCTGCCTCCTGAGTGCTGGGAGAAATATATCCCCACAGCCAGGCATGGTGGTACACACCTTTAATTCTAAAACTAGGGAGCTAGAGTCAGGTGGATCTCCATGAGTTCAAGGCTAACCTGGTATACAGAGTAAGTTCTAGAACAGCCAGAACTTTACATGAAATCCTGTCTCAAAAAAGGAAAGGGGATGAGATGGCTCCATGAATACAAGCTCTTGCCACAGAGGCTTAAATTCAATACCATGACCAATATGGTAGAAGGAGAGAATCAATTCCCAAAAGTTGTCCTCTGGCCTCCATGTCCTGTGGCATGCATGCCTACACACACATAAATAAAATGTCGATTTTAAATGCTCGCTATCCTTGTTGGAGATGCCTTTTTGACTAGAAACTCCAGAAGGAGTCTTTGAGAGCTGTGATTAAAGAGAGTGCTAACCTACATGCAATTTGTGTGGGAAGCGTATCTTTCAAAATTGGCTCTGAGGTGGCAGAATCTATCTCAGGTTTCAGAAAGAAGGGAGAGTCTGAGTTGATTAAGAACATGGGCTGAGGGCTGGAGAGATGGCTCAGTGGTTAAGAGCACTCACTGACTCACTGACTGCTCTTCCAAAGGTCCTGAGTTCAATTCCCAGCAACCACATGGTGGCTCACAACCATCTGCAATGGGAGCCAATGCCCTCTTCTGGTGTGTCTGAAGACAGCTATAGTGTACTCATATAAATAAAATAAATCTTTAAAAAAAAAAAAAAAAAGAAAGAACATGGGCTGAGGCCGGGCAGTGGTGGTGCACACCTTTAATCCCAGCACTTGGGAGGCAGAGGCAGGCGGATTTCTGAGTTCGAGGCCAGCCTGGTCTACAGAGAGAGTTCCAGGACAGCCAGGGCTACACAGAGAAACCCTGTCTCGAAAAACCAAAAAAAAAAAAAAAAAAAAAAAAAAAAAAAAAAAGGGTAAATTGTGGATGTAGTGGTAGAGTGTTTGCCTAGCATTCATTAAGTTCTGAGTTCAAGTCCCAGTACTATAAAATGAAAAAGAAAGATGGGCAAGTTGAGGTTCAGCCACATGGCTAATGGAAACCAGGGAAAAAGGATGCCTTTGGGAAAAGGGATTTTCTAGGTTTTCTAAACTAAGAGTACAGTTAGTGCTGGCCTAACATGTGTCAACCCTTCATTTAATTCTATCCTTATTCCACGCACACACAGGGAAAAAGCCAAGTTCTTAGCAACTTAGCACTTAATAGCAAGGCTTGATTTCTAGCAACTCTGTCAAAAAAAAAAAACAAAAAACCCACAGGGTTGGTAAGATGGCTCAGTGAGTAAAGGAGCTTGCCACTAAGCCTTTGATTCTCCAGATCCTATGTGGTAGAAAGATAGAACCAATTGTGATAATGTGTTTTCTGATTTCTGAATGGACACCATTGAACCCATGCACAGAATACATAATAAGTAAATAAATGTTTTAAATTTCCTGTGAATCTTTTTACTTTTTTTTTTCTTTTTCCGAGACAGAGTTTCTCTGTGTAGCCCTTGGCTGTTCTGGAACTCCCTCTGTAGACCAGGCTGGCCTCGAACTCAGAGATGCACCTGTCTCTACCTCCTGAGTACTAGAATTATTTATTTATTTATTTTTTCTCGAGACAGGGTTTCTCTGTGTAGTCCGGGCTGTCCTGGAACTCGCACGGTAGACCAGGCTGGCCTCGAACTCAGAAATCCGCCTGCCTCTGCCTCCCAAGTGCTGGGATTAAAGGCGTGCGCCACCACCGCCCGGCTGAGTACTAGAATTAAAAGCATGGGCTACCACTGCCTGAGTTTTTTCTTTTTTAAGACAGTGTCTAACTTTGTAGCTCTGGCTAACCTAGAATTCATCAGACTCACAAGAGATCCTCTTGCCTGGGCTGGGATTAAAGGTGTGCTCCACTACACACAATGTTTTGTATTTTTTTTTTAGATTTTTTTTTTCTTTCTTTCTTTTTTTCCTAGACAGGGTTTCTCTGTGTAGCCCTGGCTGTCCTGGAACTCACTCTGTAGACCAGGCTGGCCTTGAACTCAGAAATCCGTCTGCCTCTGCCTTCCAAGTGCTGGGATTAAAAGCGTGTGCCACCACTGCCTGGCTTTTTTAAAGTTTTTTTTTTCCCCACAAGTCACTGTATTACAGGGACGGGGACTCGAACCAGGGACAGACTGAGAAGCCTCCGACTCTGGAGCACAGAGACTACAGCAGTGCGCCACCGCTGGCCAGCTAATGTTTTTGTATTTTATGAGTCTTTTGTCTGCATTTATGTCTATTAGCTACAATAGTGCCTAGTACCTAGACATCAGAAGAGAGCTACATACTCTCTAGAACTGTAGTTACAGATAGTTATGAGCTTCCATTTGGGTACTGGGAAATGACCCTGGAACTCTTAACCAGAGCTATCTATCTCTCCAGCTTCCAACTTCTCATTTTACAATACTTTCAGGTTTACAGACAGTTGCATAGAGAGTGTGGAAAGGTTCTGAAACTAAGCATACTCAGCCTCATTTACTATGAAAATCTCACATTAGCGTGATAGGAAGCTATTATGAACTAAAGTTTAATGAGACTTCCTTAGATTTCACATGGAGTCCCTTGTTCCAGGATCCCAGTTACAGTGAAGGTCTCTCATATGTGTGCATGAATGTAGAGGGCAGAGGTTAATGTCAGGTGTCTTGCCTCAAACACACAGAGATTCCCTTGCCTCTGCTTCCCTTCCTGAGTGCCAGGATTAAAGTGTGCACCAGTATTCCTGGCCCCAGCTTTTTTTTTTTTTTTTTTTTTGGTTTTTCGAGACAGGGTTTCTCTGTGTAGTCCTGGCTATCCTGGAACTCACTCTGTAGACACCAGGCTGGCCTCGAACTCAGAAATCCGCCTGCCTCTGCCTCCCAAGTGCTGGGATTAAAGGCGTGCGCCACCACTGCCCGGCTTTTTTTTTTCTTTTTAATAACATTTATTTTGTAGAGGCTCAAGTGTGCCATAGTACCCAAGTGGACGTCAGAGAATTTATGGGTTTGGTGGCAAACACCTTTTACCCACTGAGCTATCTTGCTGGCCCTATTCCCAGATATTTTATGTGAGTTCTGGGACTGAATTCAGGTACTTGTGTTTCAAGGAAAGCGTTTTATTAATTAAATTATCAAGTCCCAATCTACTTAAAATTTTTCTACAGTTTTTTAGAGAACAACTTGCAGGAGTTGTCTGTTCTCTTCTTCCTCTTCCACCATATGAGCCCAGAGATCAAATGTAGATCATAAGGCTTGGGGGCAAGTGTGTTTACTTGTTGAGCCATCTCACCAGGCCCTAGTCTACTTAAGAAAAAAATAGAGGGTTGGCTGCTCTTTTAGAGGACCTAAGTTCAGTTCCCAGAACCCATATGGCAGCTCACAACCATTTGTAACTCTAGTCTCAGAGAATCTGACACCCTCCTCTAGTCTCTTGAGAGCACTGCACATAGGTAGTGCACACACATAAATACAGGTAAAACATTTCCACATTAATTTTAAGTTACATTAATTACATTTAATGTTAAAAGTAAATTGAAAAAAGAAAAATAGGAGTTGGGAGAGATGGTTCAGTGACTTAAGTTTCTGCCCTTCCAGAGAACCTGAGATCGAGACCGGTTCCCAGCACCCACGTCAGGCAGCTCACCACTGTTAAGTTCCTGGAGAACCTGATGCCTCTGGCCTCTCTAGGTACCTGCAGTCATGTCCACATACTCACAGGTACACACACACACTTACACATTTAATTTTAAAACAATCTAAGCATGGTGCAATATACCTTTAATCTCAACACTCAGGAGGCAGAGACAGATAGATCTCTATTATGAGTTCAAAGTCAGCCTGGTCTACAATAGTGAATTTCAGGGCAGCCAAGGACTATATAGTGAAAACCTGTCTCAAAACATAATGGTAATAAAAAGGAAATACATGTAAAAATGTTAAATGTTGACATTTGTTTTCTTGAGACAGGCTCATATTTTGATCAGGCTGGCTCTGAGTTCACAGGGTCTGTCTGCCTCCTGAGTGCTGGGATTAGAGGTGTGCGACACCATTCTTGGCATAATAACATTTTTGAGATAGAGTTTAATTTGTTACAGGCTAGCATCATTCTTACTATGTAACTGAGGATACAAGTGTAGACCACAACACCCAATTTATGCAATACAAAGGAGCAAACCTTAAGCTTTATGGATGTTAGGCAAGCACTATACCAACTGAGCTAAAGCCCTTCCCCACTAAGTAATATAAATTTTTACCTCCTCCAAAATGCTCAAAAATAAGAATGAGGGGACAGAATGCCCCCCTTCACAAAGGGGTCATGGTAACAATGAGCTCGCCGAGCTTGATGACTCTTCTAGGAGGCTACCATGTCTGATGCTGATAATGAGTCCTCACTAGCCATGATGGCCACCCACTGACCAATTTCTGCAGGTCTAGCAGTCATTAACCCGAGTACATTGGACAGTGTTGAGTAGGATTGACAAATGCCGTCATCAGCTCCCACTGCTCTCAGAGTCAGCAGGAGCTCTGGCCTTTGTCTTAGGAGTCTTCTTGCCTATGCCCATTCACTATGTTCAGGATCCTTCAAATTAATGGAAGTCGATGAGCTCTGGACTGACTGGCTGGATAAGTAACTTCACATCTCTGAAAAAATATCTGTTTCTTCTGTAAAACCTGTCTCAATGGAGTTATAAGAGTTATTGATCCATAAAGGGGAAGAATTTTGGAGTGGGGGAGGAGGGAGAATTCTTAATATCATTAGTCTGTCTCTAGTACAGATTTTTTTTTACATTATTTAAAAATACAGAGGAGCTGCCTGGCAGTGGTAGTACACACTTTTAATCCCAGCATTTGGGAAACAGAGGCAGACCTCTGAGTTTGAGGCCAGCCTGGTCTACAGAATGAGTTTCAAAGCAGAAATCCTGTCTTGAACCTGCGCCCCCCGCCCCCTAAAAAAACAGTACTTGCTCTTGCTTGAGGACCAGAGTTCAGTTCCCAGCAGGTGTTACATCTGGTGGCTGACAACTTCCTATAACTCTAGCCCCAAGGGATCTGACAACCACATATAAGTACAAACATGAGTACACCCTCAAATCTTAGGGAAAAATATATATGGAGCTGAGCATGGTGGTTCACGCCTGTAACCTCACTATTTACTGTTGTTGCAGTGAAGAATAGGGGGATTGCTGTAAGCTTGAAGGGAATTCTAGCTATCCTACAGAAATCTTTTCAAAAAAGATTAGGGTTGGCAGTAGGTATGGTGACGTACACCTATCTCTGTAAAGGTAGGAGGATGGTGAATTCACACAAGCCTAGTCTACAGAGCAACACTCAATCTCAAAAGGAAAATTAGATAGAATATTATGCTTAATTTGGGGTATAGCAATATAGCTTAATGGTACAGTACAACCTTTGATTTTTTTTCCCCTAGCACCAACACACACACACACACACACACACACACACACACACACACACAACGTGTATTTTTTAAAAATGCTACAAACTAGGCAGTGGTGGCATACACCTTTAATCCCAGCACTTGAGAGGCAGAGGCAGGTGGATTTCTGAGTTCAAGGCCAGCCTGGTTTACAGAGCAAGTGCTAGGACACCCAGAGCTACACGGAGAAACCCTATCTCAAAAAACAAAAACAAAAACAAAAACAAAACAAACAAAAAAACCCAAAACTGCTACAGAGTACAGGGGCTGGAGCTGGAGCTCTGTTATAATACTATCACATAAAAACTGGCATGGTGGCACATGCCTGTAATCCCTGCAATCTGGAGGTAGAGACACAGGGATCAGAAGTTCAAGGGAATCTTCAGCTACAAAGGAAGCAAGTTTGATGCCAGCCTGGGATACATGAAGACAAGAAGGAGGGGTGGGGAGAAGAAGAACAGGGAAGAAGAGGAGAAGAGGAGAGAAGGAAAGAGAAGCAGCAGCAGTGAAGCTTTTCAACATTGGATCATGGTTAGCTACACCCAAATAGTAGGACTCCAGGCTTATTCTGAACAATTACAACTACTTCCTTTTATGGAACTAGATATGACTGTCTTATTAGGTTTTTAGGTGCCCAGATCTAATCCATCTCATCATCTCACTTTTTTCGAATCTTGCTATGTCTGCCACTCCCCAGCACCCCTTCCTGGTAGTGTCCCATAGATGCATGAGAAATAGAGGCCAATCTTCCTCCATTGCTGTCCACCATATTTTTTAAAGGTTATTTTTTTATATGTATGAGTATTTTGCCTACATATATATCTGTATACCACATACCTGCTTGGTGCCCACAGAGGATAAAAGAGGGAGTCAGATCCTCTGAGACTAGAGTTACAGACCATGGTGAGCTATCATGTGGGTGCTGGGAACTGAACTCAGGTCCTCTAGAAGAGCAATCAGTGCTCTTAATCATTGAACCATCTTCCCAGCCTCTCTACCTTATTTTTTCAGACAGCCTCTGGCTCAACTGGGAATTGACCTTTTGTGATAGGCTAGCTTGCCTGTCCCGGGAATCCACCTGTGTCCAACCACCAGTAAAGGGGTTACAGATATTTATCACTGCATCAGGCTTTTTATACAGATGATGGAGGTTCAAATTCAGGTCCTTGTGTTTACATAGAAAGCACTATACTTACAAATAGTTCTTCCCATCCCGTTTTTTCAAGTATGTTTGTCCAAGGGTTTTTTTTTTTTCCTTCCCAAGACAAGTTTCTCTGTGTAGCCCTGGCTGTCCTGGAACTTGCTCTGTAATCCAGGCTAGCTTTGAACTCAAGAGCTCTGCCTGCCTCTGCCTCCCAAATGCTGGGTTTAAAGGCTGTGCCATCACTACCACTCAGGCTCTTTGTCCAAATTTTTTTGAGACAGTTTTGTTATCCTAGCTAGGCTGGTCTCTGCAGATGGTTTTCCAGCTCCCACTGGAGTGTTGCAAGATTATAGGTATGCCCCAACACTCATCTCCCACACTTGGCCTTTCTTTTTTCTATTGTGTTGACTTCAAAATTTTCATCCTCCTTCAATCTCTAGAGTGCTGGGATTACAGACACCTGCCACCACACCAAGCTTTTCCCTACTTCAGAACCAGGCTTTGAATAAACAGGATGCAGATGCATGTAGATATCCTTAACAATAACAACAAACAAAAAAAACTGGGCTTATTGTATAAACCAAGGATGTTTAGAATGTTAAAGGGAGAGGTATTGATTAATCAGTGTTTATACACTCACACCCATGTCCTCTACATGCATGTGAACACACATGCAAGTGCACTCACACATAGGAACATCCATCTACTCAGCCACACAGGAACATGTACATACATACACATACAAACACCCCCACATACACACAGAGAGACAGAGACAGAGAGAGCATTTTAAAAGGAAGCAGATAAATATCTTTTTTACTTTTGAGTAAAGAATTTCACAATATGAATAGTTAGATGCAAAAACTAAGGATAGAACTCAGAGCACTGGCCTAGCCTGGTATAGGCCCTGGATGTAATCCAAAATTGAAAAAAAAAATAAGTATGAAGCTATTTTAATAATATTGAGTGTCATTATAAGCATTACATATATGAAGAGGATATATTACAGATCTATCTAGACATTCAAAGATACATGCTCATGTTTTTTTCTGTTTTTCTTTTATGTATGTTTTACCTATCTATATATGTTTGTGTACCACATAAATGCCTTGTGCTCAAAGGAGGCCAGAAGAGGGCATCAGATCCTCTGACATTGGAGCTATAGGCAACTGTGTGAACTGCCATGTGGGTGCTGGGACAGAACTGGGGCCCTCTGGAGAGACAGTAGTTCTCTTAACCCTTAAGTTGCCTTCTTTAGCCTCATATACGTTGACTTTGTACAGGACTATCCTCCAAGGCAAGCTGCCACTATTTTTATCTGTGCTACTTGCAAAAGGCATCAAAGCTGGCTTGTGGACTACTGTGTCACCACCCCTGGCATCTTTTGTTGTTGGCTTTGAGTGGGGCTGAAAGAAGATCCCACACAACCCAGGTTGGCCTCAAACTCACTGGGCAGCTCAGATAACTCTTAACTTCTGATCCTCAAACCTTTACCTCATTTGCTGGGGTCACAGGTGTGTAATCTTACCCAATTCAGGCCTGAAACTACATAGCCCAGGCTGACCTTGAACTCCTAAGTACTAGAATTACAGATACTGAATCACAGCTCTTAGGGTTTAAGTTCAAGCTCTCCTCAAACTTGTGATGTGGTTGAGAATAACCCTGAACTGCTGATCCTCCTGTATCCACCTTCCTGGTGCTAGGATTATCATTTCCAGTTGAAGCAAGCACACTACGAACTGTCCCTGTTTTTTCCAGAGACAGGGTCTCACCATATACACCCGACTGGCTGGAAATTCACTATGTAGACCAGAGTGGTCTCATGAGATTGTCTTGCCTCAATCTTCAAGTACTAAATTACAGGCATTTATTGCACTTTCGTAGCAACTTTTATGTAGTGCTGACAGCCATCCTAAGGCTTTGTGCATGCACTAGAAGCACACTACCAACTGGGCTAGTTATTTTTTTAGCAGAATTTCATATAGCCCATGCTGGTCTCAAGACTTGCTAAATAGCTCTGAACTTTGTCTTCCTGCCACCTCCTCCAGAATGATGGTATATGCCATATTATAGCTGTATGCCATCACATCTGTTTTAAAATGACACTAAGAAATGAACCCAAGGCTTCACAAATGTTAGGCAAACACTCTACCAACTGAAATAGAGACCCTTATTCTTCTACTTTTTGAGTTTCAGTCATCAAATTCATATCAGGATTAGTGTCAAATCTCTTTACCCACTGAGTCCCTAATTTTTAAAATTTTATTTTTATATGAATGTTAATGTTTTGCCTGCATATATGTATGTGTACCCTGTGCATGCCTGGTGCCAGAGGAAGCCCACACCCAGCTTTTAGCTATTCAAAAGTGAGGTAAAGCTTATTTAGTTTTTTTATTATTACTACTTTAATTTTTAAAATAGAACTATGTGGACCAAACTGGCCTTGAACTCACAGATATCTCTCTGTTTCTGCCTTCTGAATGTTTGAAATTAGAGTTGTTCATCATCATATCCAGCATTTTAAAAATTATTAAAATATTTTTGAATATATATGGGTGTGTTTTGCCTGTATGTATGTCTGTACATTATGTGCAGTGGCACAGAGGTAAGATGTTTGCAAGCTGTCTTGTTGGTCCTAGGAACTAAAGTCAGGTCCTCTAGTCTGAGCCAGCCAGTACTTTTAACTGCTGAGCCATCTCTCTTCCATTACCTACATTTATCTTTTTTTTTTTTTGGTTTTTCGAGACAGGGTTTCTCTGTGTAGCCCTGGCTGTCCTGGAACTCACTCTGTAGACCAGGCTGGCCTCGAACTCAGAATCCGCCTGCCTCTGCCTCCCAAGTGCTGGGATTAAAGGCGTGCGCCACCACTGCCCGGCTTATCTTTTCTTTTCAGTCTTCCTTTCTTCTGGTGGGGGGAGGCATGCAGGGACAAGTAGGGTGTGGAGTGGGGACAGGACATAATAGGGTCTCACTATGTAAACCAGCCTGGACTTAAATCCAGAGATTTTCCCTGCTAATGCCACTAGGTGCTGAACCATTATTATCTTTATTAATATCTTTCCAGATATCATAAGTCTAAAAAGGCAAAATGTAAAATAATTATAAATTGCCAAAGTGTAAACAAAAGTGTAAAACAATTTATAGTCTGGTATTATTTAGATATAGCCTGGTATTATTTAGATGTAGCCTGGTATTATTTAGATATAGCATGGTATTATTTAGATATAGCCTGGTATTATTTAGATGTAGCCTGGTATTATTTAGATACCGTTATTAAAGCCTGGTATTATTTAGATATAGCCTGGTATTATTTAGATATAGCCTGGTATTATTTAGATATAGCCTGGTATTATTTAGATATAGCCTGGTATTATTTAGATATAGCCTGGTATTATTTAGATATAGCCTGGTATTATTTAGATATAGCCTGGTATTATTTAGATATAGCCTGGTATTATTTAGATATAGCACGGTATTATTTAGATATAGCATGGTATTATTTAGATATAGCATGGTATTATTTAGATATAGCATGGTATTATTTAGATATAGCCTGGTATTATTTAGATATAGCACGGTATTATTTAGATATAGCATGGTATTATTTAGATATAGCATGGTATTATTTAGATATAGCATGGTATTATTTAGATATAGCCTGGTATTATTTAGATATAGCCTGGTATTATTTAGATATAGCATGGTATTATTTAGATATAGCATGGTATTATTTAGATATAGCATGGTATTATTTAGATATAGCCTGGTATTATTTAGATATAGCCTGGTATTATTTAGATATAGCATGGTATTATTTAGATATAGCATGGTATTATTTAGATAGAGGGGATCAACACTGATTACTTCTGGGTAGGGTATGCTAGACAGGGTACTGAGAACATGTGGGAAAGGGTTTCTTTTGCAGATAATCCTTTTACTGATAATTCATACTACATTTATTTTTACAAAAGCAAACATTTATCATTACCTCTATAATTTTAGAGTTTATTTTTATTTTATGAGTGTTTGTCTGAATGTATGTCTATGTACTATGTTTAAATGCCCTTAAGACTAAAGTTAGAAACTGTTAAAGCTTCCATGTGGGTGCTGAGAATCAATGCCTGGGTTCTCTGGAAGACAGCCGGTGCTCTTAACCACTTAAACCATCTCTCCAGCTCTGCCTGTTAATTATTTAAACAAACGCACACAACTTTAAAGTTCTAAAGTGAAAAAAGCAACTCATAGTTACTACAAGACTATATGCATGTTCTTTTTTTAGACAGGATAATCTTGTAGTTTAGAATCTTTTTCACCCCCTTCCCTTCTCCCTCTCTCTCCGGCCCCAGTCACTCTAGCCCAAAGCTTTTTATATATATTTATTATATGTAAGTACACTGTAGCTGTCTTCAGACACCCCGTAAGAGGGCATCAGATCTCATTACAGATGGTTCTGAGCCAGCATATGATTGCTGGGATTTAAACTCATGACCTCCAGAAGAGCTGTCAGTGCTCTTAATCGCTGAGCCATCTCACCAGCCTGAACTTTAGAATCTTAACGTGTGTGTGTGTGTGTGTGTGTGTGTGTGTGTGTGTACTGAGTTATGCAACAGCGAAGGCTGGCCTCTACCAGTAAATTGGGATTGTGCGAATATGCTACCATACCTAGCTGTAAAGAATCTTTCTTCTAGTCTCTATTCAACTTCCATTTCCCCATAATGGCTTCTCATTTGTCCATCACTGGTTTATTTTTATCCTGTTTTCTTAATTATTGGTTATGTTTTCAGGCAGGATCTTGCTATGTAACCAAAGGGCTCAAGATTTTCCTTGGGGGGGGGGTACAAAAAAAAGGAAAAAAAAAGATTTTACTTGGAACTGTTGCAGATAATAAATGCATCCTTAAAATGGGGCAGGAGTATCAGATTCTCAAAGGGATTTCTTTCCCCATAGACACAGAAATTTTTCTCTGTAGTTTTGGCTGTCCTAGAAATAGCTCCGTAGACCAGGATGGACTTGAAATCAGAGATTCCTCTGCCTCTATTGGGATTAAAAGCCACGAGCCACCACCACCTGGCTTTATTTTTTTCCTTAAGGACTTTTATTTGATGTGAATGGGTGTTTTACCTGCGTGTATGTTTGTGCACTATGTTTGTGCATTGCTCTCTGAGGCCAGAAGGGGGTGTCAGACTCCTTGAAACTGGAGTTACAGACAGGAGCTTCTTTAGTCTGGAGATAGAACATGGGTCCTCTGGAAGAGGAAGCAATCAATATTCTAGTCACTGAGCTATGTTCTCAACCTCTCAAAATAGTTCTTAATGTAAAAGACTGCAAACCAATGGCACAGATGTTTGAGAGCTCTTGGGAAACCAGTGCTACAAAGTCGACTGCAGCTGGTAGTGGTGGTGCACACATTAATCCCAGGCAGACGCAGGAGCATTTTTGTAAGTTTAAGGCTAGCTTGATCTACATTGTGAATCTATGTCAGCCAAAGCTACATTGTGAGACCTTGCCTTTCAAAAACAAATAGAAAAAAAGTAACTACTTTAGGAATCAGGAGGTCTAGGCTCCACTACTCATTTGTTTCATTTCACTGGGTGATTTGCAAAAACAAAAACTCCCAAATCCAAAGGGTGGTCCCAGTGGGCAGCTGCAATGCAGCACAAGTTTCAGACCTATTGAAGCACGATGGGCAAGCATGGAGCCTCGGAGCGAACTACAACTCCCACCTTGCTTTGCGCCCCATAGTCCTACGCTAGCACGCGAGCCTACCCGCCCCTCCAGCCTCCAGTTACTGTGTATCGCGAGAAGACGGGCCGCTCTGGCGGTAGCGATAACGAGCCTTGGTGGTGGTGGTAGTGGTGGTGTTAGTGGCGGTGGCGGCCGAGACGGCGGCGGCCATTTTGGTGAGGCCTCGGGAGCAGCGGCGGCGGCGGGGTCGCTGGGAGTAGCGTCTCCTTTTTCTTCAATTCACTCATCTCATCTTCGTGGCGTGACTAGAAGCGGTGGGAGCACTGGGGTGGCTCTTGTTGCGGCCCTTAGGGGAATTTAAAGCGGTGAAGGCGGCGACCAAGAGGGGGCCCTCCCCCCTCCTCGGCGGGAGGGGGTGGTGAGCACGCCCCCGAGGACGCAGGTAAGGAGAGGGAGACAAGATGGCGGAGGCTCCACAGTTTCCCCTCCCCTGACGGGTGACTGCGCGCGCATCTATGAGCGCCTCGTCCCACCTTCCCGGGGTGCTGCGCGCGCACCGTCAAGCGGGGCCCTGGGGCCGGTGAGCGAGGTTGCCTGCGCGCGCTCATAGAGACGTGTGTGTGTTGAGGGGGTGTCAGGCGGAGTGGCACCTGGTGTCGGAGCGTCTCCTTGTCCCCCCTCCTGCCCTTCTGCGCACGCGTGCGTGAGCGAGCAAACCCCGAGAGGACGGACCCAGGTGTGCTTCTGCCCGCCCACCAACCTGCCTCCCCTCCGGGGAGAGGAAGAGGAAAGGGTGCATGAGACGAATAGTCCGGGCGCGTGCCCACCATAATCCACTTAGGAGACCGAGACTTTGCGCACGAACTCTTCCTCCCTGAGCCTTTTGCGGTCTGTTGATGTGGGGGCGCTGACGGACGCGGACTTCTGAGTCCTGTGATCCTGTCTATGGAATTGGGTTCTGGCGGGAACCCCGCCCCCCCTAGGCCGTGCGCGCTGCCGGCTCACCCTGCTTCCAGCCGCGCACGCGCCGGCCCCTCCCCCAGCCTGGCGCGCACGTTGGGTGGGGTGGGCGACCGTGAGGGGGCGGGGCTACCGTCTGGGTAGTAAAAACTTGGCAGAGGTCAAGGGTCATGCTGGGTCAGTGTTCTGAGGGGTATTGGGAGATGATAATGATGGCTGGAGTCAGTAGTTCAGGCCTCACGGATTTGGATTACCTCCAGTCCTCGGAATGTTCTGGAGGGTGAATCAAGGCAGCACAGCATCTAGATATGGAATTAACTGGGCAAATGCTTCCGGGTCTTGAATACTTTATTAACCCTGCTTGTTTCCGGCTGTTGGGTCTCCTTGGAGCTGTCCTCACTTATGTGTGCTTAAAAAGCTCTTTCTTTTAAGTTCTTTGGCTGTTTCATCTCCCTCGTTCTGCATTCGAAGGGTCCTTTACTTTATGACCAACTATTTGCTTTTTGTTTTGGGGAACTCCACCCTCATTTCTGTGCTCACTGAAAAGGCAAAGAAGCTGTCAGGCATCCAGCGGGCTTGTTAACTTCTAGTTGAGACACTTCTGTCCCTCGGTTGTCTGTCAGAGCTTTAAATACTTTTAGCTTTTAAAACTTTTTGTTGTCTTATTTCTTCTCTGCTCTTGTTCAGCCAGGATGTACAACCTTGTGAAATTCTCCATAAAACCCTGTGAAATTCTCCATACAAAACACGATTTGATTTATTGCCACAACATGTATATACACTACATGCATGCTTGGGATGTCCAAACAGGCCAGAAGAATAATTTGGGTCCACTGGAACTGGAGTTATAGCTATTGTGAGCTGCTATATAGGTGCTTGGGACAAAACCCAGGACCTCTGCTAGAACAATATATACCCTTTTTTTTTTTTTTTTCTTGTTTTTTCGAGACAGGATTTCTCTGTATAGCCATGGCTGTCCTGGAACTCACTCTGTAGACCAGCTAGCCTCGAACTCAGAAATCCGCCTGCCTCTGCCTCCCAAGTGCAGGGATTAAAGACGTGCGCCACCACCGCCCGGCCACAATATATACTCTTAAATCTCTGAAGCACTTCTCTAAACCACCCCCAAGGCCTCACTGAACTACAACCTAGCCCAGTTTACTGTTCTATTTTTCTGAAACCTGAGAATTTCCTATTATTATTATTATGTGAAATGACTTTGGGTGTATTTTAAAGTTCAGTAAAGCTGGTGTAAGTAGCCTTAGATGGATATGGATTGACAGATGTGGGTTTCGTCCTCACTGCTGCTTTCTCTCCTGTTTCAGGTGTGATTTCCTTCATTACAGCACGGCACCGTGGAAGTGCAGACTTTCACAGGGGGTGTGGTCTCTGCTCACACAGGTGAGCTCCCTTTCAGATACAATTTTGTGTGCTGATGTTAATGGGAGAAACAGTATGAAATAATGAGAGAATAGGTTAATTGTGAATGGTTATTGAATGTTTTTCTATGGCGGGTTTGGTGATGCTACAGTGGAACTGGGGCTGAATAAGGGAAAGTGTTAGCACTACCAGGGAGAGCACTCCGAGTATTATGTTTTTCTGTGGTTTTGTTTTGTTGTTTGGTTTAGTTTTGCTTATTTGTTTTCTATTTTTTTTCCTTTTTGTTGTTGTTATTGTTTCTTTTGTTTTTTCTTGAGACAAACTGTGTAACCCTTTGTGTCCTAAAACTTGATTTGTAGATCAGGCTGGTCTTAAACTCAAGAGATTTCTGTCTCTGCCTCCCAGTGCTAGAATTAAAGGCCTCTACCACCATCCTGACTTTTTCAGTGTTTTGGAACAAGGCTATCTGGATTTAAGTTCTCCTACTATTATCTTTATTCTTTCTTTTTCTTTTCTTGTTTTTTTTTTTTTAAAGAGAATCTCACATAATTTAACAGGCCTCAATCTGTATAGCTGAGAATAATCTTAAGTAGTTTTGATCCTTTTGCCTCAAGTGTACCACCATGACACTCAATTCTCTGTGGTTCTAGGCATGAAGTCTCAGGCTCTGAGGGTACTAGTCAAGTATCCTACCAAGTGAGCCCTGTCTTCAGCTCTGTTTCTCCCTGCTCCTTCTCTACCTGTTTTCCTTTTTAAGGGAGGGGGTTCTCAGTCTCTAGCCCAAGCTGACTTTGAATTCATAGCAGTCATTCTGCCTTAGCGCTCACTAAGTGCTGGATTATAGGTATGAACCACCACTCCTGACATATTTCTTTTTTTTTTTTTTTTTTTTCTGTTTTTTGGAGGTTTTTCTTTTTGCTTTTTTATTTATTGTTGTTGTTTTGTTTTTTTTGTTGTTTTTATTTTTTGAGATAGTGCTTCTTTTGTAGCCCTGGCTGTCCTGGAACTATTTCTGGATACCAGGCTGACCTCAAACTTACAGAGATCCACCTGCCTGTGTCTCCTGAGTGCTGGGGTTAAAGACATGTACCACAACTATCTAATCTAGCATATTTCTTCTTTTGAAATGAGATCTTATTATATGTTTGAGGCTGGTCTCTAATGCCTATGTTCAAACAGTTGTTTCAGTGTTCCAAATAGCTGCCAATATAGGCATATACAGATATAGGTATGTCTGTCCTACCTCTTTTGGCTAAGCAAGTACTTCCAGGTATTTGATACATAGTAAATATCCAAGAAACATAGGGATACATAGTATGTTGAGAAAGGGTCTCATAGTCAATGTATAGCCAAGGATAACTTTGAACTTCTGATCTTCCTTTACCTCCCAAGCTTTCAGATTGAAGGTGTGTGCCACCCTGCTGGGTTTATGCAGGGTTAAGGATTGAACTCATGTTTCATGAGTGCTAGGCAGAACCAGCTGAGCTACCCTATCCCTGAAAACAGTTCTTAACCCCAGCACTTTGGAAGCTGAGGCAAGACGGTAGTAAGTCCCAGGCCAGCCTGAATGCTAGAATAAGACCCTATTTGTCTCAAAAACAAACAATTATTTTAATAGCCTTTAATTTTATTTCTACTTTTTTTTCTTTCTTTTTTTTTATCCAACTGTAGGTACTCCAGAGGCTGGTGGACCTGAGCGGAGGCTGGGACGCCCTGGTGGGCCCCGGGCCCTGGAAGGCAGGTCCCGGTGGCTGGTGGCCCAGAATGAGGCCAGCTCCCAGCATGCCCTGCAGCCGGACACCAGCCACTCGGCCTGCAGCAACGGTGATAATAACCCAGTCATTCTTCAGGCATCCAGCAAGGAGCCTGGGAGTGGGACCATGCAGAGCAGCCCCTCCCCTGCTCATCCTCAGCTCCCAATCCTACAGACACAGGTTTGAAAGTGGGGAAGTTTCCTTTGATTATTTTCTGTGAACTAATTCATGGCTTTGAGACAGAAGTGGTGTTGCAGGTCTTATTACCCACCTAAGTTTGGACTCTTTAGTTGTCAGATAGATTGAGATGTAACCTGTCAGGCCTAATTTTTTCTTTTTTAATTTGGTTTTCTAAGATAAGAGTTTCTCCACCTACTGTCTTGGAACTTGCTCTGTAGACCAGGCTGGCCTTGAACTCAGATCTATTTGTGTCTGACTTCTAAGTGCTGTGATCAGAGGCACTTGGTTTCCTGCTTGGCTTCAAATATTTACTTCTACTTTACATAATAATGTTGATTTCCAAGAGTACAGATCTTGAGAGGTGTGCTGGCACATGCCTTTAATTACAGCACTCAGAGACAGAGACAGGCAGATCTCAATGAGATCAAGGCTAGTAAAGACTACATAGTAAGACCCTATCTTTAAAAAAAAAAAAAAAAAAGACACATGGGCTAGTGAGATGGCTCAGCACTGACTGTTCTTCCAGAGGTCCTGAGTTCAATTCCAGCAACCACATGGTGACTCACAACCATCTGTAATGGGATCTGATGCCCTCTTCTGGTGTGTCTGAAGACAGTGACAGTGTACTCACATACATAAAATAAGTCTTCAAAAAATTATTTAAAAAAAGAAAGACACTGGACCATATGGAGGTCTAGGCTAAGCCAGGAGGAGGTGGAACATGCCTATAATCCCAGTACTTGGGAGGCAGAGGCAGTTTAAGGTCAGCTTGAACTACAGAGCAAATTCTAGGACAACCAAGGATACCTAGAGAAACTCTGACTCAAAGTAATGAAAAACAAAAAAGAAAGGTCTAGGCTAAACTGTAAATGGAGATTGGGCAAAGTGATTCTAAGACTTCAGACTTTAAGAATAGAAGGCTGGAGAGATGGTTCAGTGGTTAAGAGCACTGACTGTTCTTCCAGAGGTCCTGAATTCAATTCCCAGCAACCAGATGGTGGCTCATAAACATCTGTAATGATATCTGATGCCCTCTTCTGGTGTTTCTAAAGACAGTGACAGTGTACTCACATACATACATTTTTTTTTTTTTTTAAAGGAATAGTTTAACTTCATTTGGAATTGGAACAGGGTAAGCATTAACTGAGGCATTGTTTCTTTCCTCATACCATGGGGATGTGAAGTGGGGAGTGTTTTTAAATTAATTAAATCTATATTTGCATTTAATAAGACATGGGGCTAGGGTATAGCTTTTTTTTTTTTTTTTTCGAGACAGGGTTTCTCTGTGTAGCCCTGGAACTCACTCTGTAGACCAGGCTAGCCTCGAACTCAGAAATCCGCCTGCCTCTGCCTCCCAAGCGCTGGGATTAAAGGTGTGCGCCACCACTGCCTGGCTTTAGGGTATAGCTTAGTTGGTATGCACAAGGCTCAGGATTGGGTCTTGCATTGATTCCCAATACTTTGTGCATATATACTGGGTATTGTGGCCTAGACTTGTAATCCCAGTACTTTGGTGGAACAGGAAGCTTTGAGGTCAGCTGGGTGGTGGTGGAACACATCTTTAATCCCAGCACTTTGGACGCAGAGAGAGGTCATATTCTTAAGTTTGGGGCCGGCTTAGTCTACAGAGCAATTTCTAGGATAGCCAGGGCTACACAGAAAAACCTTGTCTTGAAAAAAAAAAAAAAAAAAAACCAACAAAAGAAGTTGGGGCCCATTCTCAGCAATATAAAGGATATCCAGCCTCACCTGAGCTTTTGATCCTGTTTCAAAATGGAGGTGGGAATTGGGAATTTCTTTCATGTATTCCAGCCTCCTGAGTGCTGGGATTATATACCTGCACCCCCATAGATAGCTAGTTCAATTGATAGTTTGTTCATTTGCTGTACTGGCCTTTGAAGTTAGGTCCTCATGCATGCTAAAGCAAACTTTTTTTTACATTGAGCCATATCCTTTTGGACTTTCAAATATGTTGCTGGGAGTTGAGTGCAGGGCTTTGCATGATCCAGGTAAGTAAGCACTCTTGCATTGTTCCAATGGATTTGATATTTAGAGTTTTTCTTAGCTAATTAGAAATTTTGATACATAATTTTTAGTTATTTAGCTGGGGTAGGAATTTGAGGCATATTAAGGCTTCTGGATTGTACTGGATTTCATGAGTAACTTCATTTGTCATATTTCAGTGGGACATTGTTTTCCAATTATTGCTTTTATAGTTGATACTTTGTAAAGTAGTGTGTGGGTATTTGAGAAGAGAGTTTCCTTCCATCCTCTATATCACCGGTGAAGAGGTTTAGGGAACTTTTTTCCTAGTGTTTATTTATGTTAACTCAAATTGCATAGATGAATCTGCCATACTTCTCTTTATGTGAGTAAAATCAAGGTCCTAAAAGGACTATTAAATTAGCCGGGCGGTGGTGGCGTACACCTTTAATCCCAGCGCTTGGGAGGCAGAGGCAGGCGGATTTCTGGGTTTGAGGCCAACCTGGTCTACAGAGTGAGTTCCAGGACAGTCAGAGCTATACAGAGAAACCCTGTCTCAAAACAAACAAACAAACAAAAAAAGGACTATTAAATTTGAAATCATAGCATGCTTTTTTTGATCACAGCACTCCTGAGGCAGAGACATGTGCATCTCTGTGAGTACAAAGACTGTCTCAAGGACAAAAAGAACAAAAGAAATTGTGTATTGTAGTAGTCTTGTAAAACAAGCAAGTTTCTGTTTTTGAGTGCTTTATTTCTATCACTATTGTAGAAGTCTTGAATTTAGGTGGGTATCAGCATGTTAGTCTTTTTTTTTTTTTTTTTAATTTTCCAAGACGGTTTCTCTGTGTAGCCCTGGCTGTCCTGGAACTCACTCTGTAGATCAGGCTGGCCTCAAACTCAGAAATCCGCCTGCCTCTGCCTCCCAAGTGCTGGGATTAAAGGCGTGCGCCACCACCATCCCGCCAGCATATGTTAGTCTTGCATTTCAAAAATCTACCCGAAATTTGGTTCTGCCATTTTAATTTGTTAAAAAACTTCAAGCATGACGTGGTGACACTAGCCTGTAAATCCAGCACTTGGGAGGTGGATTATAAATCCCAAGCCAGATGCAATAAGACATTGTCTTCAGCTGTAGCATCCTCCCTCTGACACCCAGCAAAAAGGAAAAAGAAGACAGCAACATAGTGTTTATGGTGATAAAAATGGGAGTGATATGATACTTTATTCTGCATTTTTTATTGTAAAATGGAATATAAAAATATATTTAAAACATTTAGCACAATGCTTAGCATCCTTTTTCTCTATCATTTTCCTTTTTTCTAGATGGTGTCGGACGGCATGACAGGCAGCAATCCTGTGTCCCCTGCCTCATCAAGTTCTCCAGCTTCTAGTGGGGCAGGTGGCATCTCCCCCAACATATAGCTCAAGATTCCTCACTGGATGGACCTCCAGGCCCACAAGATGGTACCACAGTTCCTCTGGAGGGGTTCAGCTTATCCCATGCTGCTGACCTAGTCAACAGGGGCCAAAAGTGGGAGAAGAGCCATGCAGAAATTGCAGAGCAAGCCAAACATGTATGTATTGGGAAGACCCATGAAGATTCATGGGAGTTGACTTCAGTTCCAGGGGATCCAGTTCCCTCTGCTGACCTTTATGGGCATCAGGCATTCAATTGGTTTGCAAACATACATGGAGGGAAAACACTCATACACAAAACGAAAGAAAGACCATTACCAACCTTCCTTCGGCCTAAAGTGAGGTTTCTTACATGCTAGGCAAGTGTTCCCCTTTTACTAAAAGGTTAATTTGTTATATATTTTTGTATATATGAATATCTTGCCTACATGTATGTATATACCATATCCAAGCCTGGTCTTCTTGGTGTTAAGAGAGGGTGTCATATCCCCTGGAACTGGGAGTTATGAGCTACTGTGTTGATGCTAAGTATCAAACTCAGATTTCTGCAAGGACAAGTGCTTTAAACTGTTGAGCCATCTTTTTCCTTTAGGCAAGTGTTATCACTGGGTTATACCCCAGTTTTCATTTTCCTTTTTCAGAATAGGGGTGTCTGCTAAGTATACTCTCAAACTTTGTCTTCATACTGCTCTGGGGCCTTTTTACATGTTTTAGGCAAATTCTCTACTGTTACCAGATTTAAATTAAAGAATTAAGCAGGTAGGGTGGCTCTCACCTCTGATTCCTACACTGGGGAATGAAGAAAGTGAAGTATCATGAAGTATCAAGGCCCCCTAACTATAGGAAATGCTCAGTGTCTTTTTGTTTTGTTTTGTTTTTCGAGACAGGGTTTCTCTGTGTAGCCCTGGCTGTCCTGGAACTCACTCTGTAGACCAGGCTGGCCTCGAACTCAGAAATCCACCTGCCTCTGCCTCCCAAGTGCTGGGATTAAAGGCATGCACCACCACCGCCCGGCGTCTTTTTTTTTTTTTTTTTTTTTTTTTAAGGTAAATAATAATTGAAAAAAATTAGGCCAGGTGATGATGGTGCACATTTTAAATCCCAGCACTTGGGAGGCAGAGGCAGGCGGATTTCTGAGTTCGAGGCTAGTCTGGTCTACAGAATGAGTTCCAGGACAGCCAGGGCTACATAGAGAAGCTCTGTTTTAAAACTGAAAATTAAATAAAATTTTAAAGGGAGCTAACCAAGGTAGCTCACACCTGTATTCCCAGCACTCTGAGATGATGATACAAGATTACAAGAGTTTGAGTCAACCTCGGCTACAGAATGAGCTAGACACTATCTCAAAAAATGCAAAAAGCCAAAAAATAAAAACAAAACTGCAAATCTAAATTAAGAAGGCATTAGACACTGAAGTAATTTGTAAGCTGTTAATGGTATTAAAATTTTTTTTCACATTTATATCTAGTCTGTAGCCTGTGACATTTTAAATAAATTAACCTGAAATCATATTTCTAAGAAATAGAATTCTACAGTGCTAAGAACCCTCTAGAGTTAAGAAGGAAGTAGGCATTCCCTTTCAAATACGTTTTCCTGAGTCTTACCTTTGTTCAGGTTTTCAGAGATTGTGTGAACAGAAAGAGTATGAAATCATGGCCTGAGTTTTTATACCTATTTCACTTGTATTATATGTACACTTGCATATGGAAGGCAGATGTCAGCATTTAATTGCTTCTTTGGGTATTTTTTTATTTTGTTTTGTGTTTGGAGTTTTTTTTTTTTTTGAGACAGGATCTCAGTATGTAGCCCTGATTGGTTTGGAAGTTGCTATGTGGAACAATTTGGCCTGAACTCAGTTCTGCCTGCTTTTGAGTTGAGAATTAAAGATGTGCTAGCATGCTCAGGTTTCTAGACCTGTTTTTGATTCCCAGTTCTTTCCTAACTGTATAATCTCAGAAATATCATTTAATTTTCTAGATATTCCCTCATACCACTCCCAATTGAATCTATTACCTTGAGGGATTGGTATGAGCATAAAACACTGAGCCCATTCAGTGGTCAGGATTCCAGCCATGGCAGTGAGATGGCTTGTATGTCTAGGAACTCTTGATGAGTGTCATTATCCCATATTAGGAAGCTGAGATTGAAACTCGGATTGCTGAACTTCGGAAGGAGGGATTCTGGTCATTGAAAAGGCTACCTAAAGTGCCAGAGCCTCCCCGCCCTAAAGGACACTGGGACTATCTATGTGAAGAGATGCAGTGGCTCTCTGCTGACTTCGCTCAGGAGCGTAGATGGAAACGAGGTGTGGCCCGGAAGGTATGTCCTGTTTGCTATAACATCTGTATGTTTTCAGGTGTATTTGAAACCTTAATGATTAACTGGGAGGTTGTGCCCACCTTTAATCCCAGCAATGGAGAGGCAGAAGGGGCTGACTCTCTGAATTTGAGGCCAGCCTGGTCTACAGAGTTCTAGGATAGACAGAGCCAGGCCCCCAAATAAAGTCCATGAGTTAATACACCCTTTTTGGTGATTTTTGCATGTAGAGTTAATCCTTTTCTTGCCCTTGATTACATTTGTATTGATTGTGTGGATAGGGACGTTTAGCTTTGAGCATTTTCATACTGGGTCATTATTTCTATAGGTTGTACGTATGGTGATCCGGCACCATGAAGAGCAGCGACAAAAGGAAGAACGAGCTCGCAGAGAGGAACAGGCCAAGCTGCGCCGAATTGCTTCTACCATGGCCAAGGATGTTAGGCAGTTCTGGAGTAATGTGGAGAAGGTGAGCAGTGAGGCTGGAAAAAAGGGGTGGCCTGGGCCAGGTTAGAGGGCGTCTATTAGTAGGCCTGACCAAAACTTACTGAGGAACTAAACACTGCAGTTCCAGCTCTTTATGGGCCTTTCCACCACTGAGTGTCACAAGGAAGAAGGACTTGACTTTCTTTTCCTACCTACTCAGTTAAAACATTGGGAACAGCACCTAGCAGTCTGTTTTAGTGGCAAATATCCATTGTATATTTGGGAGTGAATAGGACTCCTTAACTCCTAGACCATCCCTGTTTGCAGGGTGTATATTAACATGTTTCCTGTTTATTTATCCCTCCTGCCCGTATGTTAAGTTGTAATTATCTCTGAATCCTTCATCTCCCTTACTGTGCTTGTGTGATTGGATTGGTTCTAGGACTCCTTATAGGTATCTAATCTGGAGATGTTCAAGTCCAGGACTTAAAATGCATATAATATATGAACATCTAATTGAAGAGTTTCATAGAGTTTTAGAATGTTTTATTATATACATTGTGGTGTAAAAAGTATGCTACATATATAGTTGTCATACTATATTGTTTGAGATAGGGATATTGCTGTATTTCACAGGTTTTCTTACTATTTCAGTTTTGAGACAGGGTGTCATGTAACTCATCCTCAAATTTGCTGTGTAGTTTAGGATATCTTGAACTCCAGATGCTCCTCAAACCTTCTAAGGGACCTTTGTTGTTGTTTTTGTTTCTGTTCATTTTTGCAACAGGGATCTCAAATAGAGCAGATTAGCTTCAAACTCACTGTGTAGCAGGAATCAATCCTTTTCCCTCTGTTTGATCTCAAGTGCTGGGTTATAGTAGACCAGCATGGTGACTGGACTTGAACTCATCTTTTCTTCAGTTTACATACCTGCCGGCAATGTTTATTTTGTAGTATTTGAGACAGTCTATGTAACGTATGCTAGTCTGAAGCCAGCTTCAGTCTCCTGAGTTCTGAGGATGTGCCATTTAACACCTAGGCTTGGAATGGGGCAGAGGTGGGAGGAGGTGCAGGGATTAACATTTATTTATTATGTGTGTGTTTGGGTTTGGGGTAAGGAGACATACTGCGTCACACATAGTGGAGGACAAAGGACAATTTGTGGGTGTCTGTTTTCTGCTTCTGTTATGTGAGTCGCAAGGATTTAACTCAGGCTGTTAATCTTAATGTTGACCATCTAGCCTTCCTTTTTTTTGTGCGTTTGAAACAAAGTCTCACTATAGTCTAGACTGGCTTGGAACTCAAGCTGGCCTTGAATTTAGAGAAATCCTGGTTCAGCCAGCATGCCTAGGCATTTGTTTGTGAGAGACAGTCTCTCTAGTTCTGGCTAGCCTAGAACTCCCTGTATAGATCATGCTGGCCTTGAGGTCTACCTACCTTTACCCCTAGACTGTTGAAGTTAAAGGTGTTTGATACTATGCTTGGAGGTAAAAACTTTTAAAAGGTTTGTTGGTTTTATTTATATATGTGTGTGTGCCTAGATGAGATTTATGCGCACTATGTACATACAGAGATATCCACATACCTGCCCAGAACAAGTTGGATCTTTGGGAAATGGAGCTATAGGTTATTGTGAACCACCTGATATAAGCGTTGGAAACCAAACTTACCCTGGGGAAGAGCAATACATGTTCTTAACCTCTGAGCCATCATTCTAGTCCCAAGTTTAAAAAGCCTTTATTCTCATTATTTTTAAATTATGTGTCTGTATATGGGTATGTGATGTGCACATGAATGCTGGTGATCTTGGAGGCCAGAGGATGTTGGATCTCCTGGAGCTGGAGTTACAGTTATGAACTGTCTGATGTGGGTGCTAAGAATTAAACTCCAGTGTTCTGCAAGAGTAGTAAGTGCTCTTAAGCACTGAGCCATCTCTCCAGTCCTCAGCCTCATTTTTTAAAAAATTTAATTAATTATTTAAATTATATGCACATAAGCCACAGCTGATGTGTGGAGGTCAGAGGACAATTTGTGGAAGTTGTTGGTTCTCTTTTTCCCACCCTGTGGGTCCTAGTTGAATTCAGGTTGTTAGGCTTAGGAACAACTGCCTTTATATATTAAGCCATTTTGTCAACCTCAAGTTTTTTAGTTTTTGCTGTTGTTTTGGTTTCTTTGGGATAGGGCCTCTCTACATAGCCTTGGCTGTTCTGGAACTCACTCTGTAGACCAGGCTGGCCCAACTCACAGAGATCTGCATACCTTTGCATCTCGAGTGCTGGGATTCAAGATGTGTGTCACCATGTCCATCTTTGGTTTTAGTTTTATTAACCCAGAGCTTCCTGTTGCTAAGTTTGTGCTTTGGTCACTGTCTTTTAATCTCCAGACTTTTTTGAATATTTTTTATTTGAGGTTAGTTCATACACCTGGCCATTCACACATGGTCTCTTTCTACTGCTGCTGTTCTTATTAGTAAAGATGACAACACCACCACCTCCAACCCCTACCCAAACCTAGGACTTTGTTTATGCTAGGCATATGCTCTCCTTCTGACCTTATACTGGTAGCTGCTCATAACTCTGTTTATAATTTGTTTGTTTTGGTTTTTGAAAACAAGGTTTCTCTGTAACCCTGGCTGTCCTGTAACTCACTCTATAGATCAAACTGGTCCTGAATTAAGAGGTCTGCCTGCCTCTGCTGATACTAAAAGTGTGTGCCACCACTGACTGACTACTTTATTATTAATTGATTTTGTTTTGTTTTTCGAGACAGGGTTTCTCTGTGTATCTCTGGCTGTCCTGGAGCTCACTCTGTAGACCAGGCTGGCCTCGAACTCAGAAATCCACCTGCCTCTGCCTCCCAAGTGCTGGGATTAAAGGCATGCACCACCACTGCCCGGCTATTATTAAATTTTTTAAAGATCCAACTTAAAGTGAATTTGCTAATGTTCTCCAGTTCCTAGATACTAAGTTGACCATCTTGTGTTTATTCAGCTTCTGGTTGTTGTTGTTTGTTTTATTTTGTTTTGTTTGTTTTTAGAAGTACTGTATAGCACAGAGCCCCTTAAATACTTTGAACTTTTTCTGAATGAGCAGGCCAAAGTCTGGCATAAAGGTAGTATCCCTAAGGAGTTGACTAAGAGACTATAAACAAATGATTATATGGATGACTGATGTCTTTTATGGTTCTGGTAGGTGGTACAGTTCAAACAACAGTCTCGGCTTGAAGAAAAACGTAAGAAAGCCTTGGACCTGCACCTGGACTTCATTGTAGGGCAAACTGAGAAGTACTCAGACCTTCTGTCTCAGAGCCTTAACCAGCCACTAGCCTCCAGCAAAGCTGGCTCCTCCCCTTGTCTTGGTTCTTCCTCAGCAGCATCCAGTCCTCCACCCCCTGTTTCTCGGCTGGATGATGAAGGTGTGTGTGCTCTTTGGTCCTGTTACTCTTCCCTAAATGCCCTTTCCAAGCTGAAAAACCCACCCTGTGGCTTGCAGGGCCGTGGACTTTGTGACCTTGTTCTCCTGCTATAGATGGGGACTTTCAACCCCAAGAGGAAGAAGAGGATGATGAGGAGACCATAGAGGTTGAAGAACAACAGGAAGGCAATGATGCAGAGACCCAGAGGCGTGAGATTGAACTTCTTCGACATGAGGGAGAACTGCCGCTGGAAGAGCTGCTCCGTTCCCTCCCTCCTCAGCTATTGGGTGGACCTTTCAGTCTGTCTCAGACACCTTCTTCTCATGACAGTGATACCCATGATGGGCCTGAAGAAAATATTGAAGAGGAGCCTTCTCAGGATTTGGAGGTATAATAGAAGAGGTATAAGAAGGAAGATTCAGAGGGGAAATAGATGGAAATTTTCAGCTCTAAAATCCTGGGCATTGGTTGAGCCATGGTTTTAAGAAGCTGGGTTAAGGACAATTAGGGTTTCATTGCTAGGAAAGTCAATCATTTGCAAACCAAGTTGAAGCCTGCAACTGGCAAGGTTTCTGATAATATAATGGAAGCATTTATTGTACTTCTAAAATTCCCAAGGGAGGGCTGGAAAGATAGTTTAGTTTGTAAAGTGCTTAGTTCATTGTGTGTGAAATGGTATGTTACAGTAATCTCAACATTAAGAGGCAGACATAGCATCCTTGAAGCATGTTTGTCTAGCTAAATCAGTAAGCTCCAAGTTCAATGGACAGTGACTGAGGAAGATACCAAACAATGAACTTTGGTTTCCATAAATATGCAAAATGTGTGTGTGTGTGTGTGTGTGTGTGTGTGTGTGTGTGTACACATACGTATAATGAAAATTGTTAGGTGGTATGAATTTGGGAGTTGTGATGCATCTTAAATATCTTTTGGAGGGGGTGGGGAGGCTGGAGAAATGGGTCGGTTAAGAGCACTGGCTGCTCTTCCAAAGGTCCTCAGTTCAATTCCCAGCAACCACATGGTGTCGCACAGCTATCTGTAATGGGACCCAATGCCCTCTTCTGGTGTGCAAATGTACATACAGGCAAGCTACCCATATACATAAATAAAAAAATTTTTTAAATCTTTTTTGCAGCTTGTGTAGTATCATATATCTTTATCCCAGCTCTCAGGAGGCAGAGGCAGGTGGGTCTTGGAGACCAGCTTGGTCTAGTCTACATAGTGAATTCCAAGATAGCATGAAATAGTGAGACCTTGTCTCAAAAAAAAAAAAAATTTTGCCAGCCTGGTTTACAGAGTGAGTTGCAGGACAGCCCAGGCTATACAGAGAAACCCTGTCTCAAAAAAACAAAAAAAAATCTTTTAGACTTTAATACTATTGGTCCAAATGTCTTCGTGTTAAGGTTGTTTTTTAAATTACTATTATTGTAATTTTAAATTTCTTTATGATCTCTTGTATTTGTAATTATAAGCATAGATTTATGTTTCTGTGTATGGATATGCATACACGATAGCAGATGCCAGCAGAGGCTAGAGTCTTTAGATCCCCTGGTCCTGGAGTTACAGATGGTTTTGAACCACTTGATACCGGTGCTGGGAATTGAACTTAAGTCTTCTAGAAGCGGAACAGTATTCTTCTTAACCAATAAGCTATCATTCTAGCTCTTGATTTTATTTATTTATTTATTTAGGTTTTTCGAGACAGGGTTTCTCTGTGTAGCCCTGACTGTCCTGGAACTCACTCTGTAGACCAGGCTGACCTTGAACTCAGAAATCCGCCTGCCTCTGCCTCCCAAGTGCTGGGATTAGAGGCGTGCACCACCACTGCCCAGCGATTTAATTATTTTTAAATTTCATTTTATTTACTTATTTTTTGAGACAGGGTCTAACTGTGTAATCTTGGCTGGCCTGGCACTCATGTAGATTAGGATAACCTAACAAATTATTAGAACTGTGTCTGTGTGTGTGTTTGTGGCATTGATTCTAACCTACCTTTATATGAATTCTGAGGACTGAGCTGTGCTTGTCAGGCTTGTTGATGACCACTTAGCCCCTCTGTCTCCCCTCTCCTTTTTTTGGGGGGGTTAGGGGGTTGGGGAGTTGTATGGTTAATTGGTCTGGTTTGTTGGTTTGTTTATTGTTTTTGAAAGAGAACTTCATTATGTATCCCTAGCTGGCTTGGAACTTATTGTGTGGACCAGTCTGACCTCAAATTGAAAAAGCTGTGCCTATAGATTGCTTGGATTAAGGGTTGGTCCCCCTTTATTTATTTTCCAGCACTTTTCACAGGTCCTTCCTTTGTCAATGGGGTCAGGATTTGGTAGCTGGTGCTGAGATGAAACCCTTGATTACATCCTTGCCCTGATACTGTACCAGTGGCAGCTGTTACTCAAGGGAACAGTGATGCTTTTCTAATCTACATTACATCTCTGTGTCTTTCAACTTTTTTTGCTTGTTTGGTTGGTTGGTTAGGTTGGTTTGGTTTGGTTTGGTTTGGTTTGAAGTCAGGGTTTCTCTGTAACATCCCTGGCTACACTGGAACTGACTTTGTAGACCAGGCAGGCTTCAAACTCACAGAGATCCCCCTGCCTCTGCCTCCTGAATTCTGTTATTAAAGGTATGTACACTACACAGATCCTGGTTGTTTGGTGCTTGTTTTTTGACTCTGGCTGACCTGGAATTCATTATGTAGACAAGGCTAGCCTCCAACTCAAGGGTTGCCTCTGCTTCCCCAGTGCTAGGATTAAAGGCTTTCACCACACCCTTTCAACTTTGTGTTCAAATGTTAAGTCCTTCCACTTTTTACTCTTTCCCATACAGGTAAACCCTCAATCTTCCTCTGTGACACGGTGTAACAAACAGCGTTGGCATCCAGATGAAGATGATGAAGAGTTTACTGCTAACGAAGATGAAGGTCAGACCTCTTCTGTCATTTGTTGCTTTGTTTTCTTGAGACAGGGTCTATATTATCTATTGATGGCTGTCCTGGAACTCTGTGGATCAGGCTAGTCTTGAACTTACAGAGATCCATTTATGTCTGCTTCCCAAGTGCTGGGATTAAAGGCATGTGTCAGCAATGCCCTGCTCTCTTTCCTTTAATTAGATTTCTTTTTTTTTTTTTTTTTTTTTTTTGAGACAGGGTTTCTCTGTATAGCTCTGGTTGTCCTGGAACGCACTCTGTAGACCAGGCTGGCCTCGAACTCAGAAATCCGCCTGCCTCTGCCTCCCAAGTGCTGGGATTAAAGGCATTTGACATTTCAATACATGTATAAAATACATTTTGCTTTCCCTTCCACCGCTGTCAACCCTCCATCTTCCTTACAAATCCCTACATTTATGGGTTTGTTTGTTTGTTTTTTGTTTTTCACTGAAATTTTAACCAGGACTATGTGTGTGACCATGGTTTTGGAACCATCCTTTGGTGAGCTCACCAGTGGAAACTTCATTCTCTTTTTGTAGCAGAGGATGAAGAGGATACTATAGCAGCTGAAGAGCAGTTAGAAGGGGAGGTGGATCATGCCATGGAACTGAGCGAGTTGGCTCGAGAAGGTGACACTTATGAGATATTTTACTGAAAATCTGCTTCTTGTCTCTACTGTGCAGAAAATTGGTGGATAAATAGGCAATAAATAATATTTTTATCTTCCTATCTTCAGTTATTATTATATGTTTCTCATGTAATTCAAGTATAACAACAAAAAGATTTATAAATGAAAGGCACTTATAAATAGAAGGTGTTGTGATTATGATAGGAGTTTGAACTGAGATCTCAGCTGAAGGAATAGTCACTGTAGCAGGATATTAGTAACATTTGACCAAAAACTTAAAAAGGGTGTTTCAGTGGCTCAAGAGACAACAGAAGGCTCAGCATTAGTGGCTCAGGCATGGCTTGGCATCTGGGGAGTAAGGATTCTGCAAACTGAAGCTTGAGCTCACACTGGTTGGAGAGCCTGGACATAGGCTCTGGTTCTGTCTGAGAAATCAGTGGAGCCTTCGAAAACAGTGAGAAACCTGAAGAGGATTGATACTTCTGAGAGAAAACTAGAAAGCAACTGGCTACCTTGAAGAAACACTATGGTGATAAGATCAGGCACCATGGAAAGGAGATTGAGCATCTGTAGAACAGCGTAGCATAAAAATAGAAAAGCCTAAAACCTGAAGATTAAATGTACATAGTTTCCTACTGAATGGCCCATATCATTGCCCACTTCTATACATAATTCTGAGTGATTAGTATTTGGTCGTGTTGCTATTGACAGATAATAAATTACCAGCAGTGGAAAAAGAAAAGGTGGGGAAGTTCATGGGGGTAGGTACTGTCCTTCAGGAGAATGCTACACCTACTGTGGTTGATACCAGGATTGATTTTATTAACTAGTGCTAATGATCAAAAACTAGTCTCCCTGTAGACCTGGGTAAAAAAAACCAGTACCACTAAAATACCTATTTCCCAATCCTCTCAAAGGAACCAAATGTTTACTTCTCTTTACCCTATCAGGTGAGCTTTCTGTGGAGGAGCTTCTGCAGCAATATGCAGGGGCCTATGCCTATGATGCCTCTGCTCCAGGCTCGGGGAATAGTGAAGATGAAGATGAAGTTGAAGCCAATAGTTCTGACTGTGAACTAGAGGAAACAAAAGAAGCTGAAGAGGCAGCTCAGGAAGATAGTAGCACTCAGTCAGGTAAATACTTGGTTTAAAGGACAACTGGGAAGGGCAGGTGTGGGAGGAGCAGCTTACCAAGCTTTGGTCTTCTGATTTAGATTCTGCTGAGGAACATAGTGAGGATGAGGAAGATGAACATTCAGAGGAAGAAATGAGTGGGAGTTCACAGTCAGAAGAATCTGAGTCTGATGAGTCTGAGGATGCTCAGTCACAGAGCCAAGCAGATGAAGAACAAGAAGATGAGGGAGATGATGATGATGATTTTGGAGTAGAATACTTGCTTGCTCGGGATGATGAAAGGAGTGAGGTAGATGGGGGCAGTGGACCTCCCACCCCCGGTCCCACGACCACTCTAGGGCCCAAGAAAGAAATTACTGACATTGCTGCGGCAGCTGAAAGTCTCCAGCCCAAAGGTTATACTTTGGCTACTACCCAGGTACCTATAGATTTCTACTTTCTCATATCTTGACTTACTGTTTCCTGATAACAGGTGCTTCATTTCCACCATACGTGATAATTTCCTTTTCTATTAGGTGAAGACACCTATTCCACTACTCCTTCGAGGCCAACTCCGAGAGTACCAACACATTGGCCTTGACTGGCTGGTTACTATGTATGAGAAGAAACTGAATGGCATTCTTGCAGATGAGATGGGACTGGGAAAGACAATCCAGACCATCTCCTTGCTTGCTCACTTGGCCTGTGAGAAAGGTAGGGTTTTTTTACTTGGAACTTCGTGGCTGATTACTGGGGTTAGCTTGTTTAGTGGTGATTTCACCTGCAGTAAAGTGAATTACTGGTTTCTTTTATTGCTGTCTTTGTAGCCTCATTGAGTCTAGTCAGTATCTACATAAAGAGGACAGCATAGGTGCTGAGGTCTTAAGCATTATCAGAAAGATGCTAGTTAGGGTTGTCTAACCAGAGCAGCAAGGTTTACATAGTCTTACTATGTGTTTTCTGCTAAACAGGTAACTGGGGTCCCCATTTAATCATTGTTCCCACCAGCGTGATGTTGAACTGGGAGATGGAGTTGAAACGTTGGTGCCCGAGCTTTAAAATCCTCACTTACTATGGAGCTCAGAAAGAGAGGAAGCTCAAGCGGCAGGTTCGATCTTCCATGTGATCACTTCCTTTATTGATGTTTCCTTCAGTTTCAGATCCTTTCCTCACATGAATTACTTTGCCTCATTTTCCTGTTGCTCAGTTCTCTTGCTGATACTGTTTTGTTTCTTCCAACCTGATTTCTGTCCTTGAGTACTTTACATGTCTTCCAATTCCCCTTGTGTTTTTCTATGTGTGGGGTTTTTTTTTTTTGTTGCTGTTTGTTTTGGTTTTTTTGTTTGTTTGTTTGTTTGTTTCAGGTTTTTTTTTTTTTTGGATCTCATCATAAGCTGTTTTCTCTTTGACCTCTTAGGGCTGGACCAAGCCCAATGCTTTCCATGTGTGTATCACATCTTACAAGCTGGTACTGCAAGATCACCAGGCTTTTCGTCGCAAGAACTGGCGCTATCTCATTCTGGATGAGGCTCAGAACATCAAGAATTTCAAGTCCCAACGGTGGCAGTCTCTGCTCAACTTTAACAGGTAAAAATGAATGTAGAAATTCATGGGAGACTTGTCCTGGTATGAAGTGTTGGCTGCATGGGTCAGCTATATTAAGGATGCTTAGTTGAAATTGTACTGACTATGCTTATCATAATTTTTTCTGTCTTTACAGCCAGAGGCGCCTGCTCCTGACAGGAACTCCCTTGCAGAATAGCCTCATGGAGCTGTGGTCCTTGATGCATTTTTTGATGCCGCATGTCTTCCAGTCTCACCGAGAATTCAAGGAATGGTTCTCTAACCCTCTAACTGGCATGATTGAAGGAAGCCAAGAATATAATGAAGGTCTAGTCAAACGCCTCCACAAGGTAGGACCTGTATACAGTATAGTAAAAGTTAAGGACAACGCCTAGTAAAACTTTAGAGGAATAAGTCAATATTAGGCTAAATTAAGTTGTCAAGCTATAGTGTTAAAGAGAATAACCATTGTCAGGCTGAGCGGCTTTGCCTTAGTTATTTTTTTTTCTCTAGATGGGGATGTTTTCTTCTTGTTTTTGTTGGGTCTTGATAATGTGCTATGATTTCACTTTATATGGACAAATTTATATAGGTTTTTATTTGTATGTGTATAGTGTTTTCATCTGCATATATTATGTGCATCACACACCATGCTTAGTGTTCAGGGAAATCAGAAAAGTGTAAATTCTGTAGAAATGTAATTGCAGATAGTTGTGAACCACCATGTAATGCTAGGAATTGAACCCAGATTCTCCATAAGAGCTACCTGTGCTCTCAACCACTGAACCATCTCTAGCCCTAATTTATTTAATGTGATTTGGTTATTGTTATTTGTTTTGAAACAAAGTCTCTCCAGGTAGCCCTGGCTGTCTTGGAACTCCTTGAGATCTCCCTGCCTCTGCCTTTTGAGTCCTGAGGTCAAAGACATGTGCCACTCTCCTTTTGTGGTACTGGAAATTAAATCTAGGGCATTATTATGCATACTAGCTAGACAAGTAAGAACTCTACTTCTGAGTGGTATCTTTTGGCTCTTTATTTTGTGGGGGTGTAGTGGTTGTTTCTGGTCCTTCCAGTTTTTCAACAGCTGGCTTTCAACATCCCTCCCTTTGGTTTTTAGAGACAGGGTTTCTTTGTGTAGTCCTGACTGTACTGGAATTCATTGTCTAGACCAAGTTGCCTTTGAACTCTCAGAGATCTGCCTGCCTCTGCCTCCCAAGATTAAAGGCTTACACCATAATGCTCCATGAAACCAGGAAGTATTAATGATTACTTTCTTTTTTAATTCTCTTGTCTTAGTTGATACTGAAAATTATGTCCTACTAGATTTGATTTTGAGCAGAGTCTCTACATAACTCTGGTTGTCCTGGAACTGATACGTAGATTAGGCTGGTTTTGAACTCACAAACCTGCCTTTGCCCTTAGATTTTTTAATCTTGTGATTGCAGATTTATTTGCCTCTAGAAATACAGAATGTCAAGACCACTTTTTTTTTTTTTTTTTTTTTTAAGTATTGGCAATTGAATCCAGGGCCTTTACGACTGTTAAGAATACTGTCTCACACCTCACAGCAGGTGGTAATGTCAGCAGCACACAATCCCAGCAGTCCCAGCCTGGCTTATTTTTGCAGTATAACGAATAGTTATTCCTCCAAATGTAATTTGAATCATCTCTTTTTCAAAGGTAGTTTGCTCTAGGTTCATCTGTGTATGTTGTTTATAATTATCTTTTGTGTTTGCCTTATCATTAAACAGTAAGTTACATGAGAGGAGAGTTTGTGTCTGGGTGTAATTAATATCTGGCATGCGTGATGACTATTTTCTGGTGAATTAAGCTAGAACTTTGCCTATCCTGGAGCCAAAACTCATGTAGGAGGACTATGGATAGCATAGTGCCCATTCTCTGTTAGCACCCTGCTCATTTGCCTTTAGGTTCTGCGACCTTTTTTGCTGCGCCGAGTTAAGGTGGATGTTGAAAAGCAGATGCCCAAAAAGTATGAGCATGTTATCCGGTGCCGACTTTCCAAGCGCCAACGCTGTCTCTATGATGACTTCATGGCACAGACTACGTAAGAGAGGACTGAGGGTAGATCCTGGTACTCTGGGTTAGAAACCAGGTAGCTGTCAAATGTCCCTTACTTATTTTTCCTCTGTCTCTAGAACTAAGGAGACACTAGCTACAGGCCATTTTATGAGTGTCATCAACATTTTGATGCAGTTGCGGAAAGTCTGCAATCATCCAAATCTATTTGACCCTCGACCTGTTACCTCCCCGTTCATCACCCCAGGCATATGCTTTAGCACCGCCTCTCTGGTGCTGAGGGCCACTGAAGTTCATCCACTGCAGGTATGTAGTTACCCCTAAGGTTAGTGGTTTTATTATACAAACTTTCTGCCTCCACTTTAAGATCTGACCTTTTGCACATTTACTATTTCCCTATTTTATCAACTCAGTATTCTTTGCTTTTTTTTTTTGTTTTTTTTTTTTTTTTTTTTTTTTTTTTTTTTGGTTTTTTGGTTTTTCGAGATAGGGTTTCTCTGTGTAGCCCTGGCTACGCTGGAACTCACTCTGTAGACCAGGCTGGCCTCGAACTCAGAAATCTGCCTGCCTCTGCCTCCTGAGTGCTGGGATTAAAGGTGTGCGCCACCACTGCCCAGCTCAGTATTATTTTCATAGCTTTATTGTTCTTTAGTCATGTGACCCTTGGCCTAATTATTGGCCTAAGCTTCCTTGTCCATCAAAGCGGGGATTATAAAGCCTTGTTTACAGTGTGCTTGAAAATGAAGTTAATACTTTTGAAAACAAAAGTCTGGCATATCTATAATTATTTGGCAAATATTACTTTTTCTTATTCCTTCCCCACAACTTTTTTTTTTTTTTTTTCTTTTTGAAACAGGGTCTTATTTTGTATCCTTGCCTGGTTTGGAACTCATTATATAGACCACTCTGGCATCAAACTTAAAGAGATTCCCCCACCTCTGCCCCCCCCCCCCCCTACTGAGATCAAAGGCATGTACCACTAGGCCTGGCTCCTTCCCACCTTTTTTAAGGAAGTACTTTACCTATTTCAGGATAGCTTCAAACTCCTGTTCCACCTGCCTCCATCTTCTACATGCTAGGATTACAGGCGTGACCCATTACTCCTGAATCTCCTAATTTTGTAACCGTGGTGAAATACATTCAACAAAATTATTATTTTAACCAATTTTAAATCTACATTTTAGTGACCTCAAGAACATTTATGTTGTGTAGTCATCTCTACATCCATCCTCAGAACGCTTTTATTTTTTTAAGCTGAAACACTGTATTGTATATATTGAAAAACTATCTGTTCAGTTTTCCCCCATCCTGACATCTACCATTCTACTCTGTTACTATTCTGAGTATGTGATAGTACCTGTCTGTCAACACAATGGAATGTGTAAAAAAAAAATCCTCCTCAACCAATTTTTAAGGTATTATAACTTTTTTTAAAAAGATTTATTGATTTATTTTATGTGTATAAGTACACTGTGTCGCTGTCTTCAGACACACCAGAAGAAGGCATCAGATCCTATTATAGATGGTTGTGAGCCACCATGTGGTTGCTGGGAATTGAACTTAGGACCTCTGGAAGAACAGTCGGTGCTCTTAACTGCTGAGCCATCTCTCTGGCCCATAATAGTGTTAGGTCTGAAGTATAGCTAGGTTAGAGTTCTTGCCTAGCATGCAAAAAGCCGTGAGTTCAAGCTGCATTACTACATTAACTGAACATAGTGGTCCATGTTTGTGAGGTGTGAAGGTAAAAATTAAAAATTCAAGCTCATCATCTGTATAGTTTTAGCCTACTTCTGCAGTATCTGACATTTTGATAACCCTGCTCCTAATATCAAAAAAGGGAGGGTTCTTTTAGTCAGCCAGTGGTGGAGGTGCATACCTTTAATGCCGGCAGAGGCAGGTGAATCTCTGAGTTCAAGACCAGCCTGGTCTACAGAGTGAGTTCCATCCAGGACATCAAGAACTACACAGAGAAAAACTGTCTTGAAAACAACAAAAAAAAAAAAAAATGAGAATATTTTTATCAGTCAGATCATAGTGGCATAGTTTATAATCCCAACATTTAGTAGCATTTTGTATAAATAAGCTTTTTACATGTAGTAACTTCCCCAAATAAAAAATTTTGATCACTAAAATGCTGTGGTTGAAAAATGTATAGTAAAAGGGTCACCACAAAATAAAATACTTTGTTAATATGTATTTGCATTCTCCATTGTAAACTAGATAGAGGCTAACTAGGGATATAGCTCCTTTATTCTTGAAGTACAGAAAAGGCCTGTAGTCTTATTTTCACATTCACAAATGGACTAGGAAATGTGGCAGGCTGTCAATCAGTCACCATCAGTAATCCCTAGTTTAGAGTCAACCACTGAGGGAAAATTGCAGACTTACTTTTGGGACTTCTATCAGAATCATGAAGCCATTTTTCGATGTAAACCTTGACAGTGGCTGAGCCTTTTTTTTGTTCTCATTATACATTTAAGTAGTATTCTAAAGGCTGACTAGTTAAGAAATCTGGAACTCTTACTGGGCCTCTCCCATATTCCCTCTTTTATCCATTGGAAAATAGCAAAACAAAACCTGGGTTTCCCTTCATAGCTTAGAAGCTAGAATTGGCAATATCTCCTGATGGGCCATTAATGTCCATTGCAGTGGGATTAGGTGCCCTCTCACTACATGGCTGTTAAGTATATAGGATTCCTTTCTACACTAATCAGTTGTCCTGTTTAGGGGAGGGCAACTAAAACTAGGACTCAACCAGGCCCACAATTTTGTCCACTTCACTTGCTCACTTCTCTTCCAGAATATATGCTAGCCTTACTTTGACTTTGAAGAATTGGCTCACTGTGGGGGCTAGCAGCCTGGGAGTTTTTGTAGGGCTGGCCAGCAGGGTGGAAATCAAGGAATTCCAGGTGAGAGTTTTTGTTGGAGAAGCCAAAGCCAAACGGGGCTTCAAATGCTCTTGTTAAGACAGATTTCTAAAGGCTAAATAGAATTTCATTGTGTGGATAATGCCACATTTTATTTATTTATCTCTCAGTGGACATCTGGCTTGTTTCTAACTTTTAAATGAATTAATTTTTTTTTTAAATTTGTTTTGAGACAGGGTGTGGCTGTGTACAGGTCATCCTTGAACCCAGGATCTCTCAGCCTCCTGAATGCTGGGGCTACAGTCCTTCATTGCCATACCCAACTCACCTTTCAGCTTTTATGAATAATGCTGCCATAAATGTACAGATAATCTGTTTGAGTCCTTGCTTTCTATTTTGAGTCTGTGCCCAGAAATGAAGTTGCTAGATCATGTGGTAATTCTATTTCTAATGTTTTGAGGAGCTGCCTTATTTATCCCTAGCTGCTGCTATATATTTCACGTTTATTTTACATTTTTAGCAGTATTGTTGCAGGGGTCCTGTCACATCCTTTCCAAAGGGTTTTTTTTTTTTTTTTTTTTTTTTTTTTTCAAATAGTAGCCATGTTAATGTGTTTGATTTGCATTTCTCTGTGCTTTTTTATTAGCATTTTTTTATGTGCTTGTTGATCATTTATATGTCATTGGAAAGGTGTGTATCCAAGACCATGCTGATTGGTTTTTTAAACCAGTTGTTTTGTCATTAAGCTGGAATTTTTTGTATACTATGGAAATTAACCTCTTGATAGATATGTGATGTATACTTTATCCTTTCTATGAGTTGCCTTCTTATTCTTTGTTCTTCTATGCACATTATTTAAATTGTTTAATGTACACTTCGGCAATTTTTTTTGTTACTTTTACTTTTGGTGTCATTTTCCAAATGGTTCCATTGATACCATGCTTTGTGTTTCTTCTTGTGCAGCGAATTGACATGGGTCGGTTTGATCTTATTGGCCTGGAGGGTCGAGTCTCTCGATATGAGGCCGACACATTTCTGCCCCGCCACCGTCTTTCCCGCCGCATACTGTTAGAGATAGCTACTGCTCCTGATCCCCACCTCGTCCCAAGCCAGTCAAGATGAAGGTCAACAGGTACATGTGTTGAGGAATAAGGGGATGGGTTTCTTGAAATAAAATAGAGGATAGAATAGAGAGACTTGTAAGTTAGATCAGTTTATGCAGCTTTCATCAGAATGTGTTGCAGTACAGGGATTGAGGAAGCAGAATGAGTAGAGAACTCTGGAAGGTACTCCTGTGTTGCTGTTGTCTTGTTCTCTCTTGGTGCTTTCTGGTTATCTCTGATTCCCTATCCCACTTTATCCTTAAGGTGGTCTCTTTTCTTTCTTCTTTTTGCTTGTATAGGTTTTCTGTCTTGTCTTAATTTCTTTTATTACTTATTTTCCTTCTGTGCCTATTTAACCCTTTGATTTTTCCTCATAGGATGCTGCAGCCAGTGCCCAAACAAGAAGGCCGTACAGTGGTGGTGGTGAACAGCCACCGAGCTCCCCTTGGCCCTGTCCCAGTCCGCCCCCCTCCAGGCCCTGAGGTCTCAGCCCAGCCCACTTTTGGTCCAGTTCCTCCAGTGTTGCCAGCACCACTCATGGTGTCAGCTTCGCCTGCAGGAACCCCAGTTGTTCCTGCATCCCGGCCGCCTGGACCTGTTCTCTTGTCTCCCTTGCAGCCAAATACTGGTCCTCTCCCCCAGGGTGAGTTAAAAGGAAACCAAGTGTAATGGGATTACTTCTGGGTATGAAGTAGTGACATGAAATAGTTCAAGAATTAGGGAGCATAGTGTTTAATAAGCTAGGAGGAGTGCTAATATGGAGGCTTTTCAGCCCAGCCAAGGTGTTTGTCAAGATGGATCTGACAGATGTTTGTATCTGCAGTGTTGCCATCCCCCATGGGAGTCATGAGTGGGACCTCACGGCCTCCCACACCAACCTTGTCACTGAAGCCAGCCCCACCTGCCCCAGTTCGTCTGAGCCCAGCTCCACCTCCAGGTTCCTCCAGCCTGTTGAAGCCCCTCACAGTGCCACCAGGCTACACTTTATCTCCTGTTGCTGCTACCACCACCTCCTCCACCATAGCAACTGTCACCACTACAGCAGTGCCAGCTCCGAATTCTACACCACAACGCCTCATCTTATCTCCTGAAATGCAGGCTCGTCTCCCTTGTAAGTTATCAAGGCTATGTGATGAGGGTCTTTATGCTAGAGAGCTATAGGAAAAGAACAGGAGAACATAAAGATTTAGACAGCTAATTTACATTAGGTATTTTGCTCAATAATTATGAATCATAATTAAGAGACATCAAAAAATTCACAGTTTATTCTGTGGGGGAGATTGCCCATAGATGAGTAAATAGTGGTAAGTTCAGCAAGGTAAAGAGTTGAGGGTGGTGCTGACGTAGTGGCAGATTACTTACCCAGTATGTGCAAGGCTGGAGTTCAGTCTTTTGGGAGGGGGGGAGGAGTGAGTAAAGAGGTGGTACAGAGCAAGAAGTAGTGGTTATCTGTCTGGTAGCACGCCATTAGAGAGTGTAAAAGATTACAGACAAATGGTATTGGCCACAAAGCTCTCAGTGGAGGTTTACTTTGTTGAACATGGCAAATTATGGGAAAGATTTAGATTCAAAAGTGATATGTACTTTGTGGGGGTCTGAGATGTGGTTTTGGACATGAGCCCTGTGTATATAAGGCTTTCTCTGTTTGTAGCTGGAGAAGTGGTCAGCATTGGACAGTTGGCTTCCTTGGCACAACGTCCAGTGACTAGTGCTGGGGGAAGCAAACCTCTCACCTTCCAAATCCAGGGAAACAAACTGACTTTGACTGGTGCCCAGGTGCGCCAGCTTGCTGTGGGGCAGCCCCGCCCGCTGCAAAGTAGGTAAAACCCACCCCCTGTCCTGCCTTTTTCCTCCTTACTCTGTCTTTGTTTGTGTGACTCTTTTTAGCTGTCAGCCTTAATGTTTCTTAGCTTTGGTGGGTAGGGCCAGAGGGTATGGTTGGAAGGGGTCTTTGCTAAAAATGGGAAAAGAAGGTTCTAGTGCTGTTACTTCCTGCCTATTCTCTCTCTTGCTCTTGCCTCTGCCCTCAGGCTGATAGGTGCTTGTTTCTCCTCTCTCTCTCTCTCTCTTCTCTCTCTCTCTCTCTTTCTTTTTCTCTCTCTCTCTCTGTTTTCCCTTAACCCAGGGAATGTGGTGCACCTGGTGTCAGCAGGGGGGCAGCACCACCTCATCAGCCAGCCTGCCCATGTGGCCCTCATCCAGGCCGTGGCCCCGACCCCTGGCCCCACCCCTGTCTCTGTGCTGCCTTCGACCCCCAGCACCACCCTTGCCCCCACTGGCCTCAGCCTTCCGCTTGCTGCTAACCAGGGTGAGGCTCTTGGCCTTTGTATTTACTCAGTCCTTACTTGGCCTTGGTCCTTTCAGGCATGCCCTGGGCCTACTATGTGTCTAGCCTTCCCTCAGTGTTGTTTCTCTTGCCAGTATCTCTAGTATCTGTCTGCCACTTTTCCTTTTCCCTGGACTTCTTTCCATCCTTTGGGTCTCTTGTTTCTTTTCTACCTTCTTCTCAATGTAGCTTCCTCTTGCAGTGCCATCATCCATGGTGAACAATACAGGCGTGGTGAAGATTGTAGTGAGACAGGCCCCTCGGGATGGATTGACTCCTGTTCCACCACTGGCACCAGCACCCCGGCCTTCAAGTTCTGGGCTTCCAGCTGTGTTGACTTCACGCCCTACGTTAACCCTAGCCGTCTGTCCTCACCTACTCTGGGTACTGCTCGTACCCCCATACCCACACCCACTCTGGTGAGGCCCCTCCTCAAGCTGGTCCACAATCCTTCGCCTGAAGTCAGTGGTGAGTTCATAACGGCTGAGGCCAGAAATTTTTATCAGACATGAATGAGACATTGGTAGTCCTTAAGTTTTCTTAGTCACAGTGGATTCCTTTGTTAGCATATTGTCTTAATTTGCTCAATGAGTCTCAATCCTTTACCTAATCCAAGATACATTTCTCAGAGTCCTAGAAAGGCTAAGTGACCCTATTTCTTAAACTTTGACCTCGTGTTGTGGGACTGAAGGCTTTCTGGAAAATTAGTGAAGCTTATGGATTAGTGGAAAGGATGGGACAGGTAGTAGGAGCAGAACAATAATTCTTCATCAAGCTAACATGTCCTCTGTGTCTCCACAGCTTCAGCACCCGGAGCTGCTCCCATGACCATCTCTTCCTCTCTGCACATGCCATCCTCACTCCCTGGGCCAGCCTCTTCTCCGATGACAATTCACAATTCCTCTCCCCTTTCTAGTCCTGTGTCCTCTACAGTCTCAGTCCCTGTGTCATCTTCACTTCCCATCTCTGTCCCTACTACACTTCCTATCCCAGCCTCTGCCCCACTAACCATTCCCATCACAGCCCCCTTGCCTGTTTCAGACTTAGGTCCAGCCCTGTTGACCAGTGTGGCCCCAGCACTAGCTGTTGTCTCAGCAGCCTCTGGGCCACCTTTGGCATCAGCTGGGGTTTCCCCATCGATGTCAGCCTTGGCTCTAGGTTTGGCGACTACTCCAGCCCTGTCCCCACCACAGACATCCGGTCACTCTCTGTTGTTGGCTACCACCTCTTCACATGTCCCAGGATTGAACTCAGCTGTGGCCCCAGCATGCTCACCTGTCCTGGTCCCAGCTTCAGCTCTGACTAGTCCTTTCCCAGTATCACCAAGTTCAGCTCCAGCTCAGGCTTCCCTTCTGGCTGCAGCACCTTCTACATCTCAGGCTTTAGCCACCTCTCTGGCTCCTATGGCGGCTTCACAGACAGCAATCCTGGGCCCTTCTCCAACTCCTCCTGTGACTCCGCTTCCTGTTCTGGCTGCATCACAGACTCCACTTCCAGCTGTAACTCCACCATCAATGTCAGGAACCCCTTTACCCTCATCATCATTGGTATCAGCTCCAACTTCTGTGTTGGCTCCCTCATCAACTCAAACTCTGGTATCAACCCCAGTTTCATCACCTCTCTCAAGCCTGGCTTCTACTCAGACATTGACCCTAGCCCCAACTTTAGCACCCACTCTTGGTGGATTGTCTCCGTCTCAGACACATTCTTTGGCAACAGGGAGCCCTCCAGGGCCCTTTCCAATTCAGACATTGTCATTGACTCCAGCATCATCCCTGGTACCAACACCAGCCCAGACACTATCTTTAGCACCAGGAGGATCAGGAGGTCCAACTCAGACATTATCTCTGGCTCCAAGTTCTCCAGTGGGCCCCGCTCCAGCTCACACACTGACTTTGGCTCCAGCAGCATCATCTGCTTCTCTCCTGGTCCCAACTTCGGTGCAAACACTGACCTTGAGCCCTGCTCCAGTTCCTGTGCCCACTCTGGATCCATCTGCTACCCAGACGTTAGCACTGGCCCCAGCCTTAACACAGGCTCCAGCTTCCCAAGCGTCTTCCCTTGTTTCGGCATCTGGTGCCGCTTCCTTGCCTGTCACCATGGTAAACCGGCTACCTGTTCCCAAGGATGAGCCTGAGACACTGACTCTGCGCTCTGGTCCTCCCAGCCCTCTTCCCACTGCTACCTCGTTCAGTGGGCCCCGGCCTCGACGCCAGCCCCCACCGCCACCTCGTTCCCCTTTCTATCTGGTAAGTTTTACTTCCACAAAGGAATTGACAGTTGAGTTTTCTTGTAGTGTTGACAGTGTCTGGAACAGTTTCAAAGCTTAGTGTACACATTTGGGCCCGGACACATTTGGGTAGACTCCTCCCTTATGAGTGTGTATTCGAATCTGTAAGACAGAAATGTTAATGTCTTATTTTCTCATAGGATGTTTGGTTCAGGTTTTGGTAAACTCACAGTACAAATTAACCTAGAAACAGAAATGTTCAGCTTTAGATCCTTTTTCTCCCTATTAGAGAGAAACTTTGTTAAACCTCTTTATTAAACAGAAGTTTCACTACTGAGCTGCATCACCTTTGCTTGCCCTCTCTTTTTTTTAAAAGATTTTTAAAAGATTTTATGTGTATGCATCTTTGTATATCTGTGCACTTGAGTGTGCAGGTGTCCTTCAAGGCTAGAAGAGGGCATCACCTATTATGAGCTGCTTGGTGTAATTGCTGGCATACTTTTTTTTATGATCCCGTCTTACTGTATAGCTCTGGCTCTCCTGGAATGTGTGCCATGGATGTCCAAACCAATATTGGAACTCTTAATCTCTGATCTCTTAAGTCATTGCTCCTTTCTTCCTCCCTTGCTTCCTCCCTCTGTCCGTCCCTCCCTCTCCCTCCTCGCCCCCTCTCTGCCAAGGGTCTTACTATGTATTTATCCTAGGCTAGCCTGGAACTTACTACATAGCCTAGATTGGCTGTAAATTTATGATCCTTCTACCTTATGACCTCTGCTAACATGCCTATCTTTGTATCTTACATGTTTAATTTAGTCATTTGTATGTTATTTGAAGAAATGTCTATTCAGATTATTTACCATTTTAAATTACTATTGAGGCCTACCACCACTTTCTCCGGGTGCTAGGGTTCAAAACCAGGCCCTATGTTTGCCAAATGCTGAGTTTTATGAGTTTTTTCCTCTTTCAATGTTGTTATTTAATATTTGGAATTTTCCGTAATATATTTTGATCATGTTCTTTGCTCTCCCCCAACACCTCTCAGATCCTCCTTCATACCCACCCCAACTTTATTGTTCTTCCTCTCTATTAGAACAAACAAAAAGAAAGAAAGAAAGAAAGAAAGAAAGAAAGAAAAGAAAGAAAGAAAGAAAGAAAAAGAAAGAAGAAAGAAAGAAACATGGAGTTTGATTTGTGTTGGCCAACTACTTCTAAGCTTAGGGCCTCCCCTGGAGTGTAGTTGATAAACTCAATGTCACTCTATTGACAAGAACTGACATTCACTCTCCCAGTAGCTGTCAATTGTGAATAGCATCTTTTTCTGTTGTTTGGTTTGGTTTTTGGTTTTTGAAATAGGGTCTCACTGGCTTTCCTTTGCCTCAGAGTGCTGGAATTAAAGGTATGAACCACCAAACACCTGTCAAGAATAGCTCCTTGACGAGGGGTGGGCTTCCCCTTCCTCCCTCAGAATGGTTACTGAGGTCCAGTTTTGCTTTTTGTTTTGTTTTAGTTTATTTGTTTGTTTGCTCTTCTCTAAGCCAGGGATCAAATACAGGGCTTTCAGCGTGGTGAATAAGAGCTCTACCATTGAGCTATCTGGAACACTAACATAAATTTCTTTCTTTCTTTCTTTCTTTCTTTCTTTCTTTCTTTCTTTCTTTCTTTCTTTCTTTCTTTCTTTTTTTTTTTCCCCCGAGACAGGGTTTCTCTGTATAGCCCTGGCTGTCCTGGAACTCACTCTGTAGACCAGGCTGGCCTCGATCTCAGAAATCCGCCTGCCTCTGCCTCCCAAGTGCTGGGATCAAAGGCGTGCGCCACCACCGCCCGGCCACATAAATTTATTGAGAATGTACTTTTATGTCAACCAATCAACAATTAGTGATCAAGGTCAAATATTAGTTATGTTATGATTTTTGAAATTCAGTGAATAGAAGACAAAATAATCTCATAAAACTATAAGCATTGTAACTGCTTTGACAAAAGGTGGAATTTTTGGTTTTGATTTTTAAAACAGACTTACAGTCTTGAGTGACCTTGATTCACTGTGTGGATGAGGCTGGCCTCAAATTCATAGATATCCTTCCAACCTGTGCCTCCCAAGTGCTGAGATTAAAGGTGTGCCTCACCATGACTGACAACAGTTTCATTCAGTTTTACAGACAAGCTAGAAAGACAGATGTAGGAATGAAATCAGTCAAGGCCTTTTCATTTTCCAGACTGACAAATTGCCCTTCTAAAATTCTAGAGTTTTGGCAAAAAAAATTTTGACATTAGCCTTTCTGTATCTGCTCTTAAAACTTGTTTTTTTTTTTTTTTTTTTTTTTTTAAACTCACTGAGTTCACAATTTGGGTGTGGGGGAGTGAAGTTGTTTTATTTTATCTATGTGAGCACACTGTTGCTTTCTCCTTCCACTCTGGGTTCCAGGAATTGAACTGAGGTAGTTGGGCTTGCGCAGCAGCCCATTTTGCCATTTTGCCAGCTTAGTCTTAGACTTTTAGCCAGGTTTAAAGTACCAAGCTTAGATTCCTCCCTGCGGAGGAGACCTCAAACCCAAGCAGAAACAATTGGATACCTCTATTAACATGTCACTATTAAATTCGTGGGCACATCTTGCCTGGCATGTTGGTTTTATAACATACAGAGTTCACAGCCAGAAAAAACATTACTGACTTTCCCAGCTGCTTGCTGAACATTTTGTGGAGCTCTGACTGTTATAGAACTCACTATGTAGACCAAACTAGCCTGGAATCCACACCCTGTACATTTTTAAATTACCTTATAAATTTCCTTATGGCACTTTTTGTTTGTTTGTTTTTTCGAGACAGCCCGGGTTGTCCTGGAACTCACTCTGTAGACCAGGCTGGCCTCGAACTCAGAAATCCGCCTGCCTCTGCCTCCCAAGTGCTGGGATCAAAGGCGTGCGCCACCACCGCCCGGCCCCTTATGGCACCTTTATCCTTAGTTTTGGTTAATCTTTCCCTTCTCTTCTGCTCTGCCCCATTCCCCACCCACATTCCTTTCCATTCCTGATAGTCTCTCCCTCTAGGGCAGTAGTAGATCTCAACCTTTCTAATGCTTCAACTCTTTAACACAGTTTCTTCATGTTGTGGTGTCCCCTAAGGATAAAAAAAATTCTCTTGTACTTTTGTTGTTACTTCATAACTGTAATTTTGCTACTGTTACAAATCATAAGTATCTTATATTTAGGATATCTGATATTTGTGACCCCCTATGAAGTGTTATTCGACCCCCATTGAGAACCGCTGCTCTCATGTCAAATATACTCTGTTCTCCTTCTTGGCCTCTACAGGCACTCCAAGTTAAACACAAATCTAAAAATTCAAAACTAGGATCCACATATGATAGTTTACATGTAACATTTTTCTAAGACTGAGTTACTTCAGTAAGTATATTTCTAGTTCCATATATTTTTCCTGAAATTTTCTCTTTTTTTCTTTTCTTTTTTTTTTTTTTTTTTTTTTGTTGTTGTTGTTTTTTCGAGACAGAGTTTTTCCTGAACATTTCACAATTTGATTTTCCTTTTTACCTGAATAAAACTCTGTATTTGTACCACATTAAAACTTTTTGTTTGGTTTTAGTTTTTGTGTCGGTGATTCAACCCAAGGCCTTGTGCATATTAGCCAACCATTCTATCATTGAGCTACATCCCTGGCCACTAAGTTTCTAAATTGTGTATAATTCCTATAGGAAGTGTCAAATGTACATCACTACACAGGATTTTGGAGTAGGGGGTCATGTTTTGTTTTTTTTTGTTTTTCCTTAACTTCGGTTCTGGGGCTCAAATTTAGGTTGTTAGGATTTGTATGGTAAAGGACTTTTATCCTCTGAGCTTTTTATCCTTATAGCACATTTTTGGCATCCATTCACAGACTGATGGGAATTTAGACTAATAGAATTTCTTAGTTTGTAAATAGAGCAGCAGAGAATATGGTTGTGTACATATCTTTGTAACAAGATACTACTCACCCACCAATAGTGAATAAGGGTATTTCTTTTCTTTCATCTTCTAGCATTTGTTATTATTTCTACAACTTTTAGAGTAAATTGTCCATAATACACAATAAAGAAACATTTAAAGCCAGATATAGTGGTGCACACTATACAGCTCTTGTGAAGCAGAGGCAAACTTATTTCTGTGAGTTCTAAGACAGCTAGGACTACAAAAAGTATCCCTGTCTCAAAAAACAACAACAGAAAAGTTTTATTGATATGCCATTAACTCATAACTTGAAGCAGCATAAATACTTCAGCAATGAACCATGAAAATCCCCGACTACAGTGAGGCTTCACGTATCACTAGACGATTTTGTATGTTACATTTGAAATAGATGCCTGTATCTATTTAGAAGTAAAATGATCAGAACAATGAAGAGATGTCTGACTCTATGTAAGTCTACCATATGTCTTGCCACTATGAAGATTGTAGAATTCATTTGAATTAGAGTGGGGTTTGTGAAAGAATTCAGTGAAGGCCCCTCATTAGCCAGGCAGTGATGACTCACACCTTTAATCCCAGCACTGGAGTCATCAAGTTCCAAGAGAGAAACCCTGTCTCAAAGCGTAATAAAAAAGAGGCCCTGCTTATTTCATTCCTTTCCATTCTTCCCTTTCTTTTTCCTTATTTTTCCCTTTCTCATTTTTTTGCTTTTATTGTAAGCCCGTACTCCTGATTTTCAATTCCCAGCAACCACATGGTGGCTCACAATCATCTATAATAGGATCTGATGCCCTCTTCCGATGTGTCTGAAGACAGCTACAATGTACTCATATATATAAAATAAATAAATCTTAAAAAAAAAAAAAAAAAAAAAAAAGCGGGGTGGTGGTGGCGCATGCCTTTAATCCCAGCACTTGGGAGGCAGAGGCAGGCAGATTTCTGAGTTCCAGGCCAGCCTGGTCTACAGAGTGAGTTCCAGGACAGCCAGGGCTACACAGAGAAACCCTGTCTCGAAAAACTGGAAAAAACAAAACAAAACAAAAACCAAAAAACTCAACCAACCAGAAACAACATGTATATTATTTCCAGTAAGTCAGCTAGCAAGAAGACCAGTGAATAAAGGTACTTCCTGCCAAGTCTGACAACTTCAGTTAGTTCTAGAACTCACATGGATCCAACACACATAAATTGTCTTGGACATTATACTATGTAGACATCTATAGAAAACGAACAGAGTAATAAAAACTTCTGGTAGTGTTAGAGTCCTAAGACAACCTCAGGGTCTCTCATTATGTAGCCCTGGTTGTCCTGGAATTGGTAGAAATGTACCTGCATCCCTCCCAAATACTGGATTACAGGCATGTCCCAGCACACCTGGCTCAGTGTCTGCTGTTTTGTTTTGCTTTAATTACATTTATTTGTGCATGTGCGTTAAAGTACACATTCACATTCCATGGAGCTACTTCAAGAAACTGTAAGTTAGATGCTCTGAGATTGAATGTTACATGAGAAAATTGCCACTATTGTTGGATATGTAGGTTTTATTTTGAATGTTCTGCATTCTACTTTAATAAGCATACAGGGGAAGATTAGTTTTCTCTTGTAGAGGATGTCATTTAGCACTATGAAATCAGTTTTCCTTGACAGTTTTGATAAAGCACAGGTATTTGTCTTAGCTCTAATTATTACTTTAGATTCCATGTGGAAGAACCTAGGTTTTTATAAAGTTTTGTTGTAAACTCTTGAGTAACAATAATTTCTTTTTTTTCTTCTTCTTCTTCTTTAGGACTCTCTGGAAGAAAAGCGGAAGCAACAGCGATCTGAGCGCCTGGAACGGATTTTCCAACTTAGTGAGGCTCATGGGCTCTGGCACCCATGTATGGAACCGAAGTCCTGGATTTCTGTACCTTGCCCCAACCTGTTGCCAGCCCCATTGGCCTCATTCTCCTGGCCCCAGCCACCCCATCTTTTGGACTTACACTGAGGCTGCCCGTCAGGCTGTACTGTTTCCCCAGCAGCGACTAGACCAGCTGTCGGAAATCATTGAGAGGTTGTCATAGCTAAGTGCTCATGGGGAATGGTCTTGGGGCTTTGTTCTTAGGGCTAATGAAAGTGCTGATTTCTATGGTATTTCAGGTCCTATCTTTTACAGTATTTACTTTCTTCCTTTCACAGGTTCATCTTTGTCATGCCTCCTGTGGAGGCACCTCCCCCTTCCCTGCATGCCTGCCATCCACCTCCTTGGCTGGCCCCTCATCAGGCAGCCTTCCAAGAGCAATTGGCCTGTGAGCTCTGGCCCCGAGCCCGTCCTTTGCACCGTATTGTATGTAACATGCGTACTCAGTTCCCTGACTTGAGACTCATCCAGTATGATTGTGGTGAGTTCTTGTCCATTTCAAGACCCTCAGTATTTGTTTACTTTTGTTTGAGACAAAGTCTTGTGTACCCAAGACGTCCTCTGACTTGGTGCCGGGGCCGAGGATGACTTTGAATTCCTCCACACCAAATCCTTTTGAGTCTTTGTGTCAAGACTATTACATCAAAGAAACAATGCTTATTTGGGAGCTGCTTATCATTTGGAATAATAAGTGAGACAGCATAGCATAGGATATGGAAGAACACATTTAATCTCAGCAGAGGCAAACAGATCTCTGAGTTCAAGGCCATGCTGGTTTACAAAGGTTCTAGGACAGCCAGCGATTTAAGGGCTGGAGAGATGGCTCAGCAGTTAAGAGTGCCGGCTGCTCTTTCAGAGGTCCTGAGTTCAATTCCCAGCAACCACATGGTGGCTCACAACCATCTGTAATGGGATCTGATGCCCTCTTCTGGCATGTCTGAAGAGAGAGACAGTATACTCACATACATAAAATAAATAAATTTTTGAAAAAAGAAAAGAAAGAAATGTCTTTAAAAACCCAAAAGTTATGGGCAAAGGCAGCTGTGTCTGAGGTGACATCTGTAAACTTATTACTCAGGACAAAGAAGCAGGATGGTTGTTGCAAGTTCAAGATTAGTATGGTCTATAAAGCAAGTTTGGTAGTCCGGGGCTACAAAACAAGCCTTTGCTTTAGAAAGTTCATGAGAAATAGTTTGTGGTAATATTAGACTGCACAGCTAAAGACAAGAAACTTTATATTGAATATAATGAATTTGGCTGCAAGAAACAAAACCAAAGTTTATGGTCACTTAACCCACAAGAACATTTACTGTTTTTACATAGTAAGAAATTCTGAAAGTGATAATGTGTGGCACATCACCGACCATTTAATAGGTTCGTGTATCTAGGACCATCTTCTTACCTCTTACTCTCAACCCTTTTATTCTCCTGCTTATCATTATTATTATATAATTTTTTTGTTTTTGCTTTATTGAAACAGGGATTCTCTTTATAGTTCTGGCTGTCCTAGAACTCACTTTATAGACCAGGCTGGCCTTGAACTCAGAAATCCATCTGCCTCTGCGCTGAATTTTTATCCAGCAGTTGGGATGTAATATATGAGAGAATTTTTTTAAAAAATACATTCTTGGGGCTGGAGAGATGGCTCAGTGGTTAAGAGCACTGACTGCTCTTTCAGAGGTCCTGAGTTCAATTCCCAGCAACCACATGGTGGCTCACAACCATCTGTAGTGGGATCAAATGCACTCTTATGGTGTGTCTAAAGACAGCTACAGTGTACTCATATAAATAAAATAAATAACTTTGAATTAAAATAAAAAAATACATTCTTTGGGTGGGGGGATGGTAATATGGGCCTATAATCTCAGCATTTGAGAAGCAAATTTGTGCAGGAGGGTAACTTTGAGGCCAACCTTGTTTACATAGTGGAACCTGGTCTTAAAAAGGAAAAAACGTTGGGAGGCAGAGGTAGGCGGATTTCTGAGTTCGAGGCCAGCCTGGTCTACAGAGTGAGTTCTAGGACAGCCAGAGATATACAGAGAAACCCTGTCTCGAAAAAAAAAAAACAAAAAGCAAAAAGACAAAAAAGAAAAAACATTTCTTGTGCATATCATGTGTCTGTTCACATATGAATATGAATGTGCACTTTCCTGTGTATGAATTTAGAGGGCAGAGGTCAATTATTTTTCTCTTTTAAATAACACACACCTCATTTTACTCTCATTCCCCATCTTTTTTTTGATATGCGGGTCTCTTCATAAACCTGGAGCTCACTATTTCAGCTAGAATGACTGACGCTCAATCCCCCCAACCTTGTCTTCCTGTCTGCACCTCAACCCTTAGGATGCTAGGGATTCAGACTCAAGCACTCAGGCATAGCAAGTATTTTAATTTTTGAGCCGTCTCTGCAGCCTCACCGTACCCCCCCCCCACTTTAAATAACATCTGAAACTCTAATAGATTAATTGTAGGTCTTTTCAGACTGGGCTGGAGGTTTAGCTCTCAGTGGTAAGTGCTTTCTTAGTGTGCATGAGGCCCCAAGTTCAATCCCAAGCATACCCTTCATATCTCTCTCTCTCTCTCCACACACACACACACACACACACACACACACAAACTTGGAGCTGAAAATAAAGTAACTCCCAAGTTTCAACTGAGGTTGTCCTAGGACTCTAACACTACCAGAAGTTTTTATTACTCTGTTCGTTTTCTATAGATGCCTACATAGTATAATGTCCAAGACAATTTATGTGTGTTGAATCCATGTGAGTTCTAGAACTAACTGAAGTCTTGTCAGACTTGGCAGGAAGTACCTTTATTCACTGGTCTTCTTGCTAGCTGACTTACTGGAAATAATATACATGTTGTTTCTGGTTGGTTGAGTTTTTTGGTTTTTGTTTTGTTTTGTTTTTTCCGGTTTTTCGAGACAGGGTTTCTCTGTGTAGCCCTGGCTGTCCTGGAACTCACTCTGTAGACCAGGCTGGCCTGGAACTCAGAAATCTGCCTGCCTCTGCCTCCCAAGTGCTGGGATTAAAGGCATGCGCCACCACCACCCCGCTTTTTTTTTTTTTTTTTTTAAGATTTATTTATTTTATATATATGAGTACACTGTAGCTGTCTTCAGACACATCGGAAGAGGGCATCAGATCCTATTATAGATGATTGTGAGCCACCATGTGGTTGCTGGGAATTGAACTCAGGACCTTTGGAAGAGCAGTCAGTGTCCTTAACCGCTGAGCCATCTCTCCAGTTTCTGTTTTAATGTGGTCTTTTTTTTAAAAAAAAAAAAAACGTGAGCATTTTGCCTATATGTATATATGTGTGCTTTGTACATGTCTGCTGCCCAAGAAGGTCAAAAGAGAGCACCAGATTCCCTGGAACTAGAATTACAGGTGGTTATGATCTGCCATGTGGGTACTGGGAACCTAACCTGGCTCCTATGCAAGAACACTTGTTTCTTGAGTGTCAGCATCATTTCTGTTTGTTGTAAGATAACTTACCATCCTGGCCTGTCTTTTCCTCTGGTTGTAATCTGACCTTAAGTTCCTTTCTATAAACCTTGACTATAGATTTGTTGATAATTCTAATGTGAGTCTATTCTCATTTCAGCTGGCATGACTGGTCAGTACTTTGAAATTTCTTGCTTATAAACACTGAGAACACACACTCCTACTCTATCCCCTGATGATCTGTTGCTGTGTGGCTTCAGCCCTAGGTTAAAGAGGAATTAAGTCCCAGATAGGAACATACTATAAAGAAGAAGAACCTTTAAGGGTAAAAAGTAGAGAGTTAAATGGTTTTTATTCATTGAACTAGTTGAAATCTTGATTACCCTTCAACTGTATTTCTCTAATATTACTTACATTATACTGTTATGTAGTTAACTGTGTGTACTCCTTCATGTTTTTTCAGGAAAGTTGCAGACATTGGCAGTGCTGTTACGGCAGCTCAAGGCAGAGGGCCACCGGGTGCTCATTTTCACCCAGATGACCCGAATGCTGGATATATTAGAGCAATTTCTCACCTACCATGGCCACCTATATTTGCGTCTGGATGGGTCTACTAGAGTCGAGCAGAGACAGGTAACTTCGGCATCCGTAGATCTCTAGAAACGCACCTCAGCTTCTGTTTCTTTTTCTCAAGCTTTCAGCTTAGAGAGGGGACATTAAAAATTAAAAAGTCTTTGGTTTGTTTTGGGAATAAATCTTCAAATATCATCTTTTTTCCATTTCCTTCTAGGCCTTGATGGAACGGTTCAATGCAGACAAACGCATATTCTGCTTCATCCTTTCAACTCGAAGTGGGGGTGTGGGTGTGAACCTGACAGGAGCAGACACTGTTGTTTTTTATGACAGCGACTGGAATCCCACCATGGATGCTCAGGCCCAGGATCGCTGTCACCGAATTGGTCAAACTCGAGATGTCCACATCTATAGGTATTGCCTAATGTTTCCTCACTTCTCTTATGTGTGGAGCGTGCTTGATACATTTGTAGGTTTTACACTTCACCTCTCATCTCCTAGGCTTATCAGTGAACGCACAGTAGAGGAGAACATTCTGAAAAAGGCAAATCAGAAGAGAATGTTGGGAGACATGGCCATTGAGGGAGGCAACTTCACTACAGCCTATTTTAAACAGGTACCAAATAAAATCCTTCTATCTAAACTAAAGAGAACTTTTGTTCTTAAAAGGGTTCCCCTGTTTGCTAGATAGCTGCTGCCTTTATTTCCACAGATCTTTCTGAGTTGGTAGTTCCTCTCATACTTCCAGAGCTCAAAGTTTTTGGCCTTGAAGTAATGAAGTAATATTTAATATTCTATTGTTTGACCTCTCCCCTCTGTTCTATCCAATAGCAGACCATCAGAGAGCTGTTTGATATGCCTCTGGAGGAGCCACCTGGCTCATCTGTGTCTTCTGTTCCTGAGGAAGAAGAGGAGGCTGTGGCCAGCAAACAAACTCATATTTTGGAGCAGGTAACAGAAGAAGAGGTCAATTGTGAAATATAGCACTGCTCGAATATGTTGTCTTTCCTTTCACTTGAGTTTGTCCAGGAGAAAGTACAGTTTCTACTGATTCCCAGATTATATAGTTAGTGTATTGTTTCATTTTTATTTTTCTTTTGTTTTTTTAAGATTATAATGAGATTACATCATGTCCCCTTCCTTTTCCTGCCTCCAAGGGGTAACCTCCTTGTTGTCATTCAAATTCATGGCTGCTTTTTTTTTTTTTTATTAATTGTTGTTACATACATATATGTGTAAAAATAAATATTTATGTATATTCCTAAATAAGTACAACCTGTTCAATCCATATAATGTTGCTCATGTATGTTTTCAGAGGTAACCATTTGGTACTATTTCTCGTTCTCTGAGCATTCCCTAGTTGCTTGTAGGACTGAAGCCACATGGTCTTAACCCATCCACTTAACAACATCTATGGCTATTGTCCTTGTTTAGCCCATTTTTTTTTTTAACATTTATTTATTTTATATATGTGAGTTTCTGTCTTCAGACACAGCAGAAGAGGGCATTGGATCCCATTACAGATGGTTGTGAGCCACCGTGTGGTTTCTAGGAATTGAACTCAGGACCTCTGGAAGATCAGTTAGTGCTCTTAACCGCTGAGCCATCTCTCCAGCTCCTGTTCAGCCCACTTTTAGGCAGTTATATCTGAGACTTTATGATTCTGGCATTACTAAGAAAGAGTCTCACAGCAAAGTTAATTGGTAAATTGTTTTTCCTTGGTTGTGTTTTTGTTTTTTGTTTTTTTTGGTTTTTTTTTTTTTTTGAGACATGTCTCTCTGTGTACCTCTGGCTATCCTGGAACACACTCTGTAGACTAGATTGGCCTCAAATTCAGAGATCTGCCTGCTTCTGCCTCCCAAGTGTTGGGATTAAAGACATATACCTCTATGACCAGCTTAGAAAGTCTTTTAACTTTAAATATTACATTTATTACTTTGTGTGTATATGTATGGGTGTGCATGCCATAGCTCCTGTGGGGATGCTAGAGGACAGCTTGTAATAGTTTTTATGTCTTTTCATTGAGTACATTCCAAGAATCGAAGTAAGCATCTTTACCTGCTGAGTCCTTTTCCTAGCCCAGATTTTAAGGTTTTGGATGTTTATTTGTGTGTGTGGAGATAGGGTCTAGTTCTTGAGTACAGAACAGGCTACAGATATGACTCAAGTGCTTCAAAAAGTAACTGGAGTCATAGGTGATCTGTGTGTGTTTGAGTCCCGCCCGGTCTGCAGCTGCACAGAGAAACCTTTTTTAAAGTGGGGAAGGAGGGTCTAGAGAGGTACCCCAGAGCTTAAGAGCACTTTCTGCTCTTCCCGAAGGCCTAGGTTCATTTCCCAACACTGATCTGCATGCTGACAACCATCTGTAACTTTTATCTAGTATCTTTTTCTGACCTGTTAAGGAACTAGGCACACATGTTGTGCACATATAGACATGCAAGCAAACACTCCCACACATAAATACATAAATCTAAAATGATTGATTCCTGGGCCTCCATCTCAAAACCTACTAAACCATAAATTTTCAGTGTTAGATCTAAGCATTTATCACTTGTCTTTTTTCAGAACCACATTTAAGGGAGCCTAAGGGGAGGTTTGGCTTGAGATGTGCCCAGATCTGATTTGATACTGTTCCTTGACTCAGCACTGTTCATGAGATTATCTAAACTAGACAAGCAGTATAGCCACTGAATGAATCTCCCAGTTTACTAATAAGATTAAGGATAAAGATATTGCTCATTTCCTTATTAATGAGGTTTAATGCAAGAGATAGGTGCATCTCCCCCGCCCCCCCCCCCATAAAAAAAACTGGCGGTGGTGGCGCACGCCTTTGATCCCAGCACTTGGAGGCAGAGGCAGGCAGATTTCTGAGTTCCAGGCCAGCCTGGTCTACAGAGTGAGTTCCAGGACAGCCAGGGCTACACAGTCAAACCCTGTCTCGAAAAACCAAAAAAAAAAGAGAGAGAGAGGAGAGAAGAGAAAAGAGAGAGAGAGAGAGAGAGAGAGAGAGAGAAATAGGTGCATCTCTAGGTAGTGTGCTTCAAAGCTTAGAGAACATTGATTGATTTTTTTTTTTTTTTTTTAAAGCCTTTTATGGTCATCTGCCTTTGGTAGATTATGCAGTCTATAATATTGCATGCAGTATATTGTATAATTCTTAGAATAAAGAAGAACAGGTGTAGAAGAACATTATGGAAGGTTACCTATCAAATACTTTCTTGTTGCTGGACATATGCTCTAGACTTAGTATTTTGATAAACATTTATTTGTTTCTTGTGTATGGGAGGGTAAACACATGCCACAGTGTACATGTAGGTTCAGAGGACAGCTCTGTAGGTGTTGTGGGAATCAGTGATCTCCTTTTAAATGTAGATTTCAAAGATACAACTCTGGTCATCAGGTTTAGTGGCAAGTACATTTACCCACTAACTTAATTTAGTGGCCCATAGGTAGCTTCTCTTGGTATGTTTGATGTGACTCTAACTAATGGTGGGGTATATGTTTACAAGTATATGTTTACATACACCATGTATATGTATACATGGGTGCAGGTGCTCACATAGTCCAGAAGAGACCACTGGAATCCCTGAAGCTAGAGTATACAGGGTGTTGTTATGAGTCAATCAGAGTAGTACTGGGAATTGAAAGGAATCTGCAAGAGCAGTAGGTTGGTTTTTTTTTTTTTTTTTTTTTTTTTTTTTTTTGGTTTTTCGAGACAGGGTTTTTCTGTGTAGCCCTGGCTGTCCTGGAGCTCACTCTGTAGACCAGGCTGGCCTCGAACTCAGAAATCCGCCTGCCTCTGCCTCCCAAGTGCTGGGATTAAAGGCGTGCGCCACCACTGCCCGGCAGCAGTAGGTATTCTAAGCCATCTCTCCAGCCCTTACTTCATGATTTTATTCTTCATGTTTTTGTTGCTGGAGGTGGAAGCTAGCATTTTTTGCATTCAGGCAAGTACTCCAACAGGTATATCCCTGACCTATTCCTACTTTTTTTATTTTTTAAGAGAAACTCTAAGGCTGACTGTAAAGGAAAGGAAGTAGAGATAAAGGACTCTAAATTTATCCCTAGTGGGAGAGCTATTCAAATCCATTTTATCTTGTGTTGAGAATTGAGCTGCTTTGAAAAGTTTGGTGTTCCAGAGCATTACATTGCTTAGTTCATCTATAAATCTGTCTGTCTGTCTGTCTGTTTGTTTGTTTGTTTGTTTTTGGAGACAGGGTTTCTCTGTGTTGCAGTCCTGGCCATACTGGAACTCACAAAGATCCACATGCCTCTGCCGTATTAGTGCTATGAATTATAGGCGAACACCACCACAGCTAGAGTAGATCTGTTTTTATATAAACTCCAGTTCAATTTTTATTCATTTATTTATTTATTATTTAATTTGAGATGGGGTCTCAAATATGTAAGCCTGGCTGTCTTGGATCTCTTTATTTATTTAGACCAGGTTGACTTAGAACTCAGATCTACCTCCCATTGTCTCCTGAGACCTGGGATTAACCCTGTGTACTGCCACACCCAGCTGCCTCAAGTGTTTTTGCAGGAATATAATGGCAGGCATACTGGAGGCAGTGGTAGGTATTACATAGTAATACCTTGTTACCCTTGTCATAAACAAAATGTAAATTATAAAATGTAACTTTGTTTTGATTTGAGACAGGGTCTTGTCATGTGTCTATGGTTGGCCTAGAACATAGAGCCAGCTGACCTCAAACTTGCAGCAATCCTATTTCTGCCTCCTGAGAGCTGAGATTATGGGCATATACTTGCAACATGCCTAAAAAATTTCACGGGGGGGAGTGTTTTCTATGACTTTTTGTATTTTTAGTTATGTGTCTTATGTTTTGGTACTGTGAGAGATCAAAGGGGTTGTTCCCTGGAGCTGGAGTTGAACCACCTGATTTGGTGCTGAGAACCAAACTCAGGTCTTCTTCAAGAGTAGTAAGCTCTGTTTAGTGCTGAGGTATCTCTCTAGTTCTTCCCCTCCTCTTTTTCTCTTTGAAAAAAAATTTTATTGTTCATTAGAAGCAATATGTGCTATCACATGCATATGGAAGTAAGAGAGCAACTTTTTAGAATCTATCTCCTTCCACTGTGGATTCTGAGGATCCAGGTTATCAGGTTTGCTGGGTAATTGCCTTTTACCCACTGAGCCATCTTTCTGGCCTCAGGGTTCTTAAATTCCTTATTTGTATGTGCTTTGTTTTTCTTCTGTATACCTTGAAGGCATTGTGTCGGGCAGAAGATGAAGAAGATATCCGTGCGGCCACTCAGGCCAAAGCTGAACAAGTGGCTGAGCTTGCAGAATTTAATGAGAATGATGGGTTTCCTGCTGGTGAGGGAGAGGAGGCCAGTCGGCCGGTGCCTGGGGCTGAGGATGAGGAGATGTCCAGGGCTGAACAGGAAATTGCTGCCCTTGTAGAACAGGTCGGTGTTGGATCCACTACCACTTCTCTTCATCTGTCATAACTTATGGCAGGACTCTTTTTTCCCCCTGTGTTTCCTGGTGATAGTAAATAATGGTAATAGGCCCTGAGTTCTAGGTCCTTAATGTTTGTCAACCTTTATTCTTCCCTACAGCTGACTCCTATTGAGCGCTATGCCATGAAGTTCCTAGAAGCTTCATTGGAGGAAGTAAGCCGAGAGGAGCTCAAACAGGCAGAAGTAAGTCTTAAGTAGGAAGTAAGGGGATTACAATAGTGGGAAGCTGTTCATTTCTTTCTTTCTTTCTTTTTTTTTTTTTTTTTTTTAGATTTATTTATTTATTTTATGTATGTGAGTACAATGTCACTCTCTTCAGACACCCCAGAAGAGGGCATCAGATCTCATTGTAGTTGGTTGTGAGCCACCATGTGGTTGCTGGGAACTGAACTCAGGACCTCTGGAAGAGCAGTGGGTGCTCTTAACCACTGAGCCATCTCTCCAGCCCCAACACTGTTCATTTCTACCATGCCTTTCTCTGCTCTGCCTCTTGCTGACATTATTGGCTGTGTTGTTGGTAGGAACAAGTGGAAGCTGCCCGCAAAGACCTGGACCAAGCCAAGGAGGAGGTATTTCGACTACCCCAAGAGGAAGAGGAAGGGCCAGGGGCTGGGGATGAGATGTCTTGTGGAACTAGTGGAATTAGCCACCGACGCAGCAAGAAAGTCAAGGCTCCTGAGAGGCTGGGGACTCGAGTCAGCGAACGTCTTCGTGGAGCTCGGGCTGAAACTCAAGGAGCAAACCACACTCCTGTCACAGCTTCTCATCACACCTGCAACACCTTCGTGCCTCCCCGATGCAGCCCTGTGAGAGAACGAATTCCCAGGCCAGTGCCTAGGCCTCGGCCTCCTCCTCCTCCTCCTCCTCCTTCTGTTTCTCCTCTTCTTCCTGCTCCTCCTCTTCCTCCTCCTCCTGATCCTGATCCTGATCCTGCTCCTACTCCTGCTACTTCTCCTGCTCCTCTTCCTCCTGCTCCTTCTGCTTCTGTTGCTTCTGCTCCTACTTCTGCTGTAACTTCCGCCCTAGCCACAGCTCCAATACCCATTTTAGCCCCAAATCCAGTAACCATTCTTCCTGTTCATATCTTGCCTACTCCCACACCTCTGCTTCAGCTTCCTCCTCCTCCTCCTTCTCCTGCTTCTACCCCTCCTTCTGCCTGTACACCTCTACCCACATGTACCCCCTTACCACCTCAAACCTCTCTATTAACCTCTTCTTCACCAGCCCCACTTGATTCGCTTCCTGCTCCCATCTCTCCTGGGGTTACCAACCTCCCCTTGGACTCAGGGGAAGTAGGGCTGTGTGCACAAGAACGGGCACCTGTGGAGTCTCTAGAGCTGCTTGGAATGACCAATTCTGAGGCCTCCCTGGTTAGTCTTGTGCCTCCAAAGGATCTTTTGCCAGTGGCTGTTGATGTCCTGCCTGAATCAGAGAAGAATCTTCCTTTTATTCCTGCACCCAGTTCAACCCTGGAAGCTGAGAGCATCCCCAATGGTCAGGAGCAAGAGATGCCAGGTCCTGTGGAGGGAGCTAATCCCACACTGCTACCTGGTGGTGAGGAATTGACCATGAGTCTGAGTGAGAGCAATGGGCTGGAGCTCCCACCCTCAGCAGCATCTGATGAGCCACTTCAGGAGCTATTGAAGACTCACTTGGAGGAAACAAGGGAGGTTCAGATCCCAATCTCCAACTCAGAAAAGCCACAAGAACTTGTTAGAGCTGAGGTTACAGTCCCATCAACCTCATCTTCAGCCACCTCCTCTCCTGAGGGTCCTTTGCCTGCCCGCCCCCACGGCGTCGAACCAGTGCTGATGTAGAAATCAGGGGTCAGGGGTCTGGCCGGACAGGACAACCCCAGGTCCCAAAGTGCTTCGAAAACTGCCAGGAAGGCTAGTAACTGTGGTGGAGGAAAAAGAACTTGTAAAGCGACGGCGACATAGGGCAACTGCCAGCACCCTAGTACCTGGGGTATCTGAAGTTAGCGCCAGTCCAAGAAGCCCATCAATCCACAGTATGTCAGGGCCAGAATCCTCACCTCCTAGCAGTGGGCCTTGTGAAGCTGCTCCTACATCTTCACTGTCTACCCCAGCCCAGCATACCTTCATAGCTTGTCGTCACAATGAACTGGGGATGACTGGTGGGGGCAGCCCAGAAAATGGAGAAGGAGCAGAGCTTGCCATCACTCCACCTGCTGTGAAACGTCGGCGGGGGAGGCCTCCTAAGAAGAACAGGTCTCCAGCAGATGCTGGGAGAGGGGTGGATGAGGCACCTTCATCCATCTCTAAAGGGAAAACCAATGGGGTTGACCCAGTCCCTGGGCCTGAAACAGTAACTGTTGCAGAGCCTGACCTCAGGCCCCAGTTTGTTCCTGGGCCCCAGCCTCTTGGACCCCAACCACTTCACAGACCAGAGCCCATCATCCTATCACCTGTGGAGAAAAGACGGCGTGGGCGTCCCCTAAAGCAAGGGATTTGCCCATTCCTGGGACCATTTCCTCTCCAGGGGATGGCAATTTAGAGAGCCGGACACAGCCACTCCCTTTCCCAGCACCCCTGACACCACTCCTAGCCTGTCCCACTGCTGTCACCAACACTGTCACCACTGTCACCATTTCAACATCCCCACCGAAGCGGAAGCGGGGCCGACCTCCCAAGAATCCACCATCACCAAGGCCCAGCCAACACCCTGTCTTGGACCCCGACAGCTCTTCTGTTCTTGAGAGTTGTGGACTGGGAGTGCAACGCCAACCCCTGGGCCAGGCTGAGAGTGAAGGCAGTTCCTCTGATGAGGATGGAAGCCGCCCTCTCACCCGCCTGGCCCGCCTTCGGCTTGAAGCCGAAGGGATGCGGGGACGAAAGAGTGAAGGGTCCATGGTGATGGCCATAATTCAGGATGACCTGGACTTAGCAGATAGTGGGCCAAGTGGGTTAGAACTGACACCACCTGTGGTCTCATTAACTCCCAAATTTCGCTCAACCCGCTTGCGTCCAGGGTCTCTAGTCCCCCACTAGAAACTGAGAAAATGCCTCGCAAAAGGTCAGGGGCTCCAATTGGGAGTTCTGGGATGGCAAAACGGGGCCGCTTGCAGCCCCCAAGTCCCCTGGGGCCTGAGGGTTCAGTAGAAGAGTCAGAGGCAGAAGCCTCAGGTGACGAGGAGGAAGGAGATGGAACCCCACGCCGTCGAACTGGTCCCCGCAGGCTCGTTGGGACCACCAACCAAGGGGACCAGCGTATCCTGCGTAGTAGTGCTCCTCCCCACCTATCTATCCCTACTATTAGTCACAGAGGTCGCAAGGCCAAGACGTGAGTGGGCAGCCCCTTCACTTATGTATCCCACCATGGCCACTTCCCGTGCCCAGGCCTGACTCTGTTAACCACTACTTGAAGTCTTTGAGGGGAAAAAGCCTCCAGGGAGACATAGGGGGCTGTCTTCCTTTCCACCAAAGTAGGGGGTAGGTTACTGGTTGTCATGGAAATGGGGCTTGTCACAACCCCCTTCTCTACTATCCCATATGGCTGGGCAGTGTTAAGGGTGGCAAGATAGTTTCTGTCCCCACCCCCTTGTACTTGATTCCCCAGCTGTCTTTCACAGCCTCAAACCCTTAGGGAAAAGGGGGAGGGGCTTTTCAATGAGGTGGGGTGGGATTGGTTTTTTTTTTTTTGTTTTTTGTTTTTTGTTTTTTTTTTTTTTTTTTTTTTCTTTCTTTCTTTTTTTTTTTTTTTTTAAGGAAAAAAAAAAAAAAACATAATAAACTTAGTTTCTGTACAAGCATCCGTGTAAGGAGGCTTCTGATTTTCTGGTCTGGTGGAGGGTTGGGTGGGAACTTGGATGTTATTTCTTACCTCCCTCTTGCAGTGACTCCGTGCCTGATCTCTAATCCAAGATTCTATACCTTTGAAGCAGAACTTAATCCCTCTCCCAGTCAAAAATAAAAGGGGGGGAGGGAGATTGTCAAATCTGATGTGGTAGGCTGTATAGAGTCTTTTAGACCACCCAGATACTCTTTTTCTCTGACTCCTGAACTGTCCCTCAGCTCTCCAGCACCCGGAGCTCCCTCTCAGCCTCCTTCCTCAGGTGCTTCCTTACACTCCTATCTTCAGAAAGCAGGCATCCTCCATTTGCTCATGCCTTAGCCCTCCTCTGCTCTCCATCTAACCAAACTGGTTTGAGTTGGCCATGCCCCTTCCCAGCTCCCTGGGCTCTTCCAATGGTGGCTGGCCCCACAACTCTACCTTGGCTTGGCTTGGAGCCATGAGTCAGCTTCATCTCCACCCAAGCCAAATCAAACCTGAGGCAGGAGCCGAAACTCACAGTTCCTCAAAGCCTATGGCCAGGTAAGAACCTATGCTTATGTTTATAGTCTCTGACCTTAACTCCCGGGGCCCTCTCTTGGGCTCGTCTCATTTGCTGACAGTTCATTTCTTACCTCAACTGCTGTTGCAGCTTTGCCACATCCTTTTGTTCTCTCATATCTCTGCATTTTTGTTACTTGTGGTGGGGAACCACAGGTGATTTCATGTGTCCAGGCTGTAGGATAATGATTGGACATGGGGGTGGAAACATGTTTTGATGTGCATAGAGGGCCTGAGTAAAGAAAGCATTGTGCAGGTTTCTGTGAGCGAAGTCATTTGGACTCTGCTAATCTGATTGGGTTGTGTGGTCTGGGATAAACTGGAGAGAGGTGGCAAGAAAGCATAGCAAAGGAGGTTGTCTCATATTCAGGGGTTTTGTTTTGAGACAGGATCTCATGTGTCCTCAGACTCTGAGCTAGCAATACTGGCCTTGAACTTCTTGATCTTTTTGCTTCTGTACTGAATAGATGTCTCCTACCACTCCTGGATTAGGTGGGTTTTTGGGTTTTTTTTGTTTTATTGTTTTTAGGTTTTTGTTCTATTTTTATAAACATCACAAAGAACTTAACTATATGATCTTGCCTTTCCTTCATCCTCAGAACTATCCATGCCCAGGGGTGATGATACATGCCTTTAATCCCAGCACTCAGGAGGCAGAGGCAAATGGATCTTCGTGAATTCTAGGCCAGCCTGGTCTACATAGTGAGTTCCAGGACAGCCAGGGCTACATAGAAAAACTATCAAAATAAGTAAACCAACCACAAAGCCAGAGTCATGCAATCTCTCAATTTGAGGACACCCTTGTCTATATACTGAGTTCCATGCCAGCCAGGAAGGGGCTACATAATGAGCCCCTGTGTCAAAACAAAACCAAAAAAAGCTACCTAGTCATAAGGTTTAAGATTCTATCTCTCTCCTGTTTCTTGGTATCCAGGTTCACTTCCTTCTCTTGTCCTTGAAGAGTAAGTACATTTACACATGCTTGCCCTTCAAAAGATTCAGAATCTTAAGCTGACGGAAAGGATTCCAACCACATATTTAGTCTTCTGGCCTGAGTCACTGGAGGAATTTCCCAGTAAGACAGCATTCCTGAGGATAGGGTTAGGACACTAGATAGCATGCTTTGAGAAGGGTGGAGTTACCATGCCCAAGCAAGAGCTCATTTGTTGGGCTTAAAAGTACCTTGACTATATCGCCCACAGGTGATGGAGGACGAGGAGAAGGCAGCGGAGAGCTTGGTGAGCAACATGGAAGCTGCTCATCCTCCATACCCTATCCACTGCTGCTGGCTCCGCCTCCAATACTTGGCAGCTACTAGCATTATCTGTGGCTGTTCTTGCCTGGGGATCATGGCTCTTGTGTTTGCCATCAAGGTGAGGAATAAAATTCTTGTGGGACTGGGTGGGTATAATGAAATGACTGTGTATCTGTCTACAGTTAATTAAAAAGTTATTAAATATCTACTGATGCTTAGGTCTGATAGCTTAGTGCCAGAGTAAGAATACTTTGAAAGGATCCATGTCTTAAGAAAGTGATAGTTGTAAAAATGGATAATTAGTAAAATTCAGCTCATCAATACTGTAGTACAGGAGTATAGGGCACCCTAGGAACAAAGGGATGGGAAAGATGTATTTCTGTGGGAGATAGGAGGCAGGGTGTTTCTGTTAAGAGTAAGTGGCTACCATGCATCAAAAAGATGACAGTAAAAATATAACTTTAAGAAAGGGTGAGTGTATGAGGATGGAAGGACAATCCAAATAAAGGCAGCAATGTGTACAGAGGTTAAATAAGGAATATTAAGAGTTGACATCAAAGGATCCAGATTGCTGAAGGCCTCCAATTCTGTACTTGGAATTTTAACTTTATCTTGAATAGTAGAGAGCAATTTAAGTTTTTTTCAGAGCAGTGACATGGCCAGAGTGTTTCAGAAAGATTTACTCTCAAAACCTCCATTAAGTTGAATCACAAGGGGGAAGGCTACAGGCAGACAGACAGTTAAGTAGTGATGAGACCAGTATCCATCATGTGGAAGGAGCAGTGTAGTTGTCAGAGAACAATCTGCACACCCCCTTTTTTTGTGGTTGGAGTGGAGGTGGCATTACTAGGAATTGAGCCCAGAGTCCTGCCCATGAAAAGTGGATTATCACTAAGTCCAACATACACATACACCTAGTGAAAGGCTATTCAAACTAATTTAAACATCATTCTAGAATTTTCTCACTACCTGGATATATCTTGACAGTCAGAAACATTTTCTGTCATAAGAATTTCACTGGGGCAAAAATCATAAAAGCAATCCTTCATGATGAAAACGGTGGTGCCTTTGAACCATGAGAGAGAGGATGAATGTGGGACAAATAGAAAAGAATGGAAATAGAAGAATTACGAAGTATTTTCCAGTCCAGAAATGTAATTCAGTAGAGTACTTAGCTAGTATGCACAGGCCCTTGGGCTCCATCCCAAACCACAAAACAAACCAAAGTCATTACAAAATACAGTCTTGTGAGCTAACTGTGGCCAGTTGAAAAATAAGGCAGAACTAAAAAGGAATACTTTGTATTGCAGATGAGCCAAAAAGACCAGAAAAGGTTGTAAAATGTTTATATGTGCGGTTATGAGCTATGATAGATCACGAAGTGGAATGGGGCAATGGGTACTTTGGGACAGAAGCAGGGGGAGAATCTAACCAAGAACCTGCCCCAACAGGCAGAAGAGCGGCATAAGGCAGGCCAGTCGGAGGAGGCCATATACTTTGGGGCCCGGGCCCGGAGACTCATCCTGGCCAGTTTTGCTGTCTGGTTTGCTGTCCTTTTTCTGGGTCCCCTGCTGCTGTGGCTGCTCTCCTACACCATTGCTCAGGCTGAGTAACCCTGGGTGGCCTTTGCTGAGAGTCAGTCAAGACCTGGATCCAATCCAACATTTCGGCAGTGCTCAGTTCTGGTGACAGGAGTGGTGCCTGGTTCTTCCTGTCTGGAAGGATATTGCCTTTCTCGGGAGCCATTGGAAGAGCTCAACTAGGCTATTGAAAGCACCTGAGACTTCAAGGGGAGGTCAGCCTGCTCTGTTCTTTCATTATCCTCTGCTTTGTCTCCCTTGCCCTTCCATCCTAGGAGCCTCCGTTCAGAGAAAGGGATGAAAACCAGGCTTGATTTTATTAGAATTTGTTTTGTAATAAAAATCTTTTTTGGTGGTGAAATACTGTCTAATTGTTCTTTTTTCCCCCCGCTTTCCCTTGGGCCTTTGGTAAAGGAAGCTAGACATCTAAATGATGACTTAAATCTGCATCTGGCCTCTCATTCTATCTCATTGCTCCAAGAGAAGGAAAGGTTTGGGGATTTTTTTGGGGGGGTGGTGGGGTTGTTTGTTTTGTTTTTACTTTTTTGGAAGTTTTCCTTGGGGGAAAAAAAAAAACAAGCTTCTTGTCAGCCATGAACCTAAAGACAGACAAAAAGAATAGTAGTAGTAGCTAGTGCCCTGCTCACTGAGTAATTACTGCTAGGCACCAGGCACTGTTTGTTTCTTCGGAGGCCTCACAATGACTCAAAAGTAGGTGCCATTTTTCTTTATAGTTGAGGAAATGGGTATATATATGTCCTAGGCCCTAATGCTAGAAAATAGAAAAGATTGAATTCAGACAGTCTGATTCCAGAGGGATGAAAAGATTGGATTATATGATTAAATATGTTTTATATTGGTTTTTTTTTTTTTTTTTTTGGTTTTTTTTTTTTTTTTTGGTTTTTTGAGACAGGGTTTCTCTGTGTAGCTCGGGCTGTCCTGGAACTCACTCTGTAGACCAGGCTGGCCTCGAACTCAGAAATCCGCCTGCCTCTGCCTCCCAAGTGCTGGGATTAAAGGCGTGCACCACCGGTGCCCGGGTTATATTCTTTATTTTAAGACTACTGATAGTATTTTAAATTTTTAGGGATGGGATATCAGCCTGGTTTTGTCTTACTGAGTCAGGCTGTTCCTCAGAGTTGCTGTGCAATACTGGATTACTGGTGTATACCACCATGCTTGACTAGTTTTATTGGTTGTTTTTTGTTTTTAAGTTGTTGCTGTTTTCTGAAATGACAAGGCCTCACCATATAGCCCATACTAGCCTCAATCCTGATCCTCCTGCTTCTGATCCTGAGTGTTAGAATTATAGATGTGCACGACCACACTCTGCTTAAATAGTTTTTTAAGTTTTAAAATATGCTCCATAAGCAGGTTCCCAAACAAATATAAAGTTTACATTAACACCTAGCCAATACCTGAAAGCTACTACTCAAATCGATTGCTGTCAGCACTGTCCTGGCCAGCAGGGCATTAAACAGGGGTCCAGGGAGATCACCTGTAAGAGAAAGTGGAGACAGGCCGACGCAAAGGAAAGACAATCTGTCTATAACCTGGTCAGACCGCCATGTTTACTCTTTCACACACAGGTTATATACACAAAAAGGCAGGATGTGGGGAAGGGGATGACACAGGAGCGTAGGTGTTCAGGGGGAATACAGATATCTTCCAGAACAGAGTGTCAGCTGGGTGAAGGTTCAGGAGACAGACCACTATGACTCCGCCTATGATTCACTTGTCTTTATCTAAGTTGGTACTATCCACCAAGGTTACCTATCTACAAGGTCTATGACTACTCAGGCTTGGCAGCCCTCCACCAAAGCTGCTTGTTTACAATAGCTTCTAGGCTTCTGTTTCAGTGTTTTTCCACAGAGACCCAAGACTTGGTGCTAGCAGGCATGTATGTCTGGCCTATTACTGATTTTAGGCCTTCAGTGTATAAGCAGGGCTCCCCCTGACACAGCACTATAAAACTTTAATATACTCTAATCATTTCTTATCACACATAACTACTGACTTCCCACAATGTAACTTAATTTTGCTTGCATCTGCTTTATAGATATGTAGTCAACCAACTAAGGAATAGATAAATGTTAAGAATGGGACACATGGGCTGGAGAGATGATTTAGCAGTTAAGAGCACTAACTGCTCTGCCAGTCCTGAGTTCAATTCCCAGCAACCACATGGTGGCTCACAACCATCTGTAATGGGGTCCAATGTATACTCTTCTAGTGTGTATATCTGAAGACAGGTGTAGTGTACTCATATAAATAAAAAATTATTTATTTATTTTGGTTTTTTTCGAGACAGGGTTTCTCTGTGTAGCCCTGGCTGTCCTGGAACTCACTCTGTAGACCAGGCAAATCCGCCTGTTTCTGCCTCCCAAGTGCTGGGATTAAAGGCATGCGCCACCACTGCCCAGCTTTTTTTGTTGTTGTTGTTTTGTTTTTGGGAATCATTTTTAAAAAAGAAAGAATGGGATACATGAGGACTGGAGAGACATTCCACAGTTAAAAGCACTAGCTCTTGCAAAAGACCTGAGTTTCCCTTACCTACTTTATGGTTCACACCTCCTTAATGGCAGTTCCAGGGGTTTCCAGTGTCTTCTGATCTCTATAGGTATCAAGCATGTATGTACTGCACATACATACAGGCAGGCAAAACATTCATATGCAAATGATTTATGTATGAGTGCTCTGCTGCATGTATACCTGCATGCTGAGCATCAGATCTCTTTATACATACGTGATCGTAAGACACCATGTGGGTGCTGGGAATTTGATCTCAGGACCTCTAGCAAGCAGCAAGTGCTCTTAACTGCTGAGTCATCTCTCCAGCCCAGCAAATCTTAATGGAATACAAGAACATCTTCCTCAAAGGGGCTGGAGAAAAAGGAACACTTGCTGCTCTTGCAGAGGACCCAAGTTTGGTTCCTAACACCCATATCCAGCAGCTCAAAACTCCACTTACAGGGAATTCAACACTCTCTGGCCGCCGTGAGCACACACATAAATAAAAAATAAATTGTCTTTATAGAGATGGAGTCCTGTTATCTTTTTGTCTTTGCTATTAACATTGTATAGTAAATATTACGTATAGTTGTAATTTTGTTGCTGTTATATGAATACAGTAAAATTTGTTCATTATCTGATGGAGGCATTTGGGGTGTTTCCAACTCATGAACATTATTAAACCATGCTACTATACACATACCCTGTTTGAGACAGAGTTTCAAAATATAGCTCACTATGTAGCACTGGTTGTCAAATTCAAGTTTTCAGACCAGGCTGGCTTCAAACTGTGCTTTACACGCAACACCACGCCTGGCTCTTGTATGTGTCTTTTGAAGCTTATGTACCTCACAAATAGAGGTTTTTTTCTGACTGCCATAATTCAGGAAAGAGTAGAGCTATCTATGCAAATTAGAGGTGCATACACTGATGGGGGTTGAGGGGTGGTAAATGATAGTTGCCTGCAGTGTTCCAAAATATTTGACTTTTTCTAAGGAGTCATGAATATGTTCACCCCAGATAGGACACCAACAGTAGACCAAGGAATCAATCCAAGTCTAGTATAATGAACCAGTGGGTTTATTGTGATTATTTATGGAACATAGGTGACTCAAAGTCTACATCACTAAAAAGTCCGTGTTACCGTGGACAGTAACTCACAAAAGCTGCATCCCTGGAACTCCTTGACCAAGGGTTTTTCTCCTTAGCAATTGCTTACTAATTGTATAACCAAAAAGAAGGACTTCCTGAGTCTTCTAACTCTATGAGCTTCCTCATTCTTAGTGCCTTCTTGCTCTTGAGGGGAAAATCTTTGAGCTAGAAGAGCTGCACAACACTCTACCTCTTTAGTCCTTCTAATACCTTGTTTTCATGAAACTGGGGATATTCCCTGGGGTTTTGTTTTAGGGGAGCAGGATGGAATGATAGCAATGTCTGGTCATTATTTGCATTTACAGTTTAGAGTTGCCACACTGCCACAGCAATGGTCATTTATTTTTAGAAGTTTGACTGGCTCTAAATGTCTGCTACCTGCTAGAAAAAGTTCCCTGGGATGGGCAGATGTCGTCACAGTTAAGAGCTTGTACTAGCCTTACAGAAGGTCTGCGTTCAGTCCCCTGCATTCATGTTTGCCAGCTTAGCAACAGCTCTAGGGGATCTGATGCTTTCCGGCCTGCACAGGCAGCTGCACTCATGTATACAGACATGTGCAAACACATACAGTAAAAAAAATGGAAAGTCTCCTTTTGTAACTGAGGCTGACAGTAGTAATAATCTATGAATGTAAGCAAAACTTACTGTCCAGCGGTCCACATTGTACCTTCTGATGTTTAAAAAAAAAAAAAAACCTAGCTAACAGCAATTGGGCCCACAGCTCAGTCCAATTGATTTCTCCGTATCTTACAACCAATGTGGTGTTTCCGCAATTGACTTACTGAGTTTTAGGATGTAAATGGCACCTATGTTTTCTAGGACCCCAGAGGCTTTTCTGGCAGCATCTCTGAAAATATACTCCATCCCTGGAACCAGGATTTTCATCTAATGAACTTTATAGCTTCAGAGGGTTTTTTGTTTCCAGCCACTCTGGGTGCCCCTGTGGAAATTATTTCATTGTAGTTTTAACTGTTCCGTTGTTTTCCAAGTCTATGAGACATTCAAGGGCTAACATATAATGGGACTTTATCACAGAGGATTTGCAAGCTCCCTGAAGTCCTTTCCATCAGAGGGAAATCTGAAAACAGCATTGGCAATATCCAATATTACATTTGAATCAATTCATCAGGAGAGTAATGTTGGGTACAGAGCACAGAGGACAGTACCCGTCCAACATTGTCATTTCCATGAGCCATCTTATCTCCTCACTCCTAGGGCATTGCCTTTGGGCTGACATATTACCTGTGCATCCTGAATGATCTCTAAGCATTATTTGGTCTGGGCCAAAGCTAAGTGAAAGGTTAGCAGATGCACGTGTTAGCCTGCTACACTTGCCACTGGAGCCAGCTTCCAATGTTTGACAGGCTCTGAACTTGTGTTGTGTCCAGCATCTCTCCATTGACCATATCTAACTGAAATAAACTCCATTCTCTTTACTTTTTCATACAGAGTAATGTGCTCTGGGTAGGATAATTACCTACCACTAGGAAAAACTTTGGTAAACTGTTGCTCAGGCTTTTGGCTTTTAATTTTACATAAGAATGCTGTCTTGATTAAAATGGCACATTTGTCTCAGTTTTTTTTTTTTTTTGTTCTAACTTTTTTATTATAGATAGACTTTAAATTTTTAATTAAATTATTAAATTTTGCCTACATGTATATATATGTGTGTGTGCCACATGCTTGCTTAATGTCCAGGGAGGTCAAAGAGGGTATCAGATCACCTGTAGGTGCTGGGAACCAAGCCTAAGTCATCTACAAGAGCAACCAGTGTCTTAATCACTAGCCCATCTCTCTAATCCCCATTTTAATTGATTTTGTGAGTTATATTGGGAGGGTTCCAGTACAGCCTGCAGACAGAAATAAGAAGAAAGTGTTCAGGAATTGATTTCCTTATACCACAGGGGACCTAGGAATTGACTCACATCATCAGTGTTGGTGGCAAGCCTACTGAACTGTATTTCTATTTTATGATGGGTTCACGTATTCCAAGCTGGCTTTGAACTAACTACTCAGTGAGGATGGCCTTGACCTCCTTCCTCCACTTCCTATATACTGACAGACATGTGGCCAAGCTCAAGTGCAGCAATCTTTAAGTGATCAGACCTTTTGCCTTTTTGTCCTGCCCTTTGTTTTACACCTTATAAACTTGATTTACATGCCTCACCATGAGGCTCTATAAAAGCTACTGACCAGCCCTGAGGTCATTCTGAATTAACTTGTCTTTCTTCATGATCCTGTGAAAATAGTCCTTTCAGGCCATTTGACACTTAAGCATGATTGTCCTAGTAATGCCTCTCATTTTTCTGTTGTCCTCCAGAGGCTGATATTTAGAGAGCTTTAGCCAGTAGTAACCAAGCTGTTGTTTCATATGAACTAATCCATCAAGGATTTTTTTCCCTTGTATTGCCTCAGATTATGCAAATTTACATTATTTAATTTCTCCTATACACTCACATTCCATCCATCCCCATATCCCACAGCTTTATTGAACAGGCCATTAGGGCAAAACTTTTTTTTTAAAGAATTATTTATTTATATGTATATGAGTACACTGTAGCTGTCCTCAAACATACCAGAAGAGGGCATCAGATCTCATGACAGATGATTGTGAGCCACCATGTGGTTGCTGGGATTGACCTCAGGACCTTTGGAAGAGCAGTCAGTACTCTTAACCACTTAGCCATCTCTCCAGCCTCCAGAAACATTTATTTCTTGCTTAAAAACATTTTCCAGGGCCAACAAAATAGCTCAAAGTAAAAATTTCTATCACCAAACCTGACAGCCTAACTTTGATCCTTAAGACCCACATTGCAGAAAGAGCCAGCTCCTGCAACATGTGTGCTGACCACACATACTCTGCGATGTGCATACATGTACATACATACACACAACTTGTAATTTTAAAGGTCATTTCCAATTCAAGCAGGTCAGATGTAGTTTTCCCTGCTTACAGTTGTCTGTACTGGACTTGTGCCCCCATCTGTATGCTAAATTAATGGATTTTCCCCATTTTCTGTATTAAAGGTCATGGAGTCTTTTCTGTCTCTCTCCCTCTTTGCTTTCACAGCTCTCCTATGAATCTGAGAAATAGCAAGCCTATACGTACATCATCCTCCAATTTCTCACATGTCCTGTCAAGTCAGAGGCTAGTGTGGAAGGAAATAGTTGCTTATCTTTGCCTTCTTTTTTTTGTTTTGTTTTGTTTTTTGTTTTTGCTTTTTATTTTTTTGTTTTTTTGAGACAGGGTTTCTCTGTGTAGCCCTGGCTGTCCTGGAACTCACTCTGTAGACCAGGCTGGCCTCGAACTCAGAAATCTGCCTGCCTCTGCCTCCTAAGTGCTGGAACTAAAGGCGTGCACCACCACCACCTGGCCTATCTTTGCCTTCTTGTAATATCTCCTTACGCAAGCAAGTTCTTCTGCGCCTTGGCTGTTTTATTGCCCACAGAAAAGGTCATAGAACTGCCACCACAACCTGTTTACCATCCCATTAAACACATGATATTTTGAGGGGTGTAACATTTTCTAGCCCATCAGCCATTTTGGAGTGTCCCCATACTTGTAGCAGACCCCATTCAGCAAGGAGACATGCTACCCTATAACAAATGAGATGACAGCTGACCACCCTGAAGTTTTTTCTCTCAAAGATGCCCTTCTTTCAGAATTCTGAGGTTTGGTTGCACTTCTTCTTCATTGCAGGGAACATGCATCTGCCACCACAACAAGGTGGCACATTATTCTCTACCACACTGAGGTACAGTAATCATCAGCACAGCCCCCCACATCCCCATAGAGATGCTGTTCTGAGACTCATTTCAGATTTATGTCTGGTCCCCACAGTGGGGCCATGGAATTGCATCTCCCAGCTTACTGTTGAGTTTGTGGGTCCCTACTCATACGCCAATTGCTTTGTTTGACTTTCCTGGAGAATGTGAACAAGCACTTATTCACCCTAGATAGAGCATTAGCAGACCAAAGAAAGTCACTAACGAACTAGTTTATGGGGTTTTTATACTGGAGCATAGTGACTCAAAAGCACTGAAAATCACCATTTCTCCTTTATTCATAATGTGAATAATTTATATGATTTCTTAATTTTCTTTATACCCATCTCTGTTTTTTACTTTCTTTTTCCAGTGCTTGGAGTTCAGCTGGGCCTTGTCCATGCTGGGCAAGCATTCAACAGCTAAGCCATATCTCAAGTCCTACTGTCATCTTTAGAATATGTTCTGGGCTGGAGAGATGGCTCAGTGGTTAAGAGCATTGACTGCTCTTCCAGAGGTCCTGAGTTCAATTCCCAGCAATCACATGGTGGCTTACAACCATCTGTAATGGGATCCAGTGCCCTCTTGCTGGTATGTGTCTGAAGATAGCTATAGTGTACTCATATAAATAAAAATAAGTAAATCTTTAACAAAACAATATGTTCTGGTATAGTATAATGAACATGTAGTAAGACCCACATATTTAAAGTCTGTGTGAAAGCCGGGCGGTGGTGGCGCACGCCTTTAATCCCAGCACTTGGGAGGCAGAGGCAGGCGATTTCTGAGTTCGAGGCCAGCCTGGTCTACAGAGTGAGTTCCAGGACAGCCGGGCTACACAGAGAAACTCTGTCTCGAAAAACCAAAAAAAAAAAAAAAAAAAAAAAAAAAAAAAAAAAGTCTGTGTGAGTGGAATATCAAGAGGCTCATATTGTGATCCCTATCTCATTATTCTTGTCCTTGGTCATTTTTCCCAAAGATCCTTGGTTCCTTTATTTGCAACTAATAGAAATCAGCATTTAGACTCTGTATACTGGGTTCTGTTTTGGGCTCCTTTTAGAAATCAAGCCTGGAAAATATAAAATTATATATATATTTTTTTCTTTTTTTGTTTTTCGAGACAGGGTTTCTCTGTGTAGCCCGGGCTGTCCTGGAACTCACTCTGTAGACCAGGCTGGCCTCAAACTCAGAAATCCACCTGCCTCTGCCTCCCAAGTGCTGGGATCAAAGGCGTGCGCTACCACCGCCCGGCTTAAAATTATATTTTTAATTCATTTTTCACCATTGCCCTAATTTTACCTGTAGGGTTCTTTCTCTAGTTCCAGATTCCATATTCTCATAGGAAGACTCTTCGTTCCTAATTATATGAATACTTTGACTAATTTCAGAATAATTATCCCCTATATACCAACAACAAACCTACTTAGGAAAGTTCAAAGCTTGTTTTGCAGATTGTTAAAGTTAAGCCTGATGAGGAAAGGCCAGCGCTTTACAGTGACAGAAACACTATAAATTACTTGTTTTCATCTCAGAAAACGCTGTTGGAAAATCATTCTGTAATCTAGACGTCCTGAACTTTAAATCCCAGCACGCAAGAAGCAGGCTGACTGATCTTGGGGAGTTCCACCTCAGCCTGAACTACACAGCGAATTCCTGGCTAACAAGGGCTACATTGTGAGACGCTGTCTAAAAATAGCAAAAATTATCGTTTCTCTTTGGCTGGATGATTTCTTGAGGATTTCGCTTTTTTCATTGCTGTTAGTTCCGAGCCTTGGTCTTAGGATTTAGCTGGCTTTGGAATTACTCTAGGCAGAACCTTACAACCTTGTGTACTTAATGCAGGAGAGTTCTGGGAGGAAGACTAGTTAAAAGTGTATATACTACGGTGGGAGTTTGTGACCCCCAGGATGATGGACACTATCCTGTACGTTCTAGTCGACACCAAATGGCCAAGCTGCATATGCATTTTGTTTTGTTGTGTTTCTCAAAACACGGTTTCTCTGTATAAACAGCCCTGCCCGGTCCTGGAATTCACTTTGTAGACCAGGCTGGCCTCCAATTCAGAGATCCATTTGCCTGCCTCTCCTCCTAGTGCTGGAATTAGGCGGGCACACTTGTCTAAACGCAGGTGTCCACAATAAAGGAATTTTGGAACAGGCTCTTACTATAATAAAGAGCCGAATTAAGATGAGGATTCCAGAAGGAAACTAAAATGGCTTTATCCTAGGGCACCGGGAGGTAATGCAGAGATAGCACATTTCCGGTAACCTAACTTCCGTGTTTCTTTACCGACCTGCAGCGCCACAAAAGAAAAGCAAATACTACACGTTGATTGGCTATTTTTCAGGCTCCTCCTCATGGTGGAGACCTTTTGCGGACTTCTAGCTCCAAAGTCCCTGTCCGCCCTGGAATCCCGTCTTCCTATTGGACTGCCGTTTTCCAATCGGCAGGGTTTCTAATCCCTTGTCCTCAAGCCGCAGGGGCCAATGGTTGCAGTGATGGGGGCGGAGCCTTAGGTCGCTGTGGGAGCCTTACAGGTTAAAGCAAAGGAGTAAACTAAGTAGCTGAGGGTCTTTGCACAGGTTAGACTGTTCCCTCCCTACCCCCGTCCCCCACCTCCCTCCCCCGGCCCGCACGGGTCATCTTGCTCGAGACCCCCTTGCCCCTCCCAGTGGACGCCAAGTGCGCTTGCGCGGTAACAGCCGCCCGCACTTGTGCCATTCCCCCCTTCTTCCGAGCCACCTTTCCCCCCTCCCTCCCTTCCCTATCCCCTTCCCTGCCCTGCTTCCCTCCCTTCCCCCTAGGCCCTTCGTTGTGGTCTCCCGGATCCTGATCCTTCCCCTACCCCACCCCCATCCCCCAGGACCCTGGCGCCCCAGCCGCAGGTGCTGCGCCCCCGGGAGCCACGATGTGCGTCCTCTCAGAACCTATGGGCCTCCTTGCCCTCACTGCCCTCCGTTTCCTCCTCGCAGGCCCCCACATCCTTCAGAATGACGTTGGACGTGGGGCCGGAGGATGAACTCCCTGACTGGGCTGCGGCCAAAGAGTTTTACCAGAAGTACGACCCTAAGGACATCATTGGCAGGTGAGCCTTAGCAGGAGACTATATAGCTCCAGTATAGTCAGCTTCCAGCCAGGAATAAGGCTTCTTTCTGAAGGCTGGATAGTTAGGAAGTGCTCAGTGGAAAACAGTGACTAGGCTAGTATTCTAAGTCAACCTGCTAATTTATTCATCTGTATAGTCATCGCTAATTTTTCCCCTCTAATTTATTCATCTCTATAGTCAACAAACATGATTGTGCTCCAGACACTGGGAGGGTAGAAAATCCCTTCACGTGAGCATTCTAAAGGTATCTAGTTAGCAGAGGGGTCCGTATAAAAGATGCTTGGAGCTGGGCCGTGGTGGTGCATGCCTTTGATCTCAGCAGAGGCAGGGGGATCTCTGTTGAGTTCTGCACCAGCCTGGTTTACAGAGGAAGTTCAAGGACAGCCAGGACTTGAGAGAAACCCATAGGAGGCGGGCAGGGATTGACTCTGTGATCGCCACCACAGATGCTCTATGGTTTAGTTTCAGAAGCATAGTGTATTGGTTATGTTGTGTTAGGCACGAAGGTGAGGGGGTGACAGGAACCCATAAAGTTTCTGTCTTGGAGTTTACATTCTAACAATATAGTGACAGATAATGAAACAAGATAAAGGTCAGTATGAGAGTTAGGGAAAAAAATAACTAGGCAGCAGAATTGAATCAATGAAGTCTCCACAGAAAGGAGACTTCTGAGAAAATGACAGGAGGGGCAGGTTTGGGGGAGGGTTGTTTGGTTGTTCATGGTGCTGGGGATTAAACTCAGGGCCCCATCCTGGGAGACAGTGCTTTACCACAGAGCTCCATTCTCAGCCCCAAGGAACTGAGCCTTGAGCTGAGACCTCAAGTGTGAGACTGAAGGACTGAAGGGGTAGGAGGTTCCTTCTCTTTTAGAGGAGCAGTTAGTACAGGGCTCAAGGCAGTGGTTAGACCGTTGACAGAGTAGGGAAAGACAAGAAAGGAAGTGAAATGAGGCTTTAGGCCATGATGAGGAACGTAAAGATGGGCGCAGTGCAGCTGCATGCTTTCAGAGTGGTACCCTGATGTGAAGTACACTTGTGAGCAAGAAGCTTGCTCTCTGCCCTTGGGCCGACTGAGAGTAAAAGCGGAGCCCACCTTTTTGTTTTTTTGTTTTGTTTTTGTTTTTGTTTTTGTTTTTTGAGACAGGATTTCTCTGTGTAGCTCTGGCTGTCCTGGAACTCTCTGTAGACCAGGCTGGCCTCAAACTCAGAAATCCACCTGCCTCCACCTCCCAAGTGCTGGGATTAAAGGCGTGTGCCACCACTGCCCGACATGTTAGGACACCTTTAAGCATATGGTGGCACTTAAAACACTTGGAAATTTAAAAAGCTCTTTCTGGCCTTTATGTCGAGATAGGAAAGGGCTGGTGATGGCAGTGCTTGGACTCGGGGTGATTGCAGAGATGGAGAGAATCGAGCAGGTTCAAGTAATGGTTCCAGAGGAAACTGGATATAGATCATAGGGAAGGGGGAAAACAGAGTAACTTTTAAGGTATTTGAGCACTTGAATACCATTTACTGAAATGAAGTTTTGAGGAAGGATTAGATTGGGGAATGGAGTGAACCACTCAGGAGTTTCATTTTGGAAATAATAAGTTTGAAATGCCCCGTGGATAGTGCTTTCAAGTGGGTTTGAGTCTGGAACTCAAGAGCTCAATAACAACCATAACTTTGGAAGCATCAACATGTAGAAAGGGGCAGTGAGAAGGGAAACTGTAGAGAAAGGAAAGGGCCGAGGCTCCTGGGTCATGTCACTGTTTCCTGATCACTTAGAAGAGCTGCCAAGGAATGTGGGAAGATACAATCTGTGAGCTAGTAAGAAACATGAAAGAATGCACTTTTAGAAAGTTGCCAGAAAGCCAGGCAGTGGTGGCACACGCCTTTGATCCCAGCACTTGGGAGGCAGAGGCAGGCAGATTTCTGAGTTCGAGGCCAGCCTGGTCTACAGAGTGAGTTCCAGGACAGCCAGGGCTACACAGAGAAACCCTGTCTCAGGGAAAAAAAAAAAAGAAAGAAAGAAAGAAAGAAAGTTGCCAGAAGCTGCTGTGTGAAATGTTCTGAGGCCTGAGAAAGGCAGGCCTGTGGCATTAGATTTGGCACATTTAGATATCACACCGAGAGGTCAGTAAAACAGAACCAGTATTCGGGTGAGAAATTAAGGCTAAAAGACAGTATACAGTGACAATTGTGCATAGATACCTAAAGCTTCTAGAATTCAGTACAGGTCATTAGGGGACAGTGTGTCTCAGTGTCTGTCCTATTGCTGTGAGACAACACCATGACCAAGGCAACTTACAGTGTCAGAGGATGAGTCTGTTCCCATCGTGGCAGGGAGCATGGTGGCAGACAGGTGTGACTCGGAAGCAGTACCTGGGAGCTTACATCTTATCTACATGCAGCTGCCAGAGAGCAGAACTTTGCCTGCCCTGGTTTTGAAACCTCAAAGCTCATCGCCATCGACACACCTCCTCCAGTAAGGCCCTGCCACCTAACCCTTCCCAAAGCGTCCCACTGACTAGGGAGCAAGCATTCCGACACACGAGCCTGGGGGCCGTCATTCAAACCACCACAGAGTGTATTAGGGGAACAACCCACATCGGTCCCGAGGGTTTGCACTAGGCAGGTGATGGCAAGCTTCAGAGCTGTGAGGAGGAATGAAACACTGAGTCCACTTCAAGAGAACTTCAAAGGGCCAGCTCTGGTGGAGCCGGATCAGAGGTTGGTGTCCTTCTTGTCTCCAAACTGTGTTGTTCTCTCCTCACTACTGCAGCTGCGTTATCTCCTCTCTCTGTCAAGAATCTGAGTTTCTCTGTGTAGCCCGGGCTGTCCTGGAACTCACTCTGTAGACCAGGCTGGCCTCGAACTCAGAAATCCGTCTGCATCTGCCTCCCAAGTGCTGGGATTAAAGGCGTGCGCCACCACTGCCCGGCTTCTGTCAAAAATCTTGCCTTTCTTTTCCTTTGCTTTTTTTTTTTTTTTTTTTTTTTTTCCCTGTGTTTGGTTTGGTTTTGGTTTTCTTTTTTGGGGGTGGAGGGAATATTTTGTCTTTTCAAGACAGGGTTTCTTTGTCCTGGAACTCACTCTGTAGACTAGGCTGGTCTTGAACTCATAGAGATCCACCTGCCTCTGCCTCCTGAGTGCTGGGATCAAAGATGTGCACACCACAGCCTAGTTCATCCCGACTTTCTTACACGTAAATTAATTGCATAGTCTCTGCCGCTGCCACCACCCGTTAGACTGGGGTTCTCTGTGAAGCCCTTGCTATACTGGAACTCACTCTTTAGGTTAGCCTCAAACTTGGAGATTCATCTGACCGCTGGGGTTAAAGGTCTGTGTCCCCCACCCTACCTCCGCCTCAGCCTCTGCCACCACGTCCCAGCTGCAGACTCTTCTCCGAGTGCACCAGGCCCATGGGTGAAAGTTTAAAGTATTAAAAGGACTCGGTAGGTCGATGAGAGGGCGCAGTTGGTAACGTGCTTGCAGTATAAGCCTGGTAACCTCAGTGTGAACCCTAGAACCCCTAAGGGTGGAAGGAGAAAACTGCAGCCGTAAAGCCGTCCCCCGGCCTCCACACACACACACACACCACACCGCACACAACACACACACACACACAAATACATATACATGTGTGTGTGTGTGTTACACACAGTCATAAGTAATAAAAGATTTGAGAACTAGCCTACAGATTAACAGAAGCACAGACTAAATAGCAGGGCTGTAATGAGGTCATTGGTGTGAAGGTGACTGGTGAAGAATTAGGATTTGATGTTTTCTCCCCTTTTTTCTAAAATGTTTTTTCCCTTACTTTATGTATTCACTTTACATACCGATTGCAGCCGGGCGGTGGTGGCACACACCTTTAATCCCAGCACTTGGGAGGCAGAGGCAGGCGGATTTCTGAGTTCGAGGCCAGCCTGGTCTACCGAGTGAGTTCCAGGACAGCCAGGGCTACACAGAGAAACCCTGCCTCAAAAAAAAAAAAAAAAAAAAAAAAAACCATACTGATTGCAGGCCCCTCTCTCCTCTCCTCCTAGTCCCACCCTCACACAAAAATATGTTCTATAGTCCCATAAAATATGTTCTTAATTGAAATAGAGTTCTATCACTTTCCCCTCCTTTCCCCTCTACAGCCTTCCACACTACTCTCCCTTAAACACTTCTCATGAACCCTGTCCTAGTCAGGGTTTCTATTCCTACAAAACATCATGACCAAGAAGCAAGCTGGGGAGGAAAGGGTTTATTCAGCTTACACTTCCACACTGCTGTTCATCACCAAAGGAAATTGGGACTAGAACTCAAGAAGGTCAGGAAGCAGGAGCTGATGGAGAGGGCATGGAGGGGGTACTGCTTACTGTCTTGCTTCCTCATGCTTGCTCAGCTTGCTTTTTTTTTTTTTTTTTTTTTTTTATCAAACCCAGGACTACCACCCCTCTAGGGATGGCACCACCCACAGTGGGCCCTCCCACCTTGATCACTAATTGAGAAATGGCTTACAGCTGGATCTCATGCAGGCATTTCCTCAAGGGAGGCTCCTTTCTCTGTGATAACTCCAGCTTGTGTCAAGTTGACACACAGAACCAGCCAGGACAACCCGACTTTGAAGTTGATAGCCTCTTTTTCTTATCTTCCTTATCTTATTTTTGTTATATACTATTGTGCATGTGTGTGTGTATGCACACACAAATATTGTGAAAGGGGGCAGAAAGATTGTAAGAACCAGAATACAAGGAAGCCTGTTATGATTTTACTTTTATCATTTAGTTAATAGGGTGATAGGTAATTTTGAATGTATCCAAAGTTAATTGTAAGGCTGAATTTATGGCACATGCCTTTAATCCTAGTCCTTGGAGGCAGAGGGAGATGGAACCCTAGTGAGTTTAAGGCCAGCCTGGTCTATGTAGCAAGTTCCAGGCCAGCTAGACTTATACAGTGAGGGAAACGGGAAGGAGGGTCACCAAAACCAAAAAGGGAATAGGCAGGTGGCTTGGTTATAAGTGGAACACTGCTTAGCATATGTGAAGCCCTGATATTAATCCCCTGCTCTTGGTGACTTGGGGAGGGAGAAAAGACAGTTGTTCTTGTTCAGTGATAAGATGGGAAGTGTTTAAGCAGTGAATAACAAGGGATCTATGTTTAGGAAGCTAATGAAGCCGTGTGTTGGATGGCTTATGAGAGCCTTAGCAGCTGGGAAGAGAACAAGGTGGTTCTCACAGTTATCCAAATAAAGAAGATAAGGCCTGAGCCAAGGCAGTGAGTGCACTGGGGGGTGGGGGTGGGGCAGGAATGGATTTTGAGGCTCCCTGCCAAGTTGGTTAGAGAGAGTGGGTGCGCTGGAATGAGAGGGAGGGACTGTTTGGCTCGGGAGTGTGAACAGCAACAGCGTTAACAGATCAGAAATACAGAGAGCAGTGAGTTGTGGGAGAAAATGCAGGGTCACGATAGATGTAAAATGTCTTTATGATGATCCATAAGGAAAGATGTCCAGGAAGACAGGATCTGACAGGGCTTAGAGGTTGAAATCTTAGAGCTGCAGAAGATACTGAAGGAAAATGTTCAGGGCTAAGAATAGAGCCCTGGGCAAACCCAACTTAATTATTTTTATTACTATTTAGTATTTTTGAGAAGGAGTCTCCAAAAAAAAAAGAACAATTTAGCCGGGCGTTGGTGGTGCACACCTTTAATCCCAGCACTTGGGAGGCAGAGGCAGGAGGATTTCTGAGTTCGAGGCCAGCCTGGTTTACAGAGTGAGTTCCAGGACAGCTCAGGCTACACAGAGAAACCCTGTCTCGAAAAACCAAAAAAAAAAAAGAAGTCTCTCTGTGCAAACGAGACTGGCCTGGAACTCAGAATCCTTTCTCAGCCTTCTGAGTGTTACAATTACAGACACAGGTCATCACGCTCAGCTCGGTTGGTTTATTTTGGCAGGTTTATGCTGGGAGGACCTGGGACTGGGTTTGAGCTCAGAAACTTACATACATGCTAAGCAAGCACCCTACCATTGAGCTACAGCCCAGTCCAGTATTTTGTCAGTGCTAACCCATGTTCAGCAGGCCCATCACCCCAAGCCGCTCTCCCAGCTCAAGGCTAACCTTAAGAAACTTCCAGAGAACAAGGCACTGGAGTTTGTCAGCAGAAAAAAAGATTGAGTCTTAAGTCTTGCATCCCCCCTTGAAATGATCTAGAGTCTTACTAGAAAGGCTTAATTACTCAAGAGTAAGCACCCTTAAAGTAAAAGGTGTATGGGATGCCAGAGGAGAGGAGGGCTAGAACAGACAGGATTGCTGGAGGTAGCATTTAGTCTGCTCTTGATGACTTGAGCCTTCGTACTTCCTGAAGTTGTAAGATTCCCACTGAAGCTTATTAAAGATGAGGAATGACTACAGGTTGGGAATATAGCTTAATGGTAGAGCCCTTCCCTAGCACATATGAGCCCTGAATCTACTAAATATATTTATTGGGCTTTTCTTACACTCAGAGTTATAGGGGAGATTTGGGATTTGGATGGAGACTTAGATGGTTTCTTACCACTTCCTGCAAAGGGCAAACTCTGGGACCTTGTGAAAAGCCTTGTTCAGGGCTTAAACGGGGAAAGATAGACCCTGGATCTAACTCAGGTCACCTACCCGAGTTCCTGCGGGCGTTGTGTGGTACCTTGCTGCTTGGTACCCACATGCCTGAGGACATTATGTGAAGCCATGATAGGCTAGGGTTTGCGGTCATGGTACTTGTCCTAGTATGAGTCTGGTAAGGTAAGCATAATGGTCCAAAGGCTCTATTCTGTATCGAAGTACGAATGTAGAAGCCAGATGTGGTAGTGCACACTTGTAATCTTGAGTTCAGGGCCAGGCCAGCCTGGGCTGCACAGCAACACCCAGTCTTACAGGATGTGGTGATACATGCCTTTAATCCCAGCACTCAGGAAACAGAGGCAGTTGCATCTCCTTGAGTTCCAGACCAGCCTGGTCTACATAGTGAGTTCCAGAACAGCCAGAGCTACATGAGGCCCTGTCTCGTAGAAAATGAACAGAGGGGGGAGACTAAAGGAGAAGAGAGGGAGGAAAAGAAAGAGGGGTAAGAGGGAGTGTGGGAGGGTGACTTGGCTGTTATTTATTTGCTAGAGGAGTGAGCTCCGTGGTGCGCCGCTGCGTCCATCGAGCTACTGGTGATGAGTTCGCAGTGAAGATCATGGAGGTGTCAGCTGAGCGGCTGAGTCTTGAGCAGCTGGAGGAGGTGCGGGATGCCACACGGCGAGAGATGCACATCCTTCGCCAGGTCGCTGGCCACCCCCATATCAGTGAGGCTGCATTCCCCTCTCCTGCTGGCTGACCGTCCTCCCCCCATCCCTGCTGGCCCATTCATAACCCACACCCTAGAATTGCCTCTAGGTCTTCTTCTAAGCGTGGCCAGTCTTTGGGTCCCTGTAGCCTCCTTGGTACTCCTTCCTTCCCAGGATACTAGCCTAGTGCTGCCTGTGGGTGGGAAAGCACCTGTGACTGCATCTTCTCCTTCCCATCTCTCTCTGCCTTTCTGCCTCTTTCCCCAGTCACTCTCATCGATTCCTACGAGTCTTCTAGCTTCATGTTCCTGGTGTTTGACCTGTGAGTATCACCCTGCTCATCTGAGAACTCTATTCCTTGCCTCCATGTGTGGTCCCAGGGTTACAGGGTTGCAGCTCGTGGGCAGGAGACCACTGTTTATCTACATCATGCTCTGCTCCTGCCAGGGCTCTCCCATTGTTCTTCTCCCTGAAAGTCCAAGGCACGGGCCTTCTCCTCAGGTGCCATTACTGAGGCAGAAACTTCAAGAGTAATGATGATCAATCAAATGCCAAGGGAGTTGTAATGTCCAGCAGGGTCCCTGTCCCAGTCCCTCTTGGTTATAAAATGAGGAGGAGGGAGAAGTCTAGGCGCCAAGTGTTGAGCACTAAGCTAACTCCTTATAAGCTGTCCCTCGTTTGGGAGTCTCTCCCTACTTAGCACATCGCTCTGCTGTTCCTGTGCCTTCCGGTTCTTTTCTTCTCATTTATCTGAATCTGATGTAATATGTTACATGATAGAGTACAAACTAGTTACAAATGTATTTCAAGAATATGATTTAGCCAGGTCTGATGCCTATAATCCCAGTACTCCAGAGACTGTGGCTAGGAGGATTACAAATTCAGGGCTAGCCTGGGCTTTGTATCAGGACCCTTTATCTGAAAAAGGAGAGAATAATCTGAATTATTCAGAAAAAATTTGATGAAGCCATCAAATGGCTCTCTGCAAAAATCTGAGGGGAAATAGGAAATGGCTCTTCACTGTCCTGCAACTGTGCAGGACAGTAATAGTTGGTTTTAAGTATTGATTAGAGTTGTAATTATAACCTCAGTTTTATTATTTGCTTATTTATGTGTGTATTTTTCTTTTTTTTTTTTTTAAACAAAAAACAAAAAAACGGAATCTCACGTTGTAGCCCTTGCTGATCTGATCTTTAAATTAAAGATCAGACTGCCTCTGCCTCCTAAGTGCTGGGATTAAAGGTGTGCCACACCACACCAGCTGTGCCACACCACCACCCAGCTGTGCCCACCACCACCTCACCCAGCTGTGCCACACCACCACCCAGCTGTGCCACACCACCACCCAGCTGTGCCACACCACCACCCCGCTGTGCCACACCACCACCCCGCTGTGCCACACCACCACCACCCGCTGTGCCAACACCACCCGTCCACCACCACCCGCTGTGCCACACCACCACCCAGCTGGAACCTCAATTTTTTTTTTTTGTTTGTTTTGGAGGGTTTCTCTGTGTAGCCCTGGCTGTCCTGGAACTCAATCTGTAGACCAGGCTGGCCTTAAACTCACAGAGGTCCACCTGCCTTTGCCTCCTGGATGCTAGGATTAAAGGTTTGCACCACCACACACCAGGCTGCAATCTCAATTTTAAAGGGTGATAAAATAAGAAAATTCCAAAATACTTTCATTCTAACTTTTTGTAACTGTTAATTGAACTTTTGGCCAATATTCTCAATGCTGACTTTAAGAAGTCTTTTGTAGTTGTAGTTGCTCTCAGATAAGAAAGGCCTCTTGTGACTTACCACAAGAAGTCGCTTATTCTTACTAAAAGTGTTCCTTTGTGGCACGTTAAGGATATTTCAGCCATCCACACACTGTGTCAGACTGCCCCTGGAATCCAGTTCATCCCTGGAGTGCTCTCCCAAGCTGCTGGCCACAGAGGAGTCTCTCCTCACTGGCCTTACCACCTTCTCAGCCTCCAGTAGGGTGCATCTGCCTCTTCTTCCCCTCCCCCTATCCCTTAGGATGCGGAAAGGAGAGCTGTTTGACTATCTCACGGAGAAAGTGGCCCTCTCAGAAAAGGAAACCAGGTACTGGTAGAGCCTAATACCCTTGGGATGTTCAGGGGAATGGTACAGGGAGCACAGAGATGTCTCCTCACCCAGGTCCATTATGAGGTCTCTGCTGGAAGCAGTGAGCTTTCTCCATGCCAACAACATTGTACATCGAGACCTGAAGCCTGAGAATATTCTCCTAGATGACAATATGCAGATCCGCCTTTCAGATTTTGGGTTCTCCTGCCATTTGGAACCTGGCGAGAAGCTTCGAGGTAAGAGGGAGGAAAGCAGGCCCAAACTTGAGGTTGCCTGATGCCAAGGAAAAGAAAGTGAATACTCGCTGCTGAGGTACTCCTGATGCAAAGGCTGTGTGCAACTCAGTGGACCTCTTCACCTGAGAGAGTGAAGATGTATCCAGAGGACCATGCCAGGAAAGCCAGAAGAAGGCATCACTGTTGAATCTGAGGGATGCAGAGGAGGGGCCTTCAGAGCTGAGCTTTGTTCTGGAAGGAAAGAGAAAGTAGGACTAGAGGGTCCCAGCAGTTTGAAGTGTGGATAAAACAAGACCTCTCTGTGGTGCGTCAGTGCTGTGAGGATCCTCTTAGGATTCATTGTAACAAGAAAAATTTCTGGGATTGGGAAGACAGCCCCGTGGGTAAAGTACTTGCCATGCAAGTTTGAGGACCAGAGTTCAGATCCCAGCAACCATGGAAGTACCAGCATGCATGAGGTAAAAGGGGGTCCTTGGAATAAGCTGGCTAATTGACTATCCGAATCAGTGAACTCTGGGCTCAAGTCAGAGGTCTTACCTAAATACATAAAGGAGAAAGTAATTGAGCGGGACAGCCAACAGCAGCCTTGGGCCTACATGTGTAACACACACACACACACATTTCTAGTGCAGATGGAAAACGTTGACCATATTCAGGTGTAGGAGTCCCAAGAGCTATTCATAAGCTGTCTTGTCCTTTATAGTTTTATACCTCATATTAGTGGCGAACAAATAATGAGCATTTATCATGGGGCAAATGCCACACCAGATGTCTATTGCTGTGGCTTATTTCCCTAACAGTATTTCTTCTCAACAGAAAATAGTATCAGGCTGGGCGGTGGTGGCGCACGCCTTTAATCCCAACACTTGGGAGCAGAGGCAGGTGGATTTCTGAGTTCGGGGCCAGCCTGGTCTACAGAGTGAGTTCCAGGACAGCCTGGGCTATACAGAGAAACCTTGTCTCAAAAAAAAAAAGAAAGAAAGAAAAGAAAATAGTATCAGTGTCTCTGTTTTATGATTAGGTGTGAAGACATGACGACTTTCCCAGAGTTTGAACTTGAACGGTGCAGTCTCACATTAACCTATTGGGCTCTGGTACCTTGAGGACACTGTGTTTATCTCCCTTGTGGCTTCCACATATACATCTTTTGGAATACCTTTGCCCTGCCTGCTTCACCTTTCTTAACTTGAGTGATTCAGGTTACTTTAAGCTTTATAGGAGGTGCTTCTGTTTTGTATTTTCACATGACTTAAACTCTCCTCTGCTCTGAACTCATGTGCGTGGGAGTCTTACCATTCATTGTCCACTTCTTCTGGAAACTTTGTGCTGGTTAACTTCTTAACTGATGATTCATGTTTCACTAAGTCTTTACTCCAGTAAGGCCTCTTTGTTTCTTGTATTCACATGAATAAGTACCTGTAACCCTAAGTTCCTGAAATAATGATTGGTTGAAGGTGACAAGGACCTGACCATGACGCTCCGAGAACTCTTGGTATGTGGAGAAGTGAATCTAATGGTTCAAAAGTTTTTTCAGTTAAGGTTATTATTTCTTGAGTTACAAGAAAGTCTCTGTAGTAACTGAAGATAGCTGAAAACAGATCAAGTGATGAGTAACCATCCAGACAGAAGACTAGAAGGTCTGAATGGACTACCAGGAATTCTAGGAAGGTAGTGGGAGGTTTTGTTTGTGCTTGGAGGCTACTCCTTTAATCCGACATTTGGAGCAGAGGCCGGGTCAGATTTTTGCACTCCGAAAGCCTATCATGGGTTCATAACTGAGGTTCTAGCCATCCAAAGCTTAAAATTAGTTTGCTGGGAATGGAAAGTTTATACTTCATTAATTAGTGAACAAGTGTTTTTGTGACTGAAGCACATTGTATGAATGAGTTCCGAAGATCAAGGCTATGGATCTTGGGAAAAATGAATAATGAGTTTATTTCGTATATTATGTATGTTACAAAAACATGGTTTTGCTAATGAAGTCGCTTCAGTAGGAGTAATGATGTGAGATTTAAGCTGGCATTCCCAACTGGGTATTGCCTAGACCTACATTGGTGGAGGAAGTAGGGTACAAGGGATCCCTTGTTGCTTGCAGCAATGAGAGTACAAAAGGGTGATTGTGTTCTTATGCAATTGAGAAACTCCAGGGGATGGTTGGTGTCTGGGGCTCTGCTGGGAATGCTAGTAGCTGTCACTCAGTCTTCTGCCCTCTCTCCCCAGAGCTGTGTGGGACTCCAGGGTATCTAGCACCAGAGATCCTTAAGTGTTCCATGGATGAAACCCACCCAGGCTACGGCAAGGAAGTCGACCTGTGAGTCTCTGCGACGCCTTCTCTTTCTTTGTCACATCCTTGCTTGTTACCTATGCCAGTCTGACCATGGTCTCATTCTCAGCTGGGCTTGTGGGGTGATCCTGTTCACACTTCTGGCTGGCTCACCACCTTTCTGGCACCGGCGCCAAATCCTGATGCTACGCATGATCATGGAAGGCCAATATCAGTTTAGTTCACCCGAGTGGGACGATCGTTCAAACACCGTCAAAGACCTGGTGAGTAGGGACCATGAAAGGATACTAGGGAAGACCCAAGATCTGACCCTCATGCTATAAAGTTTCTCTAGATCTCAAAGCTGCTGCAGGTGGATCCTGAGGTGCGCTTGACAGCTGAGCAAGCCCTACATCACCCCTTCTTTGAGCGTTGTGAAGGCGGCCAGCCTTGGAACCTCACACCTCGCCAGCGGTTCCGGGTAAGCCTGAGAGTAGCAGGGTCTGCACCCAGGCCTTGTCCTCTTCCCTATGCTGGATGTTTTACTGGGGCTAATACTATCCCCCTTCCCAGGTGGCAGTGTGGACAATACTGGCTGCTGGACGAGTGGCCTTAAGCGGTCACCGTTTACGGCCACTAACTAAGAACGCACTATTGAGAGACCCCTATGCACTGCGGCCAGTACGGCGCCTCATTGACAACTGTGCTTTCCGGCTCTATGGGCACTGGGTGAAGAAGGGTGAGCAGCAGAACCGGGCGGCCCTCTTCCAGCATCAGCCTCCTAGGCCTTTCCCCATTGCTGCCGCTGAACTTGAAGGAGATGCCAATGCTATCACAGAGGATGAGGCTACACTGGTACGGAGCTAGGGCCTTATCCCTGGGCAAGCCAGAAAGTAGGACTCTCCAGGAGATTTTTTTTCTATCATTCCAATCGTTTTGGACTCAGACCTTAGCCCTGCCTTGCCAAGCCTACAACTGAGAGTGCTGCTTGTCACAGAGACCAGCCCTTTTACCCTACCTACTCTGGACTTGGAGATCAGGGCGGAGATGGAAGGGAGCCTCTTCCAGTGTTGTGCCATTGCTGCCTGTGCCACATCTGAAATAAAACCTGCTACAAGCCTGGGAGAGCCAGTGCCATGTCTGCTGTCTAGTTTCATAGGGAAACCCAGAAGGTGCTCGTGAAGGTGGGAGATGGGACACTGTGGCCCAGGTCTTTATTGGAGAAAATGCTGGGATCACTTGGTCTTGTTCTTGCCTTTGCTAGGAGGTGTCTGATAGGGCCGCTCCAGGGCAGCCAGTTTGTTGCTCAGCCTTTCTTCACTCTCCTTGAGCCGCTCCTCCACCAGCTGCTGGAGCTGCCTCAGTTCCTTGCTCAGCTGGGACTTGATGTAGGTCTGGAGGACGGACACCTCACCTACAGGAGAGGGGAGAGGCAGGACAAGCGTTGTCTGGAAATGAGCTACACAGAGGGCAGTGCTGCTTCAATTTAGGAACTGAGGCCATCTCTTCTGAGGCAGACAGTTGGACAGTGTGGCCAAACTGCACTTCTGTATTCACACTGTAACTGCACTTTCATCTAACATTACTTAGCACATGCATCAGCTTTTTTTGTGGAAAACATGGATGGTAACCAATACCTTGCTGGTAGGATTGAGTTAATATGCACATTTAACACTGGGCATCCTGGGGTCCAGTATCACCAGATCTGTGCTTGTTATTGTAAACCACTCTCCTATCATTCTCTTTCCAGGGCCACCTTTTCTACACATAGCAACACCCCAGATGCTCCATGGCTCCAACACCATGGCTCAGTGTTAAATACACCGACAGCTCTTCCAGACGATCTGGGTGCAATCTTGGCACCCATATGGTTGGTGGCTCTCGCATCTGTAACTCCAGTTCCAAGGGCATTCACTGCCCTCTTGTGACCTCTGTGGGCACTGACATATGTGATGCACAAATACACATGGAAGCAAAACTCCCAGATAGAGAAAATAAAAACAAAAATAAAGCTCAAGAAATTTTAGGGAACACCAGAACTAAAACTAAGTCCTGGGCTGGGTATGGTGGACAGGATACACAGTAAGACCTTGTTTCAAAAAAATAAAACAAGGATTGGCGGGATGGTTCAGTGGGTAAAGGAGCTTGCTGTGTAAGCCTGCCAACCTGACTGCAGCCCTCAAAGCCCACACAAAGCTGAAAGGAGACAGGACTCCAAAGGTCCTCTGACCTTCAGACGCATTGTCATTCTGTCTAGCAAACAAGGGCTGGAGAGATGGCTTAGCATATAAGAGGCAGAGGCAGGAAGATCTCCAGGAGTTTGAGGCCAGCCTGGTCTACATAGCAAGTGCCAGGACAGGCAGAATTACATAGAGAGACCCTGTTCCAAAAAAGGGGCTGGGGTGCTGTGGATGGTAAACACTGATGGATGCACTTCACTCTAACCTCACCCAGCACTACAAAACAAAATGGTGGGCAGACGCAGGGGACTGAAGTCTCAAGTAGGTCTGACCCTTTCATCTGACGCTGGCACAGAGTCCCAGGGCACCTTAACCCTTCCATGCGCTCACTTGGCTGTTTTTCTGGCTCAGTCACAGCTTCTGGTTCTTCCTCCTGTGGAGTCTCTGCTTGCTCTACCGTCACCTCCTCATCTTCTTTCTCTGCATAGCAGAAGAAGGAAGCGGTCTTGGCCTCAGCCCTGGCCCAGGTCCATCCTGGTCCACCTGTACTCATCTTACCCTCTGGCCAGAGATTGAGTGGCTGTAGCCCCATGTAAGTCAAAGATAGGTCCAGACGAACCTAAAGAGACAAGGGAAGAGAGAGGTTGAGAGGAAGCACCTGCCATAAGAAAAGGGGAGGACAGATGGCCACTCACGGCCTGTACACAGTACCTGTGGGGTGAAGACATATTTGTAGAGCTTGAAGTGGCGGAAGTAGGTGTTGACCACATAGTCTGCCAATGCCAGCAGCTGTTCCTCTTTAAAGAGGTCGATGCTGAAAGGGGGCCGCTGTGACAACAATCGGGGGTTAAGTGCCCTGACAACCTGCAGAAGCCTACCTAGCTTGTCTCCCAAAAGCACAGCTATCTAGAAGCAGGGCAAGCCCCCCAGTGGCCTTCAAAGGAAGATGGTGGGAAGAGAGGAGGAATCTGGACTAGATCTTGCCTGTGTGGGTGAAGGCTTCACTCCAGGATACTGACCCTGACTCCATGGCAGAACAGAGCGCTGGTAAAGTAGCGGTAGCATTCCTCCACGTTGCCCAGAGGGGTAGCTGGGGGAAGCAAGGTGAAGCCGTCAGGCCCTTCCTACTCGCCATCAGGTCATCCCACTACGGTGAGAGCATGAGATTCAGAACTGGACGGACTCAGGAGGAAGTCCTGGCCTGTTCTGTTAACTCACTCAATAAATAGCAGATTCTCACTTTACACTTTTCTAGGCACTGAAAAAGACAGACCAGGTCCTTCCCTCAGGGGGGTGTTTTGTTTCTGGTCTGAAACTCAGTATATAAAGTGGCACTGCTCCTGCCTCAGCCTCCTGAATGCAGGTGTTTCAGGCTTGAGCCACCATAAGGCATCATCAGGAAGCTACTTTGTTTTTGAGACAGGATGTCATGTTGCCCAGGATGACTTTGAACTGGATTCATCTGCCTCTACTTCCTAAGTGCTAGGATTACAGGTGTGTGCACCTCACTGATGTACACAGTGTTGGAAGTGAACCCAGGATTTTGTACTAGGCCAGCACTCTAAGTGAGCTACATCCACAGCCCCTATTTAGATATTTCTCAGAACAGACTCATAATATCATGTGTTTCAATTCTTAATAAGGAAACCTCTCAAAGGTGATCAATGTGGTACTGTAATACTAGGTATGGTGGAACACAAATCCCGTACTGCACGCTCCCTACTTTAGCTCTCCACAGTCACTTGTGCCAGCCCAGCCTCCCCTCCTGGGGCTCAGACCTTTTGGTGGCTGCCTCCCTCTCACCAACGCAGGCCTTGTGAAGATCTTGGAGCAAAGCACAAGCTGCTGATGTCTGCTCTAGTGAAAAGCCCTGCTGGCGGCAGAAGATGAATGCATGGGAAAAGAGGTCCAAGACAATGGCCTCCCGCAGGCTCTCCTCAGGACACCCAAGCTCCAAGAGCTCAGCAAGAACCCTTGGGAGGGAGAGGAAGGCATGAGTGACAGACAGCACAAGCTCACCTGCTGTCCCCTCCCCCCCACCTCACCTTAGGATTTATTTCTATTATATGGGTAATTTGCCTGTATGTGTATATATGCACCACATGCTTATCTGGTACCCATGGAGGCCAGAAGAGAGTGTTGGATCCTCTGGAACTGGAGTTACAGACCACGTGGATGCTGGGAAGCAAACCTGGGTCCTCTGGAAGTACAGCCAGTGCTCTCAATGGCTGAGCTGCCTCTGAAGCCCTGGACACAAGCCTCTCTTCATCTCCATCACCTGACACTCACTCTATGCTCTAGAGCTTGTCATTCCTTGTGTCTCCCTCCCAAGAGCTCCGTTTCGCCCAACTCAAACCCATACTCTCTCATCTCTTCCACAGTGGCTGCCTTCTCCAGTCTGTGCATAGAATGGATGTCCAGGTATTTCCTGTCAGGAAAAGATGAGACAAATCATTGATGGCTCATATAACTTCCCTGATGGGGCTGCAACTTGTAGAGCTTCAGAACGGGGATCAGGAGTTGAGACTTGGCTAATTTGCTGGTGGCAAGTTATTTTCGTGAGCCTCACTTTCAGTGTAAATGAGGAACACAATGGTCTAGAATCTAGACTCTAGAGAAACCCTTAGGAGACTTTTTATTTATAAATCCAATGATTAGAAAACAGTTGTGCCCTGAGGATGGTAGTACACTTTTGATCCCAGCACTGTGAGGCAGAAGCAGGCAGATCTCTTGAGTTTGAGGCTAGCCTGGTCTACAAAATGAGTTTCAGGACAACCAAAGCTACAGTGAGAAACCATGTCTTGAAAACCCAAACAAACAAACAGCCTTGAGTTCTTGTCTTGGTGTGTGTGGCCTTGATGCAATCCCCCTGGGCCTTGGCATCAATCTGCACAGTGCTCCATAATAGCAGCTGTGGTACCCTGTGTACATTCTTGTCTTTGCCTCTCTTCTCACACTGCCATTCAGTCTGAGGGCCTGGAACACTGGTGACTAATTACCTTGAGCATTTCTCAGCCTCATCTTTGTAAAACTGGGGTGCCCTGGCTGGACAGGACTGTTGAAGAGACCTTACAGGAGTAATAAATTGAGAAATGTATCTTTTCCTCAGGGCTTTCCACACTCACCACATACAGATCCGGGGTTGGGGTAACGGTGGCTGTGGAGAGAAGACAGATTATGGGAATAATAGCTACTTCAGTATGTAGCCCCTAGTCCCTCGTGAATTCCTAACAGGTCTGAGTGTGCTATAATTTTAACTATAGCAAAGTAGTTAAAACCGGGCTTCAGTGGGCTCGAAATACTATTTAGCAGCCTATTTACAATCAAAGCAACTCCAGAAAATTCCCTAATGTTGGTAAACGTAATGACTTGCAGAGCCTTATTGGGAAACCTAAATATTCACTAGAGGACAACTTTGTCCCGCTCTCACCGGGAACAAGTTGGCTCCAGGATCTTCAGCCACTTCTACTGGACTACCAGTGGCCTCTGCGGGCGACTCGGTCTGCGTGTCTGTTCCGATCTTTATGGCTGAGCCGCCCACCGAGCCGGAACTCCTGTCCAGTCCCTCCTGCAGTTTGGGAGAATGTTCCAACTCCATCTGCACCTTCATTCCCAGGCTCTGGCTGGAGCTGGAGGTAATCATGTCTTCGTCCTTCTTAGCCTCAGTCAAGGGCTCTCCAGCCTCGGCTTTGGGACAGCCAGCTCTCCCACTGCAAAGCCCGGACCTGCCCCTTCTAGTGTTTCTTCAGAGGCGGTGAAGCGAGAGGCAGCCAATCCGCAGAGGGCGTCTTCCCAATCTTGTCTCCCCGGTGACCGTTGTTAAGGAAAGTAGAAAGTACAAGCCCACGCCAATCATTGAAAAGATAGGGCGCATGCGTAACGAGTTGCACGTGCCTCTTCGAAGTTACTTATGGGGGTGTTTTTGAGGGTCGGTCTTTTTAAAGATTTCATTTAAAACAATGTATGTGTGTTTGTGTGTGCGTGTGCGCACATGTGTACAGGATGTTCCCGAGTGTTCGTGGAGGCCAGAAGAAAGCAACAGATCCTCTGGATCTGGAGTTACAAGGGGTCATATACCGCATATCCCGAAAAGCAGCAAAGGCTCCAACCGCAGAGCCACCACTCCATCTCCTAATGCAACTGTGGTGTCAGTAACTATGGGAACAGCCTGCTGGCCAATCATTGAAAGCGCGGGGAGGGGGCGGAGGGGGGGGAGGGAAGGACCTAAAAGACTCGAGAGGCGGAACCAAAAGCCACCAATAGAAACAGGAAATAAGTTTCGCCACATCCGGAGCCGCTCTGACGCCTGCGCTGTGCGTCTGGCGGCCGGTGACGTCCGGTGAAATCCAAGATGGTGGCGCTTGGCTGACCCTACCGTAAGTGCGGACCCTCGGCCGTCGGGGGCGGGGTCCGGCAGATGTGTTAGGGGGACGCTCAGGACTGCGGAGCTCCGGACGCATCCACAGCTCTGCTCTCTGTTTTCTGCAGGTGACGGAAGTGCCGCCTCCATCCGCCTGACAGCCCCAGAGAGCCTGAGCTGCTCCTCCGCCACTGCCGCTATGTCTGGCCTCAGCAACAAGCGCGCCGCCGGCGACGGGGGCTCAGGACCCCCAGAAAAGAAGATGAACCGCGAGGAGAAGACCACGACCACTCTAATCGAACCCATTCGTCTCGGGGGCATTTCTTCCACGGTTGGTGGACTTTTGTGAAAGTCCCATTTGGCCTCCGCCCAAAGTGTACAGAATCTTGTGTGTGCACGTGTGTGTATAAACACAAAACGGGTGGTGAGGGTGGGTGTGCCAATGGCGCGAATGTGATGAGAGGACAGCTTCATGGAGTCAGTTCTTGCCTTCTACTCATACGCACATATGTTCCCATAAGTCGTGTGATTTGTCAGATACTTCTGAGTTAGAAAAAGGTAGGGCAGAGACAGAATGTGAAGCTCTCATGAATAACATATTTTCTTTGCAAGTGTCTAGTCTTGCTGTACCTCTCCCCTTTCAATCTAGTTGTTGTCCTTTGTGTCAGTTCAGGGACCTGCCAGACACGTTACCTCCTCTTCCCTTGTGGTAGGAGGAGATGGATTCCAAGGTACTGCAGTTCAAGAACAAGAAGCTGGCGGAGCGGCTCGAGCAGCGCCAAGCCTGTGAGGATGAGCTCCGGGAGAGAATTGAGAAATTGGAGAAGAGACAGGCCACTGACGATGCCACACTCCTCATTGTAAACCGCTACTGGGCCCAGGTAGATGCCTGAAAAATGCCCTCCTGGAAAACACCCTGAGGCATCCATAACCTCTTGTTCCTTCTTCTTTCAGCTGGATGAAACTGTAGAAGCTCTTCTCCAATGCTATGAGAACCAGAGGGAGCTGTCTTCGGGGACAGAGGTGCCTGGGTGCCAAGAGGGTCTAACCCGTGATGTAATCCCTCGAACAGAACCAGGACCGTCAGATCTGAGGGGTAGGACCAGGCCCTGGGGAGTTTATGTTCTCAGAAGGTCTTGAAGAGGAGGTGGCTTTGATGTGGGCCTTCTGAAATGCCCAGCCCAGCCCACCCACTGTTTAAAGATTGACTTCATGCCTGGTGGTGCATGCCTTTGATCCCAGCACTTGGGAAGCAGAAGTTGGTGGTATCTCCTCTAGAGTTCAAGGATGGCAATGGCTACATAGTGAGGCTCTGTCTAAAAAACAATTTTTTAAAAAGTTTCTTTTTAATGGTAAGAACAAAGTTTTGGAATCTAATTGGATTTTCAAATCCCAGCCCTCTGAAAAGTACAGGCAGATGGCTTTCAGTCTGTTTGTTTATCTATTTATTCACTTATTTTGGTTTTTAGAGACAGGGTTTTCTTTGTAGCCCTGGATGACTTGGAACTTGCTCTGTAGACCAGGCTAGCCTCAAACTCAGAGAGTGCTGGGATTAAAGGTATGCACCACCACCACCACCCGGCAGCCATTGAATATCAAGGAACTTATTCTGGGACTTGGTTCAAGTTGATAGTCCCTGCTGCCTTTTATTCCTATGAGGATTATCTGTCCCTTCTAGAACCGCTGCCAATGCAGTTCCGAGCCCCTCTCAGTGAGCCAGCCTTGGCATTTGTGGTGGCACTGGGCGCCAGCAGCTCTGAGGAAGAGGAGCTGCAGCTTCAGGGGCGGATGGAGTTCTCCAAGGCTGCTGTGTCCAGGGTGGTAGAGGCCTCAGACCGCCTGCAGCGACAGGTGGAAGAACTCTGTCAGCGAGTATACAGCCGGGGTTAGTTCTTTGCACCCTACCCTAGAGAAATCCACCCTGACCTCCACTGTTCAGAGTTCCCCTTCCCCATCTCAGTATTTACTTGAGGCCAGAGTTCCCAATGAATGTCAGTCGTGTTCATGTGCTTAGTTCCAGGTGGGGATCTCAGCTTTAGTTCCTGAAGTGGGACTCTAGAGAGATGGCTGGAGGATCTGTTGATGCTGGCACGGTCCCAGCCCTTCAGTGGGAGGGCTCTCTGGAACTTTGCAGCAACCTCAGGGGTAGCTATTATCCTACTGCACTGAGAGGCCAGTGCCCAGGCTTTTTGTGGCAATGGGTTTTTTTCTCCTGGCCTTAATTCTCCCTAGTATCCACTTTCTTGGCTGAATGGTCCCTCTCTGAGCTAGCTTCATCTGAGTTTGTCATAAGCAGTTGGTGAGACAGCTGGTACATCACACTGAGCACAGAAACTCCAGGATCAGTTAGAACTTCTTGGTTATCCAGGGTTTGGTGCTTATCCAGGCTTTGCATTCCCAGGGGACAGTGAGGCCCCCGGGGAAGTGGCACGGGTGCGCACCCGGGAGCTAGGCAGAGAGAACCGTAGGCTACAGGACTTGGCCACTCAGCTGCAAGAGAAGCACCACCGCATCTCCTTGGAGGTAGGAGTTCGGCTTTGGGTGCAATTAGAACTTGGGCAGGGTTTGGGTTTGCCATCTAAGGATCTCAGGAAACAAGCCACATTCCACTGCCCCCAGTACTCTGAGCTCCAAGATAAAGTGACATCGACAGAGACCAAGGTCCTAGAGATGGAGACAACAGTGGAGGACCTGCAGTGGGACATTGAGAAGCTACGGAAGCGAGAACAGAAGCTCAATAAGCACCTGGCCGAGGCCTTGGAGCAGGTACACGAGTGGGTGGGACCAAATGGAGGACTCGGGGGCCCAGTTTCCGCCCTTCACACCCACTGCATCCTTTTTCTCTACAGCTCAACTCTGGCTACTATGTGTCTGGGAGCTCCACAGGCTTTCAGGGAGGTCAGATCACACTTAGCATGCAGAAGGTAAGCAGCAGTGCTCTTCCAGTCCTTCATCCCTTCAGGTTGGCCTCCGATTTCTCCTAAGGACACACATCTTTAACAGTCTGTTTTCTGGCATTGCTGCATGTTCATTTATATACTTGCTTATTAAATAATTCCAGAACTTAAGTGGTTGGAGCTAGGCAGATTGAAGAGGACCAATGAGAAGCAGAGCTTTAGTTGGTTGTCTTGTGTGCTGTCCTGTCATGAGCACCTCTCTCCACCTTAATGGTGTGTTTCAATCTGTGTTTGAAATCTCTTTGTATTGGAGGCAAGGTCTTGTGATGTGGTCAGGCTGGCCTCAGACTTGTGTAGCTGGGGATGACTGGTCTGCTGTACTTGCCTCCCAAGTGATGAGACTGCAGGCTTTGGACCACCTTACTTAGCTTCAGATCAAACCTTTTCTTAATAACCTTGAGCTCTTTTTCTTATGAGGGAGTAATAAAGACTCCGTGAAAATTAGGTTCTATGTGAGGAACATACGTGTAATAAATTGGTAGTTAGTAGCATAAAGCAAAAGCACAGGATAGATATTCCTCCCATTTCCCCAAGAGCCCTTAGGAAAAGCCTTGGTTTGGAGGTTTATATGCAAATGCTCTTCCCAGGGAGCTTGGGTGGGGTGTATGGTGGACTGCTGGGGGAAAATACTGCCCATCCTGGTCTTGCCTACCACAGCCCCTTCCACTCCCTAGTTTGAGATGTTGAATGCAGAGCTGGAAGAAAATCAGGAATTGGCCAATAGCCGAATGGCAGAACTAGAGAAGCTGCAGGCTGAACTGCAGGGCGCTGTTCGGACCAATGAACGTCTCAAGGTAGGCTGCAGTTGAGACTGGAAGGGCTCGGACTAACCTCAGATCCTGGTGCTAACACAACCCTTCTGGACATCTCCCCTACCAGGTGGCTCTGCGTAGCCTTCCTGAGGAGGTAGTTCGTGAGACGGGGGAGTACCGCATGCTGCAGGCCCAGTTCTCACTCCTCTACAATGAGTCTTTGCAAGTGAAGACCCAGCTAGATGAGGCCGGGGCCTGCTGCTGGCCTCCAAGAACTCCCACTTGAGGCACATTGAACATATGGAGGTATGGTCTTGGAATGGGGCTGGGAGTGAGAGCTAGACCTTTAGACTTGAGATATTGCTGATAGATTGTTCCTTGGCCAGAGATGAGACTAGAGGATGTATATCTTTATTTTTCTTCCAGTCTTAATCATTAACTCTTATTATTTTACAGTATGTTTTAAAAGTACCTATAAGTGGCATAAGTGTTTTTGCACGACCTGGGCTGAGAAAACAAGGAGCTGAAGTGGGACTTGAACCACTGTTACCAAAGAGTTCCTGTTTCTTTTCTTTTTTTTTTTTGTTTTTCGAGACAGGGTTTCTCTGTGTAGCCCTGGCTGTCCTGGAACTCACTCTGTAGACCAGGCTGGCCTTGAACTCAGAAATACTGCTAGCCTTTGCCCCCAAAGTGCTGGGATTAAAGGCGTGTGGCCACCACTGCCCCGGCAAATGGTTGTTTGTTTTTTGGGTTTTTTTGTTTTTTGTTCGGGCTGTGAGACGGACTCACTGTGCTGCAGCAAGCAGAGGCTGGACTCGAACTCGAGGGAGACGGTCACCTCGGACTCCCGAGCACGGTGACTGCAGCGCTGGCCGGCTTCCTGTTTCTTTATTAATCAGATGCAAGTAACCTGGAGTGTAGGATGAGCCCACTAAGGTGGAGCACAAACTGCTTTGACGTCTATAGAAAGGAGATGGCTTTGTTTTCCTTTTTCTATGCATCTGGTTCTGGTAGCAAGTAGTATCCGTTAGAGCAGTGTGTGCTCTGGAAACCTTATTTTCTGCTTACGGGTACTAACTGGATCCAAGAGCACGCTCAAGAAAGAGCTTGTTGTAAACACCTTCAGTACCTCCCCCTCCAGCGCTTACAGTGTTAATAATTAGAACTCTTTCTGGTAATGGTATTTTACAATGATCTGTCCCCAGTCACAGTCTGCATTTTCTCTTAAGAGAAGCAGTGAAAGCACATGGAGTTCCCAGGGCCCAGAGTCTGCCGCAAGTGCTCCAGGTGGCAAAGCAGCAGCTCTGCCGGTGAGGAAATGGATTTTATTCCTGTTGGTTTTTGAGCATGTCAGCATTTAAGAGATTAAACTGGATTGCCAGATATCTTAGGGCTCAGAAAGGATGGCATCCATGAAATCAGCTTCTGTCTTTAAGAATAAAAGCCATGGTCTATACGTGTGCGGATGTCTGCTCGCATGTTCATCTGTGAAGCACTTATGTGCCTGGTGCCCTCTGAGGTCAGAAAATGGCGTCCACTGAAACAGGAGTTACAGAGTTATGAGCGCCCAGCAATGGTTGGAAACCAAACTCGGGTCCTTGAAAAGCATCTCAACTGTTGAGCCATCTCATTATCAGGGTAACCGTGGGTGGCCTGGGACTCCCTGTACCTACCAGGCTGGCCTTCAGTGCAAGATAGCCACAAGCCATTGCTTCCTGAGTACTGGGATTGAAGGCATGCATCATCATGCCTGGTGGATTTATCTATCTTAGATTCATTTACCAAATCTTTTTTTTTTTTTTTTTTTTTTTTTTCTGAAGAAACATGAGAAGATTAAGTAACCAGTACTGGCTTTATTTCTTTTTCTTTTTCTTTTTTTTTTAAGATTTACTTATTTATGTATGTGAGTGAGTACACTGTCTTCAGACACACCAGAAGGTTCCTGCTACAGACGGTTGTGAGCCACCATGTGGTTGCTGGGAATTGAACTCAGGACCTCTGGAAGAGCAGTCAGTGCTCTGAACTGCTGAGCCATCTCTCCAGCCCCCCCCCCTTTTTTTTTTTTCTCTTTAAGACAGGGGTTTTTCTGTGTAGCCTTGGCTGTCCTAGACCTCACTCTGTAGACTAGGCTGACCTTGAACTCAGAGATCTCCCTGCCCCCACCTCCCAAGTACTGGGATCAAAGGCTTAGGCCATCCTCCCTGGCAGCTTTATTTCTTTTTTTTTTTTTTTTTTTTTTGGTTTTTTTCCTGTGTAGCCTGGGCTGTCCTGGAACTCACTCTGTAGACCAGGCTGGCCTCGAACTCAGAAATCCACCTGCCTCTGCCTCCCAAGTGCTGGGATTAAAGGCGTGCGCCACCACCCCCGGCGGCAGCTTTATTTCTTTATAAGCAAAAAATGAGGTCTTCTGATTAGTAGTGAGTAGTTGCATTTTCATAGGGTTGTGTGTCTTTACTGCCTAAACCCACAGAGTGACGAGTTGGGGCTGCAGAAGAAGCTGCGCACAGAAGTTATCCAGCTGGAAGATACCCTGGCCCAGGTACGCAAGGAGTACGAGATGCTGCGCATTGAGTTTGAACAGAACCTTGCGGCCAACGAGCAGGCTGGTACGTAGTGGGATCTGTGTACAAGTGGGCCTCAGAAGGGTGCTGGACCAACCCACCCATGGCTGCCTAGCTACACACAATCAGTTGAGCTCCTTTTCTTTTCTCTGCGCCTCAGTCCCCCACAGGTGACAGGCAGACTCCCTGTCTCACAGTGAGCCTGTGAGCTGAGTAGCTGAGCAGGCGTCACCAGACTGTGAGCTGCTTTGGCCTCTATATGAAGATTTGTTTTACAAAGATATATTGTGTACTCCTGTGAGCCATACTCAATTCTACGTTTTGGGGTTTTGCCAATAAACAGAGTAAAGAATCTCTGCTGTTGCAGAGTGAGTCTAATAGAGGGGCAGTATACAATAAAGGAAAAGATGAAACATGAGTTATTGAAAAAGATTTTTATAAAAATGAATCAAGAGCCTAGCATGATGGTACACACTTTTAATCTCTGCATTTGGGAAGCATAGGCAAGAGGATCTCTGTGAGCTTGAGGCCAATCTTGTCTACATAGTGAGTTCCAGGCCAGCAAAGGTTGATATGCAAAGCACATAAAATAAAAATAAATCTTTTTTAAAAAAGTGTTGTTGTCCCCTACCCACCTCCATACCCACCTCCCTCCCAGCTAGAGAGGTGGCTCAGTGGTTAAGAACACTGACTACTTTGCTCTTCCAGAGGACCCAGATTTGATTGCCTGTACCCATAATTCCCAGCGATCCAGCGCCCTCTTCTGACCTTTGAGTACACTACATTGCACACACATGGTGCACAGAAATATGTAAGTAACACACCATACAAAGTAAAACTTAGAAACTAAAAAGATTAATGTTTATGTGTGTAAGCATTTTGCTTGCATGCATGTTTGTCTGTGCACCTCATGCATGTGCCTGGTGCTCACAGAGGCCAGAAGATCTTGGCCAGGTCAACTGGAACTGGAATTACAGACAGTTGAAAGTGCCATGTAGGTGCTGGAAATTGATCATGAGTCCTCTGCAAGAGCAGACAGTGGTCTTACCACTGAGCCATCTCTCCAGCCTCTGTGAGGCCACTTCCTGCTTCTGTGTTGGCACTGGCTCAGCTTCTGTGGAGTTGGAGAGCTGGCAGGAGACAGTTGAACACTCTTACTTCCCGACTTTTCCCCAGGGCCTATCAACCGTGAAATGCGCCACCTGATTAGCAGCCTCCAGAACCACAATCACCAGCTAAAAGGAGATGCCCAGCGATATAAGCGGAAACTTCGAGAAGTTCAGGCTGAGATTGGTAAAGTGAGTAGAGGGAGTTTCCAGGGGGAAGTCTTAGCTCAACCTTAGTGAGCAGTGGTTCATCTCATTCCCACTTTTTTCTGCTTAACAGCTCCGGGCACAGGCCAGCGGCTCTTCCCACTGCATCCCCAACTTGAGCCACCCCGATGACTCTGGCCTCAATGCTCTTGCCCCAGGGAAGGAAGATAGTGGGCCAGGCCCTGGAGGTACCCCTGACAGCAAGAAGGAGATGGCTTTAGTGGCTGGAGCCACCTCTGCTACTTCTTCCATAAAGAAAGAGGAGCTGGTCTCCTCTGAAGATGATGCCCAGGCCCTAACCCCTGGAACCCAGGGCTTGCCCTCCCGGGGCCGAGAACCTGAGGCTAGACCTAAGCGAGAACTTCGGGAACGGGAAGGGCCTAGCCTCGGACCCCCGCCTGCAACCTCAACTCTCTCAAGGGCTGATCGAGAAAAGGCCAAGATGGAGGAAGCCAAGAGGAAGGAGTCAGAACTGCTCAAAGGTCTCCGGGCAGAGCTCAAGTGAGGCCTATTGCTGTCTCATAGCCCTGTCAAGAAGCTTCCGGCTCCTCCTGCTAAGACTCCCTCCTGTACCTTTCCCTAGGAAGGCTCAGGAAAGCCAGAAGGAGATGAAGCTGCTGCTGGACATGTACAAGTCAGCACCCAAGGAGCACGGGATAAGGTGCAGCTCATGGCAGCTGAACGGAAGGCCAAGGCCGAGGTAAGGGCAGCTGGGCCGTGTATTCCTGCCCAGGCACTTCGGAGCCTTGGGCCAGCAAGTTTGCTTGTTTTTATTCTCTCACTGTATGGAGCAAGCTAATGGTGGTATGGCTATGTGGACTAATGTTTGAGGACTCCTTCCCATGGATGCAGGTGGATGAGCTTCGGAGCCGCATCCGAGAACTGGAAGAAAGAGACCGAAGAGAAAGCAAGAAGATTGCAGATGAGGATGCCCTGCGGCGGATCCGGCAAGCAGAAGAGCAAATTGAACACTTGCAGCGCAAATTGGGTGCCACCAAGCAGGTGAAATGCCCTGTGGTCTCTTTGCTTCTGAATTCGAGGAGTCCCTTAGCCCTCCCTGTTAAGTGCCTTCAGCATGTGACATTTTGGTCTGGGTGTGCACTGTTTTCTTGGAGTTCCCCGATACCCATCTTGCTGATCTACCATTTTCCCTTACCATCCTTCCTTCCCACGTGCAGGAGGAGGAGGCATTGCTGTCAGAGATGGATGTAACAGGTCAGGCTTTTGAAGACATGCAGGAGCAAAATGGGCGGCTGCTTCAGCAGTTGCGGGAAAAGGATGACGCCAACTTTAAGCTTATGTCAGAGCGGATCAAGGCCAACCAGATTCACAAGCTGCTCCGAGAGGAGAAGGATGAGCTGGGCGAGCAGGTTCTTGGCCTTAAGTCCCAGGTACGCAGCTACAATGTGATGCTTGTGGATGGTGCTGAGGAGGCTGTGCCCTGGTACTGAGGCTTCCCGTCCTCAGGTGGATGCCCAGCTGTTGACAGTGCAGAAGCTTGAGGAAAAGGAGCGGGCTCTGCAGGCAGCCTTGGGGGCGTGGAGAAGGAGCTGACACTGCGCAGCCAGGCCCTGGAGCTTAATAAGAGAAAGGTAAGGCCGGGCTTTGAACATGGCAACTTGCTTGATTGGCTCATGTGTTCTGTTCTGTCTCTGCGTGGCAGTGCTACCACAGATGGCCCAGAGTGAATCATGGCCCTGCTCCTGGATAGCTCATAATTATCGTTACCGTGTGTTTACTATGTGTCAAACCTTGTACTCAGTACTTAGCACACTTGATTCCATTTCATTTTATTGCTGTGTGTATCCATGTTGTATGTGTGTTTATGTATGTGTGTGAGTGTGCTTTCCCACGAGGATGGGGATGAAGGACAGGATGTCTCCTTTTCAGTTGCTTCTCTGCCTTAGTTTTGAAACAGGGTCTCTCGTTGAGCTTGGCACTTTCCATTTTAGGTAGGTAAGCTAGCTAGCGAGTGAGTCCCTGGGCTCTGCCCGTCTCCACTGGACCACAGGCGTGTGCTGCCATGCCCTGGTGCTCCCATGGGTGACAGAGTTAGGACGTCACTCACATTTGTATCGCCTGCACTTTACCCAGTGAGTCAGCTCCCCTGTTTGGTCCTGTGTTAAACTCAGCAATAATCCTACCAGGGTGGTTTTTTTATGTGGAGAGTTGTTTTTGTTCTGACTTATGTGCATGTCAGGTGCCCGAAGAGACCAGAATATAGTGTTGGATCTGCTAAAGCTGGAGTGGTAGACAGTACGAGCCGCCATGTCAGTGCTGGGAACCAAACGTGGGTCCTCTGCAGAGCCGCAGGCACTCTCAGTCAGGGAGTGTCTCTCCAGCCAACCAGAATAATTTGTTAACTCATCGAAAATTGCGGAAGCTCAAGCTCAGGGAAAGAGGAAAGCTGGGATTCGGATCCATGTTTTTTTCCCCGAGTCCTATGCTAGAGCTACTCACTTAGGCTTGCACAATGGCTCAGCTGGGCAAAGACAATTGCCTCTAAACCCAATAACCCAAATTCTGTCCCTGGGATCTACTTAGCAGAAAGAGAAAACTAACTCTCACAAGTTGCCCTCTGACTTCGACAGGTGTGGCATGCTGCATATACCCACACACACACACTGAATGAAGTCATTTTAAAAATAAAAAAATTAAAAGTCATTGGGTAACTGTCAACTAGAGACGTGGACATGTGATCTTTACTATGTAGTTCTTTTTTTTTTTTTTTTTTTTTAATGTGGGTTCTGGGATTCGGGTCCACATGCTTGTAAGGTTGTCACTCCACCAGCTAAGCATCTCTTCAGCCCTATAGTTGTTTTCTTGTCCCCCCTCTTTTTGAGACAGTCTCTCTATGTAGTCCTCCTGGCTGTTATAGAGCTCGCTCTGTAGACCAGGTTGGCCTTGAACTAAGAGATCCTGTCCTCTGCCTCCTGAGTGCTGGGATTAAAGGCGTGTACCATTGCACCAGACTTTGCTTTTTGAAAGACAAGTTTGCACTGTATTCCAAAGCTGACCTTGAGTTCTCCGTCATCCTCCTGCCTCAGCCTCCCAACTGCTAGAATAACTATACCTGCTTCAAACACTTTGATGAAGGAGACTGAGGCTGTGTGAAAAAATACTAGTGCTCCTTGGGGATGTGACTTTAGAGCTGAGTCCCATGGGACACTGTGCATGTTAGAGGAGTTGATAGCAGCCTGGTGGATGCTCAAAGACCAGAGAGAGCACCATCATGCAGTAAGGAACTGTCAGGAATGAGGAAGTGTAGGACGAGGCGAGGTCAACTCCAGAGCACATTATTCAGTCATGCAGGGTGTTCAGCAGAAGCATCAGTGGACTGTGGTTCCCAGGCTTCTGTTTCTCGCCCGTCTCAGGCTGTAGAAGCAGCGCAGTTGGCTGAGGACCTGAAGGTGCAGTTGGAGCATGTGCAGACTCGGCTTCGAGAGATCCAGCCCTGCCTAGCAGAGAGCCGGGCTGCCCGCGAGAAAGAGAGCTTCAACCTCAAGAGGGCTCAGGTGTGTGCTGGGGAGGACTAGTGGGTTAGCAGTGTGGGGGACATGCAGGTCCTTAGCCTGGCTTCTGCTGTTCTAGGAGGACATTTCCCGACTGCGGCGAAAACTAGAGAAACAGCGTAAAGTGGAGGTTTATGCGGATGCTGATGAGATCCTGCAGGAGGAATCAAGGAGTACAAGGTGGGATGTGACTGGCTGGTTATGGTGGGGTGTTAGTGTCTGGGGCTTGAAAATAAAATAGGGCAGCAGAAAACACCCATTGTGGACTCAGACAACTGCCAAGCATTTGTTGTATGTAAGCCATATGTCGGAGGAGGGATTACACCTGGACCCTGGCAGTTAAAGTAATTCTGCCATCTTGCTGATGGGTCGGGCATGGTAAGAACCCAGCTAAAGCCTCCAGAGTAGCCCTGGGGATGGGATGGGGAGTTGTGTAGCAGCAGGCTTCCGGGAAGGAATTGTCACCAAAGGTAGACCCAGAGCCTGAGGAATGGAGGGGAGAGCATATGTACAGGGAAAGCCTCAGGTTGAGAGGGAAGCTGTTTTATTTGGGAGCTGGAGGAGCATGTGATGCTTGGGAGCAAACCTGGTGGGGCCTTACACAAGCTACACACACACTTCACCAACAAGCTGCATCCTCAGCCCCATCAAGGGTTTTTAGTCAAGAGAGTGGCCAGATGTGGGGCCAGACGTGGGGCTGGACACGGCTGCAGAAGGGGGTTGTTAGAACATTGAAGTTTCTGAGGCAGAAACTAATGCATAGCTAAGCCTTACACACCAGAGACGAGATCAGCTAAGGTGATGCTAAGGTGAGACTACAGGGCTCAGGGATGGATCACACAAAGATAGAATAGGCAGGACACCAGGGAGGTCCAGGGTTGGGATGTAGGTAGACGAACACTCTATGGATGTTTTCAAGGTGATGAAAACGCAGTGTCTCTGGGGCCTCTTGGGAGGCTGGGAAAGCACTTGAAGCCAAGGGTCAGCTGCAACAGAACTGGAATCCACACTGGACTCTGGTTGCCCATTGAGGGTTTTTACCATGAGAAGGAACAGGGGACATTCTTCTCCCCTTAGGAATCTCAACTTTTAAGTGACAGGCATAAGTGAAGCCTGAGGAGTGGGAGAAATTGCTGATGGGAGTGGGTAGGGAAGGAAGGGAGGGAGCCAAGCCCTGTGTGGGGGACACTCCTGGGACGTGGTGAACCTGGTGGAACAAGAATGGTCAGATCACCTGGTCTCTGGGCCAGTGTAGCGGAGCAGGTGCCAGAGTCAGTGATGAGTCCTTCCCCCATTGGGCCTTCTCAGGGAAGACAGCAGCCTTGAGAGGCTTTCCAGTGTGGACGGCACTGTCAGAGCTTGAGAAACAGTCCTTTGGGGGAATTGAGGTGGCTGGCTGGGACTCCAGATAGACCAGACTCTTGCCATGCAGTGCTCACCCAAGGTAGTGACTGGAACTGAAACAGAGCCTCCTGATGGCAGTTGGGAGAAAGGCCACAGCAGGCCTTGGCACCAGGGGTAGGTCTGACCAGTGTGCAGAGAGCATGGTTCTCACGGTTCTACCCTGTTCAGCAGTGACTGAGCAGGTACAAGAGAAGAGAAGTGACCAGTTGGGGATTTTACCCAAAAAAGCTAATATGGCAAGAGATGTAGTTCAGGCTGGGTCCCTCTCCTGCTACTTTCTAGTTTTTTTGTGGGTTGGTTTTGGTTTTTTGTTTTGTTGGTTAGTTTTATCTTGGTGTGTTTTGGGTATTTTTTTTGTTTGTTTTTAGATTTATTTATTTATTTTATGTGAATACAGTCACTCTCTTCAGACACACCAGAAGAGGGCATCGGATCCCATTACAGATGGTTGTGAGCCACCATGTGGTTGCTGGAATTGAACTCGGGACCTCTGGAAGAGCAGTTAGTGCTCTTAACCACTGAGCCATCTCTCCAGCTCCCACCTTTTTTTTTTTTTTTTTTTTTTTTTGGTTTTGTCTTGTTTTTGAGGAAGGTCTTACTGAGTGACCCAGTCTCCGTCTTCTAAGTGCTGGAGACTACAGGTGTAAGCAACATGGCTACTTCTAATTTTGAAAACTTGTCTCTGAGCCTTTCTCCTCATTCATGCTATGCTGGTTCCCATCTTTAGAAGTTATGGTCAGAATTAGAAGCCTCAACCATTTGGTGGGCTTAGCCTGGAGTCTGGGAACTGTCAGAATTGCTCCAAACTTAATGTGTCTGTTTGGTCTAGGCCCGGTTGACCTGCCCCTGCTGTAACACCCGCAAGAAGGACGCTGTGCTTACCAAGTGCTTCCACGTTTTCTGCTTTGAATGTGTGCGGGGCCGCTATGAGGCCCGCCAGAGGAAGTGTCCCAAATGCAACGCGGCCTTTGGTGCCCACGACTTCCACCGTGTATACATCAGCTGAACCTGAAACTCAGGGGACTTTGAAATACCCATATACTCTAGGGGCTGTGCCCCCAGCTCCCCACTCCCCCAGGGGCAATGGCCCTAACCGCCCTTCCAGACTCCATGAGCCCAGCCCCTCTTGTGCCTAGATGGTTTGGGGCTACTGGTGCATGCAGGAGAGGTGGGATTAACCAAGCTGAGTGCCATCTTTTCCTGAATGTCAAATCTGCAGCCTCGGGGGACTCGCAGGTTCACAACATCCCACTGAAACCTTGGGAGCTGGGAGCTGGCCAAAACCTGTTTCTACTGGGAAGACAGATACATTCTTACCCCTAAAACGGAATTCCTCCACCAGGAAAGGGCTCACTACCTGCCTACACAAGCTCAGATGACCAGGGACCACTTGCTTGGCATTGGGTCCTGGCCTAGGGAGCCTTTCTTCATCTACTTAGCCCCAGACCTGGGCAGGGATTTAGCCTTCCAGTGGAGTTTCCTGGACCCTGGTGTAGCTTTAGTGTTGAAGAAGGTGCACTCTTGGGTGTCTGCCCTATTCAGGGACGCTCTGCAGTTATGGACACTGCCTCCTCATAGTCTGATTCAGGGTCATCAATTTTTTTTAGCCAGACTCTTTGCAATCTCCACTTTGCTCCTTAGCCCACTTTACCTTCCCTAAGGACCTGGCCCCAGCCCTGCTTTCTTTCTTCCTGGTGGTCTTACTTGTGGAGGTGCAGCTTGCCAGGAGGGAAGAGACAATCTAGCACTTCCAGTCATTCCAGGTAGAAGAGCTTTGCCTGTCCTCCAGCTAGCCTGCACTGATACTCCCTGTGGTACCTGCCTAGACAGTCCTGAACACCAGAGACAGGACCCAGTGGAGCTGGGAGGTGATGCTGCAGACAGCTACAGGATCTTTTGAACTCACAGCCTCTGCTCTAGAGGTGTTGTGTATGGGCTGCTAATTGTTATGAATAAATACCCAACCCTAGGCTGCAGAGAACGCCAGTCCTCTTGGTCTAAGTCTTAAGTGCTACACCTGGCAAGCACTTTCCTGGGTTGGTTGAGAGCTGGATACATTTGAGAATCAGTTCCAGCCAACCCAACTACTATTTGGGTTACCAGTAGCAAGCATATCTGCAAAAAACATGTTTACAAGGAGCACCACCCCTCCTTCACAATGGAAAAGCCTTTGATTATGGGCTGACCATGCCCTTGGTGGGCGTTGGCCATTCGGATAACAGCCTTGTGGGTTGCATCCTGGGATATGTAGTCCTTTACCTCTCAGGGCCAAGTTTAACTGTTGTGGCCAAAGGCCTCATTTCAGACCTACTTGCAGGTTTTAACCACCTGTACTCTGCAAACACACAGACCACGACAACTCAGCAGGGTGGCTTTTCATTGTAGCCTACTTGAGCCATTAGCTGGACCCTTGGAAAGCCTTTACTAAACGTGGAGTGTTGTCTCTGAGTTCAGAGGGCTGTCGGCTCTTCCGGTGGCGCTTTCCATGGAAGTCACGCAGGGATTAGCTCCATGGCCGGCGCTAAGCGTGGGTGAGGTGGGCGTGGGAGCAGCAATCATAGCCATGGTTGTGGCCTCGGGCTTAGCAACAGCAGTACCTTCTCTAGGCTCTTCGGCCTTTTCCGAAGTCTTGCCTTCGTGAGGACTCCGGGCCCTTTCTGCTATCTGACCGGGCCTAGTTTCAGTGGGGTCGCAGTGGCTGAACCGAGTTGGACTGGAGACGGAGATGCGGGCTACGGTGACCTCCGGCGTGGAGCTGGCAGCGATGGGAACGCTCGCGGAAGCACGAGTAGGCGCAGGGGAAGCACGAGTAGCGGCAGGAGATGACATCGGGCCACCATGAAAGCCACCCTGGCTGAAGTGCTGGGTGGGAAAGGTGGGGGAAACGCAGGACATTGCATCATAGAGACTAGACAGAGCTAGAAGAACTGAGCTAGTAGTCTTAAGAGGCCTCTGCACTGGGGCATCAGTCAGCTCTCTGGTCCAACATGATCCTCCTAAGTAATGGACACCATTCCCTTAGAGGCGAGTCCTCAAATGGATGGGTTGGGGGTACTCAAATCTCCATGTGGGGTAATAACGCCTAACAGTAACAAAAAGCATACCTTTCCTCATGTCAAGCTCAAGTTGAATGGGCTAAATGTCCCAGGATACCCGTGCCTGGAGCAGTATTGCCATCTTAGCCCCAAAACAAACCATCGGTCTGTCACATGGTGCAGATCTGTCTTAAAAGACTCATAAGCTTTCTTAAGTCAGAGACCCTGAGTCAGAACCCTGCCCTGGCCAACTCTGAACAGGTGATTTCAGTGTTGGATATGATCCTATTTCAGCTGGAGCTAGGGCAACTCCCTTTGAGAGCATTTAATTGGGACTACTTTCAGAACTTACCCTGGGCCTTTGGCTTGCATCATGCTCACTGCCTTCTGATCTCTTCACCTTAACTAGACTTCCCTTTTACTTTGCCTTTCTCTGAGGTGTCTATCCAGAGCCAATGGTACAGGTAAGCTGAACCTGCAGTTCCTTCCCAAGCTCCACTGTTTAAAAAGTGTGAGGGATGGTGCCACTCTCTCTCAGCACTAATCTTCCTCAGGCTTTGGCCTCTGCCCTGTAGCTCTTCTTCCATCGGTCCCTTGTGCTTTAAGAAAGGGGTCCTCAATCTTCCTAATGCTACAACCCTTTAATACAACCCTTGTGCTGTGGTGACCCTAACCATAAAATTATTCTGTTGCTACTTAATAACTGTAATTTTGTTACTGTTATGTATCTGTTTTCCCATCTTAGGCAACCCTTGTGAAGTTTATTTGAACCCCAGCCTGCTCTAAGCCAATCCCCAACTGTTTGACCCTCTAGCCCCACCCCACTCCTGACTTCTATGTAAAGGATTCCTTATTGTTGAGACCCCATCCCCTGTAGTTACTTCCAAGTGTCATCCAGCCTACTGTAGCAGTCATGACCTCAGGCCTTTAAATCAGGTATTGCTCTGGTCCCTCTCTCATTGGAGTTCCTTAGTGTTCCCAGGACTGGGGACCCGGGAACATGAAAAGACAAGTCCCCCTCCCCACCATACCCACCCATATTCCTGGAACAGAAAGGTAAAGAATGACAGCTTATTCTGGGGTTTGGGATAGAGGCACAATAATGTCCAAGGGAGGGCAGGAGGGATGCCTGGTGGGGATAAGGGTGGGCCCTTAAGAGTCCTGAGTCCTCTTCCAGAGGACTTGGGTTCAATTCCCAGCACACAATGGCAACTAACAACCATTTATAATTCCAGTTCTAGGGGATCTGACATCCTTTTATGGCCTCTGCAGGTGCTGCATGTGCACAATGCCCAGGCACATGCAAATGAAACACCCATGCACATTATCTTTACATCCATCTTTCTGCCTTCAGCAAGAGTCTTTAAAAGACAGGCTAAGGCTAGTGTTGATCACAGGCAGCCACTCAATGGCCATGACCAGATTCAGAAGACAGCACTGAAGCCAGCAGGGCATGAGGACTTCCTTGTAGTAGTCCCAACCACAAGGAGAAAAGGCATGGCTAGCATGGAGGTAACCTGAAGACCTCCAGGTCATTCCCACTGTGACCTACTTGCGGTCTTGGGTAAATAGCTGCACTTCCTAGAGCCCCAGCCTGTTCCATGGCAAGAACCTTTGGGCTATCCTGGGGATGGGACAAACCAGGGTACCACTCAAAGAGGACAAGTTGCAGGAGAGGCTGAGCTAGACCCAGGATCCATGAGAACACGGAGAGGTAGCTGCCAGCTCCAAGGACAAGGACGTGGGAGCTTTCCCTGTGTTACAGGGGAGGCTGTGGGTGTTGTGGCCAGAGAAACTACCAAGGAGTCTGCAAAGCTGGGCCCAAGATAACCAGGATTCGAGCCATCAGCAGACCCAGCTCACCAGATTCCTCTCTCACAAGGACTGCGTTTTAAAGCTCTAAACCTATCAACCTTGTACAAGCAAACACCGGACAGGAAGCATAGGGCCCCTGGGCAAAGGCAGACTTTGGACAATACTGAGCTTTTGGGGTCCTAGTTCTGGGAGTGAACAATTTCGCTGTTGGCTGAACAAGTAGAAAGTAAAAACACCTAGGAAATCTTATTCCCTTTATTCTCTTCAACTATTCAACATGACCACAGGTGACACAACACTGTTACTGACACACAACACTCAAAAATAGGACTTCCCTTCACTCCATGGGGACAAGTGAGGTGAGCGGGGCTTCCTTTGTAGGGGCAAAGGCTTCTGGGAGACACCCACTTCAGACTCAGGGTGGGGGAGTCATGATGGTTTCAAACCCTCACCCTGATTCATGATTCACACCCAGTTCCTTTATGAGTTCCTATCTATACTCAACATCAGTTCTAAGTCTCACCGTAAGTGCAGGTCAGCTCCACCTCTCTCCTATGCTTGCACTCTGTTGCCTATGGTTACTGGGCTCTTCCCCAAGGGCACTTCTCGGTCCAGTACAGAGATGATTCCATTGTGCCTTAATTCTGGTGGACCTTTTCCTGAGCCAGTTAGGTCATCCTATGCTGTAGCTGGAACTAAGAGAGGGTTGGCCAAGAGAACAGATCTCACCACAAGGTCTCTGCTCTGCCCCCTTTCCTACTAGGAAGCCCAGGAACCTATCTACATGGTTCATTTAGTGCTGGAGTCAAGAGCATAGCCCCACTGTCTCCAGAACATGAGAGCACCCTATTACATATGCTCCATCTTAGTCCTCCATAGTCTACAGTCAGCCATGACTACACTGACTGCCTCCCCTCCAGCAGTCTTCTGATGACAGAGGTTCAGACCTGTGTCTCAGGAATCTGTTCCTAGTTTTACAAAGGATTTCTCTCTAGTTTCTGCTACCATCTTAGAAGGGGACAAATCAGCTTATACTTAGGAGAGTGTCTACTCCATTTTATACGGATACCCCCTTTATCAACATTTCTGTCAATATACAGGCTCCTCCCAGTCTTCATGGTGCTCTTCTGCCTGGCATTAGGACTCTAGCAAGGCTGTCTCTGTAATAATCTAAGACCTGCCTTTTCTCTCTCCCCAGGAGACCTGGATTTTTTTCCTCCCATTTTCTAGATTTTGGTCCTTTAAACTTTGAGGTTCATCCCTTTGGGGAAAGGATAGATGAAGGGTGACAGGTATCTACCTTTTGAACTTTTAGGTGATGGAATTAGAGGTTTCTTCTCCAGCTTTATAGGAATCCAGGTCACCCTTCTGGGCACAGGATTCCTAAAGAGCCATATGTATCACTTGGAGTCTCCTCTTGCTTCTTTGGACAGTGAGTCACTAATGCTAGCACCAGGCTGAGGACATTCCCTTTGCAACCCAAGTACCAAGGAAAGTCCTCCCCATCTCTAAGGGTCTTTGTTACAGATGGTTCTCACCAAAGTTTTTCTTCAACGCTTTGTATGCCAAGGCTCTCTGCTCCGTCACACAGCTCCAGTCACATGAGCAGGTTTGGCTGGATTAATGAAGTGTCCAGCCTGTAGTGTCTGAGGAGGAGATGGGCCTGGTAGGGGAGTGTTTCTTATCCTTTTACTTCACAAGTTTCTGGCTAAGGAAAGAGAGTCCAACGGGATCAGGTGGAATCAGTCCCTTTCCAGAGCCAAAAACAAATGTGGCCACCCCATCTCAGGGGCATCCAAGTACTGGGGATAGAGAAGGTGGTCAATATCCATAGCCTCTTCAGGGACTCTGGTCCAGTCTGTGCTGTGTCAGAACATCCACCATGTGCAGCCTGGCTTGTCCTGCGGCCTTACACCAAGTTCACACAAAAGGCTGAGGTTTAAGTCATGTGCTGGTAAATCAAAGCTGTCTATACTATTGTCTTGCCGTCCTCATCGCCCACAAGTAGCTCTTGCGGACTTGTAGACATCTAGAGAGGACAAGCACATACAAGCCTTGACTCTCTGAGGGAATTTATTCTTTGGAAGTTGACTAGCAGCAAGTGGCTCTCTCCACTGAGGACAGAATCCGAGGAAACGGGTTGCCACTGCAGTAAGACTTGTGGCAGTTAGCTTCCAGGTAAAACCTGTGAGACCTGAGAATGTGGCAGAGGCCCCTTGCAACCCCAGAGGCCTCTCAGAGTAGACGTTGGGCTGGAGAAAGGCTGGATCTGCCTGTCTGAGGAGAATCCAAACAGCACGAACTGGGATGTGCTTGTACATGGAGCTTAACAAGCTCCCGGGAAAGAGGAGAAACTGACTGGCTTCCATCTGCGGTCTCTTCACCCTGGTTTGCTTCCCTTCAAACAAATGGAACTTCCCCTAGTATCTAAGGTGGTTTCTCAGCATTTTCTCAGTATCCTTACACTTCAGGGGTTTGATACAGCCTTTGAAATGGCTTGTCATTTTTGTTCCTTTCCCATTTGGGGATCTCAGTGTTAAGGAACCATCGTCTTCCTTCCCCTAGTACATACATCACCTAAGGTTTGCCTCATACCCCCAGAGAACCCCCAGTACAAGAGACACTTTTCTTCAACTTGTCTCACCTGAGGATTTGGAAGCATCTGGCCATTCTCCTCCCCATTTTTCTTCTTTTTCTAGTTCTACGGCATTCCTGTACTATATGGCTTCCCTCTGAGCGCTGTCCTCCGTCACGGCTGCCAGGAGGGAATACTGACTGGGAAGACTGTCTCCTCTGTCATCTGAGGGTCACCTCACAAGTCAGTGCCCAGCTGTAGAGCTGAATTCCCTATACCTCCCCCACCCGAGGATTCTGATAAGGGTTTGATACAGTTTCATGGGTTGTCTAGAGACATGTTAGAACCTCTTTCTACACTTAATAGGGCTTTTACCCACTACGGTTTATAAGATTTCTCTGCTACAGACGTAAAGGGCTTTTTTCCTACATATTTATAGGGCTTAATAACCCAGGAGTTTTTCTCTACGCTTATAAGTGGTTTTCACCCACCATCTCTTAGGCTTCTCATCACTGATGCAAACTCACTATTTCTTCCCAGGGTTCTTGCCCCTCTACTTCTCTATGACCTGATGGGGCTGGCCTTCCTTTCCCCATAATTTATCAGGAGAGAGTGGTCCCTGGTCGCCAGACCTACTTCACAGGGAGACACCTGGGTGACAGCTCCTATGGAGAAGGAGGGTTGCAACTTCCGGGAAGCCATCTCCACACTCGGGGCACAGATAGGGCTTTTTCTCGGAAACAGTTTTGGGACTTTCCTCCTCCCCGTGGCTGCTCCTCTTTGGGGGAGTAGAGGTTTCTCCCTCATCTTCCTGGTGTGTGGACAAGGTGGCTGACTCTGAAGGGGGGTCCTCAGGAGTGGGGGCCCTTTCGTGAGTGTGGGTTTCCTGATGTCGTGTAAGAGCTAGTCGATCGAGGAAGGAAGCCCCACAGTCAGAGCAGCTGTAGGGTCTGGCTCCCAAAGGGCTCCTGAGATGCTCCAACAGGACTGAAGAGCTCTTCCCCAGCTCAGAGCTCTTCTGGGATTTCCCGCCTGCATGGACTTTCTGGTGCTGCAGCAGCTCAGAGCTGAGGCCAAAGCTTTTTTTGCATTCTGGGCATTTAAAGGGCTTTGCGCTTAGGAAGGGGCTGGGTCCTGCCCCTTCCCCACGGCCAATCCTACACTCAGGAAACAGAAAGGGCTTTTCATTCCCGTGGGTGAGCTGATGTTGCAGGAGCACAGCCCTATCAAGGAAGCTTTCTCCACAGTGGGAACAAACATAGCACTTAGAAGAGGGTTGACCAAGCCTTTGGCCCACAGCCTCCTGACCCTCAGGCACTTTCAAGGGCTGTCCTGGGGGGTCAGCTCTGCTCTCCGAAGCACCTGGGTGTGAATTGCCTCCAAAGGGGAGCCTGGAAGGCCGGAATTGTTGAGGCTTGGGGGACGGATGTGCTATGAGGCCGTCAGCATTTTTGTAGGGGTTTTCTCCAATATGAATCCTCTGGTGCTGCATGAAGATGCCTTCATCATTGAAGCCCTTTCCACAGACCAGACACTTATGGGGTTTGGCTCCCGGGGGCGGAGTCAGCAGGGCAGGATCTCCAAGCCCTAGCAAACTGTCACCCTGAGCTCTCCGGGCCGGTGTCTTGCCTCTCTCATGGATCACGCGGTGCTGCTCCAGCTCGTGAGCCTCCAGAAAGGCCTTGCCGCAGTCAGAAACACACAAAGAGGTTCTCGTCCATGTGCGTGCGGACGTGCGTGATGAGGTTGGAGCTCTGGCTGAAGCTCTTGCCACACTCGGGGCACTTGTAGGGCTTCTCGCCCGTGTGCGTGCGGCGGTGCTGGATGAGGTGTGAGCTGCGAATGAAGCTCTTGCCACAGTCAGAGCACTTATAGGGCTTCTCACCGGTGTGAATCCGCTGGTGGCGGATGAGGGTCGAGCTCATGATGAAGCTTTTGCCGCAGTCGGCGCAGATGTACGGCCTCTCCCCACGGTGGATCCGCTGGTGGTTGATGAGGTTAGAGCTGACACTGAAGCTCTTGCCACACTCGGGGCACTTGTAGGGCCTCTCACCCGTGTGCGTGCGCTGATGGCGCAGCAGCGTGGCGCTCAGCGTGAAGGTCTTGCCACAGACGGGGCACTTGAAGGGGTCCTCGCGTAAATGTGTCCGCTGGTGCTTGATGAGCGTGGAGCTGTGGCCAAAACTCTTGCCACACTCCAGGCACTCGTAGGGCTTCTCCCCAGTGTGCGTGCGCTGGTGCTGCGTTAGCTCGGAGCTCTGGATGAAGCTCTTGCCGCACTCGGTGCAGCGATAGGGCTTCTCTCCTGCATGGATCTTCTGGTGCTTGAGCAGGTTGTGATTCTGGCCAAAGCGCTTGCCGCACTCTGGGCACTTGTAGGGCTTTTCCCCAGTGTGTGTGGCCTGGTGCTGGATGAGGTCCGAGCTGCGGTAGAAAGCACGTCGGCACTCACCACACTTGTAGGGCTTCTCACCGGTGTGGGACCGCTGGTGCTTGATGAGGTTGGTGCTTTGTGTGAAGGCTTTCTCGCACTCCGTGCACTTGTAGGGCTTCTCCCCAGTGTGTGTGCGCTGGTGTTGGACTAGATTGGAGCTCCAGCTAAAGCACTTGCCACAGTCGGGGCACTTGTAAGGCTTCTCGCCCGTGTGTGTGCGCTGGTGCTGCACCAGGTGCGAGCTCTGCGTGAAGCTCTTGCCACACTCTGAGCACGTGTTGGGCCGTTCACCCGTGTGGATTCGCTGGTGCCGCAGCAGTTTGGACCACTGGCTAAAGCTCTTGCCACACTCGTTGCAGATGTATGGCTTCTCAGCCCCAGATGGGCGTCCCTGCACCAGTTCCCGCAGGCTGGGTTCACTGGCTACAGGTGTGCTGTTCCAGGTGGTGAGGGTTCCCCACTGCCAATTGGTCTCACAGGCCTTGGTCCACTCAGATGGGGAAGGGACTACCTCAGGGCCTGATGGGTCCATAGGGGTCTGGTGATCTAAGGGGTTGGAAGAACCCAGTGGGGTTGGGGAATCCTGAGGGGCTGAGGCATCCTGGGAGGGGCTCTCCAGGGGCATCTCTGATGGGTCCTTGGATTCTGGACTCTGAGCTGGATCTCCCAAGATGATCTCCTCCCCAGAACTTTCCTGCTGAGGGCTCTCCTCTTCGTTCCCACTTTCAGCACCTACAGACAGAAAGGGAGTCTCCAGGCCCAATCTCCTTTCAGAACATGGGGTCTGTTCTCTCTTCCCTCCCCTGTGACTGCCCAGAGTTTGGGGCCCTCCCTGAGCCAGGGCCACAGTCCCTTGTGCCCCTCACCTCTATGCACATTGTCCTGGCTTTCTTCAGGACCCTGCAGATCTGGGCCCCACAGCACCGTCTCAGGCTCCATCCCAGAGCTGCAGACTGTGAGAGTCCCAGGGTCTCTGGTGGGAAGAGATGGGTACACAACGCAACCTGGTTTTGTGCTCTTGTGTGACTCCCAGGGACCTGCCACTCATTTCTCTGGCACCATTTCTCATTAAAACCCCTTAGCCCCAAAGGCCTGATTCCAAATACTGCAAATGAAGCGACTCACTGAATGTAGAGTCAATTAAAAGCTCATCAGTCATAACCCTTTATCCCCACGCTGAAGGCTGGAGCACCATCCAACACTCAGAGGGGAGGCAGGCTTTCACCCCACACATCTGATGCCCAGAGGCCCTGAAACGTGTTATTTGGTAAATCAGAGGAAGCTCATTAAGACTCCAATTTTCTTCCTTTATGGGACTGCTAATTGAGAGCAATAAACTCTTCCCTTATGAGCCCCAGAGAGAACAGAGACTGACACTTTTTAAGGGGTTAAAAGAAAGTTTCCCTGAAGGAACAGCTACTCACAAAGAGTGGGGGCCCTTTGCCATTACCCAAGTACAGAAAGAGGATAGCCTATGGGTGGGAAGGAGTCTGAGGTCAGGAGCTCCTACAGGAGACTTAAGCAAGGGAAAGAGAGGATTAGGGAGGCCTGACTTGGTGACCTACTTGGGAGATAGAAACTGGAAGATCAGAAGTTCAAGGTCAGTCCCAGCTACGTGAGACCTTGTCTCAAACAAAATGAAGGAGAAAGGAGGGGAGGGAGCCAGTGTGTGGAGGACACAGGTGACTACCAAGGGTGGTCTTTCGTTCATGGCCTGAGACACTCAGGAGTCATTTGTCCATTTTACAAATTAGTAAGTGGACACTGAGGGAGATGTCCCAAGGCTCCACGGTGGGAAGTAACAGAGCTAAGATTGAGTGTTCTGTGTTTGGCTTGCCCTGTGGCATGTGGTGACCTTGACAGTCACACAAGACTCATACTTGTGGGCTCCCGGCAGGAGACTGGAAGGAAAACTCCGGAGGCTGAGGATGGGCTGGAGTTCAGGGAAGCCCAATTCCCCCACTTGTAAAAGCTAGACCCAGTGAGGAGGTCTGAGATGCTATGTCTCCGAGCTCTAGGTACTGATGTCCCCAAAGCCATCCAGACCCATCTGGGGATCCATTGTGCCTTATTCTTTTTGTTGATGCTTCATCACAAGCCTAGGACAGGTACCCAGTAGAAACTTTGCTGGATGACTGAATGAGCTAGACACCCTTGCTCCTGGAAAGCCTATCTGGTTCAATTCTTTTAAGATTAGTTTGCAAATTAATGACAGAAAAGGGCCGAAAGTTCAGAGTGAGCCCCCAGGGAAAGGAATCGTATCTGTCGCTCAAAATCCCAGGATGATTTCCAGGAGAAGGAACAGGGTCACAGAAGCAAACAGCAGAAGGGCGATCACATCTAATGGAATCCCTGGAATAGCCTACCCTTGGGGTGAAAGTGTGCATAGGTACTTTGTGCACAGGGACAAAGGGCAGAGCTCACCAGGAGGAAGCCTGCTGACCCCTGCTAATGCAGCAGAGACATAAGTCAGAGTAAAAGAAGAAAATAAATTTCACCTTCACAGCCATCCCCATTTCTAAGTGTTTTAGGGGAGATGGGGGCCACTGGAGGGCGGGGCGGAGAAAGATACCCTGCTAAGCTGAGGAGGACAGGTAGGAGCTTAGATACTTGGACTAAGAAACTTAAAACTCAAGGGCCTACTGTAGAAGGGAAGGAGTTAATAACAGGGCCACATGCAAGAAGTAGCAAAGACTGGAGAGCGACTACTACTGAGAACCAGCCCAGGCCCAAGAGCGCCAGCCTCCCGCCCGGGACGACCCCCAGAGGACCGAGGCGGGAAGGACGGCCGAAGTCGGCTGCCTTCCCGCGGAGGTGCGCGCCGTCCAGGGTGACCCTGACCAGGAGGCAGCGGGACCGCCCTCGACGCCGCCCCCCGCACCCGGGCGGACCAGGACTTGAGCGCCTCTGGCTGGGAGCACCCACCCTGTTCCCCGCTCCCAAAGCCCAGCCGAGCCGCCGGCGTTCCCTCCTTGCCGCGGACGCCCAGGCGGCCGCCTCCGGCAGAGCGGTGGCCGCCTCGCCGCCCCCGGCCGGACTCGCTCTCCGGGCGCGCGCGCCTCCCCTCCCCCACGGCGGCCCTCGCGCGGTTCCCACAATCCCCCGGCCGCCGCCCCCCGCTGCCCCGGCCGGGCCTGCGCCCCTCGCCCGTCGCCGCCTCCTTGGCCCTATTGTTCCCCGGCGGCTGTCCCGGGCCTCCAGGCCACCCCAGGAACCCAGGCGGCCCCAACTCACGGCTCTGGGGTCTGGGAAAAGCCGAAAGGCAGAGGCCAGCCCCAGGGGACTTAACCCCTTAAGTGCCCTGCCTCGGGGGACGGGCTGGATGCCGGGAACTCTGGGGTCCTTCTCAAGGGGTGATTCCAGGCTGAGGACCCGGGGACCAGTTCAGGGTGACTGGGACGGAGCAGGAAGTGACCCCAGCTTCCCGGGCCCCTCTAGCCTGGAGTCAGAACATCAGCTCTATGGGATTTAACCCTTTGCCTCCCACAGCCTGGGAAAAAACCGGGGGGGGGGGGATAGAAGCAAGGAGGTGGTTGATGACGCCCCTCTCCCTGTGTCTAGTAGGATCAAGGAAGATCAGCTTTTGGGGGAGCTCAGAGGCCGGCGAAGGTCTCCGGATTTCTGGCCATACTTTCTCTCCAAAGGCTCTGCCAGCCGCCCAGTTAAGCTGATGTCAGATTCGGCCGCCGCAGGTCCCTTGAGATCCGCCTTTGTTTGGACTCACCCTGGATTGGGGCTGGTATGCTTGATTTGGTGATTAGGGGGTGAAAGCAAAGGTTGGGTGGGCATACCCAGCGGTAATAGCAGAAGCTGCTGGGCCAAGGCTACCCTGCACTACATGACCCTCTTACCTACTTCTCACCCCCACCGGTCAGGTCTCCTTGGAGGAAGAAGCTAACGTCCTGGGTGGCAGCAGACAAGCCAGTGTAGGGTTCCTGGCCAAGGTAGGCAAGCATTTTTCCCAGCACCTCCGGGTAAGGTACACAGTTCACTGCAGGGCAATCCTTCCAAAAACTTAGGAAGCTAGAAGTAGCGGTGAATTCCTGTAATTCCATTGCTTGGGAGACAGAGGCAGGAGGACCAGAAAGTTCGAAATACTCGTGGCCCACATAGATCCAGGCTAGCCAGGGTTACCTATCGAGATCCTGTTTCTAAACAAACAAGGAAGCCTGCAGGACTCCCCAGTTTTTCCAGCTTGAGTCTTCTTTTCTCCTCACCACAATCCTGAGAAAGGACTCAGTCACCCCTGTTTACAGGCAAGGCAACCAAAGCACTAGACGTGAGGTAAAATGTGAGGCTACATTTCTAAATGAGCCCAGGTGTGAGGAGACTAGAGTTGAACAACAATTGAACATTCTATCCTCAAAAAGTTCTCCTAGTAGCTAAGCACACTATCTGTTATCTTCAGCCATTTAGTAGGCTGAGGCAGGAGAATCAAGAGTTGGACTTCAAGATCAGCCTAGGATGCACAATAGGACCCATTTCAAACCATAAATAAATTCCAAGCCCTGTATGGGAGTGAATAGCTGTGACTCTCCCTAGTTCTCTGGAGGCTGACACAGGAGAATCACCATGAATTAAGACCAACCTAGATGAACATATACTGGCTGGGCCAAGCCCCCATCCTCAACATACATAGCAGATGTGTAGCTCGGTCTTCATGTGGGTCTTCTACAACTGGAGCAGGACTCTAAAGCTTTTGCCCGCCTGTGGATCTTGTTCCCCTAACTGGACTGCCTTGTCTGGCCTCAGTGGGAGAAGATCACCTAGCCACGCTTGATGTGTCAGGGTAGGGGCATACAGGGGGAGGCTCCACCCTCTCAGAGGAGAAGGGAATGGGGATAGGGGCAGGACTGGGAGGGGAGGGTATCCATCAGGATGTAAAGTCAATAAAGAAATTAATGGGGGGAAAAGACCAACCTAGGCTACACAGTGAGGCTACGCTGTGTTAAAACACCAATAAATAAATATTGACCCGTGATAGTGAATAACATGTTCAAAATTTAAAGACTGCTGTACTTAACAAATCCATGAGAAGACTGCTTCAGTTCGTAAAACTGCTAGTTTGTGAAATGTACCCTGGCAGCAAACTTGCCCAAGATAAGGACTTCCCTGAACAGTTGAGCTAATCTTAAGAAACTGCCTCTATTGTCCTTGCAAGACAATGGGTCCTGGGAACTAACCATTAGTTTTGTTCTTAAAAAAAAAAAAAAAAAAAAAGTACAAAAACCAAAACTGCTTGCTTCCTAGAAAGAAGCTGAGGCACCTGCAGGGATATCTTTGGTACAAGTTTAGACACTGCTACAAAAAGCAAGGTGTGCAGTTAAACCTAACCCTGGCCTGATCCCCCAAAGCCTAACTTTTTATACTGTGGGGTTTTTTTCCTTTATAAACTCTATATTAACAATAAATCTGGACCATAGGCAGAAAATTCTGGGTTCTGGTATGGTCACAGGCAGTAATTTTTAATAAAGCCTCTTATTTAAAAAAAAAATTTAGGGGGCTGGAGAAATGACTCAGCAGAGCACTGACTGCTCTTCCAGAGGTCCTGAGTTCAATTCCCAGTAACCACATGGTGGCTCACAACCATCTGTAATAGGATCCAATATGATCTTATGCTGTGTCTGAGGTCAGCAACAGTGTACTCATATACATAAAAATAAATAAGTTTTAAAAATTTATTGATTGGTGAATCTCTGAAAGACCCCAGACCCACAACAGATTCTGTGTGTGTGTGTGTGTGTGTGTGTGTGTGTGAGTACATGTGCATGTACATACATGTGTATGTGCACATACAAAGAAATCATAAGAACCTGGAAAGGACTATCTGACCAGGGCCATGATGGGAAAGCAAAGGCTGGAACAACCCTAGTATCAGAATTACAAAGGGATAAAGTCCTCTAGGATCTGGGGTTAGAGTGTGGCTTCAGGCTTCCCAGTGCCGGCTCCCTTAACCCCCTTATCCCTTCAGAGCATCTCTAAGTTATCTCAGCTTCTGGCAGTTCCCTCAACTCCTCCCACACAGTCAGGCCTTTGCAGGGCTTGGTCCCCTACCTCCTTTGTTCCTCATACCCTGTGACAGGGAACTTAAACTATGCTGTCTCTTACAGGTCACTCTACTACGTACTAATATCATCTTTGCTTGAGCAGGTGTTTGTCTTTTGTGTTCTTTGTGTTTCCTGCTGTTGTTGGACCCCTAAGGGCCCAAAACAACTGTACTCAGTTTGTTGAGTAGACTGCAAAAGCTGGGCCCAACCTGGGGCAGGGAAAACCAGGAGAGCTGCTGGCTGGAGGTACAGAGCAGAGGCTGATTAGGCCAGCCAAGGTTCTGCCTGTTTGCTTTCTGTTTTAGCTGGGCCAATTGCTACTACATTCAACAATCAGTACAAGGTGTAGTATTTGTGCCTGTATTCTTAGCAAAAGCAGGAAGCTGAGGCAAGAGGATCACTTGAGTCTAGAAGTTTGAGATCACTTTGGGCAATCGCAGAAGAATTGGACAATCTCAAAAGATTCACATCTGAGTTCCCTGCTTCAGTGGAGAATCCAAAGATTGTAACTGAATAAAAATGAGGAAATGCCCTTTCCGAGGTATGGCTGGGGAGAAGGTTTTTATTGTAGATATGAGGTAGAGTACAGCCAGAGGCATCTGGAAGAATCCAGAGCAGGGAGAGAAAGCAGTAGACTGAACTGGGTCCACGAGAGGAGAGGCAGGTGGGGGAAAGCAAGAGCTGAAGAGAAGATGGGGGCAAGAGAGCTAAGGGAGATCAAAGAGGACAAGAGCCCTGTGGCTGAGAGCTGGGGGAAGGGAAGGGAAGGGAACCCCTGGGCTCCACAGGCTTAGGGTAGGGAGCAGGGAGGGGGACAACAGAGGGAGCCCCAGGGTAGGTTTGGGACCTGACAGTAACAATATATGCAATATGCTCACTTGTCACACACTGGCTGGACACAAAAGCTTCCTTCCTTACAAGGTGCTCCAGCCTGGTCACTCCTGTTCAGTCCTGAAGCTGAGCCATGGTTTCACTCATAAATGCCCTTCCCTGCTGATTTAACTCTAGAGGTTTCTTTCATCTGGGGTCCCCCAAGTTCAGAGTAAGAAGTACAAGGGACAGGAGATGGGCGTCTTCTGCTGCCCTTATGTTTGTTTGTTTCTTTAGGCTTTTGAAATAGGATCCCTTTGGTAGCTCTGGCTGGCCTTGAACTATGGAGATCAGACTGACCTCAAAGTCACAGGGACCCACCTGCCTGTTTCTCCCAAGTGTCGAATTAAAGGCACATGCCACTCTGCCTGGCCATGGTTACACTTGTTGACTACTGTGTGTTGATGCTCCTCCTGGTGTTTGCACAGTGGCTTCTTGGACCTCCCCAACCTTCTGATGAGAAAGCCACTGGCTGGCACACAATACAATTAGACTGAAACCAAGGCCCCGTGGCTCCGAACCATTATTCTTGGATGGGTTCAAGTATGCCTGGGTTAAGTGTGTCTGCCCCCCCCCCCCCATTCTCTCCCACTCTGATCCAGAACTCAGAGCAAGGCACTGGAGAGGACGGAAACAGTCCAGCAGGCCAAACCTTCCCCAGGATAGTGAGAGTGAGGAGGGCCTGTTCCTAGGGAGGTGGATGATGCACTGACCATAGACAAAACTGTCTTCTCTGTGTGTGACCCTGGCAGGGGGACTTTGGGAAGGATAAAAGTGACCCTTCCCCTTTTAGGAACAAACCCCTGACCATGTTTCAGAACTGACTCACCATTCTTCCACAGGGCCTGTCAATACTGGAGCTCATGCCCACCCACGTGCCAGGTTGCTGTGGAGTCATGAGGTACCTGAGTGAACTTGGTCCATGTCTCTGCACTGCAAGGCCACAGATTCCACTGCTTGTTTTTGGGAGGAGGATGAGCCTTAGTAGCCAAGGGGTGGGCAGCTCAATGACATAATGCTAGTCTGAGCATGTGGCAAGAATTAGTTTGCTTTCCCAGAAGAGGCCATCGGTGCTATACAGTTAGAATTCACAAACCTTGCCCTGTAAGCAGGAGAGCAGGGAGCCTCCAGACTATATCCGGAGGACTTGTGGATCTGTAATCATATAGTCAATCCCTCTGCTCCTCTGAAGTAGGCACCATAGAGGGCAGGCTATAAAGGGCAAGGGTCCAAGCGGAGGGAGACCAATGCTGTTTGCCCCAGGGTTGCTGCCTCATTGCAAGGCCGGTGGTCTCCTGGAGTTGCCACTGAGGAAGGATGGGCCCTCCCTGCCTGGAGATTTGTGTGCTCAATGAGGTATGCTAGGAGCTTCTTCTCAGAATATGATGCCCAAATAAGGAATCTTCTACACCCAGCCAGGCTTCCAGGACCAATCACTTCTTTTATCAGGAACCTGCAGTGGAGCTGGGTATAATGGCGAATGCCTTCCATCCCAATGCTGGACGCAGAGATGATCCTGGCAAGTTTGAGCTTAGCCCAGTCTACATAGTGAGTTCCAAGTCGGCCAAGGCTACACAGAAAGACCATGTCTCAGAAGAAGCCTGTCATGGCTCCTGGCCCGTATACTGGTCCCCAAGGCTCACCCGAGGCTTTTCCTTCTGTACTCCAGTGTGATCAGTTCCAAAACCAACATTAACTACCAAACCCTCGAATCTCCCAGAATTGTTCCTATTCTTCACGGGCAACACATTTCAGAATCATCTACTCTGTTTCCCTACACCAGACCCAGCCATTCCGCGGCTACAGGCCTGGCTGACCTCTGCCTGCACTCCTTAGCCTGTCCATATTTGGGTCCCTCCTGCTGAGTCTGCACCGCTCCTCCATCCCCTGCCCTAGGCCACTGAAACCCTCAGACCATCTCCGTGCTCCATTGTTATCCACAGCGGAAAAATTAGGGGAAGGGGCTATAGGGGTTTTGTGTTTTTTTTGTTTTTTGAGCCCATAAATTGTCCTCTCATACAGAGCCCCTGCCTTCCTAGGAAACTCCCCCCCTATGTAGACTAGGCCTGGCTCTAGAACTCCAGAGATACTGCCTCGCCCATCTTGCCTCCCATGTGTTGAGATGTAAAGGCATGAACCACCATATCCAGCTACTTAATTATTTTGGTTTTTGTTTGAAGCTGGTTGGGCAGAATGACATTGAACTAACAACCTTGACCCAGCTTTGCCAGGGCTGGGACTTCAGGTATGAGCCACTCTACACAGAACAATTTTTTAAAAGTCAAAACAATCTTGAGCTACAGAAAAGCCATATTGATCAAATGCACAGAAGTATAGTATTAACTAAGAGTAAATATGAGCAAAATCAAACTTAGGTTCTATTTTGCAATGTTCACACTAAAGTATCAAAAATAATTTGAATCACCATTTTGAAGCTTTTCTAATTGCAAAATGACAAGGCTGGGGCTAAAAGCCTTGTCTTGGACTAATTTGTAGGACCTTTTTCACAAAAGGGCTCGTAGGTTCTTGCAAACAATAGTTGTTTCTTTTTTTTTTTTTTTTTTTTTGGTTTTTCGAGACAGGGTTTCTCTGTGTAGCCCGGGCTGTCCTGGAACTTACTCTGTAGACCAGGCTGGCCTCTAACTCAGAAATCGCCTGCCTCTGCCTCCCAAGTGCTGGGATTAAAGGCGTGCGCCACCACGCCCGGCGCAATAGTTGTTTCTGAGGAGGAAGGATTGGAGAGCGTAGGTACAAAGTTTTTTAAATTTTATTTTTATTTTATGTGCCTTGGTATTTTGTCTGTATTATGTCTGGGTGAGAGTGTCGGATCCCCTGGAATTGGAGTTACAGGCAGTGGTGAGCTGCCATATCAGTGGTGGGAATTGAACCTGGGTCCTCTGGAAGAGCAGCCAGAACTCTCAACTGCTGAGCCATCTCTCCAGCCTTACATAAGAGATTTAATCTGTAAATCTGTATTTGGTGTGATGGTTTCTAATTAGAAAAATATGTTTCAAATGCTAGTTTTTCAAGTACACATTTAAGAAGAGAGATTGTGGGATAAAACAATTAAAACGTGTTTTTTTTCATTTCTAGTCATCCAGGGTGGCATACTCCAGTAATCCCAGCACACTAGATACAGGAAGACAAAGAGTTTGAGACTAGCCACGCTGAGGTAGATTACATCTTTAATCCCAGGGTTTGGGAGGCAGAGGCAGGCTGATCTCTGAGTTCAAGGCCAGCCTGGTCTACAGAGAGGAAGCCGGGCTGGGGGCACGGGGTGGGGGTGGGGCTGGATTGAGGCCCACTTGGCCCACATAGAACGACTGTAAAACACAAAACCAAGAGTGCTGAGTGTTGCTCCGTGGCGGTCATGTGACTGGCAGCTTGCCTGCCTGTCTGCACAGGGCTCTCCTCTCCTAGTCTCTCTCACATGGCACCAAACACTGATCCCCAGCCCAGCAGAACTGCCCTACTCCTGGGCCATTAACTGCGTCATGTCTCCTCCAGAATCCTTCTCTTTCTTTGTATTTAGGCCTCTCTTCAGAGCACTGTGTCAATCCCAGTCACCTGGTATTAACTCACACGGATCGAACACGCTGCATTCACAGAACACGTTCATGAAGCCATCTGTTTCTTTGAGGCCTTCCCACAGTCCATGTTAACACCTTGTCTTATTTATGAGGACGTGGATTCAGATGGAGAAGGCCATGTTCTGAACCACGGAGTAACCGTAACCCATTGGCATCTTCAGAAGTTAACTCCAAACCCAGGGTCCCCTGCCTCCAACTCTCCCCACCCTTTTCTTTTTGAGATAGGATCTCAGGTATCTCAGGCTGGTCTGAAACTCACTGTATAGCCAAAAATGACCTGGCCTCCTGATTGTCTTGCTCTCATCTCTCATGCCCGGACTATACAGGTATGTGCCACCACACACAGCTCCCACTTTTACAGCACAGTTGAATCGTGCGTCTTTGATGACGCCTTCCCTGACGACAGTGCCGCCTTCAGTCTTGTCATTGCCCCGGCTGACTGCAGAGCTCCAGCACATTGCCACATTCATCTGCACTATTAATTACATTTTCTAATACTTAACTAATTTTTCTTAAACAAAAGAGTTGTTTTTGAAGCAGGACATGGTGACGCATGCCTCTAATCCTGACGTTCAGGAGGCCATCCTGGGCCACACACACTAAGCCCCCATTTAAAAAAAAAAAAAAAAGGAAAAGGGGAGGAGACACAAATGTGAGAAGAAAACTCAGTATTAGTATGATAAATAAGAAACTGCTTATTCTAAACTATAATTAGACAAACGTCGAGGAGGCCAAGCTTAGGAATAGTTTAGAACACTGGGACTCCACTGGGTTTATACTTACAAACCCTCCCCTCTCCTTCCAATAATGTACTGGGCAGCCTAGATCCACTACCTTAATGAACTATGCACAGACCCCCCTCCATCCAACGTTCCTAGGAAGCTCAGGACTCCCTGGATCCCCACCTGAGTCAGCACACATACACCTTCTCTGAACAATAGTATACGTTTCCCTGACCCTTTCAACAATCCAATTTAGACAGTTTCTATTCCAGTATATTCTCAACATCTCCAGGTATGAGAATACAAGAGCTGATCTGGCCTGAACTGGTTCTGGGATCATGAACAGTAAGACAAAACTGTATACTTAAACTTTTACAGAGAATCCCAAACTTACCCTCTTATGCCTATGCATAATTGGGAAATCATAGGAGTAAAATCAGATGCATTATGGGAAGGGACTTTGTACAGTAGAAAAATTATCAGTGACCTAATTAAAACGAGAATCACCAGAACTATGCCCCTAGGAACCAAACTCCTCTTCCTCTTCAAGCCCATAAGAGAAAACCCTGAACAGTATAAGAAGGCTGGGTGCCCTAATTCGTGTTGTCTGTTGTCAGCCTGCCAGAGCCCTCTCTGATCCGTCCTGTTGCTTTGCTCTCAGTAAAGTTATCCTGCTACTTTGCACGTCTATGAGTCCTTATTTTTAGTTTTATGGCTAAGAGACCAAGCACCTGGAAATGCCTGATCTTGACCACTGGCTCAGTTTTTAGGTAGGGTGTTTACCTAGCATGCCGGAGACATTGGGTTTGAGCCTCAGTGTTTGGTAAAAGGGGTGTGAAGTACACACTTGGAATCCAGGTACTGAGGGGTAGAGGCAGGAGGATCAGAAGTTCAAAGTCATCCTCAACTGTAAGCCTGAGTGTGGTGGTGCACATCTTTCATCCTAGCACTTGAGAGGCAGAGGCAAGCAGAACTTCTAGAAATGAGTTCCAGGCCAGACTGATCTACATATCGGGTTCCAGGCTAGCCAGGGCTACATAGTGAGACCTTGCCTGAAAACAAAACAATAACAACAAAACCTTAATACATCCTTGGCTATAGAGTGAATTTAAGGCCAGTATGGGCTACAAGCAGGAAGAGGAGGAAAGGGAGGAGGAGAAGGAAGAGAAAGAAAAACACCACCTCCTCACCCAAATCAAGCTGTCTCACAATTCCCCTGATCATCCTTGACTTATTTCCGCCTCTGGGCTGTGACCAGCGCTGTCTTGGGCCTTCACTAGTGTGTAATCCTGCAGGCTTATACTTTCATTTCTTCTGGGTAGATAGTAGCAACAGGGTTGCAGAGTCCTGTGGTAATTCTGAAACTTTCTTAGGAACTTTTTTTTTTTAGACAGTGTTGCAGTAAATCTCCAACCCAAACAAGCCCAGTCAAAGAAAACACAACTCAGCCGGCCTCGAACTCAGAAATCCACCTGCCTCTGCCTCCCAAGTGCTGGGATTAAAGGTGTGTGCCACCACTACCCGGCTCTTAGGAACTTTTAAGTTGAGACTCCTTCAAAAGAAGGGAGGAAGGAGCAGCTGGAGAAATAGCTCAGTGGTTAAGAGCACTTGCTGTCAGATATAAAGAGCCCATACTATTATTACAGAGGACCTGGGTTCTCTTCAATTCCAGGAGCAGACATGGGTGGCTTACAAACATCTGTAACTCTGGTTTCAGGGGATCCAACACCCTATTCTGGCTGCCTCAGGCACTAAAGGCACATGTGGTGCACAGACATGCATGCAGGCAAAACCCTGTGCACATAAAATACAAAGTAAATTGGAAAGGTACAAGCAGGAAAGAAAGGAAAGAAAACTAGACATCATAAAGGAGTATGTATGCCACAGGAAATTATCAAGAAAATAAAAACAGTTTACAGAACGAGAGGAAATGTAAGCAAGTCAAGTATCTAACATAGTCCAAGTGTCGACGTTCTACGAAGCAGTTACAACTGAACAGCTACAGATGGTGACTCAGCTAGAACACAGGCAAAGGATTTGCATGGGCCTTTCTGTCATGGCTGACAGGCTGTGAGAAAACGCTCAGTGTCGTTCATCAATAGAAAAATTCAAATAAAAACCCTGAGGGATGCTTATACCAAAAATAAGAGGGTTTTTTTTTTTTTTTTTTTTTTTTTTTTTTTTTGGTTTTTTCGAGACAGGGTTTTTCTGTGTAGCCCTGGCTGTCCTGGAACTCACTCTGTAGACCAGGCCAGCCTCGAACTCAGAAATCCACCTGCCTCTGCCTCCCAAGTGCTGGGATTAAAGGCATGCACCACCACCACCCGGCAAAAAATAAGAGTTTAAAAGACTGAAAAGAAAGAAGTCCTGCTGGGAGTTCAGTTGGCATAGTCCTTGCCTGGCATGTAAACAGCCCTAAATTCACTTCCCGGCTCTGTATAGACGAAGTTTGGAAACACACACCTCTAATCTCAGAACTCCAGAGGTGCAGGCTGATCAGAAGTTCAAGGGCATTCTGAGCTGTGTAATGAGTTTGAGGCCTGTCTTGGCCGTCCCAGGGCAGCTTCTGTTCAGGGATCCAAGGAGGAAAAGTGGGCATACATTCACACACACTTGGTGGATGAAGCAAGGCTGCAACAATTTTATTTTTTCTCTTAGTCCTTTTATACCAAAGACAAAAATCCTCTGTGTAAGAAAAAATGATCACCTCATAGTCACACGTTACATATTCTCCAAAAAACAATCACCAAAAAACAGATTAAAATCCTTATACAAAGGAAAATTACATGATTATTGATTATATATATTTTTGTGAAACCCACACCTAATTGAAAGTTTCCCATCTATCTTTCTTTCCACAAATTCATCCTAACCCCAAGGCAATAACTGTTTTGTCATTGATTAACAAGGTTAGGCAAGCCAGTCTATCTATCGTAGCTAGTTTTTCCTATGCTAGCTGACAACAGTTTGTATTTACCAACAAACAAATCATTTATTTATCTTATGTCTTATTGTTTGAAACATTTTTTTTTTTTTGCTAATCTGGCCAATCATCTCTTCTTGATCTTATTCTCATAATAGGATCACTATACTTTCTTCATAACCCTGTCCTTTCATGGTCACTGAAGTCCGTGAGCACATCCTTGGGTCACAAGGTCAGGGGACTCAGACCCACCCTAGAATGAGTGTTTTCTTTGATCATTAATCTGTCTCAAACCTATTTTCTTCCCCAGCGGTACAACTATGTGCTTGTACTGCATGAGAGCCCACTGTGTGCCTTCTCCGGCCTATGCAGCCCTACAAGGAGGGGACACATTCTACTCTTGGTTCTGACCTTGTTATATTTTCCTGGTAAAACAATCTCAACCATCTCCTTAATCATTCTTATCAACTACCTTAACTTCCTAAAATTATTTAAATCAAATCAAGAATTTTATATAATCATTAATTCATCTAAATAATACTATTGTATGGAATTTTGTCTTCATGTTGATCTGCAGGAAAATTGCCCAACAGACTGGGCTGTCTCCCAGGAAGCAATCACACAAGACTATAGGCAGTGAGGGTCTCCCCTCGCCCATTCACACTTAAGGTAGTGGAAAAGAAAGGTTATTAGGATATGGGGGAAGTAGACTTGTTTAGTTCTTTGAAGCAAATCCAGTCTACATTGACAGGAAATTAGCAATTCAGTTTACATGTCAACAGCAGCAGCAAATACCAGCAGCACTTGCAAATACCATCAGGATATCACCAGTCCAATTCAGCAAACATGAATCAACAGTAGCACGACCCAGCAGAAACAACCAGGCCTCTGCCAAGTCAGCAGGAGTCAGCAGGAGCGACCAGGCCCAGCAGGGATACCAGAGGAAGTTCTCTGCTGTGCCTCTCCCAACAAAGTGAAGATCAGCAAAGATGAAGATTCAGAAACTCAAGACCAACGATATGTTGCAAAGCTAGCTATGTGAGCATCCAGTCACTGCCTACTTAGTCCTATTTATACACCCTCCAACAGGTTTTGCCTCAGCAAAATACCACATGAGTCTGTCTCATCAGCTGACCTCACTCCCAATATGCCTGAGTCCCAGGAAGTGACAAGAAGCCACCAGAACACCACCAGAAGTTTTTTGGTGTGTTTCTATGAAATCATGATACACGATGACCACTAAGGAATGGCAAGGTGTACCAGTACTATTCAATGTCATCCTCCGTCTGTTAAGTCCTTCTTAACATCATGTGTCCTTCACAAGTTTGCTTTAACAAAACATCCTTTCACCTGTGTCTGCTTCAGGAAAACCCTTCTTTACCTGTGTGCCCTAGAAAAACACCATCCGACACAACTGACTTTCCAAAGAAACTGTTAGTTTTCACCTCAGGTGGCTTTTGAAACACATTTTTTTTTTTTTTTTTTTTTTTTTTTTGGTTTTTCGAGAAAGAGTTTCTGTGGGGCGGTGGGCTGTGGGAAGCAGCTGGGTGCCTGGTTGAGCAAGCCTTGAACCCCGGACCTTTACCAGGACGGCAGGTGTTCGGCGCTGCCCCCAGGCCCTGGTTCTTTTCATTCAGCTTCGGCCCTCCACAGCCTCTCCCAAAGAGAGGTCTATGACTATCAGTCACGAGGAACAGTGCCTCAGGCCCTCCCACATGTAGATGAGGTATCTCTAAGCTCTGCTGTCAGACCCTAACCCACCCTGAAACTGTATATAAAGGCTCTATTCGGGAGAAGTAAAGGTGTGTGTTCGAGAATCATCTTGGTGTCCGGGAGTTTTTGTCTCAAGAGCTGTAACACTTGGGGAGAGATCCGCTCTCCCGGAACCTTCCTGGGGCACCAAGCTGCTTTCTTGCCTGCTAGCCAGCTTCTATCGGTCCAGCCCGGGCGGCTCAGCGTGGAGAGACAGGTGCAGCACCTGGGAGTGACCGAGCTGTGACAGCGGAGACTCGAGCAGAGGCAGCAGCGGAGGCAGGCAATCTCTCCTCCCTGCTTGCACTCGCACCCTTTTGGCCCGGACCTCTCACACCAGGCTGGGCTGAAGACCAACAGACAGCGGAGACATGGGTAGAGGACCCTCCCTGCTCTCACTCTGTCCTCAGCCGGGAGATCATCGTGGGACACCCTCCAGAACCGGGGACCCACAAGTTTCCTCTGTGTAGCCCTGGCTGTCCTGGAACTCACTCTGTAGACCAGGCTAGCTTCAAACTCAGAAATCCACCTGCCTCTGCCTCCCAAGTGCTGAGATTAAAGGCCTGCACCACCACTGCCCGGCTGAGCATGCCATTTCTTTTTTTTTTTTTTTTTTTTGGTTTTTCGAGACAGGGTATCTCTGTGTAGCTCTGGCTATCCTGGAACTCACTCTGTAGACCAGGCTGGCCTCGAACTCAGAAATCCGCCTGCCTCTGCCTCCCAAGTGCTGGGATTAAAGGCGTGCGCCACCACCGCCCGGCTGAGCATGCCATTTCTAAAAAGGAAAATATTATATTCAATCTATTTTCTGCAATTAATTATGAGGAAATTCAGAACATATAGCCATAACCTCTTATCTCAAGGATACCAGGAGGACTTTATTACATGGCTTGTTGAAATCCATGCAAACCAGATGGGCAGCATTTCTCTGGCCTCATAACCACTGAAGGCCATTTCTCCTGCACACAGGAGCCTTAGGGTTAAACCTGTCAGTTAGTGGGGGCTCATTGAGCAGAGCCTGCTGTGGGGGGAGTGCTCAGTCACTGTCCCTTGGGGCCAGTTTATTAAGGACACAAACTTAGCTTGGACAGTTGATTTTTCGTGTATTCCTACTTGTCATTGCATTACGTACTAAGAGTCTTGGAGGTATAGTCTGTAAGAAATTACCCCCAGACTTCTGGCTTCTGACTGCAAAGAGATTTTTGTCTAGCTTTGTAGATTCTTTTTAAACATATGTGGAGATTTAAGAATGTAGAGAGGGGCCGGGCGGTGGTGGCGCGCGCCTTTAATCCCAGCACTTGGGAGGCAAAGGCAGGCAGATTTCTGAGTTCGAGGCCAGCCTGGTCTACAGAGGGACTGAAGAGGAAGCTGGGTGGCAGGAAGCACTGGCCGCTCTCGCAGACGGAGCTCAGTTAAAGAACCCATATCATGCCGGGCGGTGGTGTCGAAGGCCTTTAGTCCCAGCACTTGGGAGGCAGAGGCAGGTGGATTTCTGAGTTCAAGGCCAGCCTGGTCTACAGAGGGAGTTCCAGGACAGCCAGGGCTATACAGAGAAACCCTGTCTTGAAAAAACAAACAAACAAAAAAAGAACCCACATCATGTGGCTCGAAAGCCTGTGACCTCAGCTCTAGGTGATCTGAGCTTCTCTCTGGTTTCTGTGGACACCTGCACTCCTATGTGCACACTCATATATACATAATGTTTAAAAATATATTTTTTTTAAAAAGAACACAAGCCAGGCAGTGATGGCACATGCCTTTAATCCAAGCACTCAGAAGGTAGAGACAGGTGGATTGCTGTGAGTCTGAGGCCACCGATCTATACAGCAAGTTCCAGGACAGCCAAAGATACACAAAGAAAGCCTGTCTCAAAACAAAACAAAAACAAACAAACAAAAAAAAAACCCACAAGAGAAATTTAACTGTGAAATCTGAGATGGATCTTCTTTTACTAATTTATAAGGCCTCTGGGCTGGAGTTTTATTTTATAACAACTTGACACAAGCTAGACTCGTCTGAAAGGAAGAAACCCTGAGAAAGCCTCTGTAAGATCCAGCTGTGAAGTATTTTCTTAACTAGTGATTGAGTGGAGTGCCCAGCCTAATGTGATGGTGGTGCCATCTCTGGGCTGGTGGTCCTGAGCTCTATATAAAATCAGGCTGAGCAAGCCATAGAGAGCAAGCAAGTCAGGAAGCAGCACCCCTCCATGGCCTCTGAATCAGCTTCCCGCCTCCAGGTTCTTGCCCTGTTTTACTTCCCTTTTCTGGTTTCTCAGACTGTTTCTATAATCGCTAAAACTGCATTATAGACCCATAGAGCTTTCTAGAGACCCAGCAGAACATCAGCTATGTGACTTATGCTGGGTCCCAGTCTTGGGGTTTCTATTACTGTGAAGAGAATGAATGACCACAGCAATTCTTATGAAAGAAAACATTTAAATGGGGCTGGCTTACAGTTTCAGAGGTTTAGTCCATTATCCTCATGATGGGAAGCATGGTAGCACACAGGCAGGTATGGAGCTGGAGAAGGAGCCCAGAGTTCTATTTCCTGAGATGAAGGTAGAAAAGACACATTTGGCCTGCTTTGAGCACTTGAGATCTCAAAGCCCACCCCCCAGTGACACACTTCCTCCAACAAAGCCACACCTCTTAGTGTTGTTCCCTGCTGGCCCAGCATTCAAATGTATGAGTGTATGGGGCTCATTCTTATTCAACTCATGAGTGCTGGTATACAGTGTGTGCTACCATGCCAGCCTTGTATTGTGTGTGCAGAAAAACATGGAGTCCAATCCTGTTCCCTTGCTTTAGAACAAGTTCAATAGAGTCAGATAGACCACAAAGCCCCAGTGATGTGCAGTACGGACCACAGCTGCTATGAGTTTGGAAATCAGGCCTTTAAAGCCACCATGACAAGTACTCACCTTAACTCTGGTGCAGTCCCTGTATGCTCATGTGTTTGACTGCTCAGTGACTAAGCAGTGGCACTATTTGAGAACAATTGAAGGATTAGGAGGTGTGACCTTGTTAGAGGAAGTATGTCACTGGGAGTGGGCTTTAAGGTTTCAAAAGACCATGCTAAGCCCAGTCTCTCTTTTTCTCTCTCTCTCTCTCTCTCTCTCTCTCTCTCTCTCTCTCCCCTCTGCTGGAGGATCAGTATGTAGCTTTCTACAACTGTTCTAGCACCATGTTTGGTGTCATGCTCTCTGCCATGATGATAATGGACTGACCCTTTGAAACTGTAAGCAAGCCCCCAATTAAATGCTTTTTTTTTTTTTTTTTTTGGTAAGAGTTGCCTTGGTCATGGTGTTTCTTCACAGCAATAGAACCATGACCAAGACACCTTAAACAATCGCCAAAGAAACTCACATCCAGGTAGTAGTAGTCTAAAAAACTAAAAACCAAACCCAAACCCAAACCAAAACAACAACAAAACAGCTACAGTAAGTAACTTTTTGGCCTTTGGAATTACAAGATAGTCTACCCTCCTTGCCTTCTTTCAAGAGCCATTCACAAAGAATAAAACAACTTGGCCCTAGAACTATCCAATTGGTAAGAAGATCATTTTGGTATTTATAATGGGGATCCTGGTGATACTGCAACCAGGCTTGGTGCAAGCCAGCCTTGCTTTACCCCTTCCCTTCATTTCTCTTCTCTTCCTTTCCTCTTCTGTTTGTATTTTTATATAGGGTCTTGCTATACTGAACAGGCTGGTGGTCCTCAACTCTCTATGAAGCCCAATTTTCTTTGAAGTTCTCATGGTCCTGCCTTCTGAATTCAAGCCTACCTCACCACCATCCCCCACACACTTATGTTGTGGTGCTGGAACTCAGAATGTTAGGAAAAAGCTAATTAGCTGCAGCCCTAGCCTTGACAGGCTGCTACTACCCCTAGCTTATGGAAATTGAAGTTCTGCCCAGTGTGGTGGCACAACCTCTCATCTCAGCATTCTAGAGGCAGAGGCAGAGGCAGGCTGAAATCTATGAGCTGGAGACCAGCCTATTCCACTACATAGTGAGTTCCAGTACAGCCAAGGCTACACAGAGAGACTCTTAACAAAAAAGAACAAGACAAAACAATCCCCAAACCTAGCCCACACATTAATCTCAGCACTCAGGAGGCAGAGCCAAAAGGATCTCTGCAAGTTCTAGGCTAGCCTGGTCTATACAGTGAGTTCCAAAACAGCAAGGGCTACAAAGAGAGACCCTGTCTCAAAACAAAGAATTGAAGTTCAGAGATGCAACAAGCCAACGGTGCTTGCTTTGATGAGCTGTGGTTTAATTCAGTCCTGCTGGGCTCACACCATATCATCCATGCCATCACAAGTCATTTGTTTGGATCTACTTTGGAATTCCGGTTGAATTATATCTTTTCCTGGATAGGTTAGGTGACGTGGAATACTCACTGGTACCTTTCCTCATTCAAATCAGCTCAGGAGATATCAACTACCTTCAAGAAGCGCAACGCTTTCTTCAGATTTCAGCTTCTCCCAGGTTTCAATTTCTGCTTACTACGTTTATTATAAAACAAAGTTTCATCATGCAAATCAAGAATAACCAGGAGGGCCCGGAAATATGGCTCAGGGGTTAGGAGCACTTCTTGTACTTGTGGAGGACTGGATCCAGTTCCCAGCACCTATGTGGCAGTTTATACCATCCAGAACTGCAGAGCCAAGGATCTAATATGATCTTCTGATGTTTGTGGGTACCAAGCACACAGTAAACATCTGTACATATAGGCAAAATACTCATACTCATATAATAATAAATAAAATTTAAAATAACCCTGAAATGTCCAAACATAAATAGTATTATTATATTAGCATATAAGAACAGACACTCTCAGGGGCTGGAGAGATGACTTAGCAATTAAGAGAACTGGCTGTTTTTTCCAAAGACCCCAGGTTCCATTCCCAGCAACCACATGGTGGCTCACAACCATCTGTAATGGGATCTGATGCTCTCTTTGAACACACAGGTGTACATGCAGATAGAGCACTCATATACTTTTTTTTTAAAGAAAAAAAAAACAAACAAACATTATGGAGTATTTCAGCATTGCTTCCTTGGAGGAAAATGTGGTAACACTGACCAGTGTCTAACCTGGTCAAAGACTTTGAGCAAAGATCCATTTCCAGACTCTCCAGGCATGGCTGAACGATGAACATGGGACCATGAAGTGAGAAAGCTGTTTGGTGGTTGCAGAAGGATGGTTGCCACAAGTTTGAAGCAAGTTTGTTCCACAAACCAAGCTCCAGACTGGCCATGGCTACTCCGCAGCTTGTGTCAAACAAAACAATAACCAGAACAGAGGTCTTGCTTTATTGTGCTCTGAAAACATCTTTCACAGTCACAGAATTTTCTTGAAGCAGGGTTGGTGATATTCTGAAGCAGGCACCATTTCCCACTGATTTTTATTTATTTTAAAAATATTTGTTGCTCTGCTGAAGAGAAGGCTTGGCAGTTAAGAGCACTGACTGCTCATCCAAAGGTTCTGAGTTTAATTTCCAGCGACTGCATACAGAACAACTATCTATAATGAGATCTGATGCTCTCTTCTGTCTGATGCTTTCCTCTGTCATACAGGCATACATGTAAATAGAGCGCTTGTATACATAAATAAATAAATAAATAAATAAATATTTAAAAAATATATTTATTGCTGGGTGGAGGTGGAGCATGCCTTTAATTCCAGCACTCTGAAGGCAGAGATATAGAGGTCTTGTGAGTTCAAGACCAGCCTGTTCTATAAAGTGAGTTTAAGGACAGTCAGGGCTACACAGAGACTCTGTGTCTCAAACCCCTCCCCCAAAAATAAATAAAATAAAATAAATTCAGATGTGTGTACAGCCCCAGTGATACTCTGACAGTGCTGAAGTTACAGGCATTTGCAGGGACATCTGGCTTGTCACATAGGTGCTGGGATCCAAATTTAAATCTTTAAGATTATAGAGCAATTTTACTTAACTACTGAGTCATCTCTAGCCCCTGGCTTTTTTGTTTTTATTTTTAATTCTATTGATTGCTTGGTTGGTTGATTTTTTTCAACAGGGTTTCTCTGTATAGCCCTGAATGTCCTAGAACTTGCTTTGTAGACCAGATGTCCCTTGAACTGCCTCTGCCTCTGCCTCCCAACTTCTGGGATTGAAGGCATTTACCACCACCTCCTAGCTTAGCACCTGACTATTTAACAAAATTATACTTATTAATCACGTGTGCACAGGCACACACACACACACACACACACACACACACACACACACGTTTGTATAGGTCAGACAAGAGCCTGAGGAAGTTTGTTTTCTCCTACATTTGGGTTCCAGGGATCGGACTCCTGTCATCCAGTTTAGCAGGAGATCCACTGAGCCATCGTGCTGACCCTTTTATTTTATTTACGTATTTCATTATTTTTGTTTTTTGAAATTGGGTCTTGCTATGTTGTGTTTTTATATAGTCTAGGCTGGCCTGGAACTTGTGATCATCCCACCTTAAGCTCTCTAATGCTGGGATTCCAATATGGAACACTCAATTTTCCAGTAGATTAAAAAAAATTAGATTTATTTTAAGTGTATGAGTGTTTTTGTCTGTATATGTATGTATGCCTCAAAAGTCAGAAGGGAATTGTAAGTTATCATGGGTGTTCTAGGAATTGAACCCTGGTCTTGTGGAAGAGCAGCCTATGCTGAGCTCTGAGCCATCTCTCCAGTTGTCCGTCCCCTGTCCTCCCCAATAGATTTTTATTCTGCTGTGGAATAAGGTGAGTTCAGCTTCCTTTTCTCTGGCTAGACAGTATCTATGTCTGACCACTTGGTGGGATGGATGTGTCAGCGTGGAGCATGAGACATGTGCTCAGAGAGAGTGCTGCTTCTGTTGGAATCAGACTGACATCGGTAGGTTATTGAGCCCAGAGTCTTCTTCCATGACATAGCAATAACGACACTTAACGCAGGGCAGTGGTGGCACACGCCTTTGATCCCAGCACTTGGGAGGCAGAGGCAGGTGGATTTCTGAGTTCGAGGCCAGCCTGGTCTACAGAGTGAGTTCCAGGACAGCCAGGGCTACACAGAGAAACTCTGTCTCGAAAAACCAAAAACCAAAAACAAAAAACGACACTTTACAAGAGATCTCAGAGGCCGCATATATAAGGGACTTAGCACAGGAAGCTGCCAAAACCAACTCATGTCAAAAGCAGGACTCTTCGTTTTGTTTTCTTTCCTTCGAGACAGGGTTTCTCTGTGCAGCCCTGGCTGTCCTGGAATTCTCTTTGTACACCAGACTGATTGGGAACTCACAGAGATCTGCCTGCTTCTGCTTCTTGAGTGCGGAGATTAAAGACGTGTACCACAATGTCCAGTATAACAGTCCTTTTGAAGTAGTAAAAATGAAGATAGTATCAGGGTGACCATGATCATCTGCCACTGAATTCACAGGAGTCCTCCGCCATGCTCTGGAATTTTTTTAAGCACTTACAACATGTCAGATGCTCTAGTAGCACATGGTCTAATTAGCTGAATCCTAGCAATAATCTTCGAGGTAGTGTGATTATTTTCAGAGAAGAAAAGCAGAGACGCAGGACCCGGGTTTTTAGACGCAGGGCTTGCCTAGGATGCATGAAGCCCAACGGTTCTGGAGACAGACAGAAGGATCAGAAGTCAGTTCAAGGCTGGCCTGGGGTACATGAGACGCTGTCTTAAAATGTTAAAAAAAAAAAAAAAAAGTCTCAGAGTTTCGTTAATTTGCCCAAGGAGCTCAGCAGAGAGTCCATTCTGGAATATAGAGTAGGCCCAGAGTCGTCAAGAAGATAATCTTGTCTCTTCCCTGAAAGCAAGTGAGCAGATTTTTCGGAGAGCGCCAGGCTGCGGAACAGAATGGGTTATTCCCACTGAGACGCAGGCGCTCGGGCTCCTAGAGCGGCGGGCGGGAGGATCGCGGTTTCGCTGGGCGGGAGGAGCGCGTCTTCCCGGGGCGGGATCCTGGACAGGTTCTCGGGAGGGAGGACCGGGAGCTGCAGTCCTCTGCCCACCCTTGCTGTCACCGGTGAGCTTTGGGAGCCACTCCCGGAGGCCTTCTGTGGGTCAGCCGCGATGGAGATGGTCCCGGCCTCATGGCTATAACGTTTGATTCTTGGCTTGGCTGAGGTCACTCATCTGGAAGGTTGAAGCCGGTACTCAGGTTATTTACCCTCAGGATCTCATTACCGCTCCGCTTCTTGGGGAGTTAGTGTGGTTACTTTTTCTAAGGAGGCTGATGGCTCTTTTTCAAGAGAAGATAGTTGTGTTTGTTTGTTTGTTTGTTTGGAGACTGGCACTTGCTGTGTAGCCAGGCTCCTACACAGATTGCCCACAGGCTTCCAGACACGCTTGTCCAGGGTTCATTTGTGCGCCCTCATATCCAAACTTAAGCTACCTTTCCACCTGCCACTCAGCCACTTCCTGGGATCCAGCTTCCCAGACCTCCAGCCTCATCACCTCTTGACCTGTCACAAACCAGTGTCCCTTGCAGTCTTGGCTGTTCCTACCTTTACCTCCTATGCCACCCTTCCACAGGAGACTCCCTCCACACAGGCTCTCGTACCTGTGACCACTGTGTAGTCTCTGGCTGACGTCATACCCAAACCCTTCAGCTTGGCATTCAAGGGCTTTGAAATGTGGATCCAGTCACAGGCTGGCTGGTGCTATTTTTTTGGGGGGGGGACAGGGGCTGGTGCTATTGAGAAATGATTTCACCCCAGGGCAGTCAAAGAGGGAGCCAGTCTCAACATTTGTCACCATCTCAACAAAGACTAGACTAACCGAAAATATTGACCTAGCAGACAGCTACAGAACATTCCAGCAAATACAACAGAGTACACCTTCTTCTCAGTAGCCCCCAGAACTTTCTCTAAATAAATTACTGTTAGGATGCAAGCAAGCCTACAAGTATGGGACAATTGAAATATTTGCTTGCATTCTGTCTGACCGTCATAGACATCAAACTAACACAAGACCCTAGAGCGCAGGCTCATGGGTTAAACAGCATACTACTGAGTGAGCATGGCTTATTGAAAAAAGTCCAGAAGATGCAAGAAATCCCTAAAAATGAAGGAAAATGAAAATACAATGGCTTCAAACCTGTGAATGTAGGACGAGAGGTATTTGTGGTAATAGTTGTCTACATTAGAGAATCGAGAGATCAGTCAAATTAATGGTATACCCACCTCAGGGCCTTGGAAACCAAGCCAAAGCCAGAGTAATTATAATAGTGCACAAATTAATGACACGAAGATGAAAGAAATGTATGATGAATGAAAGACAGAGCTGCTCCTCAGAGAAAGGACGCAAGCTAACTGCAGCAGGAGACGCTCAGTGACGTCCGAGGTGTAACAGACTGCTGGGATGCATGGCAAGGACATTTAGAAAGTTATACCTGGGACAGATGGTGGTGACCAAGCCTTTAAATCCAGCACTTAGGAGACAGAGGCAGGTGGATCTCTGCAAGTTGGGGGCATGGCTTAAGGACTGAGTCTTATAACAGAGAGGACCAGCCTTTAAATCCAGCACTTAGGAACAGAGGCAGGTGGATCTCTGCAAGTTGGGGCTAGCCTGGTCTATAAAGGAAGTTCCAGGATACGGGGTAGGGTGGGGGATGTTACATAAAGAAATCCTGTCTTAAAAGAGAGAGAGTAGAGAGAGAGAGAGAGAGAGAGAGAGAGAGAGAGAGGTATATTGGGTGAGCTTGGTACCATATCCGGAGCTAGGACTGTACCCGGGGATTAGCTCATGGCTAATTATAATGACATACTTAAAAACCTCATTTCCCACTAGCTTAGAAAGTTCAAAAGAAATTTAAAAAAATATCTAGGTGCACATACCAATCAAAATTAAACCAAGATAAGACAGTTTCTTTCTTTCTTCTTTTCATTTCTTTTCTTTGTTTTGTTTTTTGAGACAGGGTTTCTTTGTATAACTTTGACTGTCCTGGAACTAGCTCTGTAGACCAGGCTGGCCTCAAACCTCTGTCTCCAGAGTGTTGGGATTAAAAGGGTGTATACTCCTATACCCAGCTAAGCAATTACTGTTCTTGCTAGATCTAGACCTACTGACCTAGACCCAGGTTAGAGTCTTAGAGCCCACATGGAGGCTCACAGACTACCTATAACTGCAGTTTCAAAGGATCCAGTGCCCTCTTCTGACCTCCTCGGGCTTCTGCACACATGTGGTGCACAGACAGACACCCAAGCACACACACATACTCACAAAAAAGTAAACAAATGCCTTTTTTAAAAAAGATTTATTTTATATATGTGAGTACACTGTTGCTGTCTTCAAACACAGCCGAAGAGGGCACAGATCCCATTACAGATGGTTGTGAGCCTCCATGTGGTTGCTGGGAATTGAACTCAGGACTTCTGGAAGAGCAGTCAGTGCTCTTAACCTCTGAGCCATCTCTCCAGCCCCCAATAAATGTCTACTTTTTAAATGAAATAAAAATTTGTCTACTGGGCTGGCAAGATGGTTTAGCAGGTAAAGGCACTTGCTGACAAGCCTAATGATGTGAACTGCCACCCCAAGACCCATATGTATGTTTGAGTGTATGTACATGTATGTTTAAGTATATGTGCATGTATGTAGAAGCCAAAGGAGGGTATAGTGCCTGTCTTTGTCACTCTTTACCCATTCTTTTGAGATATGGTCTCTCCCTCAACATAGGGCTTGAATTTTCTCAGGTAAACAAAAAATTAGGAAGCCCCATACTGTCTCTGTTTACCTAAAAGCTACGGTTACAGATGTGTGCCAGACAGCAGCTTTGTATGTAGGTGCTGGGACTTGAATTCTAGTTGTCATGATTATACATCAAATGCTTTCAACTGCTGAGCCATCTCCCCAGCCATGAAGACAAATAAGTTTAGCAGATCTGTGACAAGTAATGAGACTAAAGAAGTAATAAAAAATAAATAAGTAAAAAAAGTTCAGGTCCCGGTGGATTCATTGCTGAAGCCCACAAGACCTTTAGAGAGTGTGATCAGCAACAGGAAAGAAAGAACTACCTAGCAGGCTTAGATAAAGAAAGCAAGAGCCGGCGGTGGTGGCACACGACTTTAATGCCAGCACTTGGGAGGCAAAGGCAGGCAGATTTCTGAGTTCCAGGCCAGCCTGGTCTACAGAGTGAGTTCCAGGACAGCCAGGGCTACACAGAGAAACCCTGTCTCTAAAATAAATAAATAAAAATAGATAGATAAAAAATAGAAAAGGACTTATAAATAAAAAAACCCAAACAAACAGAAGCCCCAACAATTGAGCAGCAACAACAAAAGGCCTGGAGAGACAGAGCAGTGGTTAAGGAGCACTGGCTCCTCTCGCAAGAGGATCTGGGTTTGGTTCCCAGCATTCCCATGGTGGATCATAATTATTAGTAATTCAAGTTCCAGGGTATCTGGTTCCCTCCTCTGACTCCGTCAGGTACCAGGAAAGCATGTAGCATTTGAACATATGTTCAGACAAAATACTCATACACATGAAATAACAATACATCTTTTTTTGGTTTGTTTTTGGCTTTGTTTTTCTTTCTTTTTTTTTTTTTAAGAATTATTTATTTATTTTATGTATATGAGTACACTGTAGCTGTCTTCAGACACACCAGAAGAGGGCCTCAGATCTCATTACAGATGGTTGTGAGCCACCATGTGGTTGCTGGGGATTGAACTCAGGACCTCTGGAAGAGCAGTCAGTACTCTTAACAGCTGAGCCATCTTACCAGTCCAGATTCCTTTTTTGGTTTTTTGAGACAGGGTTTCTCCATGTAACCTGGCTGTCCTGGAACTCACTCTGTAGACCAGGCTGGCCTCGAACTCAGAAATCTGCCTGCATCCTTTTTTTTTTTTTTTTTTTTTTTAAAAGAAAACAATTCCAATCAATAATTGGGCTAACAAAATGAGCACAGTTTGCAAAAGAGGAAATTCAAATGTCTTCTAAACATAAAGAAACAGGTTCATCCTTCAGAGAAATGAATTAAAAGTACTGTCGTGAGCCAGGTGTCGTGACCAGTGTCATCACAGCCTTTAGTCCCAGCACTCCAGAGGCAGAGGTAGGTAGGTCTCTAGGAATTTGAGGCTAGCCTTGTTTGCATAGCAAGTTCTAGGTCATCCAGGACTACCGTGTGAGATTCTGCTCAACAGAGCAACAACAACCCTAAAGACACTACGTTGAGGCTCCATGATACCCCAGTCAGAATGTCTGTCAGTAAGAAAACAAATGTTCTCAAGGAAACAGAGAAAAGGTTAAGAAAAAAAAATTTAATCAAGGGTCGTTCACGTGGCAAGGGCTCACGTTTCTCTGAACATTCCCTTCTCCTTTGTGTTAGTCAGTTATGGCAGATTGTCAACCTGAGCTCCTACCAATGGGATGAGACTCAGTCACCACCTACAGGGATAAAAGACAGGAGCCATGCTGGCTTCACAGTTGCTAACCTGGTTATTAAAAAAAAAAAGAACAAGGAATTGCTGGGGTTTAGGGATTTAGTGCAATGGGAGAGCTTGCTTGCACCAAGCGTGTGCAAAGCTCTGGGTTGGGGCTCCTCAGCTCAAAAAACAAAAAACAAAATAAGAACAAAATTGCCAAGTCGCTCCATTTCTCCGAGAACCGGGAAGGACGTTGGTGTAGAGGACATTGGCTACCATGAGTTCCGGTGGGCTGTTGCCGAAACCACAGATGCGTGTTCTTCTGGCCAAGCGTCTGCGGGTTCATATTGTTGGCACATTCACTGTGGCCCTGGGAGTTGCTGCTGCCTATAAGTTTGGCTGGCTGAACCAAGAAAGAAGGCGTATGCAGATTTCTACAGAAATTATGATTCCATCAAAGATTTTGAAGAGATGAGGAAGGCTGGTATCTTTCAGAGTGCGAAGTGATTTCAGAATGCAAAGAATTCTTTGGATTGTGCTCCACTAGAAGTTCATTGCTGACCTGTGCTCCTGAACTATGAGACATGAATATGTGGGCTAAGGAGTAGTTTCCCTCAATAAACAATAATTATATGGACAAAAAAAAAAAAAAAAAAAAGAACAAAATTGCCGGCCAAGCTACTTCCACTTGCCTTGTATGTCCCTTTTGGGCTACACTAAAACTATTTTTTTTTTTTTTTTTTGATTTTTCAAGACAGGGTTTCCAGACTGTCCTGGAACTCACTCTGTAGACCAGGCTGGCCTCGAACTCAGAAATCCACCTGCCTCTGTCTCCCAAGTGCTGGGACTAAAGGTGTGCCCACCACTATCGGGCAGCATTTTTCTCAAAAAACTAAAACTACATCTGCCATATGACCCAGCTATATTCCTCCTTGGTATTTATCCAGAAGACTCTAGATCCATGTGTCACAGAGACAACTCTACCTCTGTTCACTGTGTGAATCGTGAATTTAAGGCTAGCCTGAGCTGTGCAGTGAGGCTGTGTACAGAAGCCCAATATAGGGGTAAGCAGTTAACACTTTCTGCCCTTCTAGAGGACTGGGGTTTGGTTCTGGGCACTCACATGGGGCAGTTCACAACCACCTGTCACTTCAGCTCCAGGGAATCTGATGCCCTCTTCTGACCTCCTCTACCACCCCCAGATACACACATTAAGTGAAAATAAGACAATTTGTGAGTTCAAGGGACACTGATTCTATATAGTGAGTTCTGGGACAACAAAGCCTATGGAGAAAGACTGTTTCAAAACAAAACACAATAACAACAAAAACAAATAAATATGTATATTAAAACTCAATATAAACATGTAATAAACCTGGATATGTGACCAATAAACAATTACCCATGTAGACGAACATAATCCTATGCATGTTAAATACCAATTACATTGGAAAGTCTGTATGCCTGTCTTCCCTAGCAGCTAACTACTACAATGGCCGGCACACTGTGATGAGGGTCCCTAGATGAGTCACAGATGCTGAGTTTTCGGTCACTCCGTGGCTGGAAGCACCACATGAAACCTTAGCTGTTCAAAGGCTTAAGAGGCAGCCCCAGAAACTGGAGGTGAAGGAACCTTACTCACCCTTGAAAGCCGGAACACTTCACAGCCCACCAGCCAAGAGGCTCTGCTCTGGATTCAGTCTACCTATGAGACCCGGTGAGCAAAATCCCAGCTGATTCTCATTCCGAATTCCAAACTCTAGAATGTGTTAACAGACACTGCTTTGCTCCAAGCACCTGCCCATGTGTCCATGGAGGTCTCCTGCCTTGCCATGGCCGAGCAGCCAACACTGCAGGTAGAAGCCTGGTGTCTGGCCTAAGGCAGAGCCAGAAGAGAGACAGGGCAGGGACGGCAACCTGAGAAATTCCCTTAATCTTTTTCAGACTTTGATTCAGAGAAAATCGAGATTCACAGCTTTAACTCAGAAAGAATTTTAGTGTAGCTAGTCTGACACTGTTGGACATTGTGTTAAAGGTATTTTACTGTGGGTTAATTGTTATGAGTAAGGAGAAAAGAAGTGCTTAGAAAGAGCGAGCGAAGCGGGGTGGGCACGCTTAATCCAGCATTGGGAGGCAAGGCGGGATTTGAGTCGAGGCCACTGTCTACAGGTGAGTGCCAGGACAGCAGGGCTACACAGAGAAACCTGTCTCGAAAAACCTAAAAAAAAAAAAAAAAAAAAAAAAAAAGAGCAAGCGAGCATGGTGAGGCTTCTCTGACATGGAGGAAAGACAAGCCAGCCCTGGATCTCGAGAATTCCTGTCTCAGCCACACATCCAGTTCTGGTGGCTGGGAATGCTTCTATTTGCCTCTCTCTCTCTTAGGAATCAAGACTAGATGCTGGCTCTGGAGAAGCCATGGATGGCATCCTCTTTCTCTTTCTTTCTTCCTTTCTTCCTTTCTTTCTTTCTTCTTAGATCTATCTATGTATCTATATGTATCTATGTATCTATTCTATCTATGTATCTATCTAATCTATCTATGAGTATACTGTGGCTATTTCTTTTTCTTTCTTTCTTCTTTTTTTTTTTTTTTTTTTTTTTTTTTGGCTATTTTCATAACACCAGAAGAGGGCATCGGGTCGCATTACAGATGGTTGTGAGCCACCATGTGGTTTCTGGGAACTGCACTTAGGATCTCCGGAAGAGCAACCAGTGCTTTAACCGCTGAACTATCTCTCCAGCCCCCATGGCTGGCATACTAATCTGATGAAGTGACCCAGGAGCCACGAGGGCTGCACATGTTGTCCAACACATGTCCCTTTCCTATATGAGGCATTTCTGAGGAGAATCCTGCAGGAAACAGCAGGTTTCTGGCCAGGAGTGGAGAAAGACCTTCCAGTAGCTGGGGAGAGGGGCTCCTCTCCTTTTTTATGTCCCCCACATTTCCCTCCATCCTATTACATACACATCATCTGCTTAGAAGTTAGACAGGTTTTATGCACACCATGGTCCACTTCTGAGCACTGTCATCAACCCGACCTTTTGTATTTGCCGTCTGCTTGTCCATCCTCCCACCATGACATTCTGGTGTTCTCTCTGGACATTTTCTCAGTCTGGAAATTTCACATAAATAACAAATGTTGTTTGGGCTTTAGATTGTATTTTCCCCTACTTGGTAAAAAGGTTCATTTCCAATTCTCTGTATATGTGTGTGTAGATGTGTACATGCGATCAGGCACGGTTGGAGTTGTGAGCCTCCTGGTGTGGGCACTGGGAACTGAACTTGGGTCTAGAAGGGCAGCAAGTACTTCTAACCACTAGGCCACCTTTCCAGTGCCTCTTCACTTTTTAAAAAGCATTTACAGTTTGTTTTTATTTTATATCTTATAAACAATTTTAATTTGCCCTTCAGATGTTTGTAATTGGTGGTTACTTCCCTTAGTATGTCACATGTCCAAGAGAAGAGAAGACCGTAGCCCTTAGTCAAAATACCACCAGGAAAGCCGCTGCGAGGAAGGGACAGTTGAGTTACAATGAACCCTGTAGGCAGAATTTTTCTCAGCCTACTTTAATAAGGGTTCAACATCTCCTCTAGCCCACCACCCACCAGAGGTAGTGAAAGAGAAGGTTATTAGGAAACAGAGGAAGTGGACCTGTTTAGAAATAGTTCCTTGGGGTGATTCCAATCTTTGTTGTTTTCAGTCCAGTCCACTAGCAAATCCCAAACATGAACCAGCAGCTGCAGACTCCACACAGGATTGTAGGACACATAGGTCAATCCTGAAGAAACTGCGAGGCTCGCCAACTGTCCTGAGTCTACTGTAGAAGCTGCAAGAAGCCACAGGAAGAAAGAGAGAGAGAAGGAAGAACGAAAAAGAAGAGAAAAAATAGAAAACAGAAGCCACAGGAACCTCAGAAGTTCTTTGGTGAGTTTCTCTCTATGACGTCTCCATAAGTGAAGCTCGGTGCAATGTAAAGTGAACCAACACATCGCACTATCAGTGAAGAAGAGCGAGCTCCCACTGTCTGTGGGGTCATATTTATATTCCTTCCAAACATCACATGTCCTTTCACATGTCTGCTATAGCAAAACAACCTTTCACCTGTGTGCCCAGCGAAACATCATTTGACATAATTGACTTTCCAAAGAAACCAGAAATTTCCACTTTAAACTCCTTGCATCATTGTTGCTACAAAACTTCCAACCTGGTGGTTCTTTCCAAGTGCTTTTTTAAAAAGCTTTGTTTGTTTTTATTTAATGAATATGTTTGCCTCCATGTGTATCTGTGTGCCATGTCCATGCCTGTGCCCTCGCAGGCCAGAGAGAGTGTTGGGATCCCCTGGAGCCTGCATCAGAGACAGTTGTGGGCAGTCATGTGCCTCCTGAGAACCAAACCTGAGTCCATTGTGAACAAGAGCAATGTGCTCCCTTAACCACTGAGCCTCTCTCAGCCTACTGGGTGCTTCCTTTTGACGTCTATTGTGTTATATTTACACTTGAAAGCAATGACTAAGATTTCCTTCATGGGTTTTCCAAGGCTCCTACAGGACCACACCCACTGTCATTGTGATTTGTGGGCTGAGGCTGCCTCCCAGGACGTGGTTGGTACACCTGCTTCCAAGCACCCGTCTCCCAACAGTCCTGTACTCTCACACGAGCCACTACATTTCTGGTCCTATCCAGATACCTTTAGTAGCTCATTCACAAGTGTATGCTGAAACCCAACCTGGCCATTTTAATGCTCTCGGAGACTGGGTTTGCCAGTCTGTACCAGAACTCACAGGATGGTCATGCCGCCCAGAAGTCCTGTTCTTGGAACCCTAGGACAATAGATTCGTTTTCCAGAGTTACTACTTTATGTTTCACTGCTGATGTAATCTACCTGGTCCAAGCCCGTGAAACCACACTCCAGGCTGTTAAAGTAGCAGCCGTTTCAGGAGCAGCCACGGAAGCACTGCTGGAGATGGGATGAAGGAAGGGGCTTCAGCCTTTAACTCACCTGAAGCCACGACCTGGGCAAAAGCTGCTTCCTGGTCCTGGGTCTTTTTGAAAGGCAGACAGGTGACCAGGGAAATGATTTGCGAGGTCAATTTGGAGCATAAAAAGGAGAGAACACCACCATGCCTGGCTCTGTTTTCCATTTTACTACTGTTTTCTCTATGAGTCTCCCTACATGTGAGAAGGGTAGGAGTCCCAAGTTAACTTGGTACAGCAAAGTAGTTCCTCTCCCAGTTGCTGTGAACCAATTGTCTTTCCCTGTTTTCACTCATTTGCACCCGCATCTGCTAACACTGGGAAGAGGAACTGCCTGCAAAGTCAGAAAACTCTGGTCCTTCTTTGCATTGTGTCTTAGCTGACTTCAAATTCCCTCTCCTGCAGGAAAGGAAGGGGCAAAGTACCAGACTTCACTCCAAGGTCCTCACTGGCTCACCTCCTAGGCTGAGGGCAATCAATCAGAAGTGTGTCGACACGCCCTAATTTCTTTTTGGTTACTATCCCAGACTTTTACCGCCTCCCCTACAACTTCAGGGGTGAGAAGGGAGCGCATCTCTCCCTCATCCATGCTACCTCACAGGAGACAAGTGGCAGGGCCAGCCCTCCCATGCTCACACCTTTGGGGCTGGCTCATCTGCAACTCTTGCAACCAGGGCCAGCTCTACTATGCCTCCTGGGTGATATGTGGGACTGGCTGTTCTGAGAACTGCAGCTGTTGAGGGGTGGGGTCAGCGCTGCTCTCAGAGGTTGGGCTAGTTCTATACACACCAACATCAACAGGATAAAGAGTTTGAGACTAGCCAGACTGTGCTGGCTCACACCTTTAATCCCAGCATTTGAGAGTCAGAGGCAGGTGGATCTCTGAGTTTGAGGCCAGCCTGATCTACAGATCAAGTTCCAGAAGAGCCAGGGATTCACAGAAAAATCCTATCTTGAAAATCAAAACAAAGGGCTGGAGAGATGGCTCATTGGTTAAGAGCACTGACTGCTCTTCCTAGAGGTCCTGAGTTCAATTCCCAGCAACCACATGGTGGCTCACGACCATCTGGAATGGGATCCAATGCCTTCTTCTGGTGTGTCTGAAGAGAACAACAGTGTACTCAGATAAATAAAATAAATAAATCTTTAAAAAAAAAAAAAAAAGAAAATCAAAACAAAGCCGGGCAGTGGTGGCACACGCCTTTAACCCCAGCACTTGGGAGGCAGAGACAGGCGGATTTCTGAGTTCGAGGCCAGCCTGGTCTACAGAGTGAGTTCCAGGACAGCCAGGGCAACACAGAGAAACCCTGTCTCAAAAAAACCAAAAAAATAAAAATAAAAATAAAAAAATTAAAAAAAAGAAAGAAAGAAAATCAAAACAAAAATCAAATCAAAACGAACAAAAACAGGAACATTTCCTCTGATCAATAAGTGTCAGGGCTTCAGCAGTGTATGTCTGTGAGACCAACAGTTAGGAGGCCTGGAGATTTCATATTGTCCCAGTCAGAATGGCCACCAACACAGAGACAGATGAAGACAAATGTTGAGGTTTGGGTGGGAAACGAGGACCGCTTACCCAAGGCCGCTGGGAATGTGAGTTTGTGCAGTCACCATGGCAGTTAGGATGAACTGTCCGCAGAAAAAAAAGCAGAGCTATCCCATAAGACCGGGCTCTGCTACTCTTGGGTAGATGCCTAGAGAATTCTAAGTCACCATATCAAAGAGAACCCTGTGGGGCTGGAGCGGTTGCTCAGTGGTTAGAGCACTGGCTGCTCCTCCAGGGGACCTGGCTTCAGTTCGAGCATCTGCAATGGCAGCAGCTCACAACTGTCTGTAACTTCAGTTCCAAATTCAAGTCCAGCCAGGACTACATTGTAAATAAATGTACATATTACAGGGTGAGCAGAGTGGGTAAAGGCTCTCACGGTCAACTCTGAGGACTTGGGTTTGAGACTCAGGACCCACACTGTGGATGGTGAGAACAGATTCCTGGAAGTTTTCCTCTGACCTCACATGTACACCATAGCACACACACACATACACACAGACACAGATACACACACACACGTGTAAGATATATGTGACAATATATATTTACAGTGTTGCACCATCAACCTCACTGTTCTTTCAGGAGCTATTTTATAAACTTGACACCACAGTTATTAAAACATAATCCCACGTTTAAGCTTCTTACTCTTTTCTGGTTACTTTTCTTTCTTTTCTTTCTTTTTTTTTAGGTTTTTCCAGACAGGATTTCTCTGTGTAGCCCTGGCTGTCCTGGAACTCACTCTGTAGACCAGGCTGGCCTTGAACTCAGAAATCTGCCTGCCTCTGCCTCCCAGGTGCTGGGATTAAAGGCGTGCGCCACCACCGTCAGGCTGTCTGGTTACTTTTCTTCTAGTTTATGTCTCTGAATTTGCTTATTCTAGGTGTCCAATATAAGTGGAATAATATATTTGTCTTTTTATTTTATCTTACTGTTTATGTGTAGGAGTGTTTTGTCTTTGTGTATGTTTGTGCACCATGTGCATTCAGTGCCTGCAGAGGCCAGAAGAGGGCACCAGATCCCCTGAAATGGAGTTATGCATGGTTGTGAGTTGCCAAATGGGTCCCTGGAAAAGCAACCAATGCTCTTAACAACCGGCCATCTCTCCAATGTTTGTCTTTGTGTCTGACCTATTTCACTTAATGTAATGTTTCAGAGTTCACCCATGTTAGATCAGAATTTTGTTCCCTTTTAAGACTGAAGAACTGTCCCATTCTGTCAGCACTCCTGACATGGGAATGGCGTCTTTCCAGCTGCTGAGTGGGTTACCAACCAGCTCCATTCTTCTGGGTCTCGATTTTTCATCAAGAGTTATGTGGTGGGCGGCTGCCGGCCATCCTTCCTTTCTTCTTGGCTGACTCTAACCAGGAGACGGTGGCACACTTCTTTAATCCCAACAAAGAAGAGGCAGGGGCTGGCAGATCTCTACAGAATGAGTTCTAAGCTAGCCAGGACTACAGAAAGAAACCCTATCTCAGACACAACAAAAGTCTGGAGATGCAGTTTAAGTCACACTAAAAAGCCCATCGCTCTCCCTCTCTCTGGCAGTCTTGGTCACTACGTAGCACATTCTGGTCTTGGACTCACTATGTGGCCCAGATAATCCTTGACCATCTGGTAATTTTCTTCCTGCCCCAGCCTTCCAAGTGCTGAAACTACAGCATATGCTTCCTTCCTTCCCCTATATATAATGCAAATATGCTTATAAATATATAGATATTTTATATAAATAATTGGATATATATATATTCAGATATTTATATATTGGATTTTTAATTTTTATTTTATATGTATAAGTGTTTTGTCTGCATATATGTTTGTATACTACATGTATATAGTACCTGTGGAGCCCAGAAGAGGGTATTAGATTCCTTGAGTTATAGATTGTTGTGAGCTACCATGTGGGTAGTGGAACTCAACCTGAGTCCTCTGGGGCACACAAGCCATTTTACTAGTGTGTGTGTGTGTGTGTGTGTGTGTGTGTGTGTGTGTGTTTGCGCGTGCATGCTTGTGAATGCTTTCTATGCTCCACAAGAAGCATCCTGTTCACCAAATATGTACTGAACAAAGGAATAAGAAAGAGTGGTCTGGCCAGGTGTATTAGATGTGGCCTTTAATTCCAGCACTCAGGAGACAGAGGCAGGTGAATCCCTGTGAGTTTAAGGCTAATCTCACAGTGTGAGTTCCAGAACCACCACAGAGAGACCCTGTGCTTTAAAAAAAAAAAAAAAAGAGGGTGCCTAGAGATTCTTTTCTACTTCTGTTTCAGAGGTCTCAGTGCCAACACTGGTCAGTCACAACAATGAGCACCATGGCGAATCTGGGTCTGACTGAGCTAAAGTTGAGCATACCAGGAAGTACTGTAAGGCTCTACATCCACTGCAGCATTCAAGGACAACGTCAATGTTTCCATTTCATGGAAAAGCAATCTAAGGTTAATAAGCAGGGGAAGCTGGGGTTTAAATCTTCATGCTCTGTCTCTAGAGACCGTACTCATAGATGTAGTTAGCTTGAAGGGGTTAACATCTTTAATCAATTATCAATTAATTAAAAACTAATAATTAAGCAGTCAACTAATTGTTTGTGTGCATGTGTAGGCATTCCTGTGCACATGAGGAGAACAAAGACCAACCCCAGATATCACTCAACTTCCTCATTTATAAGGTATGCCTCCACCCTCTTGTTTGCTGTGTGAGCTGGCTTAGCCGACCCATGAGCTTCTCCTGACTCTGCTTCCCTCCTTCCTGTAGGATGTCTGATGTCATGGATGAGAGTTCTCATGTCTAGTTTTTCTCTTCTTTTCCTTCCCATTAGAGTCTCATTACAGAACTGCCTGCCCAGCACCACTAAGCCCAGTTGTGAACACATATGCTTTTAATTCTGAAATCAAGCATTGTAGCCCTTTCAAGTTCATGGACAATGACAAAATTCAGAGATAGTCATCTCAGAAGAATGTTTTGGTAAATTTTGAAAAATGCTAGAAGCCATTTTCTGATCAAAATGTAACTAACAATAACATAAAATTTGCCACTCAGAAATTTAAAACCACAAACATCATCTTAAATTTTTCTTTAGGAAGCTGGGTGAAATGGTGCACACCTTTAATGCTGGCACTTGGGAGGCAGAGGCAGGCGGATCTGCCTGGATGAATTATTTCAGCAATGGGGGTAAGTACAGATTATCTGCCTAATGGAATATTATGAAACCAGCAAGAATCATGTTGAGAATGTCAATGACATATGAATATATGGGCTTCACTTCTTTAAAATTTCCTCTTATTTACTTAATAATTAAATATTGCTTTTGTAAAATGGAAAACTGTGGACTCTGCCCTGGAGGCCCAGTTCAAATGCCACCTTCTCTGTAGAAATCTGGATTTCTCCACTAGAGGCAACCTTGGCTTTCTTGGGATTTCTCAGCATTTGACTTCTCCAGTCTCTGTGACCACTCAGCAGGCAGGACTGCAGCTTCTCTGTGCACCAGCCTCTCTGAGGATGTTCCAAGATGCTCAGCCAGACTTGAACCCTTCTCCGCGGTGTTGGGAGGGTTGGGAAGTGATTGGAGGTAACATACAAGCTAAACAGATGGACACTGTTAGAATATAGATCGCAACAAACCCCATGTATGGCAGAAAAGAACCCTGGTCCCCAAACACTCCAGCAAACTCAGGAGACAATCCGTGTGTAACCACCACAGTGTGGTGACCTGTTTGTTTGGGGAAAGGTCCCAAAAGCAAGTAGTGTGACTCTTGCGAAAATGAGGCAGGGGAGGGTGTTTGCTGACACACTGCCTGGGCTTGGGCTGCCAAGTGCAACTGAGGCAGGCGTGTTCTCAGATGAACAAGGAGATGTTTGGGTTTGGGGACCATCTGAGAAGTCTCCAGTGGCAACAGGTAAACAGCTGCTCTAGAAAGATCCAAAAAAGCTGGGCGGTGGTGGCGCATGCCTTTAATTCCAGCACTTGGGAGGCAGAGGCAGGTGGATTTCTGAGTTCGAGGCCAGCCTGGTCTACAGAGTGAGTTCCAGGACAGCCAGGGCTACACAGAGAAACCTTGTCTCGACAAAAAAAAAAAAAAAAAAAAAAAAAAAAAAGAAAAAAAAAAACCTCAAAAAACTAAAGATCCAAAAAAGCACTGGAGCCTTCAAAATCATCTTTCTGGGCTGGCATAACAGTCACTCTATAACTCAAGTCACCCTGTCGCCCAGTGGTCCGCTGAGAACGTGACAGTGGCCTAGTATTCCAGACCCTATGTGCTCTGTCTCCTCGGACTTCTCGCCTTAGACTTCTCGCCCTCTCCTGCTGCACACCTCAGAGGGAACACCTCAAAAGTCCTGCCAGCCCCCTTTGATGCCTGCTTCCTTGATTACAATTCATTTTCATTCAGCATTCAGGGTGTGCCGATACCCAGAATAAACCATGCTGCTTCACTGAAGTTGAGATGAAATTTGAGCCTCTAAAGTTATTGTTTTTTTGTCTAGGGTGTTTTGCCTGCCTGCTCGTGTGTCTGTGCAGTGTATTTGCAATATTCTTGAAGGCCAGAAGAGGGCATCAGGTCTCTGGAAGTGGAGTTTTAGTGGTTGTGAACTGCCATGTGGGTTCTGGGGATTGACCAGGGACCTCTGGAAGAGAAGCCAGTGCTCTTAACCACTGAACCAACTCTCCAGTTCTAACAGTAAACTTAAAAAAAATTGTATTGCACACTTTAATCCCAGAACTTAAAAGGCAGAAGCAGGTTAGTTTAAGGCCAGTATGGTTTACATACTGAGCTCAAGGACTTCCAGGTCTCCGTTGTCTCAAAACCATTGTCTATCACCAAGGTAAACAGATAGCCATTGTGTGCCTCCATGGTGACACTGAAGCACCGTCACTTGTACACCCTTCTAACCGTGAATATATAACACATATGTGATCACAGAGAAACAGCAAACAGACCCAAAAGGAGAAATAGTCTATTCAAACAGAGAAAAAAAAAAAAAAAAACTCTATGCCACATTAAAAGATACAAGCAAGAAAGCACAACGTATGACCCACACCATTCGCAGACGTGATTTGTCCTAAAGGGAAGATGCTAATAAAGGTGACTGGAGAGACGACCGACGACAAACAAACAGTGCAGAGCCACCGACCAGCAATAAATTCCGAGGCGTCACTGTAGGAGATATCCACTGCATTTTAAGTGTAAACAGACACGATGTATGTAACTTATTCTCAGAGTTCAGACTACAGGCTATGAGCACGCACCACAGGCAGACACGGGTGGTAACTCAGGTGAACGGAATGCTTACAGGTCAGACGGGGAGTTTGCAGCCGAAGTGTGCAGCCATCTTTTGTACCAGTCTTATAACGTTCCAGTAATTTTGAAATTGTCTCCAAATAAAAAGTTAAACAGCAAAAATGCAAGTTCCTCACCATGGTCTGCAAGGTCTGTGACACCATCCCCACCCAGCACCCGACAGGCTCAGTCCCAACACAATAATCGCGGTCTCCCATTGGAGGGTCTATTATTGCCTTTACACAAGATTCTCTTCTCCATACACGGGTACATGCTGTCATTGTCCTAGCACACACCCACACTTATTTATTGCGTTCTTTCACGGCACTCTGACCTTTTTCTTCACAACATTTCTCACAGTTGTAGTGTGTATTGTTTGTTTTTGAGACACGGTCTTATGTAGCTCAGGCTGGCCAAATATGGCTGGACTCCTGATCCTCTTACCTCCGGCTCCCAAGGGCTGGCATCATGGATGTGTGCCACCATGCCAGGCTAGGAGTTTGTATTCAGGGAACACTATGTCTACCCTAGTTGTTTGGAGGCTTCTTGAAGTCAGGGCTCAAGTCTGTTTTGTTCACAAATGTATCTGCTGCACCGGCTGCTGAACTTGGCACATACTGGGCACTAGGTAACCAGCCAATGGATGAAAAGGTGAATCCTAATCTCTAAGTTCATCTCCAACCTGTTGGCAACTCTCAGAAAACACACCTCGAAGTTAAACATTAGTCCCAAGAATCTAATCAAGAGGCATTGGCTTTGAAGGATCTCTAGACTGCCCGCTTGCCACATGAATTTGAAACAAAGGCCATTGTAAGGAGTGGGACCTCACAAGAGAAGTGCTGAGGAATGCCACACCTCAGGTCCTCTGAGGGGACAGTGAGAGCCAAGGAGCTGACTAGGGTGGTGTTGAGAGGCAGTCTGGTTAGCATGAGGGCCCCCTTTAGGTTGAGTCTAAGGTTGGTGCCAGGAGGAGCCTGACTGAAGGGCTAGGCTGGGAGTGATGTCTGCATGAGGCACGAGGTGCAGAGCAGGAACTCCTGCTGAGGTGGGAGGAGGGCACTGAGGCATGGAGCCTCACTCTTCTGTATGTTATCCTTGTTCAACATCAGCGATCTGAGGTGGAGGAAGCCAATCCAGGTGAAAGGCTTGGAGTCTGTCCTCACAGGAAGTGTGCAGCCTTGGGCGTTGGACATGACGTTCCCAGTCTCCCACCTCTGACCTGCTAACTGTGCTAGGATTTATTTTGTGAGGCCATTGTCAGGATCCTGGAGAATCGCCCCGAGGGGCCTTTGACCTGCATTTGGTCTGCACTACAGAATGAAATCTGGACTCGTGGAAGGGGGTGCATGCTCCAGCAATGGAGACACTTCTGATCACTTACCACTTTTGCACACAGGCCTTCCTGCTATTTGAGTCCTATTTGAAAACAAACAGTGGAGACACATTCACAACACCATTCTTTATCCAAAACCTTTAAACAAGAAGAGGGTTTTGTTTGTGTGTTGTGTTTTTCCTGAGGTGCTAGATATGAAATCCATGGCCTTTGCTTATTTGAGGTAAACACTCATCTACTTTAGCCCCCAGCTAGTATCCTTCTTAAGACAGAACCTGCTCTGTCCCTGCTCCCAACAGTGTAAGCCATAGACACTGAATTTCCCCACTTCACTGCAATAACCTTCACCGGAGGGCATGTGTGCCCTGTCCACCAGTACCCAGCATAGCACAACATAGCACCTCTCCTTCAGCCCAGCCGCACTGTGCGGACAGAAGCATACCGGGCCCTCTCCTTGGGCATTCTACTAGTGTCTGACAGTAACTTCCTGTCTCTCCATCTCCAGAGGAAGAGAGGTAAACACGTATCACTTCACAGCTTAGAAAGCACCCCCAGCATTTTCCTCTACCCTTCATCCTCACAACTGCCCTGTGAGGTAGATACAGCAGGAAACGCCTACATGGATTAAACATGTACAGTGGACCCTACTTTGACTAAGCAGGTCATATGTGATCTCACTGAAACTCACCACAGTCCTGTGAAATAGAGTCCATGTCCCCATTTTACAGAAGAGAAAAATACAGCGGTTAGAACTTGCCCCAAATCAAAGAGGTAGAAAGTCATGAAGCTAAGATTTGAACCACAGACTGTCTGACTCCAAAGCCCTGCTGGTAACCCTTCAACTATATCACCTTTTTTGTTTGTTTGTTTTGGTTTTTCGAGACAGGGTTTCTCTGTGTAGCCCTGGCTGTCCTGGAACTCACTCTGTAGACCAGGCTGGCCTCGAACTCAGAAATCCGCCTGCCTCTGCCTCCCAAGTGCTGGGATTAAAGGCGTGCGCCACCACTGCCTGGCCACAATATCACCTATGAAGCAACAATATTACTTCCTAGGTAGGGATCAACCCACTAAACTGAAGCTCAGAGGTGAGTGATTCAGCCAAGGCCTCATGCCAAGGACTAGCTGAGCTGGAGTGCTCTGACCCCATGAAGCGTCGGTGACTGGGCTGCATAAGGCACCACTCACTTGTTCATGGTTCCTGCTCCGCCCACGGACTTGTGCATTCAGAATTCCTTGCTGACATTATTGGGAAACCTAGGATTGTTATTGGTAATGGTGGTGGTGATTTTGTCTGGTTTAGTTATTGTTTGTTTGTTTTTTGAATCACAAAATCAATCAGCAAATAAACAAGGAAACATACTATCACTAACTGTCCTCTAATACCCACTCCCCACAGCTCAGAGGGGTCCTGGCAGTGAGGAGCTACTGTGTCAGGTCAGAGAGCAGGACGTGCTGACACATGACCTTATGGTAGACATCCTTAGAATTTGGGAGCCAAGAACTGAGGGGTGCGGTCCCAGGCCAGTCCACTCTTCTGTAGTCCTGACATTAAAAATGAAGCCGTGCTCCTCCCCCTGTGGAGTGATTCTCACAAATAAGATAAATGTGAATGCATTCACATGCATTGTGTGTTTTGTACAAATCCCAGGGTGTTCTGAGAAATGATGTATTTGGAAATAAGTCTTTATATTAGCAATTTCAACTCATGATTCTGGGGTACTCTGAATCTAACTGGATCTAACTGGATCTGTAAACATTCTGCTATTCAAATACTACCCAGTGACACGCACTGGCAGTTTCTACCTTTTGAAGATTTAAGGCCTGCAGCTCTTTTAAACTACTATGAACTGTGAGCTTCTTAGCTTTTAAGATACAGAGAGTTATGAAAAATGCAAAGTATGATTTTCTGGATCTCCCCAGAATCCCTATTTTTCATTTCTGAATCTTGAAAACTAGTATCTGTTTGAAATTCAAAAACTTCTGCCCCATTGGTAATTCAGAAGTCTTAATTAATAAACTTTTGTTACTTGAAGTTCCCCAGTCACTCAGCATGACAGCCCATGGCTTCTGGGAAGCCTCCACACAGGAGCTGGGCCGAGATGGTGCTTCCTGTATCAGTGGCTCTCCAGAGAGGAGTCCCAAGGAGCCAGGGGCTGAGCTCGAGTCTGGCCTTACTACCAAATGTCCACGTCATCTCAGATAGAGACACAACGTTCACTTTGCTCCCACAGAGCATCTGTTCACCTTATTATTTAAATAAAATAATAGGAGGGGCAAGCTGGGTATGGTGTCACTCAACACATATAATCCCAGCACTGGAGAGGCAAAGACAGACAGACCTCTGTGAATTCAAGCCTGGCCTGGTCTAGTAGGTTCCAGGCCAGCAAAGGAAGGAAGGAAGGAAGGAAGGAAGGAAGGAAGGAAGGGAGGGAGGGAGGGAGGGAGGGAGGGAGGGAGGGAGGGAGGGAGGGAAGAAAGGAAGGAAGGAAGAAAAGACAGGAAGAAAGGAAAGAAGGAAGTTAAAATTAAAAGTCCTATGTAATTTCCACTGAGAGAATCCTATGCTCCTTAAGAGAATATCCTAACAAGCTCACACCCAGCATAAGAAGTGGCACGCTAGCAGGGACTGTGGAGTCAGGCAGGTAGACTGGATCTGAATGCTGGCTCTGCCACAGGCAGGCTGGGTGACTTAGGGCAAGCTCTTTAACCTCCTGGCTGTTTAGTTTCTGTATCTGTAAAATGTGAAAGTCACAGGACCTATGACAGAGGAATGTTATAGTAAATATTTCCCACAAATTGCGATATGTAGTACAGTAAGCTCTCACACAGGAGGCATTAACTCCCGGCACAGCAGGCCCAGTAAGTTGTTAAATCAGAGGCGAGAGGTTGATGAAAGCCCTTGGAATTACTCAAATGGCTCATTTGCCATGAGTTTCTCAGAGAGGATAGTTTCCAGGTAGATTTGGCAGTGCTGGGCCACATGTCTCCATCCATTCCTAGAGCAGGAGGCTGTGGCCTGGAAGGTCACTGGGCCATGTGTGCCCCTCGATTGACCTGAGACCAGGTTGGCACCCTGGTTGGCACATGTCTTCTGGAGCCAAGGGTTAGTTAGCAGGCCCAGAGTCCATAGGCCTGTAGAAGCGCGGAGGCTGCCAGTGCTTGCTGGAGTGGTGTCTCTACATATGGTTACACTTCACACAGTGTGAGTTTTGACACCATCCACAGCCAGGGTAGCACCTAGCACCTTTTGCCCAATGTTTCAGGTGCTGCTCGATGCTCACCAGTGTAGATACTGTAGTTCCAAAGGTCAAAGGTCACCTCCGGGGACCATGCCTGGTCCTTTGGTGGATGACTGCCCTAGTGTGTGAGGAGGTGGCCGAGTCAGCACAGGAGCCAGCATTTTGTATATTCAAGTTGCTTCTAGGCTTCCCTAAAGATGTCCTCAGACACTCCCTGTCTGTGACCTGCCCGGGGCCCTGTAGTTTTGGACCCATAGCAAACAGGATGGATCCATAATTTAGGGATCGGGACAAGTGGAGGGCTGGCTGCCGACCTCCACTGCTGGCTGCGGGTTCAAAGCCCTCTCCACCCTTAAGGGGTGTGGGTAGATGACTGGATCTTGGGGTAGCTAAGGAAGACCTAAGGGCCCTCCTTGTGCAATGGACCCGCTCACCTCCCCTTCCCTTGTGGTATCGTCCTGGGTGCCCTCTGGGCCTTGCTCCCACTTCCGGGAGTTCTGGGTTCGGGAACCGTGGAAGTAGGCCGAGCATTTGTTCGGAGGCCTCTCCTGGGAAGAAGCCTCCTGAGGGGCTCTGTTTTCAGGCCTTTCTCTTGGAGGGCTCTCCTTGTGATTCTCACGCCGGAATCCTGCAGGGAGAAAAGAAAATCTGGATAGTTGCTCTTCTCCTTACCCTACACAAGATGGAAAAGACCATAGAAGTCCCTAATAGAAAGCTTGGGGAGAATACTGCAAACAGCTATTCTGTGCTTTTGTGTGTGCGCCCGTTTGTATGTGCAAACACATGTAGAGGCCAAAGGGGACCCTCAATCATCCTTCACCTCATTTTTTTGGGACAAAGTCTGAGCTTGGCTCGCTGTTTGGGAATTCCCATGGTTCCACTTGTCTCCAGCTACTCAGGATTGAGATTATGAATCTGTGCAGCTAGCCCAACTTAAAAAAAAAAAAAAAAAAGCCAAGCACGGCCATGCATGCCTGTAATCCCAGCACTCAGAGGCAGAAGCAAGTGGATCTTTGTGAGTTCAAGGGTGCAGTTTACACCAGGATGCTACAAAGAGCTATGTAGCTAAGGCTACATAGAGAGACACTGTCTCAAAAATAAAGCAAGGAGCAAACAAAACCCAATAGAAGGCATTTATTTGTTTTGTGTGCATGGATGAGAGCGGAAGCTGGCCTGTGGAAATCAGAACACAATGATATATGGGCCTCTTCTCTCACCACATGGATCCCAGGGAAGGAACTCAGACTGTCAAGTTTGGTGACAGGCACCTTAAATGGCTTAGCCATCTTGAGAATATCCCCTCCCTTCTGAGGCATTTATGTGAGCCATCACACTTGCCAGGCAGACAATTTACCAAGCAAATCTATTTCTGCATTCTGACAGAAGTCGGAGGTTGAAGCACAGCCTGGTTAGAGAGCAGAAGGAGCTGTTTCTGCAGACAGACACCGTGGGCTTGGGTGTCAGTCCCAGGGTGACACCGTGGGCTTGGGCGTCAGTCCCAGAGTGACACCGTGGGCTCGGGCGTCAGTCCCAGGGTTCCCTTAGGGAGATTCGTTAATGTACAGTCTCAGTGTGGACAGCTAGTCATCAGATCAGAAGGCAGGACACATGTCACCTCAAGACATTTTCCATCTGTCCGTGGTGGAAGACCTGTCCCTTATCCACTACCAGCTCTGCTATTCATTATTTAAGTCAACAGGAGTCTTTAGAGGGAAGCTGGTCCAGTTCCTTGAGACAGAAAAAAATAAAGATGTCTACAGCATTCTGCTGATACCAGAAAGCGGAAGTGTTTCAAGACTGTCAGGTGCAGTGATACAAAGATAAACATAAAGACAAGCATTAGATAGTGCTCACTGTCCAAGCTGTAACCATTTGAGAACCCTAAAGTCTCAATTCTGGAAGCTTAAAAAAAAAATTACTAAGCTCCAAATCCTAAAAACAATAAATAAATAAATAAATAAATAAATAAATAAATAAAACAAAAAAACCCAAAACAAAACAAAAAACAAACAAACAAACACCCCTGCATTCAGTGAGGAGATCTCGCCAAGGCTATCTGAAGAACACCCAGGGAGAGTGACGCAGCTCTTGGCAGAGCGCACATCTGACAGCCAGGCTCCATCCTTGCCCTACCAGAAAGAGAAAGAACTAAAGTTCAATATGGAAATCAAACACCCTAAATAAAACTGGCAAAAAGGAACCTCGAGAGACAGAGACAGGTGGATATCTATGAGTTCAAGGCAGCCTGCTCTACAGAGCAAATTCTGGGACAACCAGAACTACATAGAGACCCTGACTCAAAAAAAAAAAAAAGTCATAAATTAAAAAAAAATCCTTTTGAATTATAACAATAATGATGATGTTAAGAGATAAGATTTAGTGGCCACAAGTTACTAATTAGTAAAGTTCAAAGGTAAATTCACAGGATTCCACATGCTGTATCTATTCTGTATGTTTGGAATCTTCATACAGATAGATGTAGATGAGATATGTAGGATCTCATCTCTTTCAGGCTGATGGGAACTCACCAGGTAGCTAAGGATGACCTTGGACTCCTAATCCTCTTGCCTCTACCTCCCAAGTGCTGGGATTATCTCCCAAGCATACTACTACCACTACTCCTAGTTACAAAACTTTTTTTAAGTTGTTGGGTTTGGTTTTATTTGTGAGGCAGGGTCTGTGCACTCCTGGCTACCCTGGGACTCATGGAGAGCGGCTTGCCTTTGCCCTCAAGGGTTAAAATTATGTGTGACCAGGACCAGTTTCTAAAACTTACAAAATACAATACTGGTGTGTGTGTGTGTGTGTGTGTGTGTGTGTGTGTGTGTGTGTGTTTGCCATGTACATTTTGGTGCCAGCAGAGGGCAGAAGAGGTGTAGAATTCCTTGAAACCAGGAAGACAGGCAGCTGTGAACCACCTACGTGGATTCTAGGAACCAAACTCAGGTCCTCTGGCAGAACAGTACTTTTTACCCCTGAGCTAATACTTCAGCTCACAAAATATTTTAAAACAAAACAAAAATGTATAAAATAGGGTGGGATGGCTCAGCAGGTTAGAGCACTTGCTGCTCATGCAGAGGAGCAGGGGTTAAACTCCCAGCACCCACATGATGGCTCACAGTTGTCTGTATGCTAGCTCCAAGGGATCCGACCTGCTCTTCTGGCCTCTGTGCACGCCAGGCATAGTGTGTATATTATATATTCAGATAAAACATTCATATACATACACTTTGTTTTGTTTTGTTTTTTGAGACAGGGTTTCTCTGTGTATCCCTAGCTGTCCTGGAACTCACTCTGTAGACCAGGCTGGCCTCGAACTCAGAAATCCCCTGCCTCTGCCTCCCAAGTGCTGGGATCAAAGGCGTGCACCACCACTGCCCGGCCATAAAAATTTTTAAAGTGTACAAGTAGACTGGGTGTGGTAGCACACCATTTTAGTCACAGCACTCTAAGAGGCAGAGGTAGGCAGTCCGCTGCAAGTTCCAGGCCAGTCAAGACCTCAGAGTGTGATATCCTGTCTCAAAACAACAACAAGACATTATAGATGCCTCCACACCAACCAAGGAGCTGGCTGAGCTCTCTAGGGACTGTAATAGACTTTCTGCTTGCGATGGGTCTTCCCCCATATTTTCTTCTTTTGTGCTAGTCTAGTCCTAATGAATCCTTGGCAGAGAGGACTCAAGGCTCTAGGCAAGAGATTCCTTAATGTTGGAAGCAGAATTCTGAAGATGTGCCCCAACCTGTAGATTTCTGTCTCCTGAGACAAACCACTGTCTAGGAACCACTGCAAAGGAATTCTGCAGCTGTAATGAAAGTCCCATTTTAAATCTTGGCCTCAGGCTTCTATATCAGTTCACACTGAGGTGCAGAGGTTCCTGGAGCTGCTGCCAGCCTACATCGGTCAAAAGCTGCTATGCAGACAACCTCAGGATAAGGGGTGAGGGGTAAGGGGGTAGAGATGAGGGGTGAGGGGGTAGGGGTGGTAAAAGGCAACAGTGGTCTCACCAGCACTGAACCCTGCACGCTACAACACCAACTAACCTAGCAACCTGCTCTGAAGAACATTTTCTTCAGAAGCTTGAAGACCAGAGTATGGAATTTTTCAAAGGTTATATAATTAAAAAAACAAAACAAACAAACAAGCAAAAAGCCAGACAGATTCTCACTGAGTAAGGTAGTCACTTAAGAACAGTTTTCTTGGAAGGATGATGTCCCCACAGTCTCAGGCATTTGAATCCTTGGTACCCAGTGGTGGCGCTGTGGTGGTAGGTTTGGGAGATATGGTCTTGCTAGAGTGTAGGCCGCTGAGGATGGGCCATGAGAATTTCTAGTGTGCTATTTTGTGGTTGAAGTTAAAGATGTGAGGCCTCGCTCCCTGCCTCAAGTCTTCACTTCGCTGTTGTGGGCTCTAACCCTGAAGAACTGTAAGCCCAAATATTCTCTCTTCCATAAGTGCCCTGGTCACCACGTCTTACCATAGCAACAGAGCAGTGACTGACACTGATGGAACAGCCCAGGGCTTGGACGCAGCGTAGGTAATAGAACAAGACTGTCCATAAAATCCAGCCAGGGCTAGAGAGATGGCTCAGCAGGTAAGAGCATTCGATGCTCAAGCTGGTGATGGGGGTTCAGATTTCAGCACTCATTAATGAGCACTCCCAGCACCCCGTTGTAAACCCAGCTCTGAGTGGGCAGCTCTGAGCCTCTCAGCCTTGCTGGTTCCACTTAGCCAAGAAAATGCAAACACCAGGTAAAGGGAGACACCTGGCCTTCTGCTCTCTGTGCCTGTACATGGGCAACACACGTGCACTTTTGTATACACATAAACGTAGGTATGCACACAAATGCATCTTTAAAAACACAAACACAGCCGGGCGGTGGTGGCGCACGCCTTTAATCCCAGCACTTGGGAGGCAGAGGCAGGCGGATTTCTGAGTTCGAGGCCAACCTGGTCTACCGAGTGAGTTCCAGGACAGCCAAGGCTATACAGAGAAACCCTGTCTCGAAAAACCAAAAAAAAAGAAAAAGAAAAAAAAAAAAAAAAAAAAACACAAACACCGCCGGGCGGTGGTAGCACACGCCTTTAATCCCAGCACTTGGGAGGCAGAGGCAGGCGGATTTCTGAGTTCAAGGCCAGCCTGGTCTACAGAGTGAGTTCCAGGACAGCCAGGGCTACACAGAGAAACCCTGTCTCGAAAACAAACAAACAAACAAAACAAAAAAACAAAAAAACACCAGCCAATCAACCAACTCACATCTGTGTATAGTTCTCTCCAGTTGGTAGAAGAGGGAATAGAGATTCCACGCTCTCTTGAAAGCCCGCTGCTGGGTCAGTGAGGGAAGGCGCCCTTTAGGAATAATAGGGACCCAGAGAGCTCCTAGCAGACAAAGGCATGGATGTACCTGGGAAACACAGAATTTGGCCAAATGAGATCCTAAATGAGATCAGAAGTATCTTCTTCCCCAGGCCACTAGCTCAACTCAGCCTACACTTCAACTTTACCTCCTGAGATCCTACGTTCAGAACCTAGTAAAACCCACGTGCTCTGACCCAGGACCGTGTGAAGTATAAACGTATTGTGTTAAGTATGAATTTAGGTCAGTTTGCTGTTGTTCTGTGTTGGTTGTTTGGTGGTTGGCTTTTGTTATTGGTGTTTGTTTGTTTGTTTTGAGACAGGGTCACTGTGTAGACCAGGCTGCACTGGAACTCACAGAGAGCTGCCAGCCTCTGTCTCTGGAGAACTTGGTGTGTAACATCATGGCCTAGCTTGTGGCAGTTTGGTAAGCAGCAAGAGAAAACAGATGTACTTTGTTTCCAGTAAGAGCTCAGCTGGAGAGAACAAAGTTGCCACAGTTCTGAGATTCCCTTTTGTGCAAGGGAAGTCCAAAGGTGTAACATACTCCTGGCCTCTTCCTGACTCACTGAGGAAAGATGGTTAGGAAGGCGAAATGACACATTTATACCTAGCTTTCCTCCATTTTTCCCTTAAAAAGGGAAACTATTTAGATTCTGCTCCAGTTTTCCAAGTTCCATGTTTTGCTAGGGGAGACCTGTGTGACCTCTGAGACATAGATGGTAATTAGCTCTGTGACGGGGTCCAGAGCTCAGGAAGTGGGTGATTACTGGGCTCTTGTACCCTACCCCCAAACAACAAGCGAGCATGAGCTCTGTAGGCCTGGCAGAGACAGCTTATCTGTTCACTTTGGGGACATGGAAAGGAACTGCCCGTGTAGACCAACTTACAGAAAGTGCTCCATGTCCCACAAAGCCCCGTGGTGAGGCTGTTCTTGTCTTGCAGCAGAAGGATAACGTCTGCAAATCTGTTCAATCCTGGCTGTCAGGGTCTGAACAGAACCTTCTCAGACTCTCACGTTCAAGTCCTAACTCCTAGTATTTCAGAAAGTGGCCACATTTGGATATTGGGTCTTTAATAATTGATAACTGGATTAAAAAGTAAGTCATTAGGATTACCTCTAATTCCACATGATTGCAGGGGGATAATTACAAAGTTACCAAGAAAGACCATGTGACGACTCAGAGAGACCTGCCAAGACCTCACCACAGTCCTCAGAACTGTGACAAAATAGGTTTCTGGTAGGGAAGGCACTTCAGACCCGGAAGCCCTCTGAGGCCCAAGGGTCGGCACAATGAACACAACAGCACCAGGTACAGCTTACTGACCTGTACACTCTCCTGATGAAAGAGGTTTTCAAGTTGAGCACACCACGAAGGCTGTGCCCAACAGTACAGCTATGAGGAGCAGATATAAAGAGACTGTTGTTCCAAAAAAAAAAAAAAAAAAAAAAGCCGGGCGGTGGTGGCGCACACCTTTAATCCCAGCACTTGGGAGGCAGAGGCAGGCGGATTTCTGAGTTCGAGGCCAGCCTGGTCTACCGAGCGAGTTCCAGGACAGCCCGGACTACACAGAGAAACCCTGTCTCGAAAAAAAAAAAAAAAAAAAAAAAAAGAGACTGTTGTCTTGGGTAGGAAGGACAAAGACTCTACTAAATGACTTCTTAATGTTGATTAACAGATTAGGATTATATGTACTATAGGCTTGTTGGCAGATGTTCATTCATTAGCAGATGTAACAAGAGAAGATGTTTCAACTTTAGATCTAACTTTAGCTGTAACAAACCTCTAGAACAGAGGTTCTCAGCATGTGGGCCATGACGGGGTGTGGGGGGTGGGGGGGTGTCAGACTGTCAGACAACCCTTTCACAGGGGTCAAGTAAGACCACTGGAAAACACGGATATTCACATTGCGACTTATAACAGTAGCAAAATTACTGTTTACGGAAGTAATTTTATGGTTGGGGTCACCACAACATGAGGGGGTGTATTAAAAGGTCGCAGCATTGGGAGGATTGAGAACCCCTGCCCTAGAAGATCTCAAAGACAGAACAGCCACGGACACACATGTCTTACGGTGTAAATGGTGGTGTAGAAGGCTATATGACTGATCCATCTGGTATTTCATATGGTTATTGGGGCCGTGCCATCGGCAAAGCTGGGGAAGCTGCAAAGACAGACTAGAAAAGCTTCAGATGAGAGAAGCCTCCCGCTGTGATGCAGTGGAAGAAGTTACAAGGATAATTGGCATCATACTGGTGAGGTTGAAGAGAAACCTTTTGAACTAGAGCTTAGCTGGTGAATTAACTAAAGGAAGACATACATTGTTTCTAAAGATATACAAAGGAGCAGAGATGTTCGAGGGACCTGGTGGAAGGAGACAAAGGATGGGGTGACAGCATGTGACATTTTCAACATTTACCACTGTTTTATGTTTCTGGGACAGTCTCACATAACTGTTTAGCACCCTGGATTATACACCCACTGACCAATTTCCATTAAATTTTTGTCTTATAAACAACAATAAAAATAAATTTCTACTGTGCCAGCCACTGAGGGTGGTACTTTGTCTTCACAGACCTAGTGAGTAGTAATATGTTAACCCACTGGAAATAACACAATTGTCTTGTGTTGAAAGAACCTGTCCCATTCTGGCTACTAAGAAGCAATAAAATGAGAAAAAAGAAAAGTCAGGGCCAGAGAGAAGGCTCAGTGGGTAAGGAGCCACCAAGCCTGTGGCCAGGCCCACACAGTGGATGCAGAGAACTCTGTTCTAAGTTGTCCTCTGACCTTCATACAACGGTGTAGAAAACCACACACAAGCACACACACACATTGCAATTTTTAAAAAGAAAAATAACAGACTGTGGTGCTTGGGTTTTTGTTATTGTGACAAAATTCTTGAGAAAAACAACTTAGAAGAAGAGAGGTTTATTCTGTCTTACAGTCTGAAGTATTCCAGTCCATGGTCAGCTGTCACTACTGTTTCCAGACTTGTCTTAAGGCACAGTGACATGGGAGGGTGTGGAGGGCGTGGAGGAACAGAACAGACCCTTCTGCTGGGCAGGAAACAGAAAAGATACCCTTCAAAGGTCAGTGGCCCAGTCCTAAGTGTCTCTTCAAATCAGCACTACCACCCAGGACAAGCCTAGAATACAGAAGTCTGGATGCTTCAAGAGTAAATGACAGCCGGCGGTGGTGGCGCACGCCTTTAATCCCAGCACTTGGGAGGCAGAGGCAGGTGGATTTGGTTCTAGACCAGCCTGGTCTACAGAGTGAGTTCCAGGACAGCCAGGGCTATACAGAGAAACCCTGTCTCGAAAAAAAAAAAAAAAAAACAAAACAAAAAAGAGTAAGTGACTTGTGACTTCATATGTAAATAAGGCTGTGGTTTGGTTACAGAGTGTCCCTCACAGCTTGGTTTGAGCAATTGGTCTGAAGCCAGGGCTATGGATCCTTTGAGATGTGAGGTCTGGCTGGGTAATACAGGCCTTCAGAGACGGCCTTCTAGGATGTTCTGTTTCCAGATGTTTCAGTCCAGCTCTGATTTCTTGATCTCCTGAGATGTGAAAAGCCTTTGCTGCAAGTGTCTGCTTGTACGCTCCCCACCAGGCTGCCTGAAGCTGTGAGCCGACATAAAGCCCCCGTAAGCTACTTCTGCTGGTCACTCTCCAGCACTGGGGAACCCAGCACCCCCTTCTGACCTCCACAGACAGAAAACTGGTGCACAGACACACATACAGGCAAAACAACCATACACACAAAATTGAATTATAATTTTTAAAAACTCTGTTGAATTGGTGATACACATTCAATCCCAGCACAGGCAGAGGCAGGAGGATCTCTATGAGTTTGAGTGTAGCCTGGTCTACATAGTGAATTCCAGACTAGACAGGGCTATACACTGAGATTCTGTCTCATGAATGAATGAATAAATGAATGAATGTCCTTCCATTGGCACTTGTGGGGGTTTTTTTGTTTTTGTTTTTTGGGTTTTTTTTTTTGTTTTTTGTTTTTCAAGACAGTGTTTCCCTGTGTAGCCCTGGCTGTCCTGGAACTCACTCTGTAGACCAGGCTGGCCTCGAACTCAGAAATCCGCCTGCCTCTGTCTCCCAAGTGCTGGGATTAAAGGCGTGAGCCACCACTGCCTGGCTTCCATTGGCACTTGGTAGAGGCAAGCACCATTGTTTGTATGGACACTGAGTCTCAATTGGCTGGGTCACAAGTGCAGGCACAGAGCAGCATGAACTGCAGCTTGGGTTTGCCACAGAGCCTTGCCCAGCTCTGGTCCCTGTAACTCCACAGGTGATAGCCAAAACATTGCTTCTGATATAAAAATAGGCCTCCAAACATCAGGTCTTCTTTAGGGGGAGTACATGTAGACAGGGCAGCTTGACTTTCACCTTGAGCGGCCCATGTGTACACATCTTAAACTACCCAATATTCAAAACTCTCCACTGGGATACAAGCCCTGGAATTTTGGAGGGCATGGGGAAACGGATTCTTCCTTTGTAGCCAATGGTGACATGAAACCCTTCTTTGAATGGATATACTTTGCACAGAGGAAAGGTCAGGATGCTGGCACGAGCCATACTGATTTGCTCCATACAGCAGCTGCCGTTGGAGCCGCTGCCTGATGGAATGTGTGGTCATCTTCAATCATTCTCCAGAGTCCAAGTAACTGCTGTCCAGGACAGACTGATGCATAGATGACCCTGAGCTTGCTTCTTTCAGATGGCCAGCAGTGCCATTAATCTGTGTTTTCCTCAGGGACATGGTCTTTCATGGATCTTTCTAGAAAGAAGATCCCAAGCCTTTCACTGATCTCTCCCCTGCTCCCACATTGGCCTGGAGGGGGGTGGTCTGTGGGTCACAGGGCATCTGTAAGTTTATTGTTTTTCCAAGCTCATCTTCCAGTACCTTCTTTAAGACTGATCATGGGCAGCCGGGCAGTGGTGGCACACGCCTTTAATCCCAGCACTTGGGAGGCAGAGGCAGGCGGATTTCTGAGTTCAAGGCCAGCCTGGTCTACAGAGTAAGTTCCAGGACAGCCCGGGCTACACAGAGAAACCCTGTCTCAAAAAAAAAAAAAAAAAAAAAAAAAAAAAAAGACTGATCATGGGTACAACTAGACAGTTCACAGAGCGGGACATGAAGCTGTGTCCGTAGAGGGCGCTGGAGGAACAGCATAAGAGGAAGCAGCTGTTCTGCTTGGTTCTCCTCCTGCTGAGCTTTCATTTCTCTTTAATGTCATCGCAGCTTTGCTGGGCCAGTAGATGGGGACATCCTAGTGGTCCTCTGCCTTAAATGGATGTCTGGAACAAAGAGCCCTTGCAGCCCCCTTACCAGGCCTCCTCTCCCAACACTCTGACACTTGGCTATCTTTGCACGCACACTACACCTTGACCTCATGCAGTTTTCTTTAGAGATCTCTGGCAGAGCAGTCTTTCTCCAGCACTTGGTTTCTATAGCAACTGTCATATAAGCACTGGATGACACAGCCTCTCACAGTCTTGTTCTTTCACACTGTGTGTGTATAGCCAGAGTTTGAGTCCTGTTCTGACATGTCCCTTCCAGCAGGGCTGGGAAAGACAGGCAGGCATTCCCCAAGCACATTACATGGGCAATGCCAGTCTAGTTTCACTGGAGTCTCAGCAAAGCTCTCCAGTGCTGGCCCCTGCCGAGCACACTTGCTGTGGTCCCAGGTTCCAGGAACGTGACTGTGAGCAGTTTAGCAGTTTCACCTGACTCTGCTGATGCTGACAGGCTCTTAGGACATCCCACTGCTGAAGCACACCAGTGACTGACCTGTCATGCTCTTTCAAATGAAGTCTGGATCTTATCCCTCGTAAGAGGACTCCTCCTTAACATTTAGTATCAGGGACAGTGGCCAGTCCTGATATCTATAACTTCTGTATCTTCTGGAATTCTTTTTGGCTTTTTGCAGCTAAGCTGATACAGTCAATCATTTATCAATAATTCTTTATTCGTTTGAGATAAGGTCTCACTATCATAGCCCAGATTGGCCTTGAACTTGTGATCTTCCTGCCTTAGCCTTCCAAGGACTGAGATTACAAGTGTGGGCCATGACAGCCCCAAATAATTCTGTATGCTAATCGTTCCTGGTGTGGTTCTGCTTCCTGATTGAACCGTGACTGTTCTAACTGGTACCGGGAATAACCATAAGAAACAGACCTGAGAAGAAGAGATAGGGGATTGGTCTGGTGGAGCTTGGGCTGGAACACAGTGCTGAACTCATTGCTAGTTGAAGATACGATGTGGATGTGGTAAGGAATCTCAGCTGCTCAATCTGTGACCTACATGACCTTGAAGTCCCAGCCGGAGCACAGGCCTTGGGACCCCAGTCATTGCTACCCTTAACTTGGAAGGCGATGATTCTCAACTGTGAGTGATACAGAGAGTGATTATAACAAGCCTGGGTCTGTTAGCTCTCAGTCACACCACAACCTAAAGTCAAACAAAGTTTACTTGTGCGATTTGCTGAATTAAGATGACAGTGAAATTCAAACTAACAGATTTATCACGGAACAATAATAATAATGGCAATGTCACCTGGTTAAACGCCTTAAAAGTAGACAGACGCTCATTCATCTCAATCTACCCAAACTGCCAGGCATGGTGGGGCATGCTTATTTTTTTTTTTTTTTAGTTTTTCGAGACAGGGTTTCTCTGTGTAGCCCTGGCTGTCCTGGAACTCACTCTGTAGACCAGGCTGGCCTCGAACTCAGAAATCCGCCTGCCTCTGCCTCCCAAGTGCTGGGATTAAAGGCGTGCGCCACCACCGCCCGGCCGTGGGGCATGCTTATAATCCCAGCATTCAGGAGAAAAGAAGCTGAGGCAGGAGGATGGTAAACTGGAAGACAGTGTGTACTACATAGTGAGGCATTTCCTAAAACAAAACAAACAAAAGCATCCAAACTACTATGCTACAGCTAGGCCTTTAACTAGAGTCAAATCTCTGTACTGAGGGGACCAGAGGGGACAAATGCACTATGGTTCAGAAGTAACAGTTCCAGCCCAGAAGAGTGTCAGCACATTGACAATGTGGTAGCAGAAGCCCAGGGTGTAGAAAAAGGGAATCCTATTTTTGCCTGAGATTTTTATTGTTTGTTTTAACACCAGGTCTTGCTGTGCTGTCCAAGCTGGACTTGAACTTGAAATCCTTCTACACCTTCTTTTTTTTTTTTTTTTTTAAAGATTTATTTATTCATTTTATGTATGTGAGTACACTGTCACTCTCTTCAGACACACCAGAAAAGGACATCAGATCCCATTACAGATGGTTGTGAGCCACCATGTGGTTTCTGGGAATTGAACTCAGGACCTCTGAAAAAGCAGTGCTCTTTAACCACTGAGCCATTTCTCCAGCCCCCTTCTGCGCCTTCTGATTATTGAGATTTATGGGCTGTCCCTCCATGCTCAGATTTGGAAAGATGTACTTTAAGAGTGATAACATCCTACTTAATGAGAGAAGAATATTAATATTAGAGTTACATTCATTGCTATTGATTCTTGGTTACTTTACTTTCCCAGTCTGGGTCTTACTGTGTAGCCCTGACTGTCCTAGAACTTGCTCTGTAGACCAGGCTGGCCTTGAACTCACAGAAACCCACCTGCCTCTGCCTCCTGATTGCTGGGATTAAAGGTGTGCACCAGTATGTCTGGCTTTTGCTACAGATTCTGTCATTTTGGATTCCAGACTTGATGTATTTGTGTTCCTGAAACCAACTCTGAAAGACTACTTGGTTGTTTGGCTATGGTTAGTGAAGTGAGATGCTAGACTTTTCCTGGCATCACATGGAACCAGTGACCCAAAGAAAGGTTATGGTAGGCTCTGGAGACATCCTCTCTGCTAAGACTCTGAAGGAAGCAGTTCATCTCTGGAAAAACTTCTGGTTAAAAAAGGAAGGTAGAAAGAAAGAAAGAAAAAAGAAAGAAAGAAAGAAAGAAAGAAAGAAAGAAAGAAAAGAAAAAGAAAGAAAGAAAGAAAGAAAGTGAGCACAAGGGAGGGAGGGAGGGAGGGAGGAGGAAGGAAGGAAGGAAGGAAGGAAGGAAGGAAGGAAGGAAGGAAGGAAGGAAGGAAGGAAGAAGTGGGGAAGGGAAGAGCAGGCTGGCTTTAAATTCACAGAGATTCTCCGGACTCTGCCTCCCAAGTTCTGAGATTAAAGGTGTGCAACACCTTGCCTAACTACTTCTCTCTCTTTTAATCAGCAAGCTGGTTTACTAAAAACACACTGACAAGGGCCTGGAGAGAGGCTCAGCAGTTAAGGGCACTGGCTGCTTTTCCAGAAAACAAGACCCATTCCCAGCACCTAGCTCCAATCCCAGGGACCCATGCTCTCTGCTGGCCTCTGAGGTCACTGCACTCATGTGGTACACAGTCACCCAGGCAAAACACCCATGCATATAAAACACAAATAAAGGAAAAATACGCTCACGAGAGATGCAAGTGGATTGCCCATGGTTGCATTATCCGGACTGTGTAGTTCTTTATTTCTAATCCAAATATTAAATAAAACACAATTCCCATCCTGTGTTGCTTGCTATATATGTGTTTATATTGCTCCTCTATTACTCCCTTTTGTGCTAAACAGTCTCCAGCATTTAACTGTGGTTTCCTTGCTGTTTCTTCTACTCTGCTTTAAATTTTTTTTTTTTTTTTTTTTTTTTTTTTTGGTTTTTTCGAGACAGGGTTTCTCTGTGTAGCCCGGGCTGTCCTGGAACTCACTCTGTAGACCAGGCTGGCCTCGAACTCAGAAATCCGCCTGCCTCTGCCTCCCAAGTGCTGGGATTAAAGGCGTGCGCCACCACCGCCCGGCATCTACTCTGCTTTAAAAAAAAACAGAAAACAGAATTTCATATAACCCAGAGTGGTTGAAATTCCCTGTGCAGCTGAGGCTGGACATAAACTGCTCAGCTTCCTGTCTTTATATCCTGAGTGCTGGGATTACAGGTGTGTGCCACCACGCTGGATTCTTTTTACTCTATTCTTTGGGGTCTTTTGTTTGTTTTCTCTGCTTTTTTTAAGTGTAGAAACATTGTTTTTAAAATTTGTTATTATTGTGCACACACGTGATGGGCGAGCACAGATGTGCCACCGTGTGCATAAGGACGGGTACGGTTTCACAGAGCTGTCCTCTCCTTCACGTGGGTCCCGGAGACTGAGCCCACACTGTGAAGCTTGTACAGCGGCTTTACCCGCTGAGTCACCTCATCCGCCCACATTTTTTCCCTAAAGATTTGTTTTTAATTATGTGTGTTTGTGCACACAAGTACAGGTGCCCCTGGAAGCTGTAAGAGGCCATGAGATCCTAGAGCTGGAGTTACAGGCAGTTGTGGGCCACTTGGGTGCCAGGAACACAGGTGCTGACAACCTGGGTACCGGGAACCAAATTCAGGTCCTCTGGAAGAACAGCAGGTGCTCTTGCTCACTGAGCCATTTCTCTAGCCTGTGATTTTCGTTTTAAATTTGTTTATTTATCTCTTATTGTAGGAGGCAGTAGCAGAGGACAGAGGACAGTTTAAAGGAGTCTCAAGGCTCTAGTTCAGGTCATCAGGATTGGTGGCAAGCCCCCTCACTGTTGAGCTGTTTTGCCAGCCCATGAGTTATTTTCTTAACGTTCCTGGAGGATACACTTCACTTCAAGTGTGCCAATTTAGTTTCGGCAGTGCACCAGCCATGCAGCCCGGTCCCTTTCTCCCCTTCTGTGCTCTTGCCATAAATTTACATACTATGAGTCTGAGAACAAGCAATTTGATGGTACTTTCAATCAACTTTATAAAGGTGCAGAAGGGATGTGCCTCAGTAGACCTGTGTCCTGGTTGCTAATGGTACTGTCAGGAACTGGGTCATCTCCCAGTGACCCATGGAGCCACAGGGGTACAGTCTGGTAGTGAGGACACTGAGCCATGTGGACCTAGCATGTGAGATGAGGCCTGGGGCTGTAGCGGGGCTTCTGTGTTTACCTAACATGTCCAGGCCCTGGTTCCTCTCCAGCAAAACTACAAAGACATTAACATCGTGCCAGCTCTGGGATCACATTCTGGGCAGGCCACAGGCTTCGTCCCTGCTGCTGTTGGTTGAGAATTTCCTAAGCCTATTCAATAAACAATGTATTCTTGGTAGTGCGGTTACTGAAGTCTGCTTAATTGGTGTTGAGACCAGCTTATAGTTTTCTAGGAATGCCCAGGACTTTGTCCATTTTTTCAGAGATCTCTACAGAACTCATGCTGTGATATCCCCTTCCAATTTTTTGGTTTTGCTTGGTTACCCCAAGCCTGTGTGGACCCTTCAGACAGCTGTGCTGTTCAACAGCTGCAAACAGTCACTATCTGTTTTCAACAGTTGCCCTCGCTGCTAACCCCTGGGAAAGTTCTCAGGTCACAGAAGATAGTTTCTGAAAACAGCTACTGAGCATTGGCTGTGAATTGATGCTTATGGTTCATGGGGACCTAAAACACCACGGCGATCTGACAAGAGTAGCAGCTTTCAAAGATGAGTCTTAACTCCAGACCAACAAGTGTAGCCACAGGCCTGCCTTATGGTTCTTTCCTTAAGCTTGAATCTTCAGGAGAGACAGATTTGGAAGTTGGAACAGTTGATAACGAAAGACTCAGAGACACTAGATATAGCATAAACATAGAAATGCAGAAGTGGGGATTATGACTTCCATTTAGGAGACTGATGCAGGAGGATTTCCATATGTTCAAGACCAGCTTGGGATACACAGGGAGTTTGAGCCCAGCCTAGGTTATACAGTCTGAACCCCTGTGTTAAAAAGAGGCATGCCACTAAGTGTGGATTTGGAAGACCAAACCAAAAGATCTGACATGCACAGCTGATGCAATTCTGAAAGAAGAAAAGAAGAAGAAGGAGAAGGAGGAGAAGAAGAAAAGCAAACTTAGAAGTTTCCAGACAGAAAGACACAGGAGCAGGAACCAGACATGAAGACTAGGCAACCCAGATGCTGTCCACCAGGACACAAGAATACAGAATTCAATGAATACAATGAAAGAAACCTCCTGGAATCAAAAAGCCAGTTGTCACATAATTTCCCACCCAGGGCAGAGGGACAGCATGTTTCAGTGACTCAGTGCCTACTGTCCTCCGACCTCTCCCCAAGGTGTCCTCAAGAGAGTCCTCCATATATACAGTGACTAAGAGACTTCAAAAGTCCTCAGCACTCAAAAAGCTTAGACAAAGGAGTCTTGAGGCCAGGGGTGACTACATTCAGAAGATTCTGACTCAAAACAAAAAGGACAAAAATGTCCCCAAAACAAAAGCCCTTTGGTAATATGAGATGAAGAGAGAGTGTGGCAGGACACATGGTACAAGGTGACAAGGGGGTTTGTCCTGTAGATGCTATGTAGAAATGATTTTGTAGAACTGATCAATGAAGAATCTATTACAAAACAAAAACTAATAAGCTTGCTTAGTAACCAGGAGCTGGGGAGTGGGGGTGGGTGGGGGGTGGGAGTGGGGGTGGGTGGGGGGTGGGAGTGGGGGTGGGTGGGGGTGGGAGTGGGGGTGGGAGTGGGGTGGGTGGGGGGTGGGAGTGGGGGTGGGTGGGGGTGGGAGTGGGGGTGGGAGTGGGGGTGGGAGTGGGGGTGGGTGGGGGGTGGGAGTGGGGGTGGGTGGGGGTGGGAGTGGGGGTGGGTGGGGGGTGGGAGTGGGGGTGGGTGGGGGTGGGAGTGGGGGTGGGTGGGGGTGGGAGTGGGGGTGGGTGGGGGTGGGAGTGGGGGTGGGTGGGGGGTGGGAGTGGGGGTGGGTGGGGGGTGGGAGTGGGGGTGGGTGGGGGGTGGGTGGGGGGTGGGAGTGGGGGTGGGTGGGGGGTGGGAGTGGGGGTGGGTGGGGGTGGGAGTGGGGGTGGGAGTGGGGGTGGGAGGTGGGGTGGGTGGGGGGTGGGAGTGGGGGTGGGTGGGGGTGGGAGTGGGGGTGGGTGGGGGGTGGGGTGGTGGGGGTGGAGATGTGGGGGAGTTGGGGAGAGGGGACTGGAAACAGCCAAGAGCTGTCACCCTCCAGGGAAAGAGGACTGTAGCTGGGGCAGGAGTCTCAGGATAATTATGAGTTAAGGAAAGAGGATAAACACCAGTGAGCTACAAGGGGGAGAAGGGAGTAACAGAACCTAGAATAGGTGGAGAAAAGTTTTAAAAAACAGAGAGAAAAGCATCCATGATCAATGACAGTTAAACACTAAATGGAAAACCTGGCACACAGCTCAGTGCTGGCCTGGCCTGCACGAGGCCCTGGCTTTAATCCCAGGTCTATACGACAAAACAGGAGAAAATAAAAATAAGCAGAAGGGTTTTTTTTGTTTTTGTTTTTCAAGTATACTGGTCACTGCAGCAACACAAACAGAATGAGCTGAGCTTTTTTTTTTTATTTTAAACAAGTCTGATCTGGTCAGATTCAATTACTTAAAAAACAAAGCAAAACAACAACAATAAAAACAAAAATAAAACAAAACAAAACAAACAGGGTCTCGGGTAGTTCAGACTTAAACTGAAATTGTTATACAATTGAGGATGACCTTAAACTTCTTTTTTTTTTTTTTTTTTTTTTTTGGTTTTTCGAGACAGGGTTTCTCTGTGTAGCCCTGGCTGTCCTGAACTTACTCTGTAGACTAGGCTGGCCTCGAACTCAGAAATCCGCCTGCCTCTGCCTCCCAAGTGCTGGGATTAAAGGAGTGCGCCACCACTGCCGGGCGACCTTAAACTTCTAATTCTCCTGTCTCCACATCCTAAGCACTAAAACTGGAATGTTGGTATTGAAGATGACTTTGCATCTGCTAGGCAACACAAATTATCAGCTGAACGACACCTCAGCCAGGTTTAGGCTGGAAGATTCTAAAAACATAAACTGGCCAGTAGAAGCAGTTCACACCTCTAATCCCTGGCAGAGGCAGATGGATCTCTGTTGAGTTCCGGGCCAACCTGGTCTACATAACAAGCTCCAGGCTAGCCTGGTCTACATAACAAGCTCCAGGCCAGCCTGGTCTACATAACAAGTTCCAAGACAGCCATAGAGAGACCCTATCTGAACAAAACAGACAAATAAAAACACAGAGAATCTAAAAGAAAAAAATCTTAAAAAGAATACATTATATACAGGTATGAAACTATCAAATAACAAAATCAATAAAGAATGTTATATATCATGAAAAACTCCAGTAGAAGCAATCCAAAGACATAATTGAGGGGCAGGATCTCACTGAAATTCTGAAAACTATCTCTTAACTGGATGGCACTCATGAGGGTATTTTGTTTTATAATTTCATGTTGAAGTGAATTTTTGAAAACCATCATGCAGTGTGGGATTTTAGAATAGCCCCTGCCCTGAGCTGGCCAGAGGTGATGCCTTTAATCCCAACAGTAGGATGGGGGCCTGTTCTAAGACAGGGGTACACGGAAACACTGTCTCAGAAAGAAAGGAAGGAAGGAAGGAAGGAAGGAAGGAAGGAAGGAAGGAAGGGAGGAAGGGAGGAAGGGAGGAAGGGAGGAAGGGAGGAAGGGAGGAAGGGAGGAAGGGAGGAAGGGAGGAAGGGAGGAAGGGAGGAAGGGAAAGAAAGAAAAAGGAAAGAAGAAAGAGAAAGAAAGAAAGAAAGGAGGGAGGGAGGGAGGGAGGGAGGGAGGGAGGGAGGGAGGGAGGGAGAAAAGGGAAGGAAGGAAGGAATTCCCTTATATCCTACAATGCCACAACCCCAGAACCTGTGGGAAATGCTATGTTACAAGGCGAAGGAATTTTGTAGACGATGAAGGATATTATGTTGGCAAGATTATCCTGGACAATCCAAGCAGACCCCATGTAAACCCAAAGGTCTCTGACATCTGAGAATTATTTCTAGTTGGGGATCAGGAGATATGGCTAAGGAAGGGCAAACTCAAATGGTGGAAGGAGTCATGAGCCAAGGAGTACAGGAAGTCACACTTGAAGCAAGCAAGAGAGACTACATAGTTCTCCTTGTGGCCTCCAGATAGGAACACACAGACATGCTCACACAAACAGAGACAACTGACCTATAGGATTGTAATGTATAAATCTGTTTTTATATATTTGAAACAAGAACTTATGATCCTTCTATCTCATTGTCCAAAGTGGGTGCTATAATTATAAGCATGGGCCACCAGCAGCAGCTATGTTGTCTTAAGACACTAAATGTGTGACAACTTATTACATTAATACAAAACTATATAACTGGAGAAAAAGTGTTTTGTTGTTGTTTTGGGGGTTTTGTTTTTCGTGTTGCTGTTTTGTTGTTTTTGTTGTTGTTGTTTTGAGACAGGGTTTCTCTGTGTAGCCCTGGCTGAAACTTGCTCTGTCAGGGCTGACCTCAAACTCACAGATACCGCCCCCCCCTGCCTCCCAAGCACTGAGAGATTAAAGGTATGTGCAACACACCAGCTCTTCTTCCTTACAACTTCAGTTTACCTTCCTTTTCTTTTCACTTTAAAAAATGTTTTAGATTATATTTTAAACAGTGTTTTCCTGCCTGTATGTATGTGCACCACACATGTGACTGGTGCTCTTAGAGGCCAGACCCCGGGGATTCCAGTTACAGGTAAGCCTCCATGGGGGGGGGGGGGAAGACTGAGCCCAGGTACTCAATAAGAACAGCAAGTGCTCTGAACCACAGAGCCATCTCTCCAGACTCCTGCCACACCTCACTTTGTAACCTTGACAGTTTTCTCACTGGCTGTGGTGGGTGACAGTCACTGGGAGAAAGTTAGTGAGACACACAGTAAGGTTGAAGGGACAGAGCTGTAGCTGCAAACTCAATCTGCTGGAAACAAGCAAGAGAAACTTATCCTAAGTGCTACCATTTCATTTTCAGACTCCGTTTAATCACAGGGAGAAACTAAATTCATGGTCCCAGGCCCTAGGGGAGCTGGGGATTTCCCCATAGCTGAACAGCTTCTGTTGTAAACAGTTGTCTGAGTCCAGACACCTCGGGGACACCTTGTAAGGGACAGTTGTCTGAGTCCAGCCATCTCAAGGACAACTTCTCTATCTTGCTGTCGGGGTCAAACAAGTTCATTCCCAGGTCTATGAACGAACTCCTACCCCACTTCTACAAAGGTTTAATCGTCTGCTAACCAGTAAAGAATACAGAAACTGCTGTTACCTAATCCAACATACAGAAGTTATAAAATTATGTAACCATTTGCCTGTCAGGCTCTAATTATCTACATGCAGCTGACCCGCTCCTATCATCTGAGCTCCGGACCCAGTGTTCAGGAGAATGAACTAAGGACCTTGAAGCCAAATGCCTGGATACTCCAACAAGTACTCCCTTACTTAACCATAATGTCAAAATACGATTTGATACACCGAAGCTCCCCCCAGCTCCCCTCACTTTGTGTTCCCACCCTTTTAAATGAACAATCTCCCTTCAAGGACTCTGTTCAGATCCTGAACTGGCCACCTTCCTGACTGCTCAGAAAATAAGGCTTCCATTTTAAGCTTCTGTACCTGAAGTGAGTTTTCTTGGCTTCCACCCTGAAACCAACAAGTTGACGTGCTAGACCTGGTGCTCCCCTAGTCTGTCACTGTTCTGGGGTTACTTTATTTTTTGGTTGGTTCTTATGTAGCCCACACCCAGGCTAAAAGTATTAGCAGACACAGCACACCTCTGTGCCCCAGCATCAGGGAGGCTGGCACGGGAGGATCACTTGTGCAGGACTCTGAGACTCAGAGGCCATCCTTGGTAATACAGTAAGGCCAAGAGAAAGAGGCCCTAGCAGGGGACGCTTTCCCTGCCACCTGCAGATCCTGCCGATGATAAGTCCCCACACTGTGCTCACTGTCCTTTTTATTTTTCTTCTTGTTTTTGTTTTTTGAGACAGGGCTTCTCTGTGTAACAGCCCTGGCAGTCCTGGAACCTGCTTTGGAGACTAGGCTGGCCTAGAACTCACTGCTTCTGCCTTCCAAGTGCTGGGATTAAATGCGTGCACCGCCACACCTTGGCTTGTGTTTGCTATCCTTTTTTAAGAATACAGCATGGGCCCAGAATAGACTAGAGCCACCATGACTTCTGGCAGACTAAACAGAAACTGGAGGACAGAATGAAGGGATCTCTAGGAAGATTCCCTTCCCACAACCTAGAGACCGTGGGAAAGCACGGCTGCACAGTGTTGTGTGTGTGTGTGTGTGTGTGTATGCGTGTGCTTAGACGAATGCAGAAACATCTCTGATGCAGCCCAGGACCTTGCACACGAGGAAGATACACTAAGTAGGAACATTTTCCTATCACACTTACATTCCCAGATTCCATGACGGGAAAGCGCTGCTCTGAGAACCTTATGACCCACATTCATAGGAGCACGCTCTTCACAGGGACTTTCAAGTTCATAGTCTGAAACTGAAGGAGAAACACCCAGGGATTGCGAACACAGCTCAATTGGTAAAATGCTTGCCAGGCAGTCAGGAAGCCTCGGGTTTGACCCTCAGTACTGCATCAAAGAGCAGTGTAAGCACTGGCACTGGGAAGTTGGAGCAGGATGATCACAAGTTCAGGGTCATCCTCAGCTACATAATGAATTTGAGGTCACCCTGGGCTACATAAGACCCTATCTCATTAAAAAAAAGAAGAAGAAGAAGAAGAAGAAAGGAAGGAAAGAAGGAAGGAAGGAAAAGACTAAGAAACAAGAAAAGCCTGTTTTATTAGAATGTTGGGAGATGGCTCACAGATTTCAAAATGGATCCAGTGACAGTATGGGACTTGTTGGGTAACAACGTTCATCACTGCCTATGACATGTTTGCAGCTCCCAAATCTAGAAAGTCCCTGAGGAGTACAGAGGGCAGCGGACTCTTGGGTAAGCCTCCAGGTTCCTTGATAGAAACACCAGCAATTCCCTTCACTGCCCTAAAACTGGATTTACTTGTCTGTAAAATGGTGTTTCTAATCCCTTGGAAGGGCCATCTTTAATGGTACTTCTCAAGCAGCTACAGGCTGCCTCAGAGGACTCCAGCATTCAAAGAACCTTAAAATACTGCTGCCAAGGGGAAAAAAAAAAAAACTGCCCTGCTTCGCACTTTGTGTTCAGGAATGCACACTCTGCAGCCTGCCTCCATGATTCGAGAGCACAAGAGAATTCACTTCTCTGCCTCAGCTTCCTCATCTGCAAAACAAATATGATAGTACTTACCTCATGAAGGTCAAATGATTTGTGAGATTATACATGGGCACAGTGTTCAAATATTATCTGGTTCCTGTGCACATATACAATGCTCAGATCCTAACTAGTGTTCTCCTCCCTGGTCTGGCTGTCTCTGTCTGGCTGTCTCTGTCTCTATTTCAGTCTGTCTCTCTCTGTCTTGTAGATCTGCACCACCATGCTCAGTTTTATGTGGTTCTAGGTAAGGATCACACCTAGGGCTCTGTGCAGTTTATCAGATGGACTGCATCTCTAGTTCTTGCTTGAAGTTTAAAATTTTAAAAGTGAGTGCATGCATGCATGAGAGAGAAAGCAGGATAGAGAGAGTGAGAGACAGAGACAGAGGCAGAGAGGATGAGTTTACCAGGTAACAGTTGTTATTACTAGGGATGTAGTTCACAGGCAGGTACTCAATTGCTTAGCATGTGTTAAGTCCTGTGCTCCATCCGCAGTGCTGAGGGTGGACTGGGGCTGGGGCTGTAGTTCAGTCGGCCCTAGGTTTGATCCTGGCACTATATAAAACCCGGTGTTGTGAGATACTCTTGTAATTGCAGCACTTAGAAGGAGGAAGGAGATCTTAAGTTCAAGGCCAGCCTAAAGACCTGGTGAAAAGGATGAAAAGAAGGAAGTAGGAAAGAAGGAAAGGGGGGGCAGCTAACCCAGCCTCCAGAGCAGCAACTTTAGGAATCCACGGCTTTGGTTCCTACTTCTGTGGAAGCCCACTGGGCAAGGGAATGAGAAAACCGTTCCACATTTCAAACTTTCTCTCAGCCACACACTTCCTCTGCAGATGGGGCGGGGGCGGCGGGGGGGGGGCGGAGAACGGGGACAGGGAGTGAGGGTTATCAGGCACTCTGGAGATGTGAGTTGAGAACTCCAGCTGTTCTCATCCATCACAGCGGGGGGGGGGGGGGGGGGAAACCAGAGGCCCACGGGGGCTCAGATGAGGCTCAGATGAGGCTCAGGGTCCCAGCGGTGGCTTGAGGAAGGAGTACTGGCGCCTGCCACCCAACTCTGCACCAGCTGTGCTGAGGGGAAACTGAGGCACAGAACCTTCAGGTGGGACCCCCAGTGTGCTCTGTAGGAGCCACCACCTCACTCTCTGCTCGAGCAGCTGGGCTTTATTTACCTCACTAATGTTTTTGCTAAGCAGGAGGCAAAAGCCAGTCCCTCCCTCTACAGGCTCAGCTCCTTGAGGTGGTTGACGGATCCATGTTCATGCTCAGCTTCCACCTACTCCTTTCCAAGATCTTAAAATACATGAAAACTTCAATAACGCTCATTACAGATTTTACAGCACGCTTTTCTTCGCCACAGAATTTCCTAAACTCCCTCAAGAATGAGAATAACACTGCAAGAAATTCAAATACAGTAGTAAAAGTTATGATGTTGAAAAACAGTGAGGAACTGGCCTGGAATCCCTGCACTGAGGGAGGCTGGGTCAGGAGGATGGTGAGTCCAGGGTAGCCTGTGCTACACAGCAAGAACCTGCCGAACCACAACAAATTCTCAGGCCTGGAACTTGGTTCACGGTACACAGATGATCCACGTTTGAGGCCTTTTGTCTCCACTTTTTATTTGAGGTATCTAAGATCTAGACCAGCAAAGTGGCTTGAAAAATTACAATGAGCACAAATCTCATTTAGGTTCCTAAATCGCATTTAGTAATCTAGGAATGACCTCACCCCTGCCCTGCATCTCTATACCACTCAGATCTGTATCTGACAGGAACAAAGGACTGGACAGACACAGACACGGCATAATAACCTGAAAACCATAGCCAAATGTGAAGGAATGGAAAGGTTATTGTGCTGTTCCTGAGTTGTGTAGAGGTTTGGGGGTAACCAGCCAGTAACAGCCCTGCCTTCACAGCCTTACAGACACTCTGCTAACTCATGACAGGCTCCTGACAACTGAAGAGTGTATGTTTTAAATACACATTCTGACCTGGCCAAGTAACCTCGATGAGACGGCCCTGTTCTAAGACTGTGATCACTCAATCTCTAAAGAGAGTCTCCTAGACAGCAGAGGCAGACACAAAACGAGACGCCTGAGCAAGCATATGTAGACAGGCTCACCGGCCTCTAAGGAAGGGACTGGCACAGATCTGAGGCCTAAAACATGCTATGTGTCCAAGAGTGACCACCCTGCCTGGCTCACACAGTGCTGGGGACTGGACTCAGGACTCCATGCATGCTAGGCAAACACTGTACCCGCTGCACCACATCGCTAGCCCTGACACGGTATCAGAAATGTAACCTGAAAACCAGTAGAGCTCATCAGTGAGGAAGAGGAGCTTGGCTTTGCCGTTTGTCTTTAACCCGTGTCATCTGTACTTCTTGTTGATGAAAAGCAACTGTCACATGGCTTGAAGGACAGATGTCTAGTAAACAGAAGAAGTAGAAATCCAACAACATGGAATGACAGTGACTTACCCAGAACCGACTTAATTGAAGGTCAAAGAATCTTCAGAAGAGGTAGACAAACCAAGGCCTGAGAGGTAAGTGTTAGATGGGGAGGGATGCACTTTCCAGACAGAGGAACACCAGGGCTAAGTGAATCAGCCCAGCCCAGCACTTCAAAGTTTTGTTTTTCATTTTTTTAATATTATTTTTTTATGTATGAGTGCTCTATCTGCATGCCGAAAGGGTATTAGATCCATTACAGATGGCTGTGAGCCACCATATGGTTGCTGGGAATTGAACTCAGACCTCTAGAATGCAACCAGTGCTCTTAACCACTGAGCCATCTCCCAGCCTTGGTTTTTAATCTTTTTGTCTGTTGTTTTTGTTTTGGAGACAGGGTTTCCAAGAGACAGCTCTGGGTGTCCTAGAACTCACTCTGTAGACCAGACTGGTCTTAAACTCATAGATCCTTCTCCTGAGTGCTGGATTAAAGGTGTGGCCACCATTGGCTATTTTTTTTTTTTTTTTGAGATGGTGTTTCATGCAGCCCATGATGGCCTCAAACCACTGTATAGCTGAGGAGAACTCTGAACACCTGACCTTCCAGTGAGTTTACAGCTCAGCTTCAGTGTTAAAATTAGGTAGAAGCGCGGGCAGTGGTGGCACACGCCTTTGATCCCAGCACTTGGGAGGCAGAGGCAGGTGAATCTCTGAGTTCGAGGCCAGCCTGGTCTACAGAGTGAGTTCCAGGACAGCCAGGGCTACACAGAGAAACCCTGTCTCAAAAAAAAAAAAAAAAAAAAAAAAAATTAGGTAGAGAATTCCAGAGAGAGGGGCGAGAGGTGGGCAGGAGCCACAGGGACAGGGCCTGTCTGCCACACTGAAGAGCTGTGCAGGTAAAGGTGAGTGTGAAATGGCACATGCTGTCCAAATGACTAGGAGGACACTGAGCTAAGTGAGGCGCTGAGGCTGATAGGCCAGCAGCCTTGAGGCCACACAGGGCCAACCCTGGAAAAGGAAGGATTATCAGCCTACAGCCTCCCCACCCAGGAGGATCCGGTCAGTGGCTCTTAGTGATAACATGTTGGAAGGCCACCAATGTTTCAAAACTTGTTCTCTCAAGGGCAGCCAGGAATCCATATTTTTATATGAAATCATTGAATTTTCAAACGTTTTCAACCCAGTAAAGATTACATAAGTCAAGCAAATCATGTCCATAGGCCTAAAAGTTGAAACACTTTAGTATTGACCGGGGAGCGTTCAGAATTCGAGGCCAAAGCATAGGGAACCATGAAGGATAGTAGTGGACAACTTTGGGGTTTAATAGAAGTTAATTAGGCTGGGAAGATGGTTCTGTTGATAAAAGGTACCTGCCTCTAAGCCTGAGGACATGAGTTCTATCTCCAAGATCCCTGCGGTGGAAGGACACTCCCAAAAGTTGTCCTCTGACCTCCACTTGCATACTGTGGCATGGGGACACACAGATGACACACACACACTTAAATATATGTTGGAGTGATGTTTTTATACACTGTGTGAAGATATGTCTCTGACTTTCCTTGCCTGTCTAAGGCACCTTCTGATTGATTAAAATAAAAAGTCTATGGCCTATAGCAAAAGGCAGAATAGTAAGGTGGGACTTTCAGGGAGAGAGAGAGGAACTTGGGGAAAGAGTCAGGCTCAGAAGGTTCAGCCAGTCAACACTGAGGAAGAAGCAGGCCGGGAAGGAAGCAGAGCTTAGATTAGTATAAACGGGATAACTGAGTTCCAAGCTAGGGAGAAACAATGCGTAGCTACAGGGCCAAAAGCTTATAAGTAAATATAGTCTTTGTGTCATTATTTGAGAGGTGGGGCAGTCATAGAGAAGCTCACATTACAGATGTAGGGCTGGTGAGATGTCTCAACAGACAACAGTGCTTGCCACCAAACCTAGGGACCTGAGTGCTGCCTGGGTACTCACATGGAGGAAGCAGATAAATAGCCCCTTTTGATTATCCTCTGGCCTCCACTAGAGGAAGCAGCACGGGTGCATGGAGCTTACATTCACAGTAAATAAATGTAAAACTGACTAAATATTAAATATCCCGACAGTTTTTAAGTCCCCTGGTCTGAATGACAGGTTGTGTGCTTGGCCTGCCCATGAAGCTCTCCCACATGAACTCACTGCCTACGTCCGGATCTTGTTGCCAGGCACTTTCTAGCTCAGGGGTTCACACTGGCTCCTCCCCTGCCTGAAATGCTCTCTGTCCAGACCTTCACAGGCTTCACAGAAGCAGCTCTTAACTTGTCACACTTCAGATATCCTGCATCTCGGATATTTACATTATGATTCATAAGAGTAGAAAATTACAGTTATGAAATAGCAGTGAAAATAATGTTATGGTGTGAAGCCACAACAGCCTGAGGGACTGTATTTAAAGGGCTGCAGCATGAGGAAGGCTGAGGACCCCTACTTTAAAACCTAACTCCTTTCAGGCTTTTCTTCAAACATCACCTCAGTGGCGCCTCTTCTGACCTCTTTATTTAAAATTGCAACCAGTTCTTTCTCACATTTCTCTTTTTCTGCAGAAATTTTCCAAAGTACCCTCATGAGCCACACAACAATGCTTCAACCAACAACAAGCAGCATATATGACAGTTTCCCACAAGATTATATCACCTAGGGACATTAGAGTTTTCTCAGTTTGTGTTCACACACTCTACAATGTCACACGACAATGAAAAAGCCCAAGACGAATTTCTCTGGACATCTCCTCTTCATTATGGGACATTATGAGTGTCCTTCTGACTTCCTACCAGTGGCCCTGATATCCCCAGGGCAGGCTCCCTGAAGGCAGGGTCCTTTCCTTTCTGATGTTGCATCTCCAGAACCCAGAACAGTGTCCGGTGAACAGTACACCGTAACTCCATGGCACCCACTCAAGGAATCCATCTGCCCTGACAGTGAGTCTCAGGCTGACCATACATTTGCAAAGCCCTCAGAGCAGGGGACAGGACTACCATGGAAGGTCAGAGGCAAGACACTCCAGAGCCAAGACTGGAAAGACAAGAGGGATCTGACAGATGAGGGGAGAGGATGGACTGCAACATAGTGGGGAGCAGAAGTGAAGCCTCAGAGGAGAGGCCATGAGGAAGGATAGCTAGGGAAGTCGCTGGTGTAGCAGAGGCCCCATCCTGCATGGAAGGGACAAGACAAGAAGGCTGGCAGGGGACACCATGGACAGGTGTGAGCTTAGGAAGGGCTTGCCCAGCCGGGCGGTGGTGGCATACGCCTTTAATCCCAGCACTTGGGAGGCAGAGGCAGGCGGATTTCTGAGTTCAAGGCCAGCCTGGTCTACAGAGTGAGTTCTAGGACAGCCCGGGCTACACAGAGAAACCCTGTCTCGAAAAACCAAAAAAAAAAAAAAAGGAAGGGCTTGCCCACTTCAGAGCAGAGGAGTTTGGGCCAAAGCAGGGCAGGAGTAAAGCAAGAAGCTGTCAGGAAGCTGTCGCAGCATTTTTCTTGGCACTTAGTAGAGCAAGGCTGGGGATGTGGCTCAGCCGGTGGAGTACTTCTTAGCATGCACAGACCCTAGGTTTAACCTTCAGCACTGCATGAAACCAAGCATGCTAGGCGTGCCTGTGATCCAAGCACTAGGCAGACGGAAGCACGAGAACCTGATATTTGATGTCTACATCCTAGGTTAATGCGATGACGATTTCTGTTAACTTGACTACAACTGGAATTAACAAAAGTCAAGCAGGCACACCTGTGAGAGAGTTTTCTTTATTGGATCATTTGAGGAGAGAAGATGCACCCTAAATCCAGGTCACACCTTCTGGTGGCAGCCTATAGGAAGGACACAGAAGAAGGAAGCTTTTGTTTCTTGCCCTCATTCTCACTGATATTAAAGCCTATTTCTTTGGGATTCCTACATACCAGCTGAGACATCCACGCTCATGTGCTCAACTACTGGATTCTCGGACTGTTCCATCAGGAGACATTGTTTAACTAGCCAGATGACACCTTGGAAGACAGTCTAATAAATCCCACATACATATACATGTGTGTGTGTGTTCTGTTCCTCTAGTGAACCTGACTAGTACAGATTGTGGTATCAGGAGTAGTTTGTTAAAGACTAACAGAAGTATAAAGATGCATTTTTATTTATTTATTTATTTTTTTTTTTTTTCGAGACAGGGTTTCTCTGTGTAGCCCGGGCTGTCCTGGAACTCACTCTGTAGACCAGGCCTCGAACTCAGAAATCCACCTGCCTCTGCCTCCCAAGTGCTGGGATTAAAGGCGTGAGCCACCACTGCCCAGCTTAAAGATGCATTTTTAAAAAGTATTTGAAACAAGCCTTCCAATCTACTGGCAATTACTGAAACCTCTCTTAGAAGCACGGAGAACAGTTATAGATTCATTTATAAACCATTTGACAAACTTATCAGGATAAATGCATTTGGCTATCCTGATTCACCTACTGTAAATTTATTGACTTTTGGCAATTTGTAGAGAAATATGGAGCATAATGATGCTGGTTGGTTTTTCTTAGCATCTCTGGATAAGCTGACAAAGGACAAGAAGGAGCTCCACAATAGAATTAACCAACTTTTAGAATCTCAGGACATGGTAATGAAGGAAAACAATGAATTCAGTGATAAAACAGACCAGCTCCAGATGCCCATAAACAGACTAAAGGTTTTCAAATGTGCACTGGAAGAGAATCGTCTCTCCAGCAGCCGTAGAGCTCAAGTTGCAGAAAATCAAACCAAAGCCCTCATAAGATTGGCAGAATTACAGCAAAAATCCAAGTCCCAGTCTAGGAGGGTGTCATTGGGATGGAGATGTGTGGGAGGGCCCTCCTGAGGCTGAGAACCTTGAACCTTCAGATTCTCAAGAGTTCATCTCACCTGAGGAAGAGGCTGTGAACCCTCAGCTGAAAGTACCCCCCACCCCTGTGGGGCAAGTGGAACCGTGCCACCAGGCAGGAAAACTGGTAAGGTCGAGCAGATTAAGGAACCCTGGCAGTTCTCATCATTGAGAACAGTAGGTGCTTGAATCTATTCCCGGCCTGGTTCCTGTCTTGGAGCACATGACCACGACACCCCACTAAAAGGGCCTTGACAACTGGTCACATAGCATAGAGCCCAGAGTTCTCCGTGCTAATGTAGTATCTAGGTGGGCTCCAATACCCTTCCCTTCCCAGACATTCCCTCCTGCAAAAGGCATTTAACCTCCGATCCACCCTGAGTAAGGGGTACACACCCAAGTTCCTACCCTGAATAAACAGTGTGGGCAAGCAAGGACTGTCTGCAGTGGGCGGAAGCCTTCGTTACTGAGCCGTGCCACTCAAGTCTCCCACAGAAGGCCCTTCCAACCCAACTACTCGAGGTTCTTGGCAGCCTCTGGGTGCACAGGAACACGAGAACCACAGCCTTGGCCCCAGCCGGTGTCGTTTCTCAGGCAGAAAGACACTGGCTGGGACCTCCCTCTTAGACTGTGTTCCAGTTCCGTCTCCCCAGCAGATGTCAGCATGCCCAAGCTTGGCACCCTGATGGTGGTACGGAAGGAACTTAGTCTACTGCCTCTGTGTTCCGTCTCCCCAGTGGTGTCCCAGCACCCCAGCTAAGAGGCTGAATGTAAACCCATACACCCCCACCTCTCTGCCTGAAACAGTGCCTTTTCTGACTTTCCTCAAGAAATTAACCCTTCATCATCAGTTAAACCACCAGTGACTTTCCCTGAAAGAAATGCCAGGCAGGACAGTACTGATTTTCCCCAGGGCCCACTCATAGTTGCCTCTAAACCTGTGCAACCAGACTCCTAGAGGAGATAGGAAGTATAGTCCACGAGGAGGCGCAATATGCTACTCAAGAGTTTGCTAACTTACTAAGCAGAAGTCTGGGGAGTATGTGTGAAAACGGATTGTAAGGTGTGGGATAATAGAGGAAGGAACATAAGGCTGGATGTGAAGAGAGACTGGACAGATGGCTTAGGGGTTAAAAGTGTTGACTGCTCTTCCAGAGGACCCAAGTTTAATTCCCGAATCTCATGGCAGCTAACAACTGTAATTCATACATGTGGTACACAGACATATATGCAAGCAAAACATCAATTACATAAAATAAATTTTAAAAACTGGATCAGGCTGAGTTTATTGATATGGGACCACTGAGTTAAGATTCTCAGTTTAACATGGAAGCTTGCTTAGTTACAAAAGGCATGATGGCCATCTTTAATCCCAGTACTTGAAAGGACAGAGGCAAGTGGACCTGTAGAGAGAATCTCTCATAGGCATCACCTGTCAATAATGAAGCCAATGAGCTGAGATAGGAAATAGGAGATGGGACACTGGCAGGAAGAGAGGGTTCTGGGAAACAGACAGAATAAAAGGAAATGCAGAGAGACTTGAGGAGAGAATCAAGGAAGACACGAAGTAAGAGGCAGGCTGGGGGCCAGGCGGTGGTGGCGCACGCCTTTAATCCAGCACTTGGGAGGCAGAGGCAGGCGGATTTCGGAGTTCGAGGCCAGCCTGGTCTACAGAGTGAGTTCCAGGACAGCCCGGGCTACACAGAGAAACCTTGTCTCGAAAAAAAAAAAAAGAGGCGGGCTGGGACTGAGGAGAGGTAACTAACCACATGGAAGACATGGAATAGTTGAATGGGTTAAATAAGTTACAAGCTAGTCAGGGAATGAGCCAAAGCTTACGGCCTAGGCACTTACTAATAGATAATTAGTCTCAGAGTCTCATTCTGAGCAGGGGGTGGGGGAACAACTGATTTTTTTCTTTTAAAGCATCTTTTTTTTTTGGTTTTTTGAAATGATTTATTTTTTTTAAAGAATTATTTATCTTTCATTTATATGAGTACACTGCAGCTGTCTTCAGACATACCAGAAGAAGGCATCAGATCCCATTACGGATGGTTGTGAGCCCCCATGTGGTTACTGGGAATTGAACTCAGGGCCTCTGGAAGAGCAGTCAGTGCTCTTAACCTCTGAGCCATCTCTCTAGCCCCTGCTTTTTTTTTTAAAACATGGATTGCTGAGAGTTCAGGGTCTACAGAGTGGACAGACAAGAGATACAAAGTGAGACGCGGTCACAGAAAGGAAGGTGGCAAAGGTACTTTGGTAGTCTGGATGACAATGCCCTCGTGCTTAGTCCCAGCTGGTGAACTATCTGGGAAGAATTAGGAGGTGTGTCACTGGGAGTGGGCTCGGAGGTTTCAAAAGTCCATCAGTCCCAGCATGTCACGTCCTGTGTCCTCTCTCTAAAGAGAATCTCTTGTGTACTGTGTGGAGGCACCATCTGTCAATAAAGATGATGGCCTATTAGCAAACAGCCAGGAAACAGGAGATGGAAATTCCAGTAAAGAGACAGGAACTCTGGGAAGTTAGTCAGGTGTGGGGAGATGTACCACCTGACTCACAGGAGATGGACCCAGAAAAGGAGGAGAGGTAACCAACCATGTGGCACATGCTAGAATAGGATAAATAGGTTATATAAGTTATGAGCTAGTCAACAAACAGACCCAAGCTTATGGCCTAGGCATTCATTCATACACAAGAAACCTCTGGGTTGTTATTAGTGAACTAGGGCCTGGGTAGAAAAAACAAAAATACACAGTCACAAACGGCATCCAATGTAAAGGCTCTTAGAATCCAAGCTTACAACCGGTGGAAGACAGGAAAAACATTTCCCAAGCAAATGCAGTTTCCTAGCCGGGCAGGAGGCTCCATCCCTTTAAGAGAGAGCAAGGGGAGGCCAGGAAAGCAGGGACAGCCAGCAGGGAGCCGAAGCCTCAGGCACAATCCACAAGCAGGAAAGCTTCCCAGAGCAGGGTGGGGCAGACAGGCTTAGCTCACTGTTGCTCCAGCCCCAAACCCAGCAAGGGCAGTGCTCGCCTCCATAGACAAATGCTGGCCTGAGGAGCCGGCCACTCGAGGGGAGATGCAACTCCCAAAGCGCTGGCTAATAGCCACTGACTTGTGATGCCAGCCACAAACTTGAGAAGGCAGTGACACCTCTCCCTGGGGATGAAAAGGCAGGGGCAGGGCTGGTCACAGCGTGGGAAGCACAGAGCAGACACAGCCTGAGAAAACACACAGAAGAAATCCAAGCACAGCCAAACGTCTAATCAGGTAAAAAAATGTTTGAAATTATGTTTTAATGATAAAGAAGGGGAAGACTAGGTGTGAAAAAAAATAGGCAGGTTATAAAGAATTTAAAAATAATAAAATTAAAAGGAATAAGATAAGTAAGATAATAACACAGAGCTTTTGGACTCTTATATATAATGAATGCCATTTTAAATGGCTTAAAGGTAGAAACAAAAGAGAAAGAGATACCTAACCTAATGAAACTGACACGTTGCATTTATGGTTATTATTATGCTAGTATTTCTTATCCTAATCTTAATAATTGTAACAGTTTTATATACCTTCTCAAAAACAGGCTTGAGTAATACAAGAAAAGGAGAAATTTGAGAGTCAGACACAGGCCTTAGAAGGTAAATTAGAAAAGCTTATAAATAAAAATGAGGCAAATGCTAAGACAGTAGAGATACAAGAAAAAGAGAGATATGAAAAATGAAGACAGGGCTGAGAAGAAAAATTAGAAAAAAATTATAAACAGAATTGAGGACGATACTAAGATAGTCACAGGAAATATAACCAGAGCCTACAATACCACCACATAATGAAAATCAGGAAAGTCAGCCAAAGGTTGTTAGAAAATCAACCTTAGCTTATCCAGTTAGTGTGAGACACCTGCCAACAGACAGTGGCCACCCTCAAGAAAAATTTGGATGGCATCCCATGGATACGCTGGATTTAAAAAAATTTTTTTTTAAAGAAAGTGTCACCAATGATGGTATGCATGCACCATTTGTGAAGCAGATATTAAATTCTTAGGCAATTCAAAATAAAATAATCCCCCAGGACTGGAAAGATATGTGAGCAATAGAACCTGGTGTGCAGTTACAACAGTGCTCGTGGTGGAGAAGAGGCTAGTGAGATGGAATAGAGAAACAGAGACAGAAGTATCTATCAATATCTCCCAAAATCGGCCTAGGTGTCGTCATTTTGCTGAGGTACAGATGCAAGTCATATATGATGAGGCCACCTTGGCCTTATGTCACATGGCAGCTTTAAATGGTGGGACAAGGCTGATGAACAAGAAAAGAACTGGAACTATTCACTCAGGTTGTACAAGGTCCAAAAGAAGCATTCACTGACCGTTCACAGATTGACTGTAGCTGTAGACAGGAGGGCATCAGATACACAAGCCTTTTTGAAAATACTAACTCTGAATTCAAAAGAGGGATCAGGCCCCTAAAAGCAAGACCAGCACGAATAGATAAACAGATTAAAAATACAGTTCATATTGGATCTAATTCATATGGTATAACTTTAATAGAAGTGATCTCTAAAGGCTTTAGGAAAAGCCAAACTAAACTGTCAAATGTTTTAATTGTGGCAACCAAGGTCATTTTAAAAGGGATTGTAAGCATGGCATTCCTTGAAACAATGTTTTTGTTTTGTTTTGTTTTTTTCCTAGAGATAATGCAAAAAGAAGGCTTCAGCCTTCAGGAATATGCAGGTTTGGCAAAGGCTGCCACCGGACTAATGAATGTAGATCAACCAGGGACAAATAAGGTAACCCTGGGTCAGGAAATGCCTCAAGAGACCCTGATATCAAATTCAAGTCAGCCATCTCAGGTCAACATCAGAGAGACTCATCTTGAGGACAATTAAACAACACTGCTCTGGTTATGGCTGACATTAATAACCCAGATGTCAAAGTCAGAGTAGTTTCAATAGATAGACCAAAAACCTCAGGAGAGACAAAAAAACAAGTATTTTGGCAAACTACTATAAATGATAAAAGACCAAAGTTAAAATTACAGCTAGACAGAATTGAGATGGAATCTTTAGACTTTGAGAAAGCTAATATTGAATACAAAAAGATTATTAGATATTTTTTTTGTTGTTTTTTTGTTTTTTTGCCTCCCAAGTGCTGGGATTAAAGGCATGCGCCACCACCGCCTGGCTGCAAACAGTTTCTAAGAACATATATTTTTTTTTTTTTTTTTAGTTTTTCGAGACAGGGTTTCTCTGTGTAGCCCTGGCTGTCCTGGATCTCACTTGGTAGACCAGGGTGGCCTCGAACTCAGAAATCCGCCAGCCTCTGCCTCCCAAGTGCTGGGATTAAAGGCGTGTGCCACCACGCGCCGGCTTTTTTTTTTTTTTTTTTTTTAGTATTTTCTATAATAATAATCCATAGAAAAGGATTCCTGAGATATGTAAAAGATGTAGAAAGAAACACTGGGCTTATAAAGGTAGATCAACAAGAGATATCTACGGCAGTTTCTTACCATCAAAAAAGGCCCAACAGAAAACAATATGAACTATTCATTTACTGTCAGCCAAGAAAAAACTGTTCTGGAGAGCAACTAGAAAACTTAGAGCCTAGAGAACAGACAGTGCAGCTCAAAACGGAACCACTTGAAAGACAGAGCAACTCCAATGAGTAGAACAAAAGATTCTAAAGATACCAAATGTCTGAAAAGCTTTGGTGCCATAGACCAGTGTTTGAATGCTTGGCCCACAGAAAGCGGCCCTGTTACTGTTAGGAGGTGTGGCCTTTACTGTTAGGAGGTGTGGCCTGTTACTGTTAGGAGGTGTGGCCTTGTTGGAGGAAGTGCATCACCTTGGGGTGGGCTTACAGTCTCCTATGCTCAAGTTCTACCAGTGCGGAATCAGATCCTCCTCCTGGCTGCCTGCAGAAGACAGTCTCCTCGCTGCCTTTGGATCAAGATGTAGAAATCTCAGCTCTCCAGCATCAAGTCTGCCTGCAGGATGTGCCATGCTTCCTTCAATGATGATAATGGACTGAACCTCTGAAACTGTAAGCCAGTGCCAATTATGGTGTCTCTTCACAGCAATAAAACCCTAAGACACCAAAATACAGATATTTTGGCAAACTTTTACAGATTATCAGAGGACAAAACTAAAGGTATTCATAAATAATGTTAAAATTAAAAAAACCGTAGACACAAGAACAGATGCTACCATAATCTCAACAAAATCCTGGCCCCCAGATTTGGCCTCTTCAAGAGGTAAATATTCACTTTCAAGGAGTTGTAACTACACCAGATAAAACAAAATATAAAATAACATAAATATACAGGACCTGAAAGTCAAATAGAAAAATTAAAGCTATATATGTCAGATACAGCCATAAATGTATGAGGAGAGATCTGCTGCAGCAATAGAAAGCACAGGTTAATATTCCTCCAACTTCAAGGACGAGCCATAAAGCAGGAGAGATCCCTGCTATCACAGACAGTTACAGTCTGTCCAAACTCTCCATAAACCAGACATAACAAAAGTTGGCTCTCAAAATTTATAGGGAGGAACATGGCTAATAGAATAATTATTGGCTTACTAAATAAGATGGCTACTAGGGAGACAGCTCATAGAAATAATCTCTTACTGATAAAAAAAAAAAACAAAAAACAAACAAAAAAAAAAGGATAATTGAAGCCGGGCGGTGGTGGCGCACGCCTTTAATCCCAGCACTTGGGAGGCAGAGGCAGGCCGATTTCTGAGTTCGAGGCCAGCCTGGTCTACAGAGTGAGTTCCAGGACAGCCCGGGCTACACAGAGAAACCCTGTCTCGAAAAACCAAAAAAAAAAAAAAAAAAAAAAAAAAAAAGGATAATTGAATCTTTGCCTTTTCCCAGTACAGAAATAAAGGATATACTCATAAAACAAAGAAGGATTTGAAATCTCCTAGACATACATAATATACACTGGATTTTTACAAGGACTGATAAATAGATCAGCATATATATGCTATGACTTCAGACTGGAAGAAAGGAAATGTGTTACATTAGAGAAGAGGTTTCATCTTTGTTTCAACAGGACAAGAAAATCTATGGATTCCTTCAAAATGAATAAAAATCAGATTTGACCAGGGGAAGACCCCCTGAAGATCCTGGCTGCAGACATGAAAGAAATCAAGACCAACGAAACAGGTAACATGTATTGCTGATCCCTCCCTCTATACGGGAGCAGCTCTGAGACCAGCTGAGAATGAAAATGTCTCCATCAGGGCTTCAGCTAAGTATAGCCAATAAATCTTGTTAACTACAGAATCCTCAGGACTTATCATGCCATCCTTTCAAATGGCATAAAAATTGATATTAGTTTGATTATACAATCTAAACTAATTTATAAAAGTAAGACAGATGGCTTACCTGCTTGTACAGAGAGCAAATTAGAAATCGTCTTTAGCTGATTTGCACACCATACATTCTATGCATATGTTAATGCAGAAATGTATACTAGCTGAGAAAGTTTATATTTTTACAGACACCAATGCATTTAAAACAACCTTGACAAGACTCGCCCTTAGGGATGCTGGAAAGGATGATAAGATGCTGAGACATATTTATTTCAGCATTCTGCTTTATCCAACCTCAGACGACCTCAATAGCTGTTTCATTCAAAACTTGCTTCAAGGAAAGCTTCAGAGCTGCTGACCCCAGGTGGTCCAGCCTCTCAGACTGCTCCAAGCAGAACATCATTTAAGCCCTAAACTTTCAGGGCACACAGAGACTGGACAACAAGTGTTACAGCTAGCTTTCATTTTTTAAAAAGATTTATTTATTTACTTATTTATTTATTATATGTATATGAGTACACTATTGCTCTCTTCAGACACACCAGAAGACGGCATCAGATCCCATTACAGATGGTTGTGAGCCACCATGTGGTTACTGGGAATTGAACTCAGGACCTCTAGAAGAGCAGCCAGTGCTCTTAACTGCTGAGCCATCTCTCCAGCCCCCTTACAGCTAGCTTTCTTAAGACTGGCTAATATCTCAACTTTCTTTGGACCTCCAAAAGAAAATTATGTACTCAGACAGCAGGAAGCAATTTTATGAGAACAATGCCCGCATTCCCAAGAAGTGGGGTGGATGCTTTTTGGTTGTTTGTTGGATGATAGACATTAAAAGGGAGTTTTTTTACAAGTTGTTAATGGTCTTGGTCAAGGAAGAAACAAAATAAAAGAGGTTAGAGTCAATGATTTCTGTTTCTCTTTTTCTTTCCTCTAAGGAGAAATAATGGGGAAAGGGGTGAAATGGAAAATGGAGGAGAAGGGATGAAAAGAAACAAAGTGGGGAGGAACACAGGAACAGGAGGCAGGAACAGGAGGATAAAAGGGCAGGTTACTGAGTCTGCATTTAGGCCAAAGAACTTCAGCAAGCAAACATTTTTACACTGGTATGGGCTTTGTATAGTGATACAAATTTAAGGTTATATTTTGCAAAAATATACTATGTATATCTACATCTGTATATGTATATATGTGTGATATATAGCATATATATTTATATATACATATATTATATACACATATACATATAACACACACATATATATATACATTTCAACTCATTGCAGGTATTGTACCTATGTAATTCTTAAAAATGCAATATTAAGTTCTAGTCCTTTTGAAAGCTGCTATTAGAAACTGCTTAGGAAAAATTAAAAATGCACATTAGGAGTTAGTCAAATGTATGGTCATGTTAGATACGAATTTAGTTAATTACAGAAATACATTTCCTAGGTTGAACAGATAGTATTTAGAAACAATGTTTGCCTATTCTGATATGCTAGATAGTCTTTTAAAAACCCTCAGAGATCTACAGAAAATGGCACTTAAAGATGTTTTATTAATAAAAGAACTTTTCTTGACAGAGACATGTCAGCTCCTGGCAGCACCCCCATTCTTCAAAGAAGACAGTGAGCATTGAGAACCTCCATATGGAGTTTACTTCAAATGTGGCAAGCTAGCCCCTGGGCAAGAAACTGCCCTTGCTTCAACCACTGACAGTATGCTGTCCAAACTAGACAAACAGGATGCAGGGAAGTCAACTGCTGAGCTTTTCAAGCACAGGGCAGGCAAGGCCTTCATAATTACTGCTTCACAGAATGGTCTGTCAGATATTCTGGATCAGAAGGTTGAAGACAGATAGACGCTCAATGATTCAGGGAAATTTCATGGGACTGTCCAGGCAGCCAGCTGTCTCTGTCATTTCTATAGTTTTGGAAGCTGCTTGGCTGCACTTCCTGCACACTCAGGTAATTTTATTCCTTCTCGGGTCTCTGATGGGAATGAAGACTAGAGAGTTATAGTCTTAAGCTTAAATTGTTTAGGATGTGAGAAAATGTTTTAAGGTCTAAGAAGCTATTCTTAGATAGAAAATGACTTACGTGCAGAACTCTAACCCCCCAAGACAGGATGGATAATAGAGTACTTTTCCCAAGGTTGCTAAATACAAATGGACTAGACATTGTGAATGTAATTCTAACCTGATCGTTATCATGACTGTTCTTATCACATATAGTTTACTGATGTTAGAGAAAGGGCCTTTTATTGAAATAAAAGAGGGAATGCGGAGAGAATCTCTTATGTACTGTATGGAAGCATCACCTGCTGATAAAAAGCTGATGGTCTAAGTGGTGAGGTTCTGCTGAAAAGACAGGACTCTGGGGAGTTAGTCAGGCGTGGGAGAGTCCCACCCAGGCTCTGAGGAGACAGACATATGAAACTGAGGGGAGGTAACCAACCATGGGGCACACGTAGAATAGAATAAACAGGTTGTATGAGTTATGAGCCAGTCAGGGAACAGCCCCAAGCTTATGGCCTAGCCATTTATTCACACATAGAAAGCTTCTGAGGAATTTCAGGAACTGGGGCCCAAGTAGAAAAGATAGCAGTTACACCTCTGCATGCACCTAGCTGTGGATTAGGATGTAGCTCTCGACTGCTTCTCCAGCACTGTGCCTGCCTGCCACCATGCTCCCCACCATGACAATAATGGACTAACCCTCTGAAAAGGGAAACAAGATCACAGTTAAATGCTTTCTCTTTTGTAGTTGCCTTGGTCACAGTATCTCTTCACAGTAGTGAAACAGTGTCTAAACAGGTTTCAGATTTTGATTGGTTGGTTGAAGCATCTATCAAAAGATGGCCTACTGAAAGAGTTGGCGATGCCTGATATTCCCTGGCTTAGTGTTGATGAAGGGATTTTAAGGCTCAGGGAACTTGTGGTGCTAGAGTGGGTACACTGTGTAAACCTAATCCTGCACAATGGGAAGGCCCAGAAGACATGCTCTTTGCTAATTTCTAAGACACAAACTGGTGAGGGGGGCATCAGCACATTTGAAGAGTTTTGTTCTTGCCCTTTTCCTTGTGCCAGACCTTAGGGTTGGAGATGCTGCTGCTCAGTGGCTGAATTAAATGCAGTGGTTTAACTGGACCCTGAGGTAGCATTGAATCGCCAGAGACAAGGTGATTGTAGTTATTATAATGGGCACAGGAGAGGTGAAATTTATAATGGCATGACTCATTCAGACCTTTGGTACCGGCTAAGTACTCATGGTGTTTCCAGGCATGAAATAGATAGGAAGCCTACTATGCTTTTCTTTGACCTATAGAAGCAGAAAACTTCTCAAACAAATAAAAGAAATGCTACATTAAATCATGGTCAAGAGGGAATCTCAGCCTGTGAACCAATCTCTAGACAAGCCAGTTTGCAGACCCAGAACCCCTTGAATGAGGGGGGTGGCCAAGTTCCACTGAAGAAGAACCTTGATAAGACACCTAAAGGTTTTGCTGTGAGCCTTTCTCCTGTCCTTCCCTATGGTCTTTTAGAAGGGAAGCTGTAAACTAGGGGAACTATCAGACTTCCTGGAGTCTACTGGATACTGTTCTGAACTGACACTGGCTCTGGGAAACCCTAGAAACATTGCAGCTCACCAGTTAAAGTCAGGGCTTATGGAGGCCAGGTGATTAATGGAATTTTGGCTAATGTCTGACTCACACAGTAGGTCCAGTGAGTCCCTGAATTTATCCTGTAGCTACTTCCCCAGTCCTAGAATGTATAATTGGGATGGATATACTTGAAGTTGGCAGAATCCTCACACTGGTTCCCTGACCTTTGGAGTGAGGGCTACTATGGTTGGAAAGGCCAAATGGAAGCCTCTGGAGTTGCCTCTCTACCAGGGAAAATGTGGATCAAAGACAATATTGAATACCAGGGACAATTTCCACCATCAAGGACCTGGAAGATGCTGGGGTAGGGGTCCCAGATCGCCCTTTAGTTTCTCCTATCTGCCTATGCAGAAGAAAATTTTGGTAAGAATCTGCTTGCACAGAAATTTGTGTTTTCTTTCCTAAATTTCTTTACCATACAATGTAACATCAATTGAGATAATATCAATGGCTTTCATATTTAAGTTATGACATTGCCACCTATTCTAAAATATATAATGAATGTGGTTGTACATGTTAAAGTTATAATTATGACCTGGTTATTGTTTTCATTTGGAAATTAAGCATGACATAAGGAGATATGATTGTGTGTCAAGCTGAAAAATGGTGGACCTGTGGTTATTCTTGGTGGGCAATTTGACATCTGTGAATTAAATAAAACCCAAGTGGCTGGATACACCTGCAAGGGATTTTTGCAAGGGTTAGATCATTTGAGGTGGGAAGACCTATCCTAAATCTGGGCCATGCCTCCTGGTGGCACCCTAATAAAAGACATGAAACAAGTGTTTTCCTTTCTTGCCCTCACTCTCTCTGGCAAGTCCGCCCCCTCACTAGCATTAAAGCCTACTTCTTTGGGATTCCTGAATATATTGAGGACCATTGGAGACATCCCAGTCTCGTGTACTGAACAACTCCTTGGATTCTAGAATCTTCCATTGGGAGACAGCCATTGCTGAACTAACTGGACAACAGCTTAGAGGTTATTCTACTAAATTACCTTTATCTATATTCAGTCAGCTTGTTTCTCTAGAGAACCCTGACTAACAGAGCTACATAATAACAGGATGGAGACTTAGGACATGCTGGCTCAGGAACCCCCATTCCTGGGGGATGGGGACACTGATGGGCACAAGAAATGGAAAGGATAAGGAGATAAGGAAATGAAACTCATGTGACATCTCAGGGGCTCTGCAACCACTCAGCCATTTGAGTCCAGAGGCTCAGATCAGAATCTGGAGGAAGGAGATTCACTTAAGAATAGCTGTAAAGGCTGGAAGATACAGTTTCCATAAAGAAAAAACTAGCTACTACAGGGCAATGTGCACTCCAGTGACATGGACCAGAGATAGAGTGGAGAAGGAAGTATAAGGGGAAGAATCCCAGAAAGAGTGCACGTGGAGATGGAAGGGAAGGCACAGCATGTGTGCATCAGGGATGTGACCAGAGAATGAGTGGGCTCCTAGACCAAAGCAGGACTGGAGATGATGGACGCAGAGAAACCAACCCCCTGGGGACAATAGCCAAGGCCTGTGACCAGGAGAGGAACAGAAGAGGCAAGACTGAACTTTAGTCCTTTAATGCTACTCAAAAATGGATACCTGCTGCAGGGTCAAACCCTGCCCAGGCTGGCTGATGGGCAGGTCTCTAGTGCCTGCCCAATATCTTCTCCGTATTATGGGATGATGAGAAGAACTGTCATTTATTGAGCTCTTACCGTGCATCAATCAAGGGCTTTCTCCGCATGTAATTCCTCATTTACTTCTTAGAATAGTTTCACCAGGCTCACATTACTATCATCACATTTTACAGATGACAAAACAAAGCAAATGAAAACAAAGAGGTACATCACACTGAGAATGACAGCAGGAGCTAGACAGAAGGCTCCCAGTAGCCACGTGGTAGCTCACAACTGTTTATAACTCCAGGTCCAGGACATGTGGTACCTCTAGCCTCTGACAGCGCCTGCACTTATGCATATATATCCATGTGCATGAGCACTCGCACACACGCGCACACACACACCCCTATTCTCAGGGGTTAAGAGCACCTGTTGCTCTTCCAGAGGACTCAAGTTCCATTCTCAGCTAAAAACTGTAACTCCAGTTTCAGAGGCACTGTCGCCGTCTTCTGGCCTCCTCTGGCACTGCACATGCATGGTGACAGGCATACTTGCAGGCAAAACACCCATACACACAAAATAAAAATAAAAAAGAAACTGAATGTAGACAGTGAAATTCAAACCCAGAACTTGAACTGATAAGCCACACAAGGTACTTCACAGTTGATACAGCACTTACATTACTTCATAGTGTCACTGAGGGTATAATGAGATGACTCACACACCCAGAAAATTGCAGGTTACCACTTGTGGCATACTGACTACTGACCCAACTGAGGTGTCCACATCCTAAGCCCGGGAAAGGAATACAATACTTTACATGATAATAGGGTTTTCAAACAAACTAAATTCCAAGTTGGGGAGGGGGGTGACCCTGTATACTTAGGCACATGAGCAGCAGGAAGGCCCGGTAAAGAGATGTCAGAATCAGAAAGGGAAGAGGCTAGAGGTTACAGCCCGGTTGAGGGGAGGACAAGTCACAGCTTGAATCCATTCCTGAATGCAGGTAGCTTCTAGAAGCTGGAAAAGCTAAGAAAATGGACTTTCCCTGACAGCCTACTGCAGGAGCCAGCCCTGCAGACACCCTGACTCCAGCCCAGTGACACTGATTTTGGACTTCCGACCTTGAGAATGATAACACTAGCAAATCTGGTAGCACTAAGCCAGTCACTTTTGGTCATTTTTTCTATAGCAAAAGGGACACACACAGTCAGACTTCCTAGTCAGCCCTGGCTCTACTACTACTTCAAGAGATGCTTGCACGATTTAAGTGATGCCTCCCTAAACCTCAGTCTTGCCTTTTGTTAAAAATTAAAACAGGGCTAACTCACCTGATCCTGCTTCTCTGACAAGTACAGATTGAGTGCCTGTATGAATGAAGTTCTGGTGGGAGATGGGTGGGGGATGGGTGGGGGTGGAGTGGGGAGTGAGGCCTAGTTATTACCCCATTGGTCAAGTGAACTACCTAAGAAACAGAGTAGAAATGACTAGAGCCACACATATAATGACAGAGAAACTCAATAATCCTCCTGCCTCAGCCTCCTGGGTACTGGGATTATAGCCTTGTTTATTTACTCAGTCATTCGTGAAGCATTTGCTAGGCTGTGTCTCCAGTGTTGAGCTGGGAACAGCTGGGAACCTAGTTCTATCCTTGAGAGGCCTGCAGCCTGAAAGACAGAAATACAGATTCGCAGACCCCAAACAGCCTGATAAGTGTTAAGACAGAGGGAAAGAGTTTAAAGGTCTGGAGAAACTCAAAGGTGATGCTGCCAATGGAGCCTGGAATCAGGGGAAGGCATCAAAGAGGAGATGATAATTACACAAAAGCCAAGGACTCAGCCCAGAAGCGTGGGCCTAGGGCTCCACATGGAGGGGATAGCTCAGCTGGAGACACAATGCTGTAGCTTCCTGAGGGTAGGGAGGGGGCTGGGTGCTTCCTCTGGGCCTGTGTTCCTGTGAGTGAATTGGGGACTGCAATAGCTGCTGGGCCTGGAGAGGGTAAAGGTAGGTCAGTGAAGGGCAAGGCAGGGGTGCAAGGGAGGCGAGGTCCTGGCTCAAGCCCTCACCCCACATGTAGTCATGGCTTGAATACAGGTCATCTCAGAGCCTCGGTGACCCCATCTGAGGAATAGAGCATGAGCCAAAACTCTCTCCAAAGACCCTCCCCAGCCTTGACAGGGAAATGACATGACACAAAATTACAAAAGGGTTTTTATTTATAAAAAGCCAAGGGGGCCCCTGGAGCAACAGGACAGGAGGCAGGCAGCTTCTCAGGGGTCAGGGGCATTTGGACAGATGCGCTTGAGTGGGGGGGCGCCCTCCGAGTCCTCTGTGTCACCCTGGGCTGCCTCAGGGACAGGTGGCACTGGCTCAAAGACAGGGTAAGCTTCAGGGGCCTGAAGAGGAAGGGCGGACAGGTGTGAGCTCCACTCTAACCCAAGAGTACAGCCTCCTAGCCTCTGCCTTTTCCACTCTACTCCCCTGGGAACCCAGAGTTTGGCCCAGGACCGAGTAACCAGAAAGTAGGGTAAGGCGCCAGACACAACAGCAACACTGTCTGGGGGAAAGAACTTGATTTTTCTGAAAAGCAAATCAAGGTAGTCCTTGTAGGGGAAGGCAAGGCAATCAATGTCTTAGGCCAAGTTTACAGCTCAGGATGTGTGTCTGTGCGATGCAGGACCCAGGCTCTTGTGCACGCTTAGGAAGTAAAGTACCACCAAGCTGCATTCTGAGTCTAGATTTTTTTTTTTTTTAAGTCCTTAGAGGAGCACCAAGATCATTTCAGGCTTTCAGTGGTCTTATACCAGCCATGACCCAGCCCTCAGGGCGGTGTCTGCAATACTCCTCTTTACCCAAGAACCCAACCTCCAGCTAAGCCTTCCAGTGGGTTCTAGGTCCACATCTCCCTCCTGGAGCCTAGAATGAAGTCTCCCTGCTTCTCCAAAGCTTCCACTCCCACCAGGCCAGAATGCAGACTCTGGCCTCTCTCACCTCGGCTTCTAGCAATTCTGGAACAGGCTCCTCCTTGGTCAGCTTTGGGGGTTCATCGGTACCGCCTGCAGGTGTACCCCCTGGATCTGTAATACCAAACAAAGAGAGACTTCCTCAACAGCTACTCTGTGCTGGGAGAATGGACCAGGGGCAAAAGAAACAGGCACTGGTCACACATGACGACATTATGGAGGCAGAGGGGGATACCAAGTTGCTAAGGAAAGAAGACTCCAGCTGGATCTAGCTGGATAGCAGGGAGTGAGCCAGCAGACAAACAGAGGTAGAGCAGAATTCAGGCAGATAGAAATATATGCTCAGTGACTACAGATTCCAAATCATGTGCAGAACGGAAATATTGTCAGTAATATCACAAGAGACTGCCGTGCAGACCGAGCGCTTGCTCGGCATCGTGTGTGCTCAGCAAGCGCCAGCTAGGAGCTTCATTCATTCATTCATTCATTTTTGTGGTAGTAGAGATAGGACTCAGGGCCTTAGGCATGTCAGACAAGTACCTACCACTGGGATGCATCCCATTCATTCATTCATTCATTCATTTTTGTGGTAGTAGAGATAGGACTCAGGGCCTTAGGCATGTCAGACAAGTACCTACCACTGGGATGCATCCCTGTCCTATAATTTTAAATTAGCAAGAGTATTTGGAACAATCTAGGTATGGCCCAGAGGCCTGTGTCATGGTGTTCTTGACAGGGAAACAATCCCAGCAGCAACAGTTTGTAAAAGCCTCAGTGTCAAACGAAGGAATCCAAGGCCACGGGGAGTCAGTGAGAGATCTGACTCAGGAAAATAGCCTTTTGAACCTGTGCTTTAGGACAGATGTTCTGCAGCTGAGGGGAAGCCACTAGGGACAGGCTAGGAGGAGGCCAGAGCAGGTACAAGGGAGAATTGAGAGGGCAGAGCCAAAGACACAGGAGTCAGCCACACCTGGGAAGCAACACTGACCAGACAAGGGATGGACTATATGAAAACAGAGGAGCTGAAAAGGGCTCAGGCCCAAGGTGTTGGCTCACTGGCTCTGGAAGTCTGGGCATCCTTCTCTGGATGTTGGGCTCCTCGTGTATAAAGAGGAATCATAATAGGATCATTGGTCCCATAAAATGACAATCAAGATTAAATGAGAAAACAAGCAACAAAACAGTGCTCAGAGGAACGACTAACAGATAAATTGTTCTGTTAGCTATTAATCTACTGCTGTTAATCCCTATGATTATCAGAATTATTTATTCCCTGAGCATCTATTACACAGCCTCAGGAACGAGATCAGTATGGCTGACAGGAGATGGTAACAGGAAAAGACAATAAGCAAGCAAAGAAATAAAGCTACATAAAAACTTCAGACGGTGATATGTTCCCTACAGATCTAAGAAGCCAGACCAGTGAGGCACAGCTGGAGGTAATTTCTGCCAGGGTCAGGGAAGGTTCCCTGAGGGAGGCAGGACAGGGAGAGAGGACATAATATAAAAACAAGGACCAAGGACGTGGTGGTGGATTCAACTCTGGACGAGATGAGGGCTCCTGAGAGCCACATGGCCCTACCTCTTTCTTGGCCCAGTTGTGGGGGCTGGGTATCTTCTGTAATCACTTCTGGGGGTCCAGTCGGTGATCCAGGGCGGCTGGGCTGGGGCGTCCCCCCAGGGCTGGGCTCAGGGCCCTTTTGCAGTGAACCTTCCGAATGGAAACTCTGGTTGCTGTTCTCATCTGCTGACACAAAAGCCAAGTTAGTTGGTCAGAGAGCCCCAGGGGCTTCCTTCAGCAATCTCCAATCCCGTTCCAGAATCTCTACATACCATTGAGATCCAGCAGGATGAGGGGGCCACCCCCTCTGGGACTGGTGCCCCTACCGCGTCTCTCCCCGGCCACGGGATCTCTCTGCTCCGCCTCCTGTCCGCCGCCTCTCCTGAGGGTTAGAGAAGTAAGATCAGAGCTAGTTGTCTAGCGAGCTCTGACAAAGCCCCTCAATACAAATAAGGAAACCTAGGCTCAGAGAAGCAAAAGATGCTGCCTCAGGTTGTGTATGTAGGGTTAGGTCTTGAACTTGGAGGAAGTGTATATGTATGTGTGTGTGTGTGCTGTGTGCTCTTGCCCCTAATAATGGTTACCATCTGCCTGAGCTCCACATTGGAGTCTCCAAGCCGACTGAAGGTGGAGGCCAAGGTGGGGAGGGAAATTGCTTGAGGTTGCACAGATGCAAGGCTGTTGGGGGTTGGGCTTGCTCACCTCCTCCTGGGATCCACCACAGGCACCCACTTGAAGATTCGAAGGGAAGTGTCACCCACAGTCACCCAGCGCTTCTCCCTGTGGAGTTCAGGAGACTGGGTCAGGGAGGCCAAGGATGAGCCCACAGACTGGAGGTCAGGAAGTGTGCTAGGGTAGGGACAGCTTCGCTAACACGCATAGAAGCAGAAAGAGCCCTCTAAACCCCAAGGCAAAACATAAACGGATATAACTTGGAGCTGCGGTTTTGCAGACACCTGGGGCACTCAGCAGGGCGCCGCCACCAAGGCCTGGCCAAGGGACTCAGGCAATGAAGACCCGGGGCCAAGCTTGAGAGAGTGTCAAAAGCTTCAGGGGGCGGGGCATAGATGAGGGCTCCCGCTCAGGGAAAGCACCACTCCGAACCACGCTTTGTAGACCTCTGGGAATTGCCAGGGGAAGGGGGCGCCCTGTCGATTCAGAGCACAGCTGGTGGGCGGGGGCAGCGGGCCAGGAAAGGGCGGACGCGTTTGGAGGAGGTGGCTTGGCTGTATCCCTGGCCCAGGGGCAGCGCTCACCATCTCCGGACCTTCTCGATGGTCGCCATCACCTTCTTGATGTCATCTTTGGCCCGGCTCCGGGTCTCGGCCCGCACGGTCCGGCCGGCCATGCTGGCGGGGCTGGGGCCGGGACAGAGCCCGTGGTGGGGCGGCCTGTGGTCCGGCGATCTCAGGCTGCACGCCAGGCCCCGGCGCCGCTCTTTCGGCCTGCCGTCCCTCCGGGAGTTGGCCGCGCCCTCCCTCGCTCCCCAACGCCTCCGCGCGTCCCCGTCTGGCTTCCTGAGACCGCGCCCCGCCCCGGCCCGTCCCCGGAGCGGCCCGGGCGGCGCGGGCGGCTAGAGCCCCGGCCTGGAAGCCCGGCCAGCCCCGCCCCGGCCCGGGCCCGCCCCTCGGGGCGCACGGACGCACAGCGCCCTCTGCCCGCCACGGAGAGGGAGAGCTGGGGGGCAGCTGTGCGGCTGGACGCGCGCGGCCCGAGCGAGGCGGTGCGTTCCGGCCACGTGGGCACAGGGGTGCGCGAGAGGGACTGTCCTGGTGTGCGTCCGCGGCGGGTGGGCGTCCCTGAAATGCTCTGTGTGCGCGTCTGCCCTCTCCAGGCTGTTTGCTTCTACGCTGCCCAACTTAACTTGTTCATTCATTCATTGAACAGTCCGGTTAACAGTGCCAAGTACGTGCCCGACTTTCCGAGTGGAGAGCAGGCCTCCTCAGCCAGAATGGCGGGAGTGAAAAAGACCATGTAGGTGCAACTTGCTATTCCTTGAATCAGGGTGTCTAATTGGTGGAGATACTTTGGAAAACTAGCAGTCTTCCAGTGAGAAATTTATACCAACCCTGTCTTCCAACTTTCCACTCCCAAGCTATCAACTCTCAACAGAAGAAATGTGTCCTGTCTAGTTTTTTTGTCAACTAGACAGAAGCTAGGGTCATCTGGGATTAGAGAACCTTGGTGGAGAAAACGCCTTCATCATGTTGCCCTGTAGGTAAGACTGGGGCATTTTCTTGATAATAGTTGATGTGGGACAGCCCAGACTACCGTGGGCAGTGCCACCTCTGGTCACTCTAAGAAAGCAGGCTGAGCAAGCCTTGGGGAGCAAGTCAGTAAGCAGGGTTCCTCCAAGGTCTTTGCTTCAGTTCCTGCCCTAACTTCATAACGGACTATAACTGCAAGCTGAAATAAATCCTTTCCTCTATAAGGTGCTTTTGATCATGGTGTTTATTACATCAATAGAAACCTCACTAGGACAAAATGTGTCTGTATGAACACCAAGATATATATATATATAATATATATACTGGAAAGTTTAGGACTCTTTTCACAGTAGCACCAAACTGGAAACAACTCAGTAGAATGGAATGGAAAACCAGTTACAACCTGTTTATACCATGAGCACAGACAAAACAACCAGAACAACCAAAGTCCTGCTAAGCACAAACAGTGGGGAGAGGTCTTGGATAAAAGAAGCCAGATGTGACAGCATACATTAGATAATTCTGTATATAAGTTCAGAAAACAAATACATTCATGGTGTGGGGGGCTCTGGACAGTGATTACCATTTGGACTACAGAGCAAAAGAAGGGGTTTCCAGGAGCTTGTCACACTGGTCTTTAGTCTATCAGGATGTACATTTATTACTTGTGTAATTTTTCTTGTGTTTATTATAGTTCAACTAAAAGTTTACTTAAAGTGAATGCTGTCGCCGGGCGGTGGTGGCACACGCCTTTAATCCCAGCACTTGGGAGGCAGAGGCAGGCGGATTTCTGAGTTCAAGGCCAGCCTGGTCTACAGAGTGAGTTCCAGGATGGCCAAGGCTATACAGAGAAACCCTGTCTCGAAAAACCAAAAAAAAAAAAAGTGAATGCTGTCAAGATGTCTCAGTGAGTAAGGCACTTGCCACAAAGCCTGATGATCTGAGCTCAGTAACTGGGACCCCATGTGATAGAAGAGGAAACCCACTCCTGACAGCTCTCCGGACCTACACGCCCCTTACACATCATACATAGGCAAGATAAATGTAGAGGGATTTTAGTTTTTCCTTTAAAAAAAAAAAAAGGCTCACATCTTTTTTTTTTTTTTTTTGATTTTTTTTTTTTTTTTTTTTTTTGATTTTTCGAGACAGGGTTTCTCTGTGTAGCCCTGGCTGTCCTGGAACTCACTCTGTAGACCAGGCTGGCCTCGAACTCAGAAATCCGCCTGCCTCTGCCTCCCAAGTGCTGGGATTAAAGGCGCGCGCCACCACAGCCCGGCGGTGGCTCACATCTTAATCTCAACACTCAGGAGGCAGAGGCAGGTAGATCTCTACATGTTTGAGGTCAGCCTGGTCCAATAATGAGATACATAGTAAGACCCAGTCTCAAGAAGAAAAAAAGAAAACGGGTGGCTCCGTGATTAAGAGCTCTTAACTGGCCGGGCGGTGGTGGCGCACGCCTTTAATCCCAGCACTTGGGAGGCAGAGGCAGGTGGATTTCTGAGTTCGAGGCCAGCCTGGTCTACAGAGTGAGTTCCAGGACAGCCAGGGCTACACAGAGAAACCCTGTATCGAAAAAACAAAACAACAAAAAAAAAGAGCTCTTAACTGCTTTCCCAGAGAATAGTAGTCAGGTTCCTAGCACCCACGTTGCACCGCCTATAAATCGCCTCCAGGGGACTCTATGCCCTCTTGTCTCCGGCAGCATGAGCACTTAAATGCACACACACCTCCAACACATACCCAATAAAAGGGAAGAAGATGAGACAGTCCCAGCTGATCTTTATTTGAAGCGGGCCTGTCTCTAGATAGGACTCGTCTGCTGTACTGTGTATGTGACGGGTGTCTGTGAAGTTTCGGTGTAATCGCCCCCACCATGACTGACAGCATTTCCAAACCATAAGAAGTAAAATCTCAGCTTGTCACACTTACCTGCATGGCCGTGGGCAAGTCAATTGTCTTACTGCCTCCTCTAACATGGAAATAAGTTAATGTGTATATGCAAACATTTAGGATAGTGCTTGGCACACATGAATACCCAATAAATACTGCTGGTTAGTGTCTGTGTGTGTGTGTGTGTGTGTCTTCACGTTCACCCGTGGTGCTCTCTGGCAGTGAACTTTGTTCTGCCAGTCTGCTTGTGTTAACATCCTCACACAGCCTTTTTAATTCCCTTTGAAATTTCCATTGAAGTGGAAACTTCTGGTTTCTTTGGAAAGTCAGTTATATCAAATGATAGTTTGCTGGAGCATACAGGTGGAAGGATGTCTTGCTAAAGCAGACATGTGAAAGAACCCCTGATGAAGGAGTGTAACTATGACCCCATGGACAGGGGGAAGCAAGCACTGAGCATTGGTTTGGTTTGCTCTGCCTCGCTATTCTTCCTTAACAACACAAATGTATTGGTTCTCCTTCATAGCATTGTTGAGCTCAACTTGTGGTAGTTTCTCACCATCATTGAGAGAAACTCAACCAAGAACTGCTCCTGAGGTTCCTGCAGCAGCTTGCTGCTTCAGTGGCCTTGGGCCAGTTGGTGAGCCTTGCAGTTTCTTCAGGATTAAATTACAGCTGCTGGTTCCTGCCTGGTATCGGCCTGCCTAGAGGACTGGACTGTAGCTGCTGAGTGTTTGGTGTTTGCTATGAGACTGAACTGCTGCCAAAGATCGAGCTTGCCCCCCAAAGAACTATTGCTAAACAGATCCACTTCCCCCATATCCTAATAACTTTTCTCTTCCACTACCTCTGCTGAGTTGGGGGCAAGAGGAGAGGTTAAACATTTATTAAAAGTAGGTTGCAAAAAAAAAAAAAAGGTTGCAAAAAATGTATGCCTATACTCCATCATCTGAAGCCTGAAACCAAATATGGGTCTTCTCTGTGCCAGAGCCCAAGACAGAGTAGGTGCTTGGGAATCAATTGTAGAGGCAAGTGTGTCCAGTCCTCTCAGAGTCTACCCCAGGTCGATGAGTTGCTGTTTGGGTGTGACTTCTCTGAAGCTTGTGCTCACCTGTGTAGAAGGCTGAGTCTGAATGCCTGAGGACACATGCAGATGTGTGGGAGGGTCTGTAATGGTAAGGTGAGGGGGCAGGCTGTCTCACTTCTGTTCAATGTGACAGAAAGTAGAAGGCATCTAAGATAACTAGACCCGGGGGTGCATGCCTTAGGTGCGCCCTAATCTAAACAGGGCTCCCCCAAAAGGAGGCCCTGCCTGCATTCTTCTCCTGCCAGCCCTGCACCTTTCCTCTCGGGTTTTCCAGCTTTTCGGTCCAAAGCAGCCAATAATCAAGCTCTACCTCAGGTCTGAGCCTGAGTCTCCTCCCAACAGGACACAGAACTGCCTTAAAGGCCCAAGTTCCTATTCACTATGCCAACACCTGCCTCCCAATTCTGGCCCCTTCCCAGTCTAAGCTCACAAGCTAGTTACTGAGCTCTGGGCCAAGGAATTTTGCCTGAAAGTAATGGTGGGAAGGAAATATTTGGGGTCTGAGCTATGATTGGTCGAGCTCGAGCTCCAGCCACGCCTCTAGCCCTTTCCCCCTTTTTCCCCCTTCCCTCCTCCTCCCGGGAGGGGTGTGTTGAGGGAACCAGGATCAGCCTGGGGCCAGCATGAGCCAGAGGGAGGGAAGTCTGGGTAAGGGGTTGAGTGACTTGATCCTGGGTCCGTGGTGGGAATAGGAGTGGAGGGGTCGAAAGCTGGGGTTTGGATGTCTGTCAGCACCACCCCACCCCCAAGTCTGGGAGGGAAACGGCCTGGGCGGGGGAGAGGAGACGCCGGTGTCAGGTAACCAGCGGGTGAGTTGGGAGAAAGAGCAGGCGCGAGGAATTGAGGCTTCAGGGCCTTGGGTTCAGGGGTTAGATCACCGAATATATATGGGTGAGTATACCCTGAAAAGGGGCTGGGGTCATGTTGGGACAGGATAATAGTGCTTCTTGAGTACTAGGAAAGAATCAAAGCTGAAAGACTGGAGGGAGAGGCCGAGTTAAAGAAGTTTTGATCTTCGAAGAAGCTACAAGTGACGGGAGCCCAGAATACAGGCTTCGGAGATCTCCGCTAGCGGTGGGAAACTCCGACGGAGGGGATTGTCAGGTCGGGACTACATTCCCCAGCATGCATTGGGGTGCCAGCAGTGTGCATGTTGGGAAATGTAGTCGGTCTCCTGTGGCACCACCCTCTAGCCAGGGCAGGCCATCCTGTGGTTGAATCATTCATACTGCTGAGCCTAGCATGTCACATAGGAGCAACATGAAGGGAATAGGTCTTCGGTTTCTCTATCTGCACTAGGGGCCGGAAAGGCGTGTTCAGTGCTTCAGAGATGCTGACTGAATTCAAACAACAGTTGGAGAAATCCAAAGATATGTGAACTTTGTCCTTAAAAGAGTTTCTGGATAGTATTGGTGATATAGAGTGAAGAGTTTCCGGATCAGGCAGATTCACATGAATAAAAGAAGCTACTTTGGAAGTATAAACAAACTGCCTAAAGTGGAAGGAAGAAATTGAGAGTAGGAAGAATTTGGAGACAGCATTTAGAAAGAGGTATATGAATTTGGTCCTAATAGTATATTAATAATGATCTGGGGACAGGAGAGACATCTATGTAGTTAAACTGCTTGGCCAGAGATCTGGTGCCTGAGATGGGGCAGATTCTTTGTAGCTTGAATATTAGCATCCAGAGCAGAGCCTCTGGGTTCAGGAAGAGTCAGCTTGGGAAAGATCGGTAAGGAGTGGGGTTTGGGTTGCCTTCATAACCTCTCACTCCCTCTTCTTTCCCACCAGAAGACCACCAGACTGACTCCTCAATCTCATTCCTACCCCATTTGGAGGCCAAGATCCGCCAGACACACAACCTTGCACGCCTGCTGACCAAATATGCAGAACAACTGCTGGAGGAATACGTGAGTAGGCGTAGGGTTGGGTCGTCGAATGGGGGCGATTGCTCAGTGGAAATCAAAAGTTTCTGAAGGGAATGTTAACTTTCTTCTGGACACACAGTAAAGGACCCTGTAATATTTATCTTTTTAAATGTAACTAATATTTGTACCCATAAAAGACAACATGAGGCGGAAGTGTGTATAAGCCCGCGAGCTCGGTCAGATAATTTTTTCTTAACTACAAAATATCTATTGACAAGCCTGGTTGTGCAACTAAACTGCTAGCTCTTTAGAAATCTCTCTCTAGCTGTCCTTCTACCAAGCTTTTGAGCTCCTCCAAACCCAGGAGCGCCCCCAAAAGGTGCCTCCCTCTCAAAGGTCCAATTTCTATAAAAGAAGTCTCTAGCTCCTCTCCCATACCCTTGGCAGGCTGAGTTGTGTCACTATGGTGCGGGTGGGCTCCAAGCCAAGTCAGTGGAGGCCCAAACCATTTTACCTTTATGGTGGGCAGCTCATGGCCAGCCAGGTGCCTGCCTTGGGCCATAGAGCAATTTGCCTTAAAATTTGCCTTAGGCAGAAACTTACCATTCTTTGGCATTCTTCTCTAACTAGGACTAGGCTTTCACAGGCACACAAACTGCATCTTTGTAGGACACACCTAACTGCATCTGACAAACTCATCATCTTTCTTAGCTTGTATACTTTGCTAACAATTGAGTTTTCTTTGAACTATAATAAAATATCCTGCAACAGGACCCATCAGTGGTCAAATGATACTGTACCTCAGCTTGGAGGCTCCATCCTTGGAGCCATTCTGAGGAAACAAAGGGAATTCTGAAAGTCAGGAAACTTAGATTTGGGTTCAGTATGATTGGGATGTTTCAACTCCTTGGGCTGTAAAATGAAATAGCTGAAAATATGAACTATGAACACTCCCATCTTGGACATTTAGAGAAGCCAAGAGGGGTGTCAGTCAGAGACAAAAAAAATCTTCCCATGAAGGTCCTTTTACAGAGAAAAGGGACCTGCCAACAATCACGGCCTGACCTCCAGATTACCATAGTATAGTGGAGGAAGGCTGGTGTTTTGGTTCAAACAGGCTGTGGGGTTGCTAAATTGTGACCTTGGTAGTAATGGTAACAGTAAAAATGTAACCATGGTAACAGTGGCAGTAGGATGGTACAGCAAGCTTTGTAGACATACCAACTTGCTCTGTTGCTTCGTGGGTGAGTAGCCTGCTGTCAGTCATTCTTTGTATTCAGCTCTTTTTTAAAAAAATTATATTCCTTTATTTTGTGTGCATGTCTGTGGCTACACAAGTACCATGCTGTGTACATGAAAGTCAGGAGACAACCTAAGGGACTTGCTTCTCTCTTCTTTGATCCCTGGACCAAACTGAGGTTGTCAGGCTAGTAGCCACCTCAGTGGCCCCAATTTCGTCACCATCATCCCCACTTTTAGGAAGATACTGTATTTAAAGTGGCAACCAAAAGGCCTGCAGGGCACCAAGAGATTTGCCAACAATAAATATTATTTTTAACAGCATTTGACAAATTACAAGTCACCTTTGTTTTTCACTCGTTCCTGCAAATGATGGTTATCAGCTAGGAGAAGAGGAAGTGAGCCTGGCCTGGTCCCTGCATTGCTTCTGTGATTCTCAAGAAGCATCTTATTAGAAAGACAGAACATGGAACATTGCTTACTTTCAAAGATCAGAAGACTGAAGCCAAATGAAGGGAATGGTCTTGCAAGAAATCACAGCTAGTACAGTGGCAGAAAGGAGTCAAACCCAAGTCTGGGACTGAAAAGACAGTTTAACTGGTAAAGGGGCTTGTTAGGCAATTTGATAACCAGAGTTTGGTCCCCAGAACTCACATAAAGGTGGATGAAAACTGACTCCATGGTCTTTTGACCTTCACATGTGCAGTGTGGTACCATGTTCTCCTACACACCATACATCCAAAAAAAAAAAAAAAAAAGGAGGGCACACACCAGTACTTGGGAGGCAGAGACAGGCAGATCTCTATTGAGGCCAGTCTGTTCCCAATAGTGAATTCCAGGCCAGCAAAAGCTAGTGTAAAACCCTGTCTCAAAATAAACAAGTAAATAAGAACTTAAAAATAGCTAATATTATTGAGCTCTTCCTGGGGACCCACACTATGTCGATCAGACCTGCACACTTCTAAATACATTGTGAAACCGGTACTCTTATTGGCTGTTAGAGAAACAAAGGCAGTGGTGTGTAATGCCCATGTGATTTTTTGGTTTTATCTCAGTAGGCTCTATCATTTGCAAGATGAGGAAACTAAGGCCCCGGGAGAGGGGAGGAGGGCTGTTAAGAGTGGACAAGGCCCCATCGCGGTCCCTGGAGCCCAGCTGACCCCTGGCCATGTCTCCACAGGTGCAGCAACAGGGAGAGCCCTTTGGGTTGCCAGGCTTCTCACCACCGCGGCTGTCGCTGGCCGGCCTGAGCGGCCCAGTTCCGAGCCATGCTGGGCTACCGGTGTCTGAGCGGCTGCGGCAGGATGCAGCCGCCTTGAGTGTGCTGCCCGCTCTGTTGGATGCTGTGCGCCGCCGCCAGGCGGAGCTGAACCCGCGCGCCCCGCGCCTGCTGCGGAGCCTGGAGGACGCGGCCCGCCAGGTTCGGGCCCTGGGCGCCGCGGTGGAGACGGTGCTGGCCGCTCTGGGCGCTGCAGCCCGCGGGCCCGGACCAGAGCCCGTCGCCGCCGCTGCCACCCTCTTCACGGCCAACAACGCTGCAGGCATCTTCTCAGCCAAGGTGCTGGGGCTCCACGTGTGCGGCCTCTATGGGGAGTGGGTGAGCCGCACCGAGGTGACCTGGGCCAGCTGGTGCCAGGGGGCGTTGCCTGAGTCAATACTTGTTCTTGCAAGCTCGCTCTGTCTCGCCTCTTTGGCTTCTAATTCTTTGTCTCTCCATCAGTGTCATCGGTGTGTGTTCTTGGGCTGTCCTTATCTTTCTGCATTGTGTGGTCTCTTTCTCTTCTGCTCTCTCCTCAGGGAGCTTCTTGTGCCCACCAGTTTCCCACTGTGGGTCTTTCTCTCCCGTCTTGAACTCTTCTGTCTCTGAGAGGTTTCTGCTTCCGTTTCCTTGTCTCTTGGTTCTTTCTTGGCTTGCTTGTTTGTTTTTGAGACAGGGTCTCACCATATAGCTCTGGATGGCCTGGAACTTGCTAGATAGGCCAAGCTGGCCTAGAACTCACAGAGATCCACCTGCCTCTACCTCCCAGTTTCCCCCATCTATCTCCCTGTGGTCCATATGTGTAACTCTTATTTCATCTCATGGAGGTGACACTTTTTCTCCCTTCAGTTTCTTTATTCTTTACTGACCAGAAAAGTGCCTACTTGTCCTCTGGTGGCAAGGCCACCCACCCTCAGGACCTTCCCACCAGTTCCTTTATAGGCAAATCTCTCCCCCTTTGAGGTCCTTCCCTTTCTTACCTCTCTACCCTGTTCTCAATGGCCCCCAGCCCTAGGCTGCTCAATGGAGAGGGAAAGGCAGCAAAACATCTTAAGAGTTTTATTTGAGAATAAATTAATTTTTTGTAAATAATATGTTTAACAATAAAACTAAAGTTTTATGAAACATAGTTGATGCATGTGGGAAGAGTGATTTGAGGAGAATTGGATCTTTAGAGTATAGGAGGTTTCTCTTCCAGCCCCATACCCACGAAGGCACAGGCCAGTGATACCACCTGTCAGTTCTGAACACAAAGTGGATATTGCTAGCAGGAAACAGATGCAGCATGAGTCCTAGTGGCTGTGACATGCACTGGGCTGCTGTCACTGGACAGCTCAATAGAAACCATCAGTGGAGCGGTGGACCAAGGAGAGGAGCTCCAGCAAAGAGACTTGTGCTCAGAAAGGCCAGGTCTTCACGCAGGAATCGAGGTAGACAGAGGCACAAAGCCAGACCCCAGACTTCCTCAAATAAAGGAGAAAGAACACCAGGACAAGCCCAGGAGGCCAGATGTTCTCTCCCTAGAGTAAAGCCTCTTCAGAAGGGCTCTTCTTTAACCAGGAAGTTTTAAAAAAAAAAAAATCAATGTACTGTTGGTTTAGTGATCCATCAAATGGATCCAGAGTGGCCCTTCCCTCCCATATCTGGACCTGGCAGGAAGACCCAGACAATAAGGAGCAGAGGTTTGGCTTCTAGGAAATATTCCTAAATGCTTGGCACACAGGCCCTGTCTGCTAAGTGGGATATGGTGTATTCTCAGTCTCAGAAGTAAGGCAGAAATGGGTTCTCTGAAAGAGAAATACTTGAGACTTCTGACAGAAGGCCGACCTTTTATGCTGGATACTTCGTCTTGAGTAGAGCCAAGTCCCTCACAGCTCGGTCCGTCCAGTGACCATATTCCCGGGTCACTATGTAGCCTCGGCATTTCCTCTCAAAGGCTGAGGCCCCAAAAGGGACAAGCCCCAGAGTATCCTCTTCTGGAGGGATGGGGAGCCCCAGAGCAGTCATGATAGCGGCCATGTTGCCCAATAGGCCTTGGGCCCTGAGTCTTGCTGCTCCTAGCTGGGCCAGCAGGATAGGACTGCCAGGATTCAGATCACTCTGGTCATCACCCACTAGCTGGAGGTGCTGGGTCAAGGCCAGGAAAGCTCTCTGGGCTCGGCTTAGCCGCTCTGCATCTTCCATTGCATGCCAGGTCTTGAAGGAGACAGCTGCAGAAGGCAGGTGCTGAGCTGGAGCTCGGGAGCTGAGAAACCAGGGTCACTGAAGGGGCTGCCCTGGCACTGGAGCTGCACGGATGAAAGACAGAAGTAAGGGGACTGAAGCAGTGTCTGAGTGAACATCTCCCCTCTGAGACTGGCATTGGCCCAGAGGAAGCCACCATTCACCCCCTTCAGGAGCCGTGTGGGTAATCATGGGGACTACAGGTTCCCTTTTGTCCTCTGTATCAGCTGTGTCTCACTGAGTCTCAGGAATCCATAGTTCTGCATGATAGTGTGGTACAACGATAGGAAATATGCACATAAAAATGAACACAGCATCTAGCATTCGTATAAGTGATAACCACTACCTACTAAATATCAATAAACAATATGACTATTTCTTTCATGTTCAGTCCAAGTACATTATTAACAGGTAGTAAAAGCTGATGTCTCTTTTGTTTTGTTGTTTTTCATTTTTTGTTCAAGGTAGAGTTTCTTTATGTAGCCCTGGCTGCCCTGGAACTCTGTAGACCAGGTTGTCCTTAAACTCAGAGATTTGCCTGCCTTTGCAGACCAGGGTGGCCTTGAACTCAGAGGTCAACTTGCCTCTGTCCCCACCCCCACCCCCAAATGCTAGGACTAAAGGTGTGCACTACCACCTTTATTTTCTAAACAGGGTCTCATTGTGTATCCCTCCCTCACTGTTATTCATTGTGTACCCTCCATGTGTATTGAAATTGATGTAGGCTGGCCTCAAACACACAGAGATCAGCCTGTCTCTGCTACCTGAGTTTGGGACTGAAGGAGTATACTACATATAGCCTCTGATGTTTCCCTTTTTTTTTTTTTTAAAGATTTGTTTTATATATGAGTACACTGCAACATCTTCAGATACACACCAGAAGAGGGCGTCAGATCCCATTACAGATGGTTATGAGTCATGTGGTTGCAGGGAATTGAACTCAGGATCTCTGAAAGAGCAGTCAGTGCTCTTAACCGCTGAGCCATCTCTCCAGCCCCGCCTCTGATTCATTTAGTAGCTTATGTTCTCATTTCATCTGTATAAAAACAAGACTCAGCCGGGCAGTGGTGGTGCATGGCTTTAATCCCAGCACTTGGGAGGCAGAGGCAGAGGCAAGAACAACAGGTTCTTTTGGTTTATTTATGGGTTGTTTTATATTGTTCGTTTTGATTAGTTTTTAAAAGAATTATTTTATGTGTTTGGTTGTTTTGCTTACATGCAATATCCATGTGTGTGCACAGCACCCTTGGAGGCCAGAAGAATAAATCAAATCTCCTGGGTACTGGAGTTGCTGATGATTGTGAGCCACGATGTGAGTACTGAGACTTGAATTCAAGTTCCACCACAGTGTGTGTGTGTGTGTGTGTGTGTGTGTGTGTATGTATGTGTGTGTGTGTGTACAAGTGCATGCCCCTGACTAAGATGCTTTCCTTTCCACCTGGGGTTCTAAAGTTTGAACTCCGTCATCAGATGAGTGGCAAGCACCCACGCAACCGTCCTGACAGTCCTTTTTTCTGTAATTTTTGGTGTGGTTTGTTTTTTCCTCCAAAGCCTCATGGAGCCCAAGCTGCTCTCACCTCGCTACGTGCCGAGGACGATGATCTTGAACTCTTGCAGCTTCTGTCACCCAGTCCTGGCGTTGCAGATGTACAAATCACACCTAGCCTGACACATCGATAGACCTAACTGATAGATCATCTAATCTCATAGCCCCATTTTGCAGGTGGATAAACAGACTTAGGGTATCCAATGATATGCAGGGAATAGTGGTAGAGATAAGACTAGAATCTAGATATATTTGTTTGTTAGGTTTGGTTTTTTGAGACAGGGTTTCTTTTTTTTATTTTTTTAAGATTTATTTATTTTATGTGTGTGAATACACTGCTGTCTTCAGACACACTAGAAGAGTGCATCAGACTCCAGTATAGATGGTTATAAGGCACCATGTGGTTGCTGGAAATTGAACTCAGGACCTCTAGAAGAGCAGTCAGTGCTCTTAACCTCTGAGTCTCTTAACCTTTATAGTCATGGCTGTCCTGCAACTCACTCTATAAACCAGGCAGACCTTGAGCTCCGAGAACCACCTGCCTCTGCTTCGTCTGTGCTGAGATTAAAGATGTGCACCAGCACGTCCACCACGCCAACCACGCCTACCACGCCCAGCCTAGAACCGAGATTTTGTAACTGCAACTTTTCTTTTTTTAAAAGATTTATTTTATTTATATGAGTCCTCTGTAGTTGTCTTCAGACACACCAGAAGAGGACATCTGATCCCATTACAGATGCTTGTGAGCCACCATGTGGTTGCTGGGAATTGAACTCAGGACCTATGGAAGAGTGGCCAGCCAGTGCTCTTAACCACTGAGCCATCTCTCTAGTCCATAACTGTAATGTTTTAAAGAATGATGCAGCAGAAGAGCTGTAAACTCCAGGGTCTCGGGACCAGGCAGCTATGTCATTTAGGAAGGGACAGGACTACAATCAGGCCAAGCTTTGGCCAATGGGATCCCTGTCCTTTCCACTCAGAATGGGAACCAGCACCAGATGAGTCAAGCAAGTGAATACTCAACACTCAGAAAGCAATTGGCTAGTTTTACTTCTAGAGGGTGGGAGCGTCTAGGATGGAGTTCCATAGACCTGCTTCCAGACCCTGCCATTGGTCTCACTAGCTCAGTGCCCTAAGTCAAATTACTCCTCTCTACGACTCCATTTTCTCACTTATAAAATAGATCCTGGTTCCAACACTCAGAGGGATTTTAGGGATCCGTGAGCCAATGGGACAGAGCACCAGAATAGACTAGAGCTGAAGTGAACACAGGGAATGAGCTGGTTCCAGAAGAATGACTCCCTAAGGTTCTAGGTGTGGTATGTGTGTGTGTGTATCCTGTGTACATGTGTTTCTGTGTGTATCCTGTGTGTACGTTTTTGTTCCTGTGAGTATGTGTATCCTGTATGTGTCTCTGTGAGCATGTGTGTGTGTGTGTATGTGTGTGTCTATCCTGTGTACATGTGTTTCTGTGTGTGTCCTGTGTGTATGTGTCTGTGTCTCTGTGAGCATGTGTGTGTGTGCGCGCACGCTCGATCCAGTAAAATCAGTGTCCCACATTATTAGTGGCTTTTTATTTTTATTTATTTATTTATTTATTTTGGTTTTTCGAGACAGGGTTTCTCTGTGTAGCCCTGGCTGTCCTGGAACTCACTCTGTAGACCCGGCTGGCCTCAAACTCAGAAATCCGCCTGCCTCTGCCTCCCAAGTGCTGGGATTAAAGGCGTGTGCCACCACCACCCGGCTTTAGTGGCTTTTTAATAAGTGTTTGTTGCAGTTTTCCTCTTAACCCAGCTGGCTCCCAAATAACTGAGACTAGACTATTAATTTAACAAGGTTTAAGGGCACAACAACTGAGTATTACTCTATTTTAATCCTTTAAAATAATCTGGCTACCGCCTAGTCAAAATCACAGTGATATTTGTTTTTTAGTAGTGATCTGGCTCTCTGGGCTCCAGGTGTTTTCTCATGCTGTCTCCCGGATGGACGGACTCTTTCCCCAAGGCAAATCCCCACTTCCTCTCTCTTCCTCCCACCCGCTTGGCTAGGAGGAAGTCCAGCCGTATTCATTCCCCTGCGCAGTCACTGACTGACCCGCTTCTTATTGACCAATCAGGATAATTGGGGAGCAGTGTTTATATAACATTGAGACAGGGCTGGAAAGAGGGCCTAGCAGTTAAGAGAGCACTGACTGCTCTTCCAGAAGTTCTGAGTTCAATTCCCAGCAACCACCTGATGTTTCACACAACCATCTGTAATGGGATCTGATGCCCTTTTCTGATGTATCTGAAGATCAGCTACAGTGTACTCACATAAAATAAATAAATAAACCTTTAAGAAAAACAAAAAAGGGCTGGAGAGATGGCTCAGAGGTTAAGAGCAGTGACTGCTCTTCCAGAGGTCCTGAGTTCAATTCCCAGCACCCACATGAGGGCTCACAGCCATCTATAAAAGTGTATCTGAAGACTGCTATAATGTTACAATGTGCTCATATATGTAAAATAAATAATTTAAAAAAAAAAAAACACTGAGAGAGTCGATTCTCAGAATAAGGATTCCGACCAGATACAGGAGCACAGAAATCAGCACATTTGAATAATACAAGGACAGTCTTTACACAGGGTACAATAACATTATGCCTATAACACATAACTTGACGGATGAGGAGGACCAAGGGAAGAGAGCTGACTCAGCCATCAGTGACCACACAAGTAAATGTGTCTCTGGCTAAGAGCACCTGCCCACCTCAAATTCACAAAGGGGTTTCCTGGACTTGTTCTGCTCTCCCTATCCACACTAGCACCTTCTCCCTAACCCCTGCATATGCCCAATGTCACTTACATAGGTCTGTAGCAATGCTGATGTGTTCTTCTGCATGTAGAGAGCCAGGCTATAGGCTTGACCGATGGGCTCTGATGGGGAGATGGGGCTGCAGGACTGAGGGGTGGCAATGACAGGCTCAGTAGGCAGAGGGTTGCTGCTGGGGATATAAAAGGGCCATCATTAAGTCCCTGGTCCTCTGAGTCATCATTCATTTATTCCAACAATGTCCAAAGAGACATTTGTGACCTGTCTTGTCTATTCAAGTCAGGGCAAAATTACCTGGTTGGCTGATTGTTTCATGCCCAGAACTCCCCTTTGAGACAGAGTCTCACTGTGTAACCTTGGCTTTCCTGGAGATTACTAAGTAGATTAGTGTGGCCTCAAACTCACAGAGATTCACCTGCCTCTGCCTCCTGAGTGCTGGGATTTCAGGGCTGGTAACCTTATACAGCTGTGGGAGTGTTGCTTATCTGAACACTCATTAAAATGTTCTCTTAGTGAGAATCCATCTGACCCTACTAGGATACCTACAACTATAATGTGTACTTTTCAGTACATTTGTTACTTTCCTTTTTTTTTTTTTTGGTTTTTCGAGACAGGGTTTCTCTGTGTAGTCCTGGCTGTCCTGGAACTCACTCTGTAGACCAGGCTGGCCTCAAACTCAGAAATCTGCCTGCCTCTGCCTCCCAAGTGCTGGGATTAAAGGCGTGTGCCACCCTGCCCAGCTACATTTGTTATTTTCAATACAAAAATCTGAATTGGGCCAGAGAGATAGTTCAACAGTTAAGAGCACTGGCTGCTCTTCCAAAGGTCCTGAGTTCAATTCCCAGCAACCACATGGTGGCTCACAACCATCTGTAATGGGATCTGATGCCCTCTTCTGGTGTGTCAGAGACAGTGACAGTGTACTCATATACATAAAATAAATAAATATTTAAAAAAAAAAAATTTTAATTGGGCCAGAGAGATAGTTCAACAGTTAAGAGCACTGGCTGCTCTTCCAAAAGACTCAGGTTCAATTCCCAGCCCCTACATGGTGACCTACAACCTTCCTTAGCTCCAGTTTCAGGATATCTGATGCCCTCTTTTGACTTCCTCAGGCACAAAAACAATAATAAAAATTAAAAACAACAGCAACAACAAACTTCGAAAAAAAAAATCAAATTATGTACCCAGAATCTAATCATTTCGCTCCTTGCTACCTGTAGCACCTCAACCCCAGCCCTGTCACCTTCTGTCTTCCCTGGTCTCTGTTCCCACCTGGTAGCCTCCTGGTATAGTCCCGCCTATCTCACAGATTCACTTGCCTCTGCCTCCTCCTCCTTACATGTCCTGTAGATATAAATTTAAATTTAAAGCTGGGCTGTGGTGGTGTACGCCATTCAGGAGTTCTGTGAGTTTGAGGCCAGCCTGGTCTACATGCTAGCCAGGGATATACAAAGAAACCCTGTCTCAGAGGGGAAAAAAAAAACTTAGATTCTGCATATGAGAGAAATCATGCAATATTTGTTGGAATCTGACTTATTTTGCTTAGCATAATGATCTCAGTCCTTTCATTTTATCTGAAAATGTTATCATTTCATGCTTCTACGGCTGAATAAAATTCCATTGTGTGTAAAGTACATATTCTTTTTCCATTCATCTGCTGCTGGACACACTAGCTAGATCCAGATCCTGGCTATTGTGATTAGTCTTGCAATACGGATGTACAGATATCGATGATGCTGTGTTCCAGCCTTTTTGGTTTGGGGTTTCGGTTTTGGGTTTTTTTTTTTTTTTTTTTTTAGATAAGGTTTCTCTGTGTAATAAAGCCCTGGCTGTCTTGGAGTTCACTATGAAGACCAGGCTGGCCTTGAGCTCACAGAGATCATCCTGCCTCTGCCTTCCAGAGTGCTGGAACTAAAAGCACACACCACCATGCCAGGCCTGCCCTTTTGGTTTGGTTTTGTTTCTTTGTTTGAGGCAGGGTCTCTAGCAGTGCAAAATCACACTCACTTTATGTTGTGTGGGAGAAAAACCCATAGCTATGTGCATGCAATACAGGTATTTTCCCAAGGCAGCCAGAAAGCCTTTTTGTGTTTTGTCTTATATAGGGACTCACTCAGTATTCAGGCTGGCCTTGAGCCTTCTGTCTCTCTTCCTGCTGCAGGATCCAGAGCACTGGGATCACAGGTGTCGGGAATCTTATTGTTTCCCGTTTGAATACATGTTGACAAATGATCCTCCCAATCCTGGGTACAGCTTGCCCTCCCATCCAGTGTGAGGTCACCCACCTGGGAGGAGGGACAGAAACGTAGGGTGGTCTCCTTAATTCTTACATCCCTGAACTCCAGAAGTTCAGAGCCAATCTAAAGAGAACTGAAAGTCAGCCAGGTGGTGTGTGCTTTTAATCCCAGCAGAAGGGGCAGATCTCTGAGTTCTTTACCAGTTTGGTCTATACAGGAAGACCCTGACTCATTTTAAAAAGAAAGAAGCTGGAGCACAGAGACACATTTTAAAAATAAAGAAAGAAGACAGGACTCAGAGACTCCTTCAACAAGGTTGAGTGAGCTCATCTCTTCTCACATGCCATTATAATTTCCTTGTTTGTTTGTAGACAGGATCTTGTTATGTAGCCTAGGGTGGAATTTGCTATGTATTCCAGGCTAGCCTCAAACTCACCATCCAGCCTCAACCTCCCAAGTATTGAGATGACAGGTCTATACCATCACCCCCAGTGTGACTTATTTCTTTGTTGCCTGTAGCACAAATCTGACAGGGTAATCACCATTCCCCTGTAGATGTCTGTCCCTTCTGTGTATCCCAAATCTCCTTACAGTACAGTTAACCTTCTATATCTATACCCATGCATTCATGCAACTGCAGATGCAAAATCACATTTGCACTGGGCATACAAAGATTGTTTATCCTTCCTTCCTAAACAGTACAACATACTACTTACACAGTATTGACATTGCATTAACTGTTATAATAGTCTAGAGGAGATATAAAGTATATGAACAGATGTGCATAGGTTACATGCAAATATGACATTTTATTTAAGAGACTGGGGCATCATTGAAGCTTGGTCTCTGTTGGCAAAATCCCGGAATCAATCCTCTGTGGATACCAATACATAGTGGGGCTTCCATAAGCACTCCTTGAATGGATGGTGAGTCCTTCTATGTGTAAGAGTGTCTGGGTTCCCAGCAGCTCTACAATCATTGAGTAACCAAGACTGAACAGCAGGATGCAGCTGGCAAAGCCATCTTCCCTCCTGGCTTCCGGGCCCTGGTGCCCTGTGCCCTCACTCACCCAGCAGGCAGTACATCTCCCTCCTCGGCTCTTTCCTCTGCAGTCTCTGGCTCTTTCTAGGGCACCTGTTCTGTTCCTTGGGTAGCTTTATACCTGGGACTGAGCCCTAGAGCCGCCCAGGAGGGAGGGCAGCTATTCCCTAGGAAAGCAGCAGACAGGGCCCTGCCAGAGAATGACACAGACCCAGCCAGGGCACAGAATAGAGAGTTCTTGGGAGGGACCAAGATGAGGGCATATATTCCAGACCAACCAGAAGCCCCAGGGCAGGGAATAGCCAGTGAATGGGACACTAAGGTGACACCCTAGACCCCTAAAGCCCCCAAATTTGGCCTTAAACCCTGGTGGTTGGAAAGGAGGGGGCAAGGGCGGGAGAGGATTATGGGGGACAAAGGGAGCCCTGCTCCCTGCCGCTCTGCACGTCCTAGGATCCAGTTTCCCAGGAGGAGGCCGCCCCTGCTCCGCCCATGGGGACCCAGGTACTGGGCCCTGGCTTTCAAGGAGTTTGGAAAAGTTCAGGAGGAGTGGTTTGAGAACCCCATGACCCACACCCAGGTGTGCCCATGAATACAAGAACATGCTCCGCACAGGCACAGGCAATTTCACATGTTCATTTGCTCAAGTACTCGTGGGTCATAAGCCGGTCCCTACTCCAGGTGCTTGGCATAGACTATGGAACAAGATAGGCAAAAGTCCCTGCCCATGTGGAGCCGATCCTTCTAGTCATGTCTATGTGCACATATCCTATCAAGCTTGCATGTATCACATACCCAGAGTCCTAGATAGATATGTACTTATCTGTACAGATGCACACAGACAAACACATCCCAAACACCTGGAATCCCAGCTAGAGTACCTACACATGCAGATGAGCACTCAGAGGCAGTCACGCTTCTCATGTGCAGCTGACAGGAGTCCTCACCCAGCCACATCTCAGCCTCTGAGGCAGTCCTGTCCCTCTGACTAGGTACAGTATACACGTGCAGGTGGCCTCACATGCACGCTCCTGAGACTTGCTTCCTCCCTGGGGATGTCTGGGGGTGTGGCCCCTCCTCAGAGCTTTGGGAACTTGTCCACCGCGGAGTGATGCCATTTTCACTCTGATACAGAGTGTGTCAGCCAAATGTTCCTCCTTACTCCCCTGAGGGATGGAGGACAGTTCACCCTACTTCCCTGGTAGAGGATAATGTGGAGAGGAACTCATGTTCACTCACTTAGCAGATGGAGGACAGCACCTACTGTGTGCGGCACTGGGGTAAACGGAGGCATCCCCAGTGGAGAAGATCAACGAGAAACAGAAACCGACAAAAGCCCATGATTCAGAGTATAAAACCACACACTTAGAATCCCAGGACTAAGGAGGCTAAAGTGTGGGAATCTTGACTTTGAGGCCAGCTGGACCACATGAGACCCTGTCTCAAAGTAAAATCGAGTAAAATAAAACAACACAAAGTTTTCTCAATGACAAGTGCCTAAAAGGGTTCAGAGTGATAAGCTGGGGGTGGGGAGTGAGGCAAAGTTAACTAAGGAATCCAAGGTCCAGAAAGGGGTAGCTGCTTACCTGGAATCACATATCAAAGTCAGGGCAAATCCTAGATCCTGTCCCAGCTCCAGGATAGGAGTGGGTGTCCCAGATCTGAAACTGTGGACTCAGGAAGGAAGTTGAGTAGGGGGTTTCTAGGCAGCATCTCTAAAGATGGGGGCTGCCAGGTTGGCAAGTAGGGCCAGTGCTAGGTAGGTGGTGATGTCAGGGATTAGGGAAGGCCTATTGAGTGGGTGCACTGAGGCGTGGGCCAGAGCCACAGCAGTGGAATAGAGGGAGGAGGCGGAGGGGACAGATACACGATCTCCAATACTCACAGTGAAGGCGTGCATGGCCTCACCCAGAAGGGAAGGCCAGCTGCCACCAGTCTCACCACTGCCTGCCCCCACCAAAGAGCTGGAGGCTTCACCTTCTATCCCAGGGCCAGCTCCTTCTGTTCAAAGTGACTGGCTTGGTGTTAGGGAGGTCAGCAGCTCTGCTGCCCTGTCTCACCCTGCTCTGAGGGTCTGACCATCTCTGTTGCAGTTCTGGTCTTGAGAGAAGCCAATCCCCTTGGGAATCCTAGCAGTTTAAAGGTCAGTAGGCTTGAGAGTCCTGCCTGTGTTCATCACTGGCTTGAGAAACTTAATCTCTCTGAGATTTGGTCTTTACTTCCTTCCGTGTTTGTGGTATTAAATACAGAACTGGTGTGAGGCTTGGTGGCACACGACTTTAATCCTAGCACTAAGGAGGCAGAGGATATCTGTGAATTAGAGGCCAGCCAGTCTTATAGTAGTGAATTCCGGTTGAGACCTTGTCTCAAATACTGAGAGAGAGAGAGAGAGGGAGAGAGAGAGAGAGAGAGAGAGAGAGAGAGAGAGAGAGAGAGAGAGAGAACGAACATGAGAGAGAGAAGTAGAGTTGAACCCAGGCCCTTCCTATGCTAGTCAAATGCTCTTTTCTGAGTTACAATCCTGACATTACATTTTTGTTTGTGTACATATGCATGTGTTGAGTACACATAGGTGTAGGTGCCTGTGGAGGCCAAAGATGGCGCTAAATCCTTCTATAACTAGAGTTGCAGGCGGTTGTGAGTTCCCTTTGAGCTGGCTCTCTGGCCCTACTTAGTTTTTTGAAAAGATAGGGACTCAGTCTATAGCTTAGACTGGCCTCTGACTCAAGGATGCTTCTGCCACAGCCTCTCCAAGGCTGGGATTACAGGTGTGGTCTATAGTGCTAAGGATTGAACCCAGGACTTTCCAAATACGAAATAAACACTCTACCAATCGAGCAACATCCCCAGAACAATGTGCAAATTGTTCTGACTTCCCTTTGCATGTGCATGGGAACATAGACTAGACTACACACACACACACACACACACACACACACACACATTTTTTTTCACAAAATGTTTTTTTTTTTTTTTTTTTTTTGTTTTTTTCGAGACAGGGTTTCTCTGGGTAGCCCGGGCTGGCCTGGAACCCACTCTGTAGACCAGGCTGGCCTCGAACTCAGAGATCCGCCTGCCTCTGCCTCCCAAGTGCTGGGATTAAAGGCGTGCGCCACCACCGCCCGGCTTCACAAAATGTTTTTAAATGGTAATCTCCAATTGTATCCATTTTCCTTCAAAAAGCATAATTTTATTCTTTATGGCTGAATAAAATTCTTTCTCTCCCTCTCCCTCTCCCTTTCTCTTGCATGTACACACACAGTCCTCTGTTGATATTCACATAAGTTGATTCTATAGCATCAGTGAGGAAGTATCTCTCTTGTTGAGTTTGAGTCTTTCAGGTATAAAAGACCCTGCAGGCTGTGACCTTTTATCAGTGGGTTGGTATTTTGAGACAGGGTTATTACTATGTAGCTTGGGCAATTCTGAAACTCACTATGAAGGTCAAGCTAGCCTCAAACTCACAAAGATCTGCCTGCCTCTGCCTCCCAAGCACTTTCAAATCCAGGTATGGTGGGCCACACCTTTAGTCTTGGCCATACCTTCTGCTGGAGGCCTACATAAGGACAATGGAAGAGGGAAAGCTCTCTCTTTGCCTGCTTGTGCTTACTTGACAGCACATCTGCTGGAGCCTTCTTCTACCTACAGAAGACTAGTTTATACAGAAGACCAGCTGAAACGCCTAGCCCCGGACTGAGCAACACAGCTGCCCATTGTTGAGTTAATTGGAGTTGGAGGCGGGGAGGCGGCCATCTGTCAGTCTCTCTCGAGTTCAAATCCCAGTCCATGCCTGTCAATCAATGTCAGAAAAAAAAAAAAAAAAGGTCTGTGACACTAGAGAACCCTAACCAATACAGATGTATTTGTTTTTATTTTATGAGTGTCTGCCTGCAAGTATGTGTATGTACCATATGTGTATCTGGGGCTCATGGAGTCCAGGAAAAGGTATCAAATTCCCTGGAACTAGAGTTACAGTTGTGAGCCAATGTGTGGGTGCTGAGAATTGACCTTGGTCTACAAGAACAGCTAATGCTCTTAATTGTTGAGCTATCTCTAGCCCCTTAAATTAACTAACTTAATAACTTGAGTTTATCTTTTTTTTTTTCTCCAGTGCTAGTATTGAACCCAGGGCTTGTTACATACACTACTGACCCTCGATTCCAAAGCCTACATCTAGACTTTTATGCAGGGGCTGGAGATCAAACTTGGGTTCCTGTGTTCATGTAGAAAGCACTTTACCCCCTGGGCTGTCTCCTTAGTGAGGAAAGAATGTTCCATCTTGCTTTACTTCTGAGCCCAATTCCTGTCCTAATTGCAAATGTGGTCCTCAGAGATCCAATGACTACTCATCCCCCAAGGCACCCAAGCCCAGTTCTAGCATCATCCAGAAACCACATCATGAAGTCCAATATTCACCCCAATCCTGTTTTCAAGACCTTCAGTTTCTGAGTCCCCCAGTGTTGCCTTTTGCTCTTCCTACTTTGTCCTCCCCCCTACAACCTGTTCGTGGTTTCACAGGACACCACACCTTTGACCTGCACATCCTTCTGACTCAGCCTTTCTCACATCCAAACCGCACAGAGTTCTGACTCATCTGAGAAGCTCTCTAACCTTTACCCCTTACTAGATTCTGTAGCTCCTTTGGGCTTTCAGATCCTTGTGTCCCCTTGTCTATTGATTGGTCACCGTTCCTTATCCTTGTCCTGTGTCAGTCTTTATCCCCTGCCATTTCCAAATTCCCAGCAGTGGGGCATACACAACAGAGGGGCTTCAGTGTTGGTTACGGATTTTATCTCTTTAAAAAAAAAGTCGTACCGGCCTGCTGTGGCACATCGCTGTAGTGCTCGCGCTCTGTCGCTAGGGCTCTCTGTCCGTCCCGTGGTCGATCCTTCCCGCTGTCCTTCAGTGGGAAAGAAAAAAAAAGAAAAAAGAAAAAAGAAAAAAAGCCGGGCGGTGGTGGCGCACGCCTTTAATCCCAGCACTTGGGAGGCAGAGGCAGGCGGATTTCTGAGTTCGAGGCCAGCCTGGTCTACCAAGTGAGTTCCAGGACAGCCAGGGCTACACAGAGAAACCCTGCCTTGAAAAAACCAAAAAAAAAAAAAAAAAAAAAAAGTTCTCAGCCAGGCGGTGGTGGCGCACGCCTTTAATCCCAGCACTTGGGCGGCAGAGGCAGGCGGATTTCTGAGTTCGAGGCCAGCCTGGTCTACAAAGTGAGTTCCAGGACAGAGAAATCCTGTCTGGAAAAACGAAAAAAAAAAAAAAAAAAGTCGTTGTCTTCTTCTTTTTTCTTCTTCTTCTTCTTCTTCTTCTTCTTCTTCTTCTTCTTCTTCTTCTTCCTCTTCCTCTTGCTCTTCCTCTTCTTCTTCTTTCTTCTCCTCCTCCTCCTCTTCCTCCTCTTTTTTTTTTTTCTTTTTTTCCAAGTCAGGGTCTCTCTGTGTAGTCCTGACTGTCCTGGAACTCACTCTGTAGACCAGGCTGGCCCTCAATTCAGAGATCGATCTGCCTCTGTCTCCCAAGTGCTGAGATTATAGGTGAGCACCACCACACCTGGTTTTGTGTACTGGGGATCAAACCCAGGGCTTTGTGTCTGTGAGATGAGCACCACTCTATTGAAGCTGCAGCTCCAGCCTGGAGAGAGAGAAACAACTTAAAGGAAGAAAGATTCATCTTCAAGACAGGCTCTCTGTGTAGCCCTGGAACTCACTCTGCAGACCATGCTAACCTCAAACAGAGATCCATCTGCCTTTGCCTCTCGGATGCTGGGATTAAAGATGTGCACCACTGTGCCAGAAGGAAATATTGATCTTGACTCAGGGTCACAGCTCCCTTGTGCTTAAGGCAAGGTGGATGGAAGGGTGTAGTGGGGGAGAGTTGTTTACCTTTTGACCACTGGAAAGAAAGAGGAGTGATACAATAGAGTACAGAGATGTCTTCATGCTTAAGACCATGTGCTGCTCTCCCAGAGGACCTGGGTTCAGTTCCTAGTACCCACCTGGTGGCTCACAACCTTATAGAACTTCAGTTCCAGGTTATGTGATGCTGTCTCTGACCTCTGAGGGTATCAAGTAAGCATGTGGTACTCAGACATACATGCAAGCAAAACACCCATACATATACATGCTAGACACACATATACATGCTAGACACACATATACATGCTAGACAAGTGCTTTACCTCTGAACTGCACCCATAGTCCTGTTTTAAAAGGAAAAACAAGCCGGGCGGTGGTGGCGCACGCCTTTAATTCTAGCACTTGGGAGGCAGAGGCAGGCGGATTTCTGAGTTCGAGGCCAGCCTGGTCTACATAGTGAGTTCCAGGACAGTCCGAGCTACACAGAGAAACCCTGTCTCGAAAAACCAAAAAAAAAAAAAAAAAAAAAAAAAAAAAGGAAAAACATTGAATGCGTGTGTATCTGTGTTCAAGTGAATTTATGTGCATGCAGATGCCCATGGAGGCCAGAAAGCATCCGATCCCATGGAATGGGATTATGTTCTAAGCCTCCTGTCGTGAGTGCTGGGAACCGAACCCTGGTCTTCTGTAAGAGCACTGAGTGTTCTTTCTCAGTGAACCATCCTTCAAGCCCTCCAGTCCTTGTGGAATCTTCATTTTGAGACAAGGTCTCACTCATTTGCCCAGGCTCACTCTAAAGCTTAGACAGATTTTGAATTTATGAATAAAAACAACAACAAAACACTGCATCAGTACCAAATATGCACAGACATTTTTCTGGTCATTATTCCCAGGTGATAGTGTGCAGCAAGTATTTACACAAAATTTACACTATCAGGTATTTCCAGCAGCCAGTAACATACATATAAGCTGGCAGTGTGGCTTGGTCACAGATCTCCTGTTTGGATTGCTTGACAACCTTTGATGGCCTTAGCACCAAACAAACAAAACAAGCAAGTGCCAAGTTAGGAATCATGGAATGTTTCAATTAGGAAAAGATAACTATAGTTACAAAAAACGTGAAGCAAGACAGAGGAAAAAGAAATCCGGAAAGAATGAGGCCCATGGGGCTAGGAGGCAGCCAGCCACAGCAAGCCCCGGATGGATCCTGCTAGACTAACACAAGTGAAATTGTCATTCTAGTAGAAGCGGAATCTTAAGTAGCAGCAAATGTAAGCTCTCAGAGGGTTCCAGTGTTGGTGAGTCAGGGCCCTGAGCCTAGGGGGATGGGAAAGTTGTATCCACTGTAGAATCCTGGAGGCAGGAGTTCACTGTAGTTAGTGGAAGCATTATATTAGGGTGGGGGTTGTTAACCTAGGAGGCCTTTGTCGAGTATATCCTAGAAAAGCTAATCCCAAACCCCTGCTGTGGTGGTTTGAATATGCTTGGCCCAGGGAGTGACACTATTAGGAGGCGTGGCCTTGTTGGAGGAAGTGTGTCATTTTGAGAGTGGGCTTTGAAACCTTCCTCCTAGCTGCCTGGAAGTCAGTCTCTCCAGGTTGCCTTCAGCTCAAGATGTAGAACTCTCAGTTCCTTCTCCAGCTCCACGTCTGCCTGCATGCTGCCATGCTTCCTGCTATGATGATAATGGACTGAACCTGTGACACTGTAAGCCAGCCCAATTAACTGTTATCCTTATAAGAGTGTTGCGAGCAAGCTATGGGACTCTTATCTGTTAGGAACAGGCTATTGATAAGGGGTTCGAATCCCCCACGGGAGAGGGGCGACAGGTCCTTCTCCACTCAGGGATCGTATACTGGATTTGACTGTGAGATCATCAGCTCCTCGAGAGGGAAGAGAGAGATGCCAGAGAGACAGAGGTTTTTAAATTTAGTTATTCTTTAATTAATGATGCACAGCAAGCAATATACTATTACCAATGCTAAAGTAATTGCTACAACAAGATATTGTCTATTACCAACGCTAAGGCAATTGTACAACAAGATACTGCCACATTTCCTATGTATTGCCTCTAACAATATGCACAATGAATGCAAATAATAAATTGCTAATTATCAAAGAAATAAGCATAGCAATAAACACATCATTCATTCATGGAGTATACGACCTGAGTCCTTTGGATGGTTTCCGGTTACAGGTCTGGAGTCAGGGAAGGTGGGGTCAGGCTGTGGCTTCCAGATAGTTGAATTGATAATTTGACCTCGCAGGGTGCTTGACCGCGAAGAAGCTGGAGGCATTGGTCTCTCGGTTGTTTCTTTGATGACTGGGTGCTGAGGAGACTTGTTGAAGTATCATGCTAGGTCATGATCAGGTGTTGAGGAGGCTTTGTCTGGAGGATCACATTGGCCAGTCATGGCTACAAGTGTGAATGAAGTGCTCTAGACAGACTCCTCTTTTATGTTGGATTTGGCATTACTGTGACGTGCAAAGCAGATAACCACTCCTGTCTAGTTATCGCCGGGCTCTGATCTCATCACAGTTGGTTATCACAGCACAACTTTACTTTTAGACTTGTCTTTACAAGTACCAGACATGTCCTAACAAATTTCCTATTACAAAATGGAGTTGGTCCTGTGTAAGGGCCTGCTCCTTACAAAGAGTTACCTTAGTCATGGTGTCTCTTCACAGCAATGGAAACTAATTAGGACACCTGCCCTTTGGAAGCGAGCAAAAGCTCGAAGCTTGGCATAGAAGACAATTTAGTGCCTGTTCACTTAATCCATTGGCAGTGTTCTCTCACCAGCCAATCTGCACGTTAAGGTTTCCCAGGAAGTTACTTTTAAGTTTATCATTGTGGGGGTGTGTGGTGAGTGTATGTTTGTGTGGGTGCATGTCCACATCATGGTGTAGGTATCATGGCCAGAAGGCAACTTTGTAGAATCAGTTCTTTTCTTTCAAACCTCTGGGTTCTGGGAATGAACTCAGGTTGTGTTTAGGCATGCACCTTTACCTACTGTGTCATCTTTTTGCTACCCAAAACTTTTCACTTTTTTTTAAAAGATTTATTTTATGTATATGAGTACACTGTAGCTGTCTTCAGACATACCAGAAGAGGGCATTGGATCCCATTACAGATGGTTGTGAGCCACCATGTGGTTGCTAGGAATTGAACTCAGGACCTCTGGAAGAGCTGGCGGTGCTCTTAACTGCTGAGCCATCTCTCCAGCCCCACTTCTTAACTTTTTAAAAGCAGGGTCTCTTTACATAGTGCTGGCCATCCTAGAACTCACTATAAAGATCAGGCTGGCCTGGAACTCACAGAGATCTGTAGGGATAAATTTTTTGCAACATACTTTGTTTTTTGTTTTTGTTTGTTTGTTTGTTTTTGGAGACAGGGTTTCTCTGTGTAGCCCGGGCTGTCCTGGAACTCACTCTGTAGACCAGGCTGGCCTCGAACTCAGAAATCCACCTGCCTCTGCCTCCCAAGTGCTGGGATTAAAGGCGTGTGCCACCACTGCCTGGCTTTGCAATATACTTTGAATAAGGGTTCAACCTTTCCTCTAGCCCACCACCCAGCAGAGGTAGTGGAAAAGAAAAGTCAGCAGGCAAACCAGCAGTTGTAGTTTAGGCATGCACCATTATCTACTGTGTCATCTTTTTGCTACCCAAAACTTTTCACTTTTTTTTTTTTTTTTTTTAAGATTTATTTTCGCCGGGCAGTGGTGGCGCACGCCTTTAATCCCAGCACTTGGGAGGCAGAGGCAGGCGGATTTCTGAGTTCGAGGCCAGCCTGGTCTACAGAGTGAGTTCCAGGACAGCCCGAGCTACACAGAGAAACCCTGTCTCGAAAAAACCAGAAAAAAAAAAAAAATTATTTTATGTATATGAATACACTGATGGGCCGGGCGGTGGTGGCGCATGCCTTTAATCCCAGCACTTGGGAGGCAGAGGCAGGTGGATTTCTGAGTTCGAGGCCAGCCTGGTCTACAGAGTGAGTTCCAGGACAGCCAGGGCTACACAGAGAAACCCTGTCTCCAAAAACAAACAAACAAACAAAACCCCACAATTCAGTTATAATATTTATAAGCTATTTTCCTAGATTGGGCAGACCTACCACTATACTAATTTATTCCCAGCTATGAGTTCTTCTTGTTACTTGTGGCTTCTCTAGGCCATGTGGTTCTGCTCCATCTTTCTTCTACCTCCTCTTCCTCTGTTCTCTCTCTCTTCTTCCCTCACTCAGACCTCCAGTCCCACCTTTCCCTTCCACTATCCAATCATCAGCTCTAGCCTTTATTTGACCAGTCCGAGTGGGAAGAAAGTTCAGTGAGATCACCTGAGTATGTGATCCACTCCTCATCAGGGCAGCTCCTTTTTTTTTTTTTTTTTTTTTTTTTTTTTGGGTTTTTGGAGACAGGGTTTCTCTGTGTAGCCCTGGCTGTCCTGGAACTCACTCTGTAGACCAGGCTGGCCTCGAACTCAGAAATCTGCCTGCTTCTGCTTCCCAAGTGCTGGGATTAAAGGCGTGCGCCACCACTGCCCGGTGGGGACAGCTCCTCTTGAGGAAGTAGAATTAACATCAAAATACAAACAGCACCAGGGCAACCCACAACATTTCCCCCTTTTTGTCCAATTAAAAGGCTCTTTTTTTTTTTTTTTTTTAGGTATAAATTGAGCATAACCATAACAATTATGTACGTTACAATGTAAGGTATACTATTAACATCCAGTCCATTAGTTTGTCAACTAAAGTACTCTACCACTTACCCTAACAAGAGCTTATAATTTTATATCTGAGTTATGTTCTGATTTTAGCTTGTATCACCATCTGAAAACCATCCTTTCAACTCTATATCTCTCAATGTTAAATAGCCTAAGTTTGCTTATGAGACTGTAACTAGTCTTCAACCCCATCAGAAATCTGAGAATGAATTAAGTATTTCCTAAGTATATAGGAAGCACAAAACATAGCTTCTAAAGCTTAAACAAATTGTAGAGAGAGCTTAGTTGTCTAGAGGCCACGGATGAACTGGGTTCACCTGAAAGCGGGGCTGGAAATGTAAAGGATGGGGGGCGGTGAGAGGAGCTAAGACAAGTTTCTGATAAAGGCTCAAAGTTTAATATTCAGCACTGAGTTTATATAGGGGAAGCCCAGGGAACCCGTTCTTTGTTTCAGCTGGATTACGTCGCAAGGCAAGCTCAGCAGGCAGCCTATTCTTCTAAGTTCCTGTAGGAAGTTGCAGGTGCTGCCAGGGGATGACTCCACCTGGGTTGTTAAGGTCTGGTGGTAAACAGGGTCTATTTGACCTGCTCAAGGCTAGGAAGTGTATAGCTGACTACCTGGAACAGCCCTAATTTCTTATAATGTTGGAGCATCTGTCTTTAGCCTTCTGGCCCAGAACCATCTGGCAGACCTTATGTGAAACAGGAATATGAAGGACTAGACTATGTCTTCGCAGAGCTTAGCAGTCAACTATCTCATATCTGTTTGTCCTTTTTGCACAGTATTTTGTCTGCAGATGATATAGGCAATTCTGCCCAGTGGCTACCTTGCCACAATAAGCAACTTTGCCTGGAAGTAAAAGATGCTCAATATCTTTTTTTTTTTTTTTTTTTGGTTTTTTTCGAGACAGGGTTTCTCTGTGTAGCCCGGCTGTCCTGGAACTCACTCTGTAGACCAGGCTGGCCTCGAACTCAGAAATCCGCCTGCCTCTGCCTCCCAAGTGCTGGGATTAAAGGCGTGCGCCACCACAGCCCGGCGATGCTCAATATCTTATTTGAACTGTGTAGTGTCAGGAGCAGACTTATCTATATTATATTGGATTATATGTATGATATAATATATATATATAATATACGACAAATATACTATATAATGTAAATATAATATACAAATATATTACATAATATATTATATATGCTATATAATGTAAAAAACTATTTCATCAGCCGGGCGGTCGTGGCGCATGCCTTTAATCCCAGCACTTGGGAGGCAGAGGCAGGCAGATTTCTGAGTTCGAGGCCAGCTACAGAGTGAGTTCCAGGACAGCCAGGGCTATACAGAGAAACCCTGTCTCAAAAAACCAAAAAAAAAAAAAAACCTATTTCATCTTATTAGAGACATATGTCGGACCATTGTCTGTTTTAATTTGTATGGGTATTCCCATAATAGCTGTAACTTCTAATAAATGTGTAATTACAGAATCAGCCTTTTCTGATGCTAAGGCAGTTGCCCATTGAAATCCTGAATACGTGTCTATAGTATGATGTACATATTTCAGTTTACCAAACTCTGTAAAATGGAAGACATCCATTTGTCAAATATTTCTTTGGGTACCTTTAGGATTACTAAGAAACAAAGTTTCCACTTCAGAGATTCACCTGCCTCTGCCTCCTGAGTGCCACCACATCTGGCTCTTTTATTTTTATCAGAGACATAGGATCTCCAGTATTTTAGGGTGGCCTCAAAGTCCTTACATAGTTATGATGTCTTTGATCTTCTAATCTTCCTACCTCCACCTACTGAGCATGCTGCTAGACTGTAGTGCTCAGGATCAAACCCAGGGTTGTGTGTGTGCTTGGTAAATACTTTTTTTTTTTTTTTTTTTTTCGAGACAGGGTTTCTCTGTGTAGTCCGGGCTATCCTGGAACTCGCTCGGTAGACCAGGCTGGCCTTGAACTCAGAAATCCTCCTGCCTCTGCCTCCCAAGTGCTGGGATTAAAGGCGTGCGCCACCACCGCCTGGCCGGTAAATACTTTTTAAAAAATATTTATTTATTTATTTAATGTATATGAGTACACTATAGCTGTCAGACACACCAAAAGAGGGTATCAAATCCCATTACGGATGGTTGCGAGTCACCGGATGGTTGCTAGTCACCGTGTGGTTGCTGGGAATTGAACTCACGACCTCTGGAAGAGCAACCAGTGCTCTTAATCACTAAGCCATCTCCCCAGTCTGACTTAAGAGTGTTGAAGATACATTAGAAATCTAATTGTGCATGCGAATTTTGCTGTGCTCATGTTAAATGCACATAACTATTTTGATTAGTCTATAAATGTTACAGAAGTTTTCAGCCTGGGCTCTGGACTTGAGTTCACATCCTGGCTCTATCATTTATTTGTTGTATATAGTTGAGTGTAAAAAATATCACTGTGCGTCTTCCTCCGTATCACACACTATAAAAGTGTGTATTCTAGACAAGACTTAAAATCTTTTTAATTTTTTCCTTCTTGTCAGACTTTTATGCAATTTTTTTATTCCTTCCCACCCTGTAAAACCGTTGTCTACACAAAGGCCCACTACTCTATTCTAGGAATTTGATGGCCTGAAACAGTGACTGCTTTTCCCCTTCCTCCTCCATTTCCTGTACACTAATTCTTTTCAGACTAGCCAGTTGAATAAGATTCTGAAGCCAGACCCCAATAGGCAAAAGACTCAGTCACTGCCTGAGGTAAAATAAAAACTAAAATCTTTCTTTGTGTGTTCAGTCTCTCAAGCCCACCTTTTTGTTGTTGTTGTTTGGGTTTTTTGATTGTTTTTGATTTTCTTTTTTTTTTTTTCTTTTTTTTTTTTTTTGGTTTTTCGAGACAGGGTTTCTCTGTGTAGCCCTGGCTGTCCTGGAACTCACTCTGTAGACCAGGCTGGCCTCGAACTCAGAAATCCGCCTGCCTCTGCCTCCCAAGTGCTGGGATTAAAGGCGTGCGCCACCACCGCCCGGCTTGTTTTTGATTTTCAAGACTGGGTTTCTCTGTGTAGCCCTCCCTGGCTGTCCTGGAACTCACTCTGTAGACCTGGATTCAAACTCAGATATCTTCCTGCCTCTGCCTCACAAGTATTGTCATTAAAGGTAATTGCCACCAGGTTTGACTCTTTTTTTTTTGTTTGTTTGTTTGTTTTGTTTTTTCGAGACAGGGTTTCTCTGTGTAGCCCTGGCTATCCTGGAACTCACACTGTAGACCAGGCTGGCCTCGAACTCAGAAATCCGCCTGCCTCTGCCTCCCAAGTGCTGGGATTAAAGGCGTGCGCCACCACCGCCCGGCTCAGGTTTGACTCTTAAGGCTTCTTAAGATCAAATGAAAAGCCGAAACCATTTAGTATTCCAAGTAGGACTGAGATGTAGCTCCTTGTAGAGTGCTTGCCTACCATCAGTGATACCTGGTTTGATACCCAGGATAGCAAAACCAAACAAAACCTGTGCGTGCATTCAGAAAGCTTACAAGTTAGTGGGGGAAAGGACAATAAACAAAGCTCATCTGGGAATTACTAGAAGGCTTTATTGTGGCAGTGGATCTCTCTCCCGCTCTTTCCTTCTCCCTCTTGTTCTGGCCCCGCTCGCTCCAGCTCAAAGGTCTTTCATTTATTTTTTATATGTAAGTACACTGTAGCTGTCTTCAGATATGGTTGTGGGCCACCATGTGGTTGCTGGGATTTGAACTCATGAGCAGTCAAGAACAGCAGTCAGTGCTCTTAACCGATGAGCCATCTCAACAGCCCCTTGCAGTGAAATTTTAATAGGAACTTGATAGCTGGGCGGTGGTGGCGCACGCCTTTAATCCCAGCACTTGGGAGGCAGAGGCAGGCGGATTTCGGAGTTCGAGGCCAGCCTGGTCTACAGAGTGAGTTCCAGGACAGCCCGGACTACACAGAGAAACCCTGTCTCGGAAAAAAAACCAAAAAAAAAAAAAAAAATAGGAACTTGATGGATAAACAACTGGGTGGAGACGTGGGATCAATGAAAAAAGTACAACTTTGGTCCATGCATGGACAGCACTAGAAAAAATACCAGAAAGCAGTCCTTGCCAGTTGAAATAAAAGCTGTGTGGATTTAAAGTGAACAGACAGTTCCCTGGGAGCCACAACTGTTACGTGAGTTGCAAGGAGCCTCTACTTAGCTTGAGGCTAGTAGTGCTAGCAAACTGACTTGACACAGTTTTGGCCTGAGTTAACTTCCTAGGCAGAAAAACCACACCCTCCAAGTCTCCAGCAGGGCTGAAAACCCAGCAGAGACAAGGAAGCAGAGAGATTGGCTTGGGGTAGTAGTGAGCAGAGTAAATCAACATGGCATAAAGCAGTTTCTTTGGCAACTGAGAGTTCAGAGGAAGCCTCCAAGGCTGAAAAGACAAGGTATGAGGCTTCACTGCTCGGCAAGGCTACAATTCAGGTTGAGGAAATTTGGTCAGTGTGTGCGTCCTCTGTTAAAAGGAGAGAGGGCGCCCCCTGGGAAGAGTGCTGGGTAGAGATGGTAGGAAGACTCAGATGAGGACGCAAGAGGGGTGGGGGTTAAGATGGGGTAGCCTACTCGTCAATTTTCTTTTCACAGAGGCTAACTGTCCGGCATGATGGATTCCATGGCTTCCAAATCGGCTGGGCTGAAAGGGATCTCGAAAAAATAGCTGCTGCCACATGCCCCGTGCCAGAACTGGTTACTTTCTTGAACACTTTTAATGCTAATTCTGCCTGGAGGTGAGTATTAATCATACCCCCTTTCGGGTAAGAAACTGAGGTTTGATGACTTCTTAAGGTGGAAAGGAGATTTTGTATATTCCAATGTCTTCTTCCTTTGGTCCGTACCACGTGTAAGGTATCAATTTGCAAAGGTTTAGGATAAGAAGAATCGTGTGCGAGATGGCCAGTTTTTAAAAGGGACAGCAACGTGGGTGTACTTTTCGGAGAGAACCACGCCTCCTTGTCGCGACAATATTGGTTACGGCTGCTTTCTTTTAAAATATGAAATCCTCATCATCGGAGAAGGCGGACATTCTATACTCTCTGATTACTCTGATGTTTCTATCTCACTCGCACTGATTCCCACAGGTGACATCAATTCTCCGCCACCGGAGAATGAAAGCTTGGGACTACATTTCCCTGCAAGCCTTTTAGAAAAGGAGGCCAAGAGCAAAGAGACTTTCCGTTTCCGTCTGCTTGCAATTTGGCGTGTTCGCGGTGATACATATTTCAACAGTAGCGTCCTTTCTCTGTACAACTAAAGCAGAGACTACATACCCCAGCAGGTACTGGCACCGAGGGCAAGCGACTAGGTTGCCATCTCTGCAGTAGTCCTTTCCTACACATCCGTCGAGAATAGTCTTAGCGGTTGGACTACAAATCCCATAGCATCGTCTGCTCCTTCACCCTCCATCTTTGTGGTAGTCCCCGCCCCGTTCACTTCCATTGTCTGGACAGAAGATAAAAGAGGGGAGCGGGGAAGACTACAGTTCCCGGCTGGCTTTGCATCATCGAGTGCGGGATTTTAATAGTTCAGGCGGGCGAGGAGCTCCAAGTGGTAGAATGAAGCGACCAGGAAAGGTTAGGTATCCTGCCATCTTTACGGTAGTCTCTTTATACTCCTGGTTCTGGCATTCTTAAAGGAACATTGGAAGGCTAGAAAACTACTATTCCCATCCCACTTCATAAAACCGACTTATTAAGTGTACGCCCCCTCATTCGCCATCTTGCTTGTAGTCCTCGTTTCTTTTCACCTTTCCATTGTTCCTGATGAGTAGAAATGGCAGCGGGAAGGCAGCAGATGGACTGCGACTCCCGTCAGGTACCACACACGCGGAGGGTTGTGGACCAGAGGGCGTGTGAGTGCCTGGAAAGGAGGTCGGGTCGGGGGGAAAAGGCCATCTTGCTTGTAGTCATCCTTCCCGCTCCTTCTCTATGTCCTGCTACGGGGAGTCTCGGGTCAGCTGGACTATAATTCCCGCCATGCTCGGCTCCCAGCGTGGTATCCCTTTCGCCATCTTATTTGTAGTACCGGCTGGACCTAGTGCCCCACTTTTCCCATGATAGCGCTAGAATTTGGAGAACTACAACTCCCGTCGTGCTTTGCACGCGTTCGTCCTGGAAAGTAAAGGTGGTGAAGGAAGGAGGGAGAAGGGGGCGGGGTTCCTCTGGGAGAAGGAGGGAGTAAAAAGGAGGAGGAGGTGGGAAGAAGGGAGGGGAGAGGGAGGAGAGGAGGAAGGAGGAAGGAGCTGAGGAGGGATGAGAGCGGCGACCAGGGCCCGGGGCCGAAGCAGCGCGAGGCTAGGGGAGTAGGGGTGCTAAGACATCCCAAGTGCCCCAACCCCCCTCTTGCCTCTGCTCCATCCTTTCCTTATACCCTCCCATTTTTAGGAGTGGATTTATTCAAATTTTATTTAAATCTTTATATCTCGAGGGTCGCGCGTTTGAAGGAGGGAGGGCGGGGGCGCGTGCAGGCTGGGGGGGGCGGGGCCGGAGCAGCTTCCTTCACCCCCCTCTGCGCGCCCTGTCTCTGTAGGTCAGGGGGCCGCAGTACAGGGGCGGACCCAGGGGAGGGGGGCAGGTTGCAGCGACCCCCCCCTCCCCGGGAACCGGTGGTGGGCGGGGTTTGAACCCCGGAAACGGTGGGGGGGCCCCTGGTCTTTCCCTGGACCCCTGGGCAGTTGGAGCTGAGAAGGGGCCAGTTAAGGGTCGGGGGCTTTGGGGGAAGGTGGGGGTGGGGAGCTGAGACTTATACCCGGGACTGAGTGGGGCCCGGGCAAAAGCTGAGCACCCTGCGCCCGAGGAGCCCCCGTTGGCCTGGGGGGGCCGAGGGACTGAGCCCCCCAGAGCAGGACCTCCCCCTGGAAGGGCCGCGCCGCAGCCCGTGGGAGGGCCTCGCCCCCGGCGCTCCCCATCTCCACTCGCTGCTGTCCCGGCCTCCGCCGGAGGGAGGGGCCGAGCGCCCTCGGGGGGCCGTGGACCCCGGTGTTCTGAGCGTTCCGCGCCCCGCGCCGCCCGGCCCCCCCGCCGCCGATGGCCGCCGACCCGCCGGGAGCTGCCGAGAAGGGAGAGATGGCTCCCGGGACACGTGTGAGGTGGGTTCATGCGGCTCCTCCTCACCCCCAGACCTGGGCAGCTCCCACTCCCATTCATCCTCAGCCTGGCCTCTCCCTGCCTTCCCCGCCCCCAGCCTCACCCTCCCTTTGCTCCAAACTCTTCTCCAACCTTCTTTCCTATAACCTCCAACCCTAGGGAAGTGGCCTTCCTTCCCCGACCCTGCTGCCCCTTGCAGACCTCCCCCTCCACCCCGCCTCCAGTCGCCGCCCTCTAGGCCCCTCCCCCGGAGTGCTGGAGGGCCCCATACCCTGTGGATGGTCTGGAAGTCCTTGGAAAGGGAGAAGCCGGGGAAGCAGGTCTAAGACTGATTGGGAAGAGACCCCCTCCAGGCTTGCTGAGCCCATGTGGGATTTCAGAGGATCTGGTTTCCATGGGCAGGAGAGCCCCAGGGATTCCAGACAATTAGGGATGAAAAGCAGGCCGGTAAGATGTGAATGGGGCGGGAAGACCTCAAACCCAGCCCACCTTGAATTTTGTTGAAATGTTAGGGCAGCTTGTAGAATCCCAGGCAATCTGGGAGATTACCTAGACTGCCTGAGGGGTCCTATTGGATAACTTGGAGAAGGACTTGTGTGGGGCTGAGAAGGGACACTAAGCATTTCAGGGGTGTCAGTCTTGGAAGTTGAGAGCACATTGGGTCATTATACATGGAGTGGATCTGGTTAGAGTATCTAGGTTTGAAAGGTTTGGAGGACTAGTATCCATGAGAGAAAGGGGAGAGGAACGAGTGTGGTGCTTACCCCTGGAATCTGGGGTACATCTGGGAGGGAATGGAGGGTTTGGTAACAGGTATGAGTTGGAAGCTCCCTGAGGTAATGCTGCAGATAGGAAGCCCTTTCCAGGAACCTTGGCTTGGGATGTTAGAGGAGGGGCCTCAGTGTCCCTCCTTCCAGCAGGAGGGAATGTTAGAGGAGGGAGGTCTTGAGGGAGTGGCCCTCTGCTCAGGACACACTAAAAGGCCGACCTTCTCTGAGAGTAGAAGTAGAAGCTCTGCCCCATCAGAGGTGCAGTGAGCTTGCGGCCAGGAGACTCTTAGGCCAGGCTTTGCAGGCCTCTCTGACCTTACCACCATCTGCCTACAGCCCTCGGCGTTGCTGACGCCCCCAATGTCGTCGAGCAGCCGGGGACCGGGGCCGGAGCGCGCCGAGCCGAACCCGCTGCACGTTTGCGTAGGGCTGCTGTTGACGAGTGCGGACTGCCATTTCTGCGATGACATGAAAAGTTTCGAGTTTGGTCTCGGCATCGAAGCAGTGTGCGCTTCGCCAGTGCACGCGGTGGTCTGACCTACCCACGCCGGTACGTGAAACTCGGACAGTTTACAGATACCATCAGTAGTACGGGCCCTGGTTTTCTCGGGTCGGGCAGTTCCATGAATTCTGTAGGGTAGCCATTGTACACCACTTCCGTATTTCTCAACGATATTAATTAAAAAAAAAAATATTGCTTCATAGAAAAGTGGGATATACACAGAAGAATCTGCTTCAGGTCTGTAGTAAGCTCAGCCCCTGCTGTATGCCCCTGCCCAGGTATCTGTGTAAAAGGGGACCAATCTCTATCACAGGAGATAGCTTTTGCCTTTCTCAGGTCTTTCACACACCTTCAGGTGTCTTGAAATTAAGGCCAGGACCCCCTTCTTGTGACCTTGAGCAAGTCACTCCGAACTTCAAATACCTTCTCTGTAAAATGTTTCTTTTGCTAAGTTGCAAAGATTAGATAGTAGTATACTATGAATGTCCTATTGAAAGGCCCAGCAGAGTAGTTATCTGGGAAACATGGTTTCTTTTCCATCTCCCTCATCCTTTCAGCAGCCTGGGGCTCCAGAATGGCCTTTCCCCAGCAGCCGCCTCTCCTCCAGCTCCTCTTCCTGCTTGCCCTTTCACCCCTCGGCCTTCTCGTCCTTCCCCCAGCCCCTTGCCTCACCTTCTGATACTTCTCCCTTGATCTAGATCCCTGGCTGTCAGCATCCCTGATATGATTCAGTGCTACCATTGTCTTCCCTGAAGTCACATTGTCTGGAGACCACTGCCTTTACCCTAGGACTACAGCAGCTGTGACTTTACCTGTTCCTAGGGACCTTGCCCACTGGTCGCACTGGTGGGCTGTAGACTCACCCTTGGTCTGCCCCCCTGAACAACCTGAGAACTACCCCCAGACTACTGTCTGTCCTCTTTAACCCATCCAAGCGTTGTCATTTGCCTGTGGTCTCTTCCACTCCAAGCCAGTTCTGAGTCCTGTGCTAACAATAATAATGACAGTAGCTGTCTCAACTCCTCCTGGGTTGTCTTGTTTTTCACAATGATCTTACAAAGGAAAGATCCCTCACCCCATCTTAGAGATGGAGAAGCAGTGAGGTAAAATCCATCGCCAAAGGTCATCCTGGCAAATTAAGTATCTGGCCTGTGGGTTCTGAACCTATTTCATCCTATAGCTGACACAGAAGTCTTTACCCTCCAGCTTGGTTTCGAGGTCTCTGATGCCCCCTCTTTCCCAACAGCCCGTGCTCCCACACACAGCTGTATGCCTCTTGTGTGGAGAGGCTGGAAAGGAGGATACAGTGGAGGGAGAAGAAGAGAAATTTAGTTTGAGCCTCATGGAGTGTACAATCTGCAACGAGATCGTCCACCCTGGCTGCCTGAAGGTGATAACCCTGGGAACCAACCCTACCCTGGTTGGGGTGGACTATCAGGGAGCGAGGAGGCCGGCCATACTGTTCCTGGACATATATATTTTGGCACTTTTTATCCATTATTTGGTCTCTTGCCTACAGATGGGAAAGGCTGAGGGTGTTATCAATTCAGAGATACCCAACTGCTGGGAGTGCCCCCGATGTACCCAGGAAGGACGAACAAGCAAGGTAAAGCAGGGGCTAAGATAGGGACAGGGTGGAAGATCCGGAACTAGGTGGGGCCTCATCCCCAGCTTACACTTTCCAGGATGCAGGTGAGGGTCCAGGGCGCCGCAGGGCTGACAATGGTGAGGAAGGCGCTAACCTAGGGGGTGGATGGAAGCTGACAGAGGAGCCACCACCTCCACCACCCCTGCCCAGAAGAAAGGGACCCTTACCTGCTGGCCCTACCCCTGACGATGTGCCTGGGCCCCCCAAACGGAAGGAGAGGGAGGGGGGGAATGAGCCCCCCACCCCAAGGAAAAAGGTGAGCAGAAGGGGGGAGGCTGGTTTAGAACCTGGGATTCTGGCTGGGAGCTGTAGCTGGTGGATGGGTTGGTTTTGGAGCCAGGTCCTACCTGACCTGGGAAGTGAGGCTGCATGGATTCCCCTAGAGGTGTGAGTTGTAGCCGGAGCTGTAGATGGAACATGCTCACTATCAAGAAGAAACACAAGCCAGGGGTAACTGGTACAGGCCCGGAATCTGAGAGACCTGGAAGATTAGGGAGGAGCAACAGAGCATGCTCAAACTACTACAGAGGCGGAGGGAAGGGCTCAGAAAAAGCCTGAGGGGAAAGAAGGGAGCTGAGGAGCATGCTCAGTAAGGCAAGACACTGATTACAAGGTTAGGTTGCTGAGCAGTCTTCCTGGGATGGGGGCTTCTGGGATTTGTAGTTCAAGAAGAGGACGGGGGACCTTAGTTTGGTTGTCAAGGTCTCTAATGGGGTCTCTTTTCTCCCTGTATCTTCTTGCCCTGGTAGGTGAAAGGAGGCCGAGAGAGGCACTTGAAGAAGGTGGGTGGAGATGCCTGCCTCCTCCGAGGAGCGGACCCAGGCAGCCCCGGCCTTCTGCCCCCCAGGGTTCTGAATCCGAGCCAGGCATTCTCATCCTGCCACCCTGGGCTCCCTCCCGAGAACTGGGAGGTGTGCCGGGGACCTCTTCCTTCCTCCCCTCCCCCCTTCCATCATGGAGACTGAGACCTGTTCTTTCCTGCTCACTTTGTCTTGCCCTACCCCTACATGGTCCCTATGGACCCCTGGGAGGAATTGGGTGGGAGAATAGTCTGGGTCCAGGTCATAGAAACCCCTGATTTCCAGCAGCCATAGGATAGTGTTTAGCCCATTTCCTTCAGCTTTCTAACCTAAGTGGAAAGAACCGAGTTTAAGTTTCGGCCGATCACTGATTCTTTATATGCTCTTGGCAACTTGTTATCTACTCTGGGCTGGCAAATGGCTTTTCTGATTTGTGAGATGAAGACAGACTACTTTCCTTACCCCTTCTCCCATTTCACAGACAGATAAGTCCAATGAGATATACAAGTAACGGCCTTAAAGAGGTAAAAGTGGCCCAAGGTCACATGGCAAAGCTTGAATTCTGGTAGTACTTTGTACTGGTAATCTGAACACAAGGTTCTGCCTGTCCAAGTCCTTCACCAAATACCAATCTGTAACCTTGGACAGGTCACCTAGTCTCTGAGCCACACTCAATTTTCTTGTTGAAAAGGAGTAGCCCACCCAAGTCGTCCCTTGAGTCAGAACAAGGATGCTCTACACCAGGACAGGCGTGATTGCTGTTCCTACACTGGGCTTGTCTAGCCTAGCTGTTCCATGTTGTAGATGGTCAAGCAGGTTCTTTCTTCGCCCCAGAATTGAAAAGGCAAGCCAGCACTTTACACAGCAGGCTATCTGGACTTTGACTAGTGGCTTCACACTGTAGATAAGGAAGCTGAAGTCCAGTGATGGGTGGTTTGGGAACAACCAGGAACTTAGGCTGTGTCTCCCAGGGCTGTTCATCCTCTGCTGACTCCTTTTGGGTGAGTGGTTGGGAACGTGCACTCTGGGACCTAGTACAGTCTTACCTGTCTCTCTACAGAAACCAAAGCCACCTATAGCTTCTGCTGAGGGCCCGGCAGTGCCATCCCCTTCACCACAAAGGGAGAAACTGGAGCGTTTCAAGCGTATGTGCCAGCTGCTGGAGCGGGTGCCTGATACCTCTTCATCGTCCTCGGACTCAGACTCTGATTCAGACTCATCTGGCACATCACTTAGTGAGGATGAAGCTCCTGGGGAGGCCCGGAATGGGCGGCGGCCAGCGCGGGGCAGCTCTGGCGAGAAGGAGAACCGTGGGGGAAGGCGGGCTATACGGCCTGGCAGTGGGGGACCACTGCTCAGCTGGCCCCTGGGCCCTGCCCCACCACCACGGCCTCCACAGTTGGAGCGGCATGTAGTACGGCCCCCGCCTCGAAGCCCTGAGCCTGATACTCTACCTTTGGCTGCTGGATCCGACCACCCTCTGCCTCGGGCTGCCTGGCTCCGTGTCTTCCAGCACCTTGGACCCCGGGAGCTATGTGTCTGCATGAGAGTCTGCCGGACTTGGAGCCGCTGGTGAGTGGGCTACAGGCCTGAGGACCATTGTTGCCACCATTCTTGATTGCTAAGTGGTGTATTACAGGTCTGATTCTCTCTGAATCTTGGCCTTCTTCTTGTGTCTATAATGTAACGCCATCCTTTCATGGTTGCTGTGAGCTCACTTAACCCTCCCAGTGGCTGTATAGAGGAGATAGTAGAACCAGGAATTTGAATGTGGACCCTGCGGCTCTAGACTATTTCCCTTTAGTATTTATATATGTCTAGAGTTAGTATGTGCCAAGTTTTGAGGTGTGTCTTCTGGAATTGTCTGATTTGGTCCCAGTTTTCATTTGAGAAAACCTTTACAGGTAGCCTTTGGCCTCTGAAGCAGCCATGGGTAGCTTGGGCCTCCTGAACCAGCCAACCCTTCCTTCCTGACCCTCAACCCCCACTTGCCTCCTAACCTTGTTCAGAAATGCATCCCTCAAAGCCTGTCTTCGTTCTGATCCTCTCCCAACAAGCTTCCTCTTCTCTCCCACAGCATACTGTTCCCCTAATGGAGCACACAGAGGCCTTTGGCATGTGGACAAGCTTTCTTTATTTTCGAGTTCTCATCAGTTTCTGGGATTGGGGACACATACTTTGTATCGATTTTTATCTTCATATCCCCAGCATAGTACAAAGGCAGTATGGATAGACATTGAAAAAATGTTTCACTGAGTAAATTCAAGGTTTTCCCAGGACTCAGATGTTCATCAAGGCTTCAACAATGTTGCCTCTCCAGCCCTCCTGAGGCTGAGGCAGGAGAAAAGCCTGAATTGGAAACCAGTTTTGGCTACATAAGATACTTTCTTCCCCCAACCACCCAAAGGTGGAGTTATCCTTGTTCACATCGTAGCAGACCAGGAGGGGATGAGGCACACTGGAAGCTTGCTAGTCAAGTTAGGGGCTAAATTAAAGCCCCACCCTTTTCCTTTGGGACAAGGTCTGGAGAGCTAGTACTTTACCTTTGGTTTTGTGGAGTCAGGGAGGTTGGTATGCAAGGAGCCAGAGGCAAATGCCTCTGATAGACTGTTTGCTCCAGTGAGTCTATGCCCTTGGGGTAGTTTTTTTAACTTCCTCATGCCTTTTTCTTTTTTAAATCCTACTTCCTTCCTTCTCTCCCTTCCCTGTACTAAGAATTGAACTCATGGCCTGGCGCATAGGTAGTCTTACACCACTGAATTAGACCCTTAGCCATCTTTTTCTCTTTTCTTTTTGAGATGGGGTCTCCAAGTTGCCTAGGCTGACTTTGTGATCCTGTACTCCACTGTAGCTAGAATTACAGGTCTGTATCAGCAGGCCTAGCCTGAGAGTCTTCGTGTCTTCTTATAAAACCAGGCTAGGTCTCACAGCAGTTTTTGTGAGCTAGTACATCAGAACTGAATAGAATCCTTGGGAAGTAGAAACATCTCAGGGCCTTACCTGTGATCACTACTCACATGCTCGTAGACACCCATTGAAAGACCAACATTACTTGGGAGGCAGAGGCAGGTGGATTTCTGATCTACCGAGTGAGTTCCAGGACAGCCAGGGCTATACAGAGAAACCCTGTCTCAAAAAACCAAAACAACAAAAAAAAAGAAAGACCAACATTTTAATCTTACCTGTGCTCTGGAAGAGTTCATTGACAGCATGGCTGCAGTCACAGAAGTTGCTGAGGGTTACCACGCCCTCTGATAGAGTCTGGGAAGATGTTTGCCCGTGTCTTTCACACTAACTCTATGCTTGACACATCGGTCCGGAAAGACCTGGTGTTAGAAGCAGACAGAGCGGAGAGGCCAGTGACTGCGTAATGGTTCCCAACTTAGGCCCTGCAGCCCAGCCTGTGACTTTTGTCAGTGGTGACTCTTAGGTCTTTTTTTTGTTCATTTGTTTTTCAAGACAGGGTTTCTCTGTGTAGCCCTGGCTGTCCTGGAACTCACTCTGTAGACCAGGCTGGCCTTGAACTCAGAAATCCGCCTGCCTCTGCCTCCAAAGTGCTGGGATTAAAGGCTTGTGTCACCACTGCCCAGTGACTCTTAGCTTTTAAGGTCTCTTTCTCACTTGTAAGTCTGGGATGTACATTAATGTAATTGGACCTGAGATCCTAGGAAGGATTGGCTCTAAGACGCCCCTCTAGTTCAGGATACCAACATCCAAATTGAGTGTTTGTATATAATCTCTGCATGATCTGTGGTATAGAATGCAATGCAAATGATATGTAAATATCTACTAAACTGTATTGTTTAGGGAATAACAAAACAAGTCTCCTTCAGTACATAAGCAATTTTTGTTTTGAATGTTTCCATCGTGAGTGGTTGAATCTTCAGATGCAGAACCTCAGGTACAGAGAAGCCCAAATCCTATTTACCTTGTGGGATTTAATGAGGCTGTTCCTGCGGAGTACTCAGCAAAATGCCTGCGGGTACTAAGCCTTCAGGTGAGAAGAACCAGGTGAGGGCAGAGCAGAGACCTGCGGGGACCACAGGGGAGATGTGTCCGGAAGCTCTGCCACATCTGGTCACTGAGTCAGGAAGATCGGGGAGGGGTACAGATTGAGACTTTGAGGAGGAGATGAGGAGAAAAGGTTTTGCTGTGAACTCAGAACATCCTGCCTCAGTATTGCTCCTGGCTCAAGACCTTAAGGAAAGAGAAATGGTACCTGGGCTTGGGGGTGCGGGTCTATAATTCCACGGCTTGGAAGATTGAGGCAGAAAGATTGCGGCTTCCAGGCTAGCCTTGACAATTTAGTACACACTTCTCTAGGAAAGAGGACTAGGAGACCTGAGCAGTGGTGTGCACCTTTAAGCCGAGCACTCGGGAGGCAAAGGCAGGACTGCATTTGAGAAAGATAAAAAGAGAAGCGTGGGGGCTTGGGCAGAGAGCTCAGTCAACTTAAAGAAAACCTAAGTTTCATCCCTGGAACCCACGTAGGAGGCCAGCATTGAGACTGGAGAGTTCTTGGGGCTTGCTGGCCAGCCTGCCTAACCTGATCAACAAGCCCTAGTTCCAGGTAAAAGACCCTGTTTCAGAAAAGACAAGGGGGCCAGGGGATAGTTGGATAGTGTTAGCTGGCTCATCAGCTAACAGCATGTACTGCTCTTGCAGCAGACAGGAATTTGGTAATGAAACTTAGCAGCAGATCACTTGCTTCTCCTGGTCCTAGGTTCAAGCCTTTGGACTGCAGAACAGCTTAGACTTGCTGACTCATTGGCTGTGAAGACTGATTGTGAATGTAACTAAATTTGTAACCCAGGAACCTGGGTGGGAGATAGCAATATTCTTGAAGCTTGGGAATCCCAGAGGAGGAACAGACAGTTTGAGCAGAGAGAGAACTTAGGTTTGATCTCTTTGAGTCTGAGAGAAGCTGGTGAGCCAGTCGGAATCCACTACTGAGAACACAAGGTCTGGTGCTAATCTGTAAGTTTTCATCCTGTAGGGAGCAGATTTGATAGAGCCATGGTTCTCAACCTTCCTAAGGCTGTAACTCTTCGATACAGTTCCTCTTGTCGTGGTGACCCTCAGCAGTAAAATTATTTTCCATGCCATTAATCCCAGCACTTGGGAGGCAGAAACAGGCCAATCTGTCCACCCTGCTCTACTGAGGGAGTTCCAGGACAGTGGGGACTACACAGAGAAACCGTGTCTTAAAAAAAAATGTTGCTACTAAATAAATGTGAGTTTTATAGTGTGGTCTTAGGTGACCCCGAAGGGACTTGGACCCATGGGTTTCTGCTGTGATAGAGCAGAGACAACATGAGTACAAACTAGAGAAAGGGCAAGCCAAGAACTGGGGGGATCAGAAAGAGGGGTCCTACAAAAAGAAAGGCTGAGGAAGGAAGGAGTGACTAGCAGCGGTGGGTATTGGTGGGAGGCACAAGCGGTCAGGAAACAAAGGCTGTGCTCGGTTCACTGCCAAGGCCTGGTAGGAGTGTTTGCCTAATGTCCAGAAGATGAGTTCCATCTCCAGCAACACACATCTAAAACCTTTCTGTGCTTAGAGAGAGGGGGAGTCAAAGGCAGAGTGAAAGGTGTCATCAGCAGTGACTGGATCCATTGAGTCCCTCTGTGTCCCTGGCTTTTGAAAAGGTGCCTGGTATTCATTGGCCACCAAGGCAGTATTGAGTGAATGAGCATACATGAAGAAATGGGGTGTGGAAAGAGGGAGAAGAGGGTGTAGCCGGAGAAGTTGTAAGTGGGAGAGCAGGCAGTGGCAGGCTTTCCTGTCTGGTGGCTTTGATTATTTAGAACTGGGAGGCAAAGGGCAGGCAGGGAGGTTGTGGAGGAGGTGTTGATGTACTAGTAGACACTACCGTTTTCAAGGACGTGGGCAGAGGAGGAAGGAAGGAAGGGACTGGCACATGGTCAAGGCTGGCTGGTGGAGAATGGCGGACTGTGGTAGTGTCTGGAATCCCAGAGAGCTCTTCAAGGGAGAACTAGCTGAGATCTCCACCCACAGTGACGCACTGCCGACAGCACTTAGTTAGGGCTGGCCCAGCTCTGTCCCCAGGGGTCTTCTGCAAGATGGAGTTTGAAACTGCAATGGTGGGTTTACAGGAGGAGGTTAGGGGCTTGGCTATAGTCAGGAGGAGGATGTTCAGGCCTGCCTAGTCAAGAATTCTTGTGTGTTCTGTTTTGTGAGTGCCACTTGTTTCAGTGGCTTGGAAAGACATCCATGGCTCTGTGTCACCTCAACCAATTCCCAGTCCCATAGGACATATGCTGGGCTCCAGTGAACCCTTCCTGTTCTATTCTCTTTGTTGGTGTTACAAGCCTTTGAAGTCAACTCTTAACCCCATTTTATGGCTTGGGAAATGGAGGCCCAGTGAGGTCTCCCCAAGTGTGGAGGTGGAAGAGCTTACACTCCACCTCTGGGTCTGTATGTGTGACTGTGCGTGTGGCCTGGCTTTACAGCCCTCTGGCCTCCCTGCAGCTACTGTAGCCTCCTTGGTAGCCTCATTCCTGCTTTTTCCCCCATCAGGATTCAAGCTCCATCCACATAATACCTACGGGTCCTTGAACGAGGCTTTGTTTTTGCTTTTAATTAACTATTTGTGTATATATATGCTTGTGTGAGTTTGTGTACACCACAGGCATGCACGAGCATGTTGGATTCCCTAGAATGGAGCTTCAGGCAGTTGTGAGCTGCCATGTTGGCTCTGAGAACCAAACTGGGGCCCTTTGCAAGGGTGGTAAGTGCTCTTAACTGCTGGGCCATCTCTCTGGCCCTCGAGTAGTTTTTTTGTTTGTTTGTTTTTGTTTTGTTTTGTTTTTTTTTTTTTGGTTTTTCACAGTATCTTTTTTTTTTTTGGTTTTTCAAGACAGGGTTTCTCTGTGTAGCCCTGGCTGTCCTGGAACTCACTCTGTAGACCATGCTGGCCTCGAACTCAGAAATCCACCTGCCTCTGCCTCCCAAGCGCTGGGATTAAAGGCGTGCGACACCACTGCCTGGCGGGCTTTATGTTTCTTAACTGTACAAACACGGTGATAATCATCTCAAGCAGGGATACTGTGTGAATGCCCAGTGCAGGGAACAGAAGGTGACAGGTAGTAAACCTTGGATAAACACATGCTATCAGTCTGGTAGTCAGCAGCTCCATTGTGTTAAGGTCAATTGTCCTCATTCTTGCCTCCTGAGTTTCCCAGAGCTGCCATGTTGTCATGGTCCTGGGCAAGACCCTGCCTTTGTTCGCCTTCCTCTTCATGGACTAAGGCTGCTTTCTTCACAGTCTCATCTCGGGCCTTGTCTCAGTAGGATGTTCCCTTCCCCTTCTCTGAGTTGAGGTACCATGCCTTTATCATCCTGATTTTCCCCAGTGGTGTCTCTGTCTTCACATGCCCAGAGGAAGCTAGAGACTCCTGTCAATAGGACTTCAACAGTTGTTGGCTACCACACAAGATTTAATCTCCCTGTCTTGGAACTGACTGCAATGGGGTGAGTTGGCTCTAGCCAAGAAATGATTGGGGGAAACTTCCTGAACATGTAGGTCTAGAGTTGAGCCTTGATGGACCTGGGATAGGTGGCCTTCCTAGTAACACAGAGTGTACCAGAATGTGTTGGCACTAGATACCAGTGGATGCCTAGATAGGCAGGTAAGTAGTCTGGCTTTTACAGAATATAATACAGAAACAAAATTGGGGACCTGTGGATACCCTTAAATTAGAATTTTCTTTCCAATGTGGACAGACCGGAAGGCCTTCAAGGAGTAAAGCTGCTGAGCCAGGACTCAAGACTGGATTGAGAAGGGCTTTGGACATAGCAGGAGGTTACAGTGCCAAGGGAGAAAGCTGCCAGGATGATGGGTCTGCTTCTGTGTTTTTTCTGCTTAGAACTGGAGAGATGTATATTGGTTGGTTGAGTGGAGGGAAATGAAGAGGGGTGACTGGAGTGACAGAAAGAAAGGATGAATGAAAGGAGGGCATCGGAGGAAGGTGGCAGAGGACTTCTTTCAGATGGAAGTTTGGATTTGTAGCCTTCACTGAAATGTATTCCAGCTGTGGAGTGTTGGCAAGGATTTTTTTATTGGGGGGGGGGGGTACTGGGGGGAGTGGAAGGGGTTAGTGGTCGGTATCCGTGTCTGTGTCTGTCTGTCTCTCTTTCCCCTTGGGGCAGGGTCTTAGTTTGTAGCCCTTGTAGACTTCAGACCCCTGATGTTCCTCTTTCCTGGCTTCCCTGGTGCTGGGATTGCAGGTGTGCATTCCCGCACCTGGGTTGCGTTTTCAGTCAGGCTCTGGCTCCACTGTCCAATGTGACCTCAGACTTCCTGGCTGAGTGATGCTCCTGCCTGAGCCTCTTGAGAAGCTAGAGCTACCAGCATGTACTTTGTGACCAGTTACCTGACCTTTTTAAGTGACAGTAAATCAAAACTAAATCTGTTAATTCTGAAGAGGAAGTCTAGCCGAGTGACTGTAGCACAGGCCTTTTGGATCCCAGCACTTGGGAGGCAGAGGCCGGCAGATCTGAGTTTGAGGCCAGCCTGGTCTACAGAGTGAGTTCCAGGACAGCCAAGGCTACACAGAAAAACCCTGTCTTGAACACCCCCCACCCCCCCAAAAAAAAAGGTCAATTGGAAGCTATGTGTCTTTAGTTCCTTTCTTATCCAGTATAGACTGGCCTTTTAAATTTTTTTCCTTGGGAGGCGGTGTGGCGTTAAGCAGATAACTGAAGAGTCTGTTCTCTTTCTACCTTTCCGTGGGTTCTGGGTATGGAAGTCAGGCTGGCTGGCAGGCATACTCGGTGAAGGTTTTACTGGCAGGGCTTGCCTAGCCCTTGTGTTGATTTTAAGCTTCCCATTTGTGTGGACCACGGCTGTCTGCTGTTTGTCTTTTGTTTATGTCTTGGTTCAGATGGAGTCTGGTAGCTGAGGCCAGCCTTGAGTCCTTGATTGTCCTGTCACCACCTCTCAAGTGCTAGAATTGCAGGCGTGTGCCACAGCTCCCAGCACAGAGTTAGTTTTAAGTGCAGATAGAGGATGGCTTAAGATAAACTCAAGCCAAATATGGTGGCACAGGCCGAAATCCCGGTGGAAGTAGGGAGAATCCCTCAAGGTCCTTTGTCGGTGGTGGTGTTTTTGTTTTTTGAGGCAGTGTCTTTCTACATTGCCCCGTCTGTCCTGGAACTCATTATGCAGACCAAACTGACCTCAAATCCCAAACTCACAGAGATTCACCTGTCCATGCCTCCTGAGAGCTGGGATTAGAGGTATGCACCACCATGCCTACCTGGCTCACCTCAAATTCTTTTTTTTGGTTTTTTCGAGACAGGGTTTCTCTATGTAGCCCGGGCTGTCCTAGAACTCACTCTGTAGACCAGGCTGGCCTCGAACTCAGAAATCCGCCTGTCTCTGCCTCCCAAGTGCTGGGATTAAAGGCGTGCGCCACCACCGCCCGGCTCACCTCAAATTCTAAAGTAGCCCAGACTAAATAGTAAGTTCTAGACCAGCCTGGGCTACAATGTGAGTTCCAGACCAGCCTGGGCTACAGTGTGATACCCTGTATCACAAACAAAAAAATTAAGCTCATGTTATGCAGAGAAGTAGATAGCGAGACAATTGGATTTCAGTAATTCCTCCTTCAACCTAAGACCTTCCCTCTCTGGATCCGGTCCTGCTGCTCTGACTGCCCATTAGTTTAGTTTAGTGGGGATTTCCTGACTCAACATTGAAATTTACTGAAGTAGAAAACCGTGGAGTTTCGAGGAGCTTCAGTGTATCACAAGATGTTGACAGCCTCCTTTAGGAGAGATGGGAAAAGGTTACTTGATAAAATATTTGGGAATCTTTCCACTAACTGCATGTTAGACTAGTTGAGTCGTTTGGTGTGCTGGACTCAGACCTGTTTACCATTCTTCAGATTCATGTGTTTACATTTGTTGCTCCAGTGCCTAGTACCTACCAGGCCTTCCATAAACATTTAATGAATAAATACAAAATGGGAATGAGTCGTTGAAGAAGTTCACACTGGCTTGATTCATTTAGTCACCGTGTGTGCACTAACTAACCTGTGCTTTGCATCTGTCTTTCGTGTGTTGGATGCTGGGGATCCAGAAGTGAATAAGGCCAGATCTGCCCCGTGCACTTTACATCCTAGTGGGGGAAACTGTAATTTAACAGACAGAAAGTATCAGGGCTAAAGTCCAGCATTGGCTACACACATAGCAGGGTAAAGCTGAAATGTGCCTGTGAACTGTCATAACTTAGTAAAGGAGAGAAATCAAGAAGCCCAGAGGTAGAGTCTGGGGGCTGCTTTCAGATCTCTTTGGCATCCATTACATCAAATAGTGTGTATGGTATTCATGTGGCTATCTGGCACAATGCTTTACTTCATTTCATCTTACAGCAGCCCTGTGGCCCTTGAGTCATTATCTTTAGTTTATAATTGAAGTCCTTTCTGACTTAGAGAGGAATAGACTTGCCCAGGGTCTTCTAGTTAGCAGTGAGGTGTAGTCCTAAATCCAGTCTTTAGGGTTGGAGGCCAGAAGATTCTTGCATTCCTTGGGACAAGAGAGAACTGAGGTGTCTGTGGGTTCCTAGAGACTTGGGGCTTAGGACTCTGTCTCCCCCCTGTGGCTGGCAGGTGCTACGACAAGCGTCTGTGGCCTAGAATGGACCTGAGCCGGAGGAAGTCACTGACCCCACCCATGCTTAGTGGGGTGGTTCGCCGCCAGCCCCGTGCTCTGGACCTCAGCTGGACAGGTGTCTCCAAAAAGCAGCTCATGTGGCTCCTGAACCGACTGCAAGGTAGGATGGTGATGAGTCGGGACAGATGGACACCGAGGCGGCTGCTGGTGAAGGTCTAGCACCTGCTTCTTTCATTCTAGGCCTGCAGGAGTTGGTGCTTTCTGGGTGCTCCTGGCTCTCCGTCTCTGCCCTGGGCTCCGCCCCACTGCCGGCACTGCGGCTCTTGGACCTCCGCTGGATTGAAGATGTTAAAGACTCCCAGCTTCGGGAGCTGCTGCTGCCTCCACCAGACACCAAACCAGGTTTGGCCACCATGATCATCTGTAGATGGGTTAGATAAAGTGGAGGTGTAGGCCCTAGAACCTCTTCTGACAGGCTGGGGTCAGAGTAGTTAATAAAGGAATGAAAGAAGACAGGAGTTTGAGTGGGAACTCAAACTTGGCCACATCTCCTTCACTTTTCCTACTGTGTACTTTGAACTAAGTCTTATAAGGGTAGGTTCCCTCAGGAGCGAGGAGAAGGCCAAGTGAGGGGTAATGGTGCTCTCTGGACCCAGTTGTGCCTTCATAGCAGAGCCAGGAAAACCATCTGGAAGAGCACAGCTGTCTGTGTCACCCCCTGCTTTACCTGTCTCTCCTAGTACTGTGAATAAGGACTACTGGTTTTGTTTTCTGTGCCCAGGGAACTCAGCCCCTGTGCATGTTGGGAAAGCACACTACGGATGAGCTCACGGGGTTGGTTTTAGTTTTCATTTTTGTTTGATTTTGAGGCAGGTTTTGTTCTGTAACCTTGACTGCTTTAGAAGCTGTGCTGCTCTCCTCCTGAGTGTTGAGTTTACAGATGTGCACCTCCATTTCTGGCTAACCAGTCTTTTTCATTGTGGTGGCTGAGGGCTGGCTGGGCTTGCCTACTACTGCCTTATGCCATCCCTGGATTTTAGCTGTCTCAGCCTTCTTGCCAAGTTCTCTCCAGTCCTGGGGCCTTTTTCCTTTCCTGATTGTCTCTGCCTCTTAGGCTGTCTCTTCCTCCATCTAACCAACAGCTGTCCTTTTTAAAAGTATTTCTTTAGAGGGAAGATATCACACTTGCAATTTTTAGTCTTTTACTCCTCTGAAGCCATGAATTCATGGTAAGAGGTTTCCTTTTTGGTTCTGGTGGCTGTCCCCGAGTGTGATTCTAAGCAAAGCAGGGAGCTGGGGTTTCAGTGAACCAGAGTCTTCCATCTTTGCTGTCCTTCTTATTCTTTTTTTTTTTTTTTGGTTTTTCGAGACAGGGTTTCTCTGTATAGCCCTGGCTGTCCTGGAGCTCACTCTGTAGACCAGGCTGGCCTCGAACTCAGAAATCTGCCTGCCTCTGCCTCCCAAGTGCTGGGATTAAAGGCATGTGCCACCACCGCCCGACCTGTCCTTCTTCTTCTGATCATTTGTTTCCTTCCATTCCAGGAAGCTGTCTCAGCTCTGAGATTATTTAATGTGGTTAGATTTCTCACTCTTAGGACATACACTAATGCCCCCTGCACTTCTTCCCACAAGTTCTAAATGAAGTTTCTTCTGGTAGACTGAGCTGTGGCCAGTCTGTAGGTGTGCTCCTTCTCTAGGCTGTGAGCTCCTCCGAGTCATGTGGAGCTGTAGAACTTGCCAAGTTGAATGCCCACAGAGCAAGTACTAACAGAAGCTATATGTTTAGGTGCCACACCTTAGGGAGCAGGACCAGCAGCCCCGCTGTTGCTGTTCATTGTCAGGGTAAAGCAAGTATGGGTTTTCAAGAAAAGCACTAAAATGTCCTTTTAGTGGCTGGAGAGCTGGCTCAGTGACTGCTCTTCTACAGGACCTGGGTTTGAATCCTGGTACCAACATGTGGCATACAGCCATCTGTAATTCAGGTCACAGAGGATCCAACACCCTTTTTTGCTTCCTTGAGCACTGTACACATATGGCATATATGTAGGAAAAACATCATGCACTTAAAACATTTAGCCAGGCAGTGGTGGTGCATGCCTTTAATTCAAGCACTCAGGAGTCACAGGCAGGTGGCTCTCTTAAGTTCAACGCCAGCTTAGGCTACAGAGCAAGTTCCAGGACAGAGAAACCTTTTCTCCCTCTCTCTCCCCCACTAACCCCATAATAATAAAATATTCTCTCTGTTATTCACTGTATAGGCCAGGCTTATGTAGTGTGGTAGCCCACTGTGTAGTCCCAGTGCTTCTGAGGCAGAAACAGAGGCAGTGAGATACATTTGAGGCTAGCCTGAGCTAAATATTAAAATCTGTCTTAAAAACAAATTTTAATTAGAGTAATTTTAATGGGAGCCTAGTTGTGCATTCTTATGATCCTAGGGACTCAGGAATTTGAGGCAGGAGAGTCAGAAATTCAGGGCAAGCCTAGGCAACTTCGAGACGCTTGTCTCAGAAGGTAAATGAGAACGCAGCTTAGTGGAGAGGGTTCACCTAACATGCTTGAGGGCCTGTGTTCAGCCCCCAAAACACATACACACACACACACACTGAGTTTAGCACTATGCAGATGTCACATGCCACAGCACATTTTTGGAAACATCTTGGGCTGTGACATCTGGTGATGTTTTTCTCAGAGCCAGGCTAGTGGCTGGCAAGTGACGATGGTATTGCGATAAGATGTGATAAGAGTGTGAGTCAGCCCGGGCCTGGGGTCCTGGCTCTGATTACTTTGTAATCAGGTGCTCTTGGACAGGTGACTTTGTGAGCTGAGCCTTGGTGTTCTCTCTCTCTCTCTCTCTCTCTCTCTCTCTCTCTCTCCTCTCTCTCTGTCTCTTTTTTTTTTTTTTTTTTTTCGGTTTTTTGAGACAGGGTTTCTCTGTGTAGCCCTGGCTATCCTGGAACTCACTGTGTAGACCAGGCTGGCCTTGATCTCAGAAATTTGCCTGCCTCTGCCTCCCAAGTGCTGGGATTAAAGGCGTGTGCCACCACTGCCAGGCCGGAGTTCTCATCTATAAGCAGAGGTGATCAAATAGAGGCTTGGCTTCCTTTTTAAAATTTTTATTATTTAAATTATATGTTTGTGTGGGGGTATGTTCCCATGAGTGCAGGTACTTACATAGGCTAGGGGTGTCAGATACCCCAGAGCTGAAAATATAGATGGGTGTGAGCCCTCTGATGAGGGTCTTGGGAATTGAACTCAGGTCTTCTGGAAGAGTGGTATATGTGGTTAACCACTGAGCCTCAAGGCTTGACTCCTTAAAAGTGTAGTTAAAGGTTATCACAAGAGAGTTTGGAAGAAAAGTAAATCTAAGATATTGGGCCTCATGGAGTTCTGGGCCTGCTGCAATTCTGGGGTGGGGCCAGCTGTCCACCTCAGGGACTTAAGCCAGTAGTGTGGGGGTAGGAGGACTCTGAACTCTTTCTCCTGGAGATAGGGGAGGAGACCGCCTCTGGACTCACTCTGCAGTGGCTAGCAGTCCCGTGAGCATTGGTCATCCCATCAGGGTTTTGTGGACAGAGCCACTTGTGGAATGTAGCCTCGGTGTTTAGGGATTGGGTTAGGTTTGAAGGAAGAACAACGGTGGGCCTCAGGAGGTCAGTATTATATCAGGAACTTAGCCTGGCCTTGTCAGTTTCCTATTGCTGTGATGAAACATGAGGTCCCCTAAGGACCTCAGAGAGGAAAGGCTTAATTTCGTCTTACAGCTTATATAGTTCATTTTGAAGTCAGGGCAGGAACTCAGGCAGGAGTGAAGCGGAGGCCATGGAGGTACACTGCTGATGGCTTGCACTCAGTGGCTTGCTCAGCTTGTGTTTGTCACACTATTCAGGTCTACCTGCCCAGGGTGGTACTACCCAGAGTGAGGTAGGCCATCTCATACCATGAATTGAACATTAAATGAACATAAAAGAACATGCCCTCACTGACTAGCCTGCAGGCCAATCTGGTGGAGGCCATTCTTCAAGTTGACATTTTCTTTACAGATGAAGACACACTAGCTTGTGTCAAGTTGACAAAACAACAGAACAAAAAGCCTAACCTGTATATACCACCAGGGAATTTCAAGTAGAGGAGAGATATTATTCCATTTGTGTTTGAGAATGGTTTCCTTGATACCAGAAAGTAGATCGGGCATTGTAGCACTCAGAAGGTAGAGGCAAGAGAATTGTTGCTAATTTGAGGCCAACTAAGTCTGCACGGGCAGTTGAGTCTGGCCAGAGTTACAGAGCAAGGGTGTGGGGAGGGCGTCTGCAGTCAGACCTGGGTCTGGTGGAGAAGGAACCAAAGGAGTTCAAGCAAAACTGTTGTTGAGTCAGCACTGTGACCTCAGTAGTCATGGGGGGGCGGGGGATGCTGTTTATTGGATAATAGGTGAAAACACTAGGCATCCTACTAGGAACAGAGCATTGAGCACAAGTTCCTGCTTGCTTGGAGCTGACATTTTTATGGAGGAAGGAAAGGATTCCAAAGGAAAAATATATACAGTGTGTCAGATCCTGGAGAATGGGGGCTTAGGATTTAGGAATGTTGAGACTGAGAGCTCTCCAGGGAGGCTTCCCTGAGGGGATGGGAGCAGGTCAGATGAGATGCCATTCTGTACTGTGGCTGTAGTGAGAAGCCAGTCACTTGGAGCAGCAGCAGCAGGGGGGACTCATTGTTGGGAGCAGGTGTGGGCCAGATAAGAAGAGCCTGAGGGTCAGCTAGGAGGGGCCCACTAATGCTACTTTTTCTGCCTAGGGCAAACAGAGAGTCGAGGTCGACTGCAGGGGGTAGCTGAACTTCGCCTAGCAGGCCTGGAGCTCACTGATGCCTCCCTGAGGCTCCTATTGCGCCATGCTCCCCAGCTCAGTGCCCTGGACCTGAGTCACTGCGCCCATGTTGGGGACCCCAGTGTCCACCTCCTCACGGCTCCTACTTCCCCTCTCCGAGAAACACTGGTGCACCTCAATCTCGCTGGTAAGTGCGATCCCAGCCGGGCGGTGGTGGCGCACGCCTTTAATCCCAGCACTTGGGAGGCAGAGGCAGGTGGATCTCTGATCTCTGAGTTCGAGGCCAGCCTGGTCTACAGAGTGAGTTCCAGGACAGCCCGGGCTACACAGAGAAACCCTGTCTCGAAAAACAAAACAAAAAAAAAAAAAAAAAAAGTGCGATCCCCTGTCTGCCTTGCTTGCCTGGCGGAAGTACCCTCTGTCTACTGCCTGCTACCTACTCACCTGTCTAGTCTCAGCTGCCACTGCCTCATCCCCAGGGTGCCACCGCCTCACGGACCACTGCCTTCCACTGTTCCGTCGATGCCCACGTCTTCGCCGCCTGGACCTACGCTCCTGCCGCCAGCTCTCGCCTGAAGCTTGTGCCCGGTTGGCGGCTGCCGGGCCCCCTGGCCCCTTTCGCTGCCCGGAAGAGAAACTGCTCCTCAAGGACAGCTAGTTGGGTGCCTGTGCCTCCTTCCCCCAGGACTCAACAAGAGAACCTGGACCTCTTGCCTTCATTTCACCCCCTGTTGGGAGGCCAGGTTATTTTCTTCATGACTTGGCACTCGTCAGTTTAATGACTTGGGATTCCTGCCCAGGGACTTGAGCCAGCCTTCCCTCTTTCCCACCTGCACTGATATCTCTGGGGGTCTTTGCTTCCCATCTCTCCCTTTCACCTGCTTCATTGTCCGTCCCCTCGGGGGAGTGGGTCAAGAGGTACTGGGGAGGTGCTGAGCCAAAGGGATGGTGGGAGGGGCGGTGAAGGTGCAAGTCTTGAGTAGGGAAAAATGAGGTGACATGGTATCTTGCACACAGGATACTGGGGGCTGGGGGAGGCGTTAGATGGGTGTGGGGAGGGCAGAAATCAGACCAACGAGGGTTCAGGGAACAAAGACCAGTTGGGTGGGATGGGGGGCCAAAAAGGGAAACCAGAGGAGCAAGTGGGGATCCGGGTGACAAGAAAGGGGGCTCTACAAGCCAGGAAATGCCAGGACTAGGGGCTGGGAGAGGAGCAGATGTGGGGATAGTACCCTCTGTGTGGGGTTACTTCTCTCCCCTTCCCTCTACCCAGATTTCAGTTTACCCCAACCTTGACTCCTTGAACGTCACTGAAAATGGCAGCTATTGCAAGGAGTAGGGGGCCTGGGTCTACCTGCTGTTAAGCTCGGTGGCCCAGGGAGTGGTGAGGGGTAGCCCAGACCCCTGCCTGGCTCTCTACACAATACTTGAACATTCATCTGTACTGAAGTGTTACTTGAACCGGGGGAATCTCGGACTTGGGGGAGTGTGATGTGAGGGGACCAGCTTGACTGAGACTGGGCTAGTGGGTACCCAATTTGGACTGTCCCACCCCCAGCTCTCTTGTTTTACTGTCTTGAACAGCTCCACCCCTCCGACCTGAGTTGGGGTGGGGGAATGTCAGCTTAAAGATGGGCAAGATGGGACTCCTTCAGTTTGGCTCTTCCCATTCTTTTATCGTCATGGAAACTTATGTCCCATTTGCCCAGGGAACTGCCACTCCTGGTTGCTATGGAACTAGCAGCCAATGGACACCTCCGGAAATCAGTGCTAAGACTGGAAACGGTCCTTCTTAGTTGCTGTGGGAACTTAGTAACAGACTCTTGGCACTTCCCCTTTCCCCACCCCTTTCTGTCTCCAGTGTGGGGGTGGGGTCTCAAGAGCCTGAGGGAGGAGTCGGGTCTAGGTCCCACTCAACTTAGGCCAGGGGGGAACTGGATTGTACCATGGGGGTGGGGGGAGGGGAATCTATCCACATACCTCAGGTAACAGGAAGGTGCGCGGGTTGGGGGCGGGGGCTGGGCGGACCAAAGGCAGGGGGGTGGGCCCTGGGTTGGAGAAAGGTTTGACGATGGGGCCGCTTGCGGGAGGGGAGGAGGCACCCCGGCAAATGGCAAGTGGGGGACCCAGCCGGGCTGGACCCCTAACCCCACAAGTCTGTACAATAAGGTTTGCTATAAAACTCAGAATCTAGCCGGGGCCGCTGACTTCTGTGTCTGTCTGCGGTGTCGAGTCTGAGTGGTGGGTGGGGATGGTGGAAGGTCATTTTGGGAGGAAAATGGGCTTGCTTTTCCCGAGATGACTGTTCAAGGAGGAGTGTAGAAGTCTGGATACCTGTGAATGTCCAGGTATACACTGGGTGGTCTGAGGCCAGCAAATTCCCAGCAGTGGCTATGTCTGGTCACTCACGTTGGTGGCCTGCGTCGGGGGTGGGGGTCCCTTGATATCTCTGCCTGTGGGCAGACTGCAGGGGTTCAGTCTCACGGCTCCACCCAATCATGTGGTCACCGGGCTCCGCCCCTGCCCCAGTTCCTGTTTCGGCCCCTGGGCCTTCTAGACAGATCGGTAACTATTCCCGCTGGGTCTGCCCAGGATGGGGTCCTGCCTGCGCTTGGGCCGTACCTTCTTGGGGATTCAAGGCACCTCGGCCCCTCCTTGATCGTCGGCGTTGTGGTGTAGCCACTCTCAGGATGAAGGGCGGCGAGGGGGACACGGGCGAACAGGCCCCTGAACCGGAGGTGGACAGCCCCGCGGGCTCTGCCACGTACCGGAGTTCGTGCCCCGCGGCTACCTGGACCTTATGGGGGCCAGTCAGCACTCTCTGCGGGCGCTCAGCTGGCGCCGCCTCTACCTCAGCCGAGCTAAGCTCAAAGCCTCCAGCGCACATCTGCTCTGCTGTCGGCTTCGCCATGGTGAGGGTGGGAGGGGGGTACACAGGGTGGGTGAAGCACCTGGTGGGAGAAGTCAAGAAAGTGGGTCCCCAGTACAGGACTGAGTAAAAGGGTTTCTTTATGGTAAAAGACGGAGCAAAATCTCAAGGGACTGGAAAAGCGCTGTGTGTCAGGGACAGGGTTGTAGTAGGCACGGACTGAAGATTGGTCCCAGAAGTGCAATAAAGAAGAGAGTGAAGAGATCAGCAGATGCAAACTGGTGCGGGGAAAATCTGTTACCGAAGTAGCTTAGTTACCAAGTCCTCGAGAGTTGAAAGGCAGAGCTCAATGAAAGCCTATATCAACTAGATTGGGGAAGGGGGATAGGTATGGAAGAGTCACCTGACTGAAGGGCCCACCCTCAAAGGCGCAGAATGCTAGAGTTGCCGGGAAAACTAAGAAACCAGTGAGGAAGCTGCTAGGGAAGGAAGCCGATCAGGGAGCCAGCCGATAAGAGTCTGTTAAACTGCAGGTGTGGGAGGTAATGTCAGCTAACGGTCCCAGCAGTGGCCCCGGGAGGTGGGACTGAAGAAGATTCCAGAGTGCGGCCCACAGATGTGTCCTGGATCCTCCCTACTTACACCGTCAGCTGTGCGACCCCAAGCCAACATCTGTAGGAAGTTGCCATCTGTAGGAAGTTGTGAGATCATAGAAGGTGTTGTCTTTGTGGTCTGCCAAGCTTTTGTCCTGGAGGATCTGGGATTCTTATGGAGACCCCCAGAACTAGGTGTGTTAGCAAGCTTTACATAGCAAAATAGATTCTTTTAGAACAGTGTGCTAACCAGACTGGATGGAAGCTGCTGTTTTAACAAGGATTCTCAGCAGGGTTTGGGTGTGGAGTGAACCTCTCCTAGTTTTAGTTTTCTTCACACTTGGAGGAGGAGAAAGCAGGCCTGGGAGTAGGGCATCCTTCATAATGTACCCTTGTATAAGTAGACCTTGGAGGGAGCTAAGGTGAGGTCCTATGAAAGTAACTTAGGTCAATACCTACCTTTGTTCTGCAACCTCAATATCTGAATGAATCTGTAGTCCTAAAGGTTGCTCTTGATCTGTGGTGCTTGTAAGGGGCTCAGACTCCCCAGAACATCCTCATAGTTCCTGAACTATGAGGAATCAACCACCTCCCCTTTTCTCCCCCCCCCCCATCCCCATCAGCACTACAAAAAGAAGGGCACATCAACTTCTGTCTGAGCTGCATGGCTCTGCTTGCTTCTAAAGGAACAGTGCAATCTGCAGAAGTTGCAGATCCTTGGGGTGAAGTATAAGAGGGCTTTCTCTGAGGATCAGTAGGCTGAACATGTAGGTTCTGGGAACAAGGCCTGCCCCCGGTCCTGACAAAGAAGAGAACCCTAGGTTGGACCCTGAGAGACACCAGAATTAAGCCTGGCCCAGATCCCTGTTTGTGAACACTCTTGCCTACTATCTGCCATGGCCCAATTCCCCAAAATACTCAATTTTATCTTAAGTACTACTGCACTCCTGCACCTTTCCTTCTAGCCCCAGAGTAATCTTGGGGATCCTTAAGAAACCGAAATTGGGGGGGGGGTGTCTTCTTAAACCCAGGTGGCCTGAAGTTAAAATAACATTATACAAATCGTATTCACAGGCTGTGAATCTAACTTAGTTGGTAGAGTATTTGCCTACCATTCAGGAAACCCTAGGTTCAATTTCCATTAAATATATATGTGTGTGTGTGTGTGTGGTAGAGCATCCCTATAATCCTACCACTTGAAGTAGAAATGAAAAACCAAGGTTGTCCTTGGCTACAGAAAGACTCAAGGCTAGCCTGGGCTCCATGAAATCCTATCTTAACAAACATTCAATGTTCAGTACCTGGTATATATATTACTGGATGGCAGTTGTTTATACAAGAAAAGGGCCGAGATGCCAAGGCATGGTAGACAACACAGCAAGATAGTGATAAGATTTCGACGTTAGCAGCCTGGCTTTAAATCCCAAATTTGTCCATTAACACAGATGTTTGCAGAGTGCAGGCTAGCTGGGTGGAGTCATGGTTAAGAGACTCCCAGACCTGTTAAGAATGAACAGCCATGATTCATCCTGGATAGCTGGCACATTTGAATGCAGACCTGGTGTGACTAGATATGACAAGTTTTTTTTGTTTGTTTGTTTGTTTGTTTTTGGTTTTTTGGTTTTTCGAGACAGGGTTTCTCTGTGTAGCCCGGGCTGTCCTGGAACTCACTCTGTAGACCAGGCTGGCCTCGAACTCAGAGATCCACCTGCCTCTGCCTCCCAAGTGCTGGGATTAAAGGCGTGCGCCACCACCGCCCGACTCTACACAATTTTTCAAGGTCATCTGACTGTAACCCTACTCAGGGCATTGAAGTAGGAGGGTAGTGAATTTGAGGCAAGTCTAGACTAATAGGCTGCTGGGAGGGAATTACAAATTGTATGTAGAACTAAGAGTGGACCCAAATAGCTCAGAGAGTTTTTGCTTGCTTTGGACCTATCATGACTTTTTTTTTTTGTTTGTTTTAAATAGGGTTTCTTCGTAGCCCTAGCTGGCTTGGTACTCCTTAGTTCTGGGATTAAAGGCATGTGTCACTACCCCAGGCAGTTTTGGGTTCTTTTGAGATGAAGTTTCAACCATTGGGAGAAACAAAGATTACAAACTTGAGATCCTCCTGTTTGAGCTCCCACATGCTGGAAAGCATGGAGCACCACACCAGCCTGAGTCTGCTTTTTATTTTTTATTTATTATGTTTTGGGGATTAAACCTAGGGTGATGTGAGTGCTAAGTGTGCTACCACTGAACTACATTCCCAGCTGAGTCTATACTTATTAGGTGTTATAACCAGGTAAAAGCTCAGAAAAATGTTAGCCAGCCCTTTGAGACTGAAGTTAAATCACTCAGGAAAGCTGAGGCAGGAGGTTCACAGGTTTCTGCTCAACTTGCACTACACAGCAAGATCCAGACTAGCCTAAATTATAAGAGCAAGACACTACCAAAGAGGGGGCTGGGTTGGGGAGAACTGAATATCTTCTAGGCACTGCTCTAAGTTTTAGGGATGTTGCAGTCATGATTCAAAACATGCAAAGCAAAACGCCTGATGAAGACATGTTATAGGGACTCAGTGTCTTCCTTCTTGTGCCCACAGGTGGCAATGGTGGAGGTACAGCTGGAGAATGATCATGAATACCCACCAGGTCTGCTAGTGGCATTTAGTGCCTGCACTACTGTGTTAGTAGCTGTGCACCTGTTTGCACTCATGGTCTCCACATGTCTGCTGCCCCATATTGAAGCCGTGAGCAACATCCACAATCTCAACTCTGTCCACCAGTCACCACACCAACGACTCCATCGATATGTAGAGCTGGCCTGGGGCTTCTCTACTGCCTTGGGCACTTTTCTCTTCCTGGCTGAAGTAGTTTTGGTGGGCTGGGTCAAGTTTGTGCCCATTGGGGCACCCATGGACAAACCAGCTCCTGTGGTACCTATGTCCCAGGTGCCACCTGTGACTGTGTCCTTTAGTTTAGCTTCTAACCTCACACCATCCTCTGCTTCCGTAGCCACATCACAGCAGCCTTCCAAAGCCTGTCCACCCCGGCAAGTCTGTGATAGTGCTCATGGACCAGGCTGGCAAGCAGCTATGGCCTCCACGGCAATCATGGTACCTGTGGGACTAGTGTTTATGGCCTTTGCCCTACATTTCTACCGATCCTTGGTGGCCCACAAGACAGACCGCCACAAGCAGGAGCTGGAGGAACTCAGTCGCCTGCAGGGGGAGCTGCAGGCTGTATAAGCCCGGCTTTAGACTGTTGCAAGCATTGCCTCAGAAACCCCAGGGATCTACAGACCTCATTCCTTGCCCTAGACTAGAGCCACCGCCTGTAAGCTCTAAGGTTGAAGCCAGATTCCTGCTCAGAATCCCACACTCCCAGGGATGATCCCTGTCATCTGTTCTAGTTGGTTTTGTAAATTCTACTCTGCTTGAGGAACAAAAGAGGAAGTAGACTGTCTCAGTCCAAGGATCCGGGTATAGATAAAAGGAAAAGAGGCCCTAGTGAGTGAGATCCTTGTTGGTGCTCAGCAGTTGCTTGCTCCTCTCCAGGAAGGTGACATATCTGCACAACTGTCCTCAAGGCGGTCAGCCCTTGCGATCTGTAATCTGCTTTACAGTTGGCATTCTGGGAGAGATTTTACATGGGCTCCTCAGATGAGCCACTTCACACTTGGTGACTAGTCTGTCCCATTGCCCTAGGCACTTACAGTCTTTGGCCAGAGCTGGGGAGGAGGAATCTTTGAAGACCAAGAGATTGTGCAGCTAGCTTGACAACAGTTGGGTGAGTTTATAAGGGAGAATATTTAGCCCTTAGAATGCAGAGCCCTTATTCAGACACTGATTTTTTTGTTTTGTTTTGTTTTTCAAGCCAGAGTCTCACTGTGTTTGTTGCTCTGGCTGTCCTGGAATTCTCTCTGTAGACCAGGAACTTGAACTCACAGATATCTACCCGCCTGTCTCACATGTGCTGGGGTTAACGGCATGCACCATCACTGTCCAGCTCTGACACTGAATTTTTGATGCACCTTGTTTTGTAAATAAAGTATGTCTCACATATATTCCTATGGCTGTGAATGGGATGAAGGGGAAACTTTGGGTAAGGTTCTTTGTTGCTAAGGGACTCATGGAGGTAAAGTACCTGATGGATGGTAAGAGTCTATCAGGTGCTGATAAGATCTGATAAACTGAATGTGGTAATAGTTATTCTCAGACTAAGGGCTCCAAACTCTTGTTCCTAAACTTGGGATTTTATGTAAATTTCTTTCTTGAATGATCCCTTCATTTTATGGGACTATTCATAAGTTCTCTCATTTAGTCATCACAGACATCTCAATAAACAAGTTTGAAATTTCCCATTTTAGAGGGGCAGCTGAGGCTAAGAGGCTGATCTGGACCACAGCCACAGAGTTAGTCTATGACCTCAATTACCTTTACCATCTTCTAGGGATTTCTGGAAGAGTGAGAGAAAGGGAAATGGTACCCTTCAATTGGGACAAAAAGAAGGAACCTCAACTCCTGTACCTTCATATGCTTTTCCCCCTCAGCCTCATAATTTTAGAGCATATATCCTACCGTCTAGTCTTATAGTGACAGACTTTGTACAGATTGCTTCCCTTTTATTACTTGAAATGGTCAATTAAAATGTGTGATACCAGGCTCCAATAATTTTTCCTACCACTGCTGTGAGGGTTGCAGTAAGTCTTTTGTGACCAATAGCCATCCATTCTGGAGGGATAACCTGAAACGAAGGAAGTCAAAGGCTTGCCCAGCATCCTGTAATGAGAGGCTCTTGTAGAGGGGCCACTTAAGGCATCTTCAGCTCAGAAGTAGACTTGTCAAGACTGCAGTTCTCCCAGAGACCAGAGAGCCTGCATTCACCAGATGAAAAGGCTGTTGAACCTTGGGACAATCTCAGCTCCGGGTTCCCTAGTGAAGCCTAAACCGGGTCTGCCCTTAAGCTTAGCAGAGGGATCCTATGAGCATAGGGAGCCCTTGCCTGAGGACTGTCCAAGGATAACTGGGTTACTTTCAGACCTCTACTTTTTAATAGGACCCACTTAAAGGTCTTTATGCCTCTTTTAAGCTCAACAAAACCCTGAGACAGCTTTAAATTTTAACCACTAGTTAAACCTCCCTAATAGCCAAAACGAACATTTTAAAACTCGCCCAAGGGAGGTGTAACTAGGGTGCTGGCCTAGCATGCAGAAGGCCCTGAGTTAGATTTCCCAGCATGCTATAAACCGGTTATGGTGTTCACACCTGTAATTCCAGTACTCGGGAGATAGAGGCAAAAGGATCTGGATGGAGTTCGAGGCCATCCTCCGTTATATTGCAAGTTCGATGTCATGCTGTCTGAAAAACAGGAGCCAGACTAGAAAAGCGGGAAGGAACGGATCATTTCATTATGTGCGTCCGTAGGCAAAGTGCCTGAGTCACCCCTCCTGGTTGTATTTTTCCACCTCCCATCCCTCCCAGGTTTGGTGGATTCTACGGGAAGCGGCCCGTTACGCCGTGCTCCGCACGCCTGGCCACGCCTCTCTCATTAGCCCCGCCCACAACAGGATCCGCAGATTCGCTACCCGACTCCTTAGGATTATTTGGGCAGCTTTTCTTGTCAGAAAATTTTCATGAAACGCTGAGAAGACTTCTTCTTTGTAACCTTTCTGCACTAAGTAGGAAGTGGGCTGTTCCTTGAGTTGTTCTACTAAGAAAAATCCAGGAGTAGCGGTCGACTCTGCCAACAGGGCTTGGCGAACCAGGCGTCATTTTCTTGACTCTACCGCAGGTGAGAAGAGGTGACGGCCAAAGCCCAGAACAGTGGCGAATCTGCACTGCAGCCTCATAGGCATTTGGGCTGCGCAAGGAAGGGGCAGGGAAGAGGATCTAAGGAGCGCGCATCCTGTCCACTCATTTGCCCCGCCCGCCTCGCGAATCTGCGTCGTTGGACGCACCACTCAAATCTCCCGAGCTCCGGCTGGCGTCCTCCCCCCTCGCTCCGCCCCTCTTTCCTCAGGGGCTTGTCGCAGCTTTCGTCGCCGCCGATTCGTCAGGAACCCCAAGGCCGGAGCAGCTGGATAAGGGTGGTGCAGTCCACTCTCCAGGGAATGCGGCCAATCTTCAGGCTCCCTGGGCTACAACTCCCGAGCCTTACAGGGCGCCGGCCGAGGCAAGGCCGCTACCCTCGGCCCCGTGGATCTCTCCGCAGTACTTGTAGCGAAAGTGCGGATGCAGACGCTGTGCCCGCTGGGCCTCGTGCAGGTGGCGGTGGTGTTTGGTGCGCGCGCCGGGGAGGTGGTGGTGGGGGGGCGCCGCCGCCGCCACCGCTGCGGGGCCGGGTCTCGCGCTGCCGCCGCCGCCGCCGCCGCCTCACGCCGCTGAGGTGCTGCGCGCGGTGGGGGGAGGGTGAGCCGCTCGCCACGAGCGGGTGAGTAGGGCCCTGGCGCGCGTGCGCGCCGACGGGGTGGGGGGGCACCGAATGCGCCCGGGCGGGAGGAGAGGGCAGCGGCGCGCGTTACCTCCCCCCACCCCCCCGCCGGGATTCAGGGACCGAAGCTGGGTCTCAGGCTTGGTCTCGCGGTGTTTCCAACGCCCCGAAGAGGTGCCACCTCTGGTTCAGAGGATTGAGGCACGGGGACGCGAGCGGCTGTGTGGGAGCGGGAGCGGGGCTTGGCCCGGGCCCGCTGGCCGGTGAGGAGGCGGGAGGGGGCGGGGCCTGCGAGGGGACGGGGGAGGGGTCTTGCGTGGAGGCCAAGTGGGGCGCGCTAGGGAGAGCGGGAAGGTAAGGGGGCGCGAGATGGGCCTGGGCCCTGAGGGTAGAATTGGGGGTGGAGAGGAATGGAGTGCTGTAGGGTCCTCAAGGCAAGATCTGAGGGAGCCATGGGTCATGCTGAGGTGTGGAAACTGGACTCATATGAGAACCTGAAATCTGGGCTAGCAACTGAGGGGACAGCAAGGGAGTCAGGCCTAAGTCGTGGACCCCTATTCTGTATCTCTCTTTTCCTGACAGTGTAAATGAGCAAAGATGGACCAGGAAGGTGGGGGAGATGGGCAGAAAGCCCCGAGCTTCCAGTGGCGGAACTACAAGCTCATAGTGGATCCTGCTTTGGACCCTGCTTTGCGCAGGCCTTCTCAGAAGGTGTACCGCTATGATGGAGTCCACTTCAGTGTCAGTGTGAGTACCCTAGATCTTTTCTTGACTTATTTGGACCTCCAGTCTCCCTCCCCACTTTCCCCTATTCAGTATTCAACACCCAGATTTCCTATACCTGTAGCTTGGCTTTCTGAGAATGAGCGAGCTATCCCATCTCTTCCGTATGTTGGCTTTTGCATGGGCTTTATAAAGTCAATAGCCTGGTACGTTTTCAGGCTGGTTTTATCTCTTTCTGTTTTTTTTTTTTTTTTTTTTTTTTGTTAGGACTCAAAGTATACCCCTGTGGAAGACCTCCAAGATCCCCGCTGTCATGTCAGGTCCAAAACTAGAGACTTTTCCCTCCCAGTTCCTAAGTTTAAGGTAAGTGCCTGCTGGTCTCCCTGCATGTTGGTCCTTGGAGAGCGTCAAGGACCCTAGTGCCCTGGTCTTCACATAGCCTACCAAAGTGTCTATTCGGAAGGAACATTGACAGCCAGATCTCAGTGCTTTTTTGAGTTTGTGAAACTTGAGATGTTTTGGACAGGTGTACTTATACAGCTAAGGTGACTCTAGTATATATTGGTGACGAGGGTGTTGATGTCTGGAAGGATGAGATGTGGGTGGGCATTCTGAAGTTGCATGACAGTGGGATACCCAAGTTATTCAGCAGTTAAGGATACTGCTAAGACCACTGCCCATTTGGAGTCTTCTATTCTCACTGTCATTTGTGTGTGTTCCTCTATTCTGTTTGTGAGAGCAGCTTCGTTTCCTACTTCAGTAGGATATTCTTAAAGCTTTGGACTGAGTCTAGAAAATTGGTGTTCTTGTCTCCTCCTGATTTTGTTTTTTGTTTTTGTTTTCTGTTTCTGATTATTGCTAAAGTAATTTGTGCAGTGCCTTTACCCCTTTGAGTTTCGCCCTTCCCTGAGCAGCTTCACTGAACGCTCTTTTGCCTGAGTGTTTACTTCTCATACCTCCTTCCCGCCAACATGTATTGAGACACATCATCTTTCTCCCCAAGTCCTGCTCACCTCACTTTCTCTTGACTGATAAATGGCAATGGAAACCTGGAGCCATCCAGTAGTTCTTTCCTTTCGTCTCCATCTTTGGGTCTCCATTGCCGTGCTCTTCATGCAGGGTTCAGTGTGTGCTTGGTTTCTGTAGCTCCCTCCTCAGTCTTAGGCTCCATCTTGTTGTTATTTGTCTCTGGTTCTAATGCTCTTATTTTAATTTTGTTTTCCGAGTCTGTTTTTCTTTTTTATTACATTATTTGTCCTGTGTGTGTGTGTTCACAGACAAGCTTGCATGCCATTGTACACATGTAGAAGTTAGAGCACAGCTTGTGGGAGTTGGTTTTCACCATGGATCCTAGGGGTCAAACTCAAGGTTGTCAGGCTTGGTGACAAGTGTCTGTACCCACTGAGCCATCTTGCTGGCATGCTAAGTCTGTTTTCAGGCATTGACATATGTGGTTATTGATCTGGGTAGGCCTTATCACTTCTTTGATACCGTACCCCTGTAATATTCAACCAGACACTTTTCAGTGTTTAGAAATATCAAGATGGACAAATTTCATGTCTTGGAAGTCTGTTGTTTTGGTAAACCTTTAAGCGTCTACAAAGTCCAAAAAGAATGATAGCATCTTTGTGAATCTTTTTCCTGATTTTTCTCTGTATGAAGGGTCTTGTTTTGGGTCCCAGATACCCTGTCTATACCTCTGCTACCACTGTGTCATATTTGGATTATTTATATTTGGCTTTGTTTTGTTTTGTTTTGAGGCAGTTACTCCCTAGGTAGCCCAGGCTGGCCTTGAACTGAGAATCCTTGTGCTTCAGGCTCCTATGTGCTAGTATTGTAGGGGTGCATGGCACACTCAGCACTGTCTTGTCTCTTCTGAATGAGAACTTTCCCGTTTATGTGTTTCTAGTATCTAGCCTATGCTAGTCAATAGCCCTGAACGAATAGATTATTTTCTTCTATTACTTTCTCCTGTGTATGTTGATTCTTATGTTTTGTGTGTCTTTTCTTCCCAATTGTTGCTGTTTGTCATAAGAAGAATTGAAAGACAGCTAATATAGGTCTCATGATCCCCCTTGACAACAGTCTGCCAGACTTGTCTTAATCTCGTGGATGTCTCTGAAGTTTCTCAAATGGTAAGGAAACCCGAGACCAATTCTTGTCTTTCCACAGCTGGATGAGTTCTATATTGGACAGATCCCACTGAAGGAAGTAACTTTTGCAAGGCTCAATGACAATGTGCGGGAAACCTTCCTGAAGGATATGTGCCGGAAATATGGTGAGGTGGAAGAAGTGGAGATCCTTCTTCATCCCCGCACTCGAAAGCACCTAGGCCTAGCCCGTGTGCTCTTCACCAGCACTCGTGGGGCCAAGGAAACGGTCAAAAACCTCCACCTCACCTCTGTCATGGGCAATATCATTCATGCCCAGCTTGATATCAAAGGTGAGGACTTCCCTGCCTGTTGCTTAAGGTTGGTTTCTAGCAGGGATTATTAGTGCAAATACTTAATTGGCTCAGCCAAGTACTCAGGGTCATGATTAGCAAAATTCCTGAGGTCAGGTGTGTTTCTGAACTTAATATTTTTTACATTTTAGAGATAAATTTTAGAGAATCGTTTCTATATTTATTTTTATGTGTGTGCCTGTTTTGCCTGAATGAATATCTGTGTACAGCATGTATGTCTCATGCTCATGGAAGTCAAAAGAAGGCATCAAACTTCCCTGGAACTGGAGTTTGAATGGTTGGGCCATCATGTGGGTGCTGGAAACTGAACTCTGGTCCTTTGGAAGAGCAGCCAGTTCACTTAACTGCTGAGTCATCTCTCCAGCTCAGGGAAGGTTTTTCGTTTTTGTTTGTTGGTTGTTTTAAAATTATACATATTTTTGTGCTTTCTTCAGTAGCACATATACTAAGATTGAAACACTGGGTAATTGAAGAACTAGAGTTTTAGGTCATGGCCTGCCAAAACCACAAATCTGTGGAGATAAAGCTGAATAAAGCGAGTTTCATGGTGGCACATGCCTATAATCTTAGTGCACGGGAGGACTTGAAGGCTAGTCTGTCTACAGAGATGATTCCAGGCCAACTAGTGCTGCATAGTGAGAGCCTGTCTCAAAAAACCAAAAAGGAACCGGGAGATAACTTAGTGGGTAATAGTACATACTATAACAAATACGAAAACCTGAATTTGAATCTCCATCACTCATAAAATCCAGATATGGTTGTGTATGTCTGTAACTTTATTTTTGTGGGGAGGAGATGAGCAGATTCCAGAATTTCATTGACTAGCCAGTGTACAAATTAGCAAACCCGAGTTCTAGTGAGACTCTCAAATGAGATAGAGTGCAACAATTGGAGACACCAATGTCTTCTGTGGTCTCCGTGTGTGTGCACTTGGAAACCTACACATACATCATACACGTGAATAAAAAGAAAAGTGGAGCAGGTTTGAACTGCTTTCAAGGAATTATAGGGAGAAATGTCAAACTAGTATAGTGCCATATAAGGGAAGAAGTTAATTGGTGTTTGCAAATAGGAGTGAAGACCAATGTTCCAAATTCAACTTAAGAGTTTTGTATGGCCAAGCAGTGGTGGCACACACCTTTAATCCCAGCACTTGGGAGACAGAGGCAGGTGGATTTCTGAGTTCAAAGCCAGCCTGGTCTACAGAGTGAGTTCCAGGACAGCCAGGGCTACACAGAGAAACCCTGTCTTGAAAAACAAAAACAAAAAAGTTTTATATGTAATCTTATGGTTTTCATATGTTTTTGAGACAGAGTCTCACTATATAGCTTTGGCTGGCCTTGAACTCACTAAGATCCACCTGCCTCTGCTGTCTTGAGTGCTGAGATTAAAAAGCTTTACTTGTTTGTTGGTTTTGTTTTTAATGTTTTTATTTGTTTTATAGATCTTACTCTATAACTTATTCGACTGCCCTTGAATTCTATACCTGGTCCCAGGCTTTATTTTTGGTGTTTTGTTTTACCTTTAAAGATTTATTTTTGCTTCTATGTATATGTGTGTTTGTGTAAATGTATGCACATGTGTGTGTATGTATGCCACAGAGGCTAGAAGAGGGTATTTGTTGGATCCCCTGGAATTAGAGTTGGATAGTTATAGACCACTGTGTGGGTGGTTCTTTGCAAGAGCACAAAATAGTCTTAACAGCTAAGCCATTTTTCCAACCCTTGTTTTGGTTCTTTGGAGACAGGGTCTCATGTAGCCCAGGTTGTCCTAATCTTCATTTGTAGCCAAGGATGATCTTGACTTCTAATCCTCCTTCATCCTGGATCGTAGACTTATGCCACTATGCTTGGTTTATGTGGTCCTGGGGATGAAGCCCAGGGTTTTATGCATACTAGGAAGGCACTCTACCAATTGGGGGACTTTCCAATCCATGTTGTGTGTTTTTGAGTCAGTCTTGCTGTCTCTCTGGTGACCTATACTCACTGTGTAGCTCATGTTGAACTGGACCCTTGCCTTGCCTCAGTCTCCCAAGTACAAGGATTAGAGGCATATACCACCATACTTGGTAACTCTTCATTTTTAAGGGTTACATCCTTCTCACAATTTTTTCTTATATTTGTTGTATGCGTTTGCATGTCCATTCTGCTTGTGTGGCCTCATGTAAGGTCAGAGGGCAACAAGGGGGGTTGTTCTCTCCTTTCTCCACGTGGGTCCCAGAGAGCAAACTTAGATTGTCAAGTTTGGTGGAAGGCACTACCAAACCCTCTCACCGCTCAATCCCTTCCAAGAGTTTAAAAGTCATTGTTCAAGGCAAATAAAATCCTTCCCCGCACACCCCACCTCCGTGGGCTGGATTGACTCTTGTAGTTGCAGTTCTGCAATTTTTAGTTTATAATATAAGGGGTATGGGGCTGAGCAGCAAACAGATCTCTACTTTTCTTGAAGTTTATTAAACACTCTAGATGACGTATATGTGTAAACTATGAGTTTATAAAAATGTGGTTATATTGAACTAGGGCCTTTTATACATGCCAAGCCAAGCACTATTGCCTACCCATATTAATAGGATATATATTTAATAGGTAGAGATGAGCCAGATTTTATTCCAGTACACGGTGATAACTATCTGTAATTCCTAAACATGGGAAGAGTAGGGACAACAGTGTCAGGAATTCAAGGTCATTCTTTTCTACTTAGTGATTACAAGACCAGCCTGGCTATTTTTGAGACCTTGTCTCAAATCACTCAATAGCAATAGAAAGAAGCATAAGTCTAGTCAAAATAACACCAACGAGGTAGAAATGAGGTAACAGTTTCCAAGCATTGAGCTAAGTAGGAAACTACATTCTGAAACATTAAACTCAAGAGATTGTAGGAAACTTGAGACCTGAGGAAGAAACAAAACTTCCAAATCGGGGTTGTTTTTCCTTCTGACTGTTGCTTCCCATTTCTCTCCATCTAGGCCAGCAACGAATGAAGTACTATGAATTGATTGTCAATGGCTCTTACACTCCTCAGACTGTGCCTACTGGGGGCAAGGCCTTGAGTGAGAAGTTCCAGGGTTCTGGTGCAGCCACTGAGACGGTGAGAAACTTACAGCTGCGCTGTTGGGCACATGTACTTGTTACCTGGTCACCAAGAGCAGAGCCATCTGGGAAGGCACAAACTAAGTATAGGAAGAACTAAGGAAAGATGCCGAGGTGCCTTCAGAAACAGAGCTGGAATCTCGGATTGGGGCAGGAGACAGTTTTAAATCATGCCTGATCTTTTTTCCTTGCCCCACTTATTTTTTAGACTGAAGCCCGCCGACGGTCTTCCTCTGACACAGCTGCCTATCCAGCAGGCACTACTGTGGGGGGCACCCCTGGCAATGGCACTCCCTGCTCCCAAGATACAAATTTCTCCAGCAGTCGACAAGATACCCCATCGTCCTTTGGCCAATTCACCCCTCAGTCCTCCCAAGGAACCCCCTACACATCTCGGGGTAGCACCCCCTACTCTCAGGACTCTGCCTACTCCAGCAGGTATGGGAAACAAATTCTCTTGAGCTGTAGCCATTTGATTCTGGGAGCTGCAGCTGGGAAGAACAAGCTCCAAGTCTTCGTGAGAAGGAATTGATAGCTGATTTATTTTAATCTCTGGTTTCAGCTGACAAATTGCTGTTTTTAGGGATACTAGTGTGGGACCTAGAACAATATAGAAGCAGATGTTGAGAGACCTGTTTTGAGTTTTGTGTGTCTGTGTGTTTGTGTGCATGTACTCATGTGCATGCTCCTGCCTCCCTGTATGTATGCATGCTGAGTATCCTTACATGTGGGTATTGAGAATTGAGCCTGAACCCTCTGTAAGGGCATTCTGTACACTTTAATTGTTGAGCTGTCTCTCCAACCCCTTTTAAGATTTTTCTGTCTCTGAATGTTTCGGCTATATGTATGTCTCTGAACACACAGTGTTCCTTGTACCCATGCAATAGATCACCTAGAGCTGGAGTGAAAATGTTTCTGAGCCACCATGTGGGTGCTGGGATCAAATCTGGGTCTAGAGGGACTTTGAATATGAGAGCAGAGCCAGTCAGGTTTGGTCACATTGTTGGGAGCCTAGCTAACTCCCGGTTCTTCTTCAGCACCACTTCAACCTCCTTCAAACCCCGGCGGTCAGAGAACAGCTATCAAGATTCTTTTTCTCGCCGCCATTTCTCTGCATCTTCAGCCCCTGCAACCACCGCTACTGCCACCTCAGCAACTGCTGCAGCTACTGCAGCCTCCACCTCCTCCTCCTCTTCATCATCATCTTCCTCTTCCTCCTCGTCGTCTTCTTCCTCAGCTTCTCAGTTTCGTGGTTCTGACTCTAGCTACCCAGCGTATATGAAAGCTGGAATCGTTACCAGCGCCATACTTCCTATCCACCTCGCCGGGCAACTAGGGAGGACCCTTCTGGGGCTCCATTTACCGAAAATACGGCTGAGCGCTTCCCACCTTCCTATACCTCCTATTTGGCCCCTGAGCCCAACCGATCCACTGACCAGGACTACCGGCCTCCTGCCTCAGAGGCCCCACCTCCAGAGCCTCCAGAACCTGGTGGTGGTGGTAGCGGTAGTGGTAGTGGTGGTAGTAGTGGTGGTGGTGGTGGTGGTAGTGGTGGTGGTGGTGGTGGGGCACCCAGCCCTGAGAGAGAAGAAGCCCGGACTTCCCCACGCCCAGCTTCACCTGCACGTTCTGGCTCCCCAGCCCCAGAGACCACCAACGAGAGTGTGCCCTTTGCTCAGCACAGCAGTTTGGATTCCCGTATTGAAATGTTGCTGAAGGAACAACGCTCCAAATTTTCTTTCTTGGCTTCTGATACAGAAGAAGAGGAAGAGAACAGCAGTGCAGGCCCTGGGGCTAGAGATGCAGGGGGTGAGGTGCCTTCTGGGGCAGGTCATGGGCCCTGCACACCCCCTCCTGCTCCAGCTAATTTTGAAGATGTAGCACCTACAGGGACTGGAGAGCCAGGAGCTGCCCGGGAGTCACCAAAGGCCAATGGACAGAACCAGGTGAGCCTGGGGCCAGCCAGGTCTGGGATGGAAGCTTATAGCTTAGGGTGGAAGGGAAGGTGCTCAGACATGAAGACAAGTGTGAGGGCAAGCTCAGGGAGCTCTAGCAGGACCTGTCTGTGACTCTCCTCCATACCCCACAGGCTTCTCCATGTTCTTCTGGAGAAGATATGGAGATCTCTGATGATGACAGGGGTGGCTCACCACCTCCAGCCCCAACACCCCCCCAGCAGCCGCCGCCACCACCGCCTCCACCCCCTCCCCCTCCTCCTCCCTACCTTGCTTCCCTTCCCCTGGGCTATCCTCCCCACCAACCTGCCTACCTCCTCCCACCCCACCCAGATGGACCACCACCCCCTGAGTACCCTCCACCACCTCCACCACCACCACCCCACATCTATGACTTTGTGAACTCCTTGGAACTTATGGATCGACTTGGGGCACAGTGGGGAGGGATGCCCATGTCCTTCCAGATGCAGACCCAGATGTTAACCCGCCTTCACCAGTTACGGCAGGGCAAGGGATTGACTGCAGCCTCAGCTGGTCCTCCTGGTGGGGCCTTTGGCGAGACTTTCCTCCCTTTTCCACCTCCACAAGAGGCAGCCTATGGCTTGCCCTATGCTCTGTATACTCAAGGGCAAGAAGGTCGTGGGGCGTACTCCCGGGAGACCTACCACCTGCCCTTGCCTATGGCAGCCGAGCCCCTGCCCTCTTCCTCAGTCTTGGGAGAGGAAGCCCGGCTGCCTCATAGGGAGGAAGCAGAGATAGCAGAAAGCAAGGCCTTACCATCAGCAGGCACAGTGGGTCGTGTGCTGGCCACCCTTGTCCAAGAGATGAAGACATTATGCAACGAGACCTCAACCGAAAGATGGTAGAGAATGTGGCCTTTGGAGCTTTTGACCAGTGGTGGGAGAGCAAGGAAGAGAAGGCCAAGGTGAGGAGGTCTAGTGCTGGGTACGCTGGCATGTTAGGTGTTTGTTTGCTTGTTTGTTTTCTGAAAGAGATAGACCTTTGACTTCCCTAGATTGCTCAATTCAAAGTAGGAACAAGAGAAAATGAAATGGATAGTAAGGCTTTGGGAATTGTGGGCTGGGGAATTATAACACAGAGCAAAAGGTAAACACGAGCCTGTGTCAGAAGAGCTTTGTTCTAGCTTCTTTGCTGCTTTACGATGGGTTGAACACTTAAATGTTTCTGGGTTTGTATTTAGTTCCACCATTTGTAGCTTGGTAAAAATTAGTAACTGTTTCCTAAGGGTGGATGGCCTAAATTATCAGACTTGAGAAACAGCTTTAATTTGCCAGAGATAGTGTTAGCAGGATAAGTTTATGCATGTTTGTGTTCCTGAGACACACTGTTGGTTCTTGGGCAGGAGGGAAGACCTGTGCTCGGGGTTCTTCAGCTTAGTCTCCCTACTATTTGCAGCCATTCCAGAATGCAGCCAAACAGCAAGCCAAGGAAGAGGACAAAGAGAAGATGAAGCTCAAAGAGCCAGGCATGCTGTCGCTCGTAGACTGGGCCAAGAGTGGCGGCGTCACAGGCATTGAGGCCTTTGCCTTTGGGTCAGGGCTTCGAGGGGCCCTACGGTTGCCTTCATTCAAGGTATCCAGGAATTTAGTGGTGGGAAAGCTAGTGGGCCTCCCCAAAACTATGGAGTGTGGGAGTGGGGTGGGATGTGGATGATGATGGTTGAGGTGGTTTTTTTGTTTTTTTGGGTTTTTTTTTCCTCCCTTTTCATCACTCTTCGTCTTTGTTTGAGCTCTAAGTGGGTCCTATCTTTCTGCATCTGCCAGGTAAAACGGAAAGAGCCATCAGAAATTTCAGAGGCAAGTGAGGAAAAGAGACCCAGGCCCTCTACTCCAGCTGAGGAAGATGAAGATGGTAAGTAGGAAATTAGGCAGAAGGAGAAAGGGGTGGTCTTCTTAGTCTAAGAGGAAGCAAGAGGAGAGATGAAGAGGTCAGGGTATCTCTGAGGGCAGGACACCCAGTGGAGACTTGATGCAGAGTAAAAGTGAATGAAAGGAATTCCAAAGGCATCAGAGTGTCAGATAAGCTTCTCCTTGCATTTTAGTTATGGTTCATGGCTCTGCTGTGCTGATTTAAGTGTTTTTGTGTCTTGGTTTTTGCAACTACAAAGTAGAAATTTCACTGTTTAGAATCAGAACTTGAAAAATCATCTATCCAGGTTCACTGCCAAATGCTTCTGTTGTGCAGCCTTCCTAGTCAGCTGAAGTCTGGGCTTTTGGTTGGTAGCTTGTGGGACTTGAGGCTACTTTATTGAGTCAGATCTGCTTCCCTGGAGAACTCCCTGCCTAATATTATTTCTTGGTCCAGATAAAACAAGTTGGCATCCTCTTTCACCCAGCTTAGAAAATGATCAAAGAAAATGTGTGGAATGTAGTTAAAATTGTATAACACGGTATTGTATTCCAGTTTCTGTACCGAATAAGGATGGCCTGTCAGTAAAGGGGGCAGTACTGTTCCTTGCCTCCAAGATGGCAGAGCAGTAACTACTGATAGATTGTAACTGCTCTGACTTCCTCTTGTAGATCCTGAGCGAGAGAAGGAAGCTGGAGAACCAGGACGTCCAGGGACCAAGCCTCCGAAGCGAGATGAAGAACGAGGCAAGACCCAAGGCAAGCACCGGAAATCCTTTACTCTGGACAGTGAAGGGGAGGAGGCATCCCAGGAGTCTTCCTCAGAGAAGGTAAGATGCTAGGCACCTGGTGTCTGCCAGAAGCCTTTCCCTAGCCCAAGTTCACAAGCCAGCTTCTCATTGAGCTGGAACCTCAATGTTTTCCTGTTAGTCTTAGTTTGTCTTTTTCCTTAAGGATGAGGATGATGATGAGGAAGATGAGGAAGATGAAGAGCGGGATGAAGCCGTGGATGCCACCAAGAAGGAAGCAGAGGCATCGGATGGTGAGTGTAGGCAGTTGAGTAGGAGTTCAGGTTTGGGGAAGAAGGGATTATATACTATCCGGTTTGTCTTTTTCTATGACTTTCCCGCTGGACTTCTGGCCATTCTTGCCTTTTGCAATGACAGTTTTAGCAATGTCCTTTGGAATCCTGGGACTCTTTAGAACATGAATCCCATTAATTCAGAATACTCCCTCTTCTGAAACAGGTGTCCCTGTGGATAGCCCTGCAAAGTCTGTTTTTTTCCCTAGGTCCTAGAGGTGAAGGGTATACATTCTCCTCTTGCCCCTTGAAGCTACCAATCTAAACTGTCTTGTCCTAGAGCACTGCTCTTCCTGCAAAGGCCTAGCCGTCAGTCTGTTCCTTTCTTGTTCCTTCATCTCTCTTGCCATCAACAGACACTCTTCCGCCCAATTGTGTGTCTGTTGGCTTCTACAGATTGTACATGGCTTAGTGATCTGCATTCCTTCAGAAGTATGTATTGAGGGGCTGGAAAGAGATAGCACATTATTTAATAGCACTAATTGCTTTTACAGAGGACCCCCACGTTCAATTCCCAGAACCTACATGGTGGCTCACTACTGCCTGTAACTTCACTTCCAGGAGAGTAAAACACATTTTTTTCAATTCCACATGCATATGGTGCACATACATACACTAAAGCATATGCAAGAATTTTTTTTTTTTTTTTTTTTTTGAGACAGGGTTTCTCTGTGTAGCCCTGGCTGTCCTGGAACTCACTCTGTAGACCAGGCTGGCCTTGAACTCAGAAATCCGCCTGCCTCTGCCTCCCAAGTGTTGGGATTAAAGGTGTGGGCCACCACCACACGGCTAGGAAATTTTTTAATTTCTAAAAAATTAAAGAATTTTTTTAGAAGAAATATACAATAAAACTTTGCTTTTAAGAACTTGTTGGAGGCTAGGCAGTGGTGGTGCACGCCTTTAATCCCAGCACTTGGGAGGCAGAGGCAGGTGGATTTCTGAGTTCGAGGCCAGCCTGGTCTACAGAGTGAGTTCCAGGACAGCCAGGACTACACAGAGAAACCCTGTCTCGAAAAAAAAACAAAAAAAAGAACTTGTTGGAGGGGGATAGAAGAAGGGCAAGAAACAGGTTATACAAGTCCCTTTGTGTCATTGCAGACAGATTGCATTTTAAGGACAATGAAATAGGGTAATAACTTCTGATAGTATGCTAGACCTGAGGAAAGAGCCACTGTTGTCTGCATGGCAATCCTGGAATTCCTCTGAAATACTGTTTTCTCAGTGGCCAGGTATGATAGCAGTGATGATCTTGAGGTCTCCCTGGAGAAGCAAAGGACCAGGTTACCTGCTGATAATGAAGACAGTTCCCTCCTGTTGGTCCTTTGGTTCTCTTCCTAACAGTTGTACCTCCAACATGCATTTTGAATTTGTCACCTTTGCTCTTCTGTCTGCTTTTTTCGTGTAGGTTCTTAGGGATGTGGTCTTTAGCCCAGGAGGACCTTAATTTTGTAATCCTTTTCTAGTTCTACCTAAACAATGCTAGAATTACAAACATGCCATTGTGCCAAACATGCAAACATGTATGCAGTGCTGGGGATCAAACCTAGGGCTTTGTGCTCGACTAACATCTTACCACTGACCCGCAGCCCCCAGCACCTCTGCTGCAGTCTTGACTGATTTCTGCCTCTATTTCCTTCCTTCTGTCTAATTCATTTTTGAAACTGATAATAAAATTGACTTTTCTAAAAAGTACTCTCTTCTCTACAAGTCTTTGCTTGACTCCCTGTTTTCTGCCAGAGTGACCTACAGGTCATTTTATAGTCAGTCAGTCTAGGCTCTGCACTATGTTCTCTTTAGCTTAGTTTCATCATGTTCCAGTCCTCCCCCCACTACCGCTTTCTATTTACTCCATTATAAATCCATCAGTATATCTGTTTTCTCTTTCCTCTCTCTCCCTGGCCTTACTTACTCAGCCTTCCAGGTGCTAGAGTTATAGCTCTTTGCCATTATGCTTCTTTGGGATTCCTTAGTGTTCTCTCACACAATACTGATCTTCCATAAGTGTGGTATAGATAATGTGTGAGGCTGTGTCGTGTGTGTGTGTGTGTGTGTGTGTGTGTGTGTGTGTGTGTCCTTCTACCATGTTAGTTTTAATGATCAAACTCAGGTCATCAGTTTGGCAACAGGTGCCTACTGAGCCATCATGCTGGCACCTTGTTTTGTTTGGTTTTGGAGGAAGAGTCTCACATAGCCCATGCTGGCCCCCAACTTGCTATATAGATGAGCATGACCTTCAGCCATGCTTCTGCTTCCATCTCCAGAGTTCTGGGCTACATGTACCACTGTGACTTGCTTTTTTGGTTTTTGTTTTGTTTTGTTGTTTTTTTTTTTTTTTGGGGGGGTGGGGGGGGTTTCAAGACAGTGTTTCTCTGTGTAGCCTTGGATATCCTGGAACTCACTCTGTAGACCAGGCTGGCCTCAAATCACAGAGGTCCACTTGCCTCTACTTCCTGAGTGCTAGGATTAAAGGCATGTGCTGTTTATTCCAGAATTCTTTCTATTTTTTATTTTCTATAGACATACTTTGGTGTTCTAGGGCAACTGCTTGCCAGTCTCCAGGTCTGTATATATCTGTCCATCTGTCTGTTTGTCTGTCTGTCTGTCCTGGAACTCTTATCTGTAGATCAGGCCTTCATCTCTATTTGTTTGTGGTGGAACATTTCCTTCTTGGTTTTAGCATTTCTTTAGGAGGTAACCTTCCCAGTCTTGTTCTTCAAGCAGAGCTCAGGGCTTGCCTTCCTTCCTTCTCCAGTTTTTTATACTGATGTTGGGCACTGTGAATATGCACTTACTTATTTAACTTTTTGAGATTCCAGCACCTGGCCTAGAGCTTCACATCCAGAGTATTTAGTGAGTGATCCCTCCGCTTACCCACTGACACCCCTTGTGAATTTCCAGGTGAGGATGAGGACAGTGACTCGTCCTCCCAGTGCTCTCTGTATGCGGATTCAGATGGTGAAAATGGTAGCACTTCGGACTCCGAGAGTGGCAGCTCCTCTTCTTCTTCGTCATCGTCATCCTCCTCTTCCTCCTCTTCCTCATCAGAGTCCTCCTCTGAAGAAGAGGAACAGTCAGCAGTCATTCCCTCAGCTTCACCACCCCCCAGAGAAGTTCCAGAGCCCCTTCCAGCTCCTGATGAGAAGCCTGAGACAGACAGGGTTGTAGATTCCCCTGTCATGCCTCTCCCTGAAAAGGAGACATCGCCCGCACAACCTGCAGGTAGGTGGCATGGGACAGGTAACATGATTAAGATATATGTTTATCAGCCGGGCGGTGGTGGCGCACGCCTTTAATCCCAGCACTTGGGAGGCAGAGACAGGCGGATTTCTGAGTTCAAGGCCAGACTGGTCTACAGAGTGAGTTCCAGGACAGCCTGAGCTACACAGAGAAACCCTGTCTCGAAAAACCAAAAAAAAAAAAAGATATACGTTTATCAGTGTTTTAGGGAATGGTCTCCACTTACAGTCTGTCCCTGGGGTACTATGTATATGTGGAACAGTAAATGGCCACATAGTAACACTCACATAACTGAGTCTTTGTACCCTTGTATAGTCTTGTTATTCTATAGCACATGCATATGATGGGCCTCCTGTAGGGACTGTCTATTCATATAGTAGAGTTTATTGAGCACTAGTACTACTACCAGGAGCAGTACAGAGATGTGATGATGTGTCTGACAGGCACTGTTCTTAGCCTAATAAAGCTTGCAGTCTATAGGGTGATACAGGCCAGTTAAGCAATAAATGTATAGAAATAACTATGATTTCAACCCAGTAAGTTCTATGAAAAAAAAAGTACAAGGAACTCAGATTTCTGAGGGCATCTGTGGGCCTGGGAACATCCTCCTGCTGAAGCACAGTTGAGCTGAGGTCTAGGCAAAACAATGAGGAGGAATAAGCAGATACATAGGTTCTACATAAGGTCCAGAACAGCAAGTTAGATTTGGAAGAAAGCTTACCCTTTAGTAGATTGAAAATTTAGGGTAGAAGGTAGCCAGAACTGTAGAAATGAGTGGTGGCCAGCCTGTGCAAAATGCAGAGCCCATGCAAGAAATTTCGTCTCTGCTTTGAGAGCCATAGGAAACTATGAATAGTGACTTGAAAGATGCATTACAAAGAGGAGTGAGAGAGGAGCCAGAGTGTCACAAGGAGACTCTTGAGAGGCCAGGAAGAATGCAGGATGGGAAGCCAGGACTTAGATGTCCCTCGCTGTAATTAAAATTTCCAGCATTGGCTGGGCGTTGGTGGCGCATGCCTTTAATCCCAGCACTTGAAGGCAGAGGCAGGCAGATTTCTGAGTTCAAGGCCAGCCTGGTCTACAGAGTGAGTTCCAGGACAGCCAGGGCTATACAGAGAAAAACCCTGTCTTGAAAAACAAAAAACAAACAAACAAAAAAAAAAAACCAAAAAAATTTTCCAGCATCTACAGGATGATGAGTTGACCTCTTGTGACACCTCATACACTCATAGCCACTGCTGAATCTCCAGACAACAGAAGACCACTCAGAGGGCATTGTTCTCCTTCCATTCTGGGGGCCGCATCTATGTTTCAAAAAGACCCATCTGGCAGGAAGAGGGATCTGGAAAAGAGGAAGTGGAAGGAAGTATAAGAGTAGCATTAGAGAGGATACAGGTAAAATAAAGTCTGGGGTGGATTATAGCCCAGTGAGTAAAATGCTTGTCACACAAGCTTCAGAACCTTTGAGTTTCATCTGTAACACCCACATAAAGGTGTGGTGGCTTGCATTTATAATCCCAGATTTGGAAAAGTAGAAACAGATCCCTGGAGCTGAACTCCTTGTTCCAGTGAAAGACCTTATCTCAAAAATCAAAATGGGCAGTTGAAAAACTACACTTGAGGCTCAGAGACAGAGAAAATTGATAGAAATAGTGGTGAAGACAGAGATAGGTAACTTGGTAATACTACATGCCAGGAAAGACTTTGAGTAAAGTGACCTAGGATTATGGATTATGGTTAGGATTATTGGAGTTGAGTGGAGATGTCTGAACCTCCAGTTAGAAACAGTAGCAATAGGATTATAGAGCAGAGACTGTGAGAAGAACAATCTGCCCAAGAGCAATGAGAACACTGATGTGAACTCAGCTGTTCACTCTGGAGAACACAGGATGAGAGAGGATGGACATGGGCAAAGTGAATGGGGGCTAAGTTTTATATATCAAGCTAAGCACCACTTTAAAAGGATGGGAGTTAAAACCAGTCGTTGTGATTGTGGTGCATTTCTGTAATCCCAGTAGTGGAGAAGTGGAGGCAGGAAGGTCCAGAGCTCAGGGTCATCCTCAGGTACACAGTGAGTTTTTAAGCAGCTTTGAGATACATATGAGATGGTATCTTTCTTTTCCTTTTTAAAATGTGTTTGTGTGAGTGTATGTATGTATGTCTATATACCACATGCATACAGTTACCCATAGAGGCCAGATGAGGGTGTCAGATCCCTTGGAATTAGAATTATATGTAGCTGTAAAAATCACCATGTTGGGTGCTGGGAACTTGACCTGGGTCCTCTGTAAAAGCAGAGAACATTCTTAACAGCTGAGCCAGTTCTCCAGCTTATCTATCTTTCAAAAAGGAGAGGGATGCTAGAAGATGGTTCAGTGGTTAAGAGCATTAGCGGCTCTTGCAGAGGATTCAGGTTCATTCCTAACACCACATGGGACCTTACAACCACCTGTAACTCTCATGTCAGGGGAGTCACAGGCAGGGAAAGCAGCCAGATACAGAAGTGGTTTTTGTTTTTTGTTTTTTGTTTTTTGTTTTTCTAAAGATAGGAGTAGCCAGTCATGGTGGCACAGGGGTATAGTCCCAGCTACTTGAAAGTCAGCAGGAGAATATCAAGTTTGAGGCTCTTAGGGGCTAATGTAGGTAATTTAGCAAGACCCAGTATCTCAATAAAATTTTACAAAGGGCCCGTAATCTAACCCAGTGACAGCGTGCATGAGGGTTAGTGTCTGATACTGACTGAGTAGATGGAGGATGGATGGATGGATAGATGGATGGAGGAAGGGAGGAAGGAAGGAGAGACAGAATTAGACCATGTTATGGGGCCACAGGAGAAGTTATAGAAGTGTCTTGGACTGACAAGTCATTGGAATTATAAGTTTCAGGTGAATGGTTTAGACTAAAGGCAAGTGTTACGGGTTTAGGAGAAATAATATTGATAGCTAGGTTTTTCTAAGGGTAGGGTATACTGGGCTTTCTGGCCTAGTGTCAGGAAATTGTGGAAAGCTTAAAAAGATAGTTCACACCTTCTCTGTAAAGCATCAACTTAATAAATGGTAGCCTGATTGAAGACGTCAATCAGGAAGACTAGAAGATTGATTGAGTGCCTGGTGACAGCAGCCAATTTTAGTCAGCTTAAATACCAGAACGGAGAGCTGGGTATGGTGGGACTTGCCTGTGATCCCAGCGTTCACAGAAGCATCAGGTTCCTCATGGGCTTCAGTGGGTTCCAGGCTGAGCTACATGAGACCTCTCTCAAAGAGGAGGGGTACTGTTGGGTGGTTGTGGGTATGTTTATATGGTGTGCCTGACTGGGAGTTTTCAGAGACAAGTAGGAAAACTCCTTGGTCTCATCTTCCTTTTGTTTTCTAGTTTGGTTTATTTTTGCTTTCCCTGGGAAATAGGTTTCCTCTGTTTCTCCATCCGCCAAACCACCAGAGTAGCATCAAGCCAACCAACCTTCTCCTACCATAACCCTTCTTAGGAAAGTCTCTGATGGAGCTGACCTGGATTAGGGAGCAGTCTTAGGGTATCAGTCAGTGACAGCCCTGAGGGAGAAAGCTAGGAGGACTGACTTCTAGGGCCTTGTTGATAAGAATTTGAGAACATAGGAGAGCAATTCCTAGGAAACAAGTAGTTGTACTGCCTGCAGGTAATTGTATCGTAATTGAAAGCCTGGGGAAGGGAGGAGCACAGAGAGACCTTTGAAGAAGCTGAGTTGGATGCTAAGTTGTATAATTTGCCACTGTCCAAGATCCACGTGACACCCAGAGCCTAGGATGCAACACACTGAAGGACCTTTCAGTGCTCCCAAGTAAGGAGTACTCAGCTTGAGGCAGTATGCTCAGCGGATCCCTGCCTACCCGGCCAGATGTGGTGCTGGCTGCCATTTAGTTTTGAAAATGGTAGAGCCAGTTGCTAAAGTTCTGAACCTACAGATGTCCAGTCCTGGGTTACGTTCTCCTCCATGGTCTTATAAACAGGCTAGAATTCCAGTGTTTCATGGGATCTCTTCCCTCCCTCCGAGTTTGACTAGACATTTGATTTGGTTGGTTATCCTGTTTGAACAACAGCTTCCTGGGCTTATCTGTCTTCTCTGAGTTTTCCCAATACCTGACATGGACATATTCCATCGTCAGCTGGAATAATGAACAGGTACAGAGCCCCATTCTGTTCAGGGAGTTTACAGTGCTGAGAAAGATACGAACAGGAGAGAGGCAGACAGCATCCCCTGTGTAACAAACAGGTTTGTACATATATAAGCATGAGTGTACTTTGATGGAAGCTGAGGCAGAACAGGGTAGAACTTGCTGAAGTAAGGCTGCCTTGCTCCAGGATAGTTGAGCTCATGTCTCCTACCCTGACAGTTTTGTCTGATGAGGTTAACACTTTGATCTTTGTCCATGTGCTTCCATCCCCAGGTCCTGCTGAAGAACCACCTCCTAATATACCACAGCCTCCCCCAGAACCCCCAGCTGGACCTCCAGACCCTCCCCCCCGCCTGGATGAGCGCCCCTCTTCTCCTATCCTTCTCCTACCCCCACCCAAGAAACGCCGGAAAACTGTTTCCTTCTCTGCTGCAGAGGAGGCACCAGTCCCAGAACCTTCTACAGCTGCCCCACTGCAGGCCAAGTCTCCTGGTCCAGTCTCTCGAAAAGTCCCCCGGGTTGTAGAGCGGACCATTCGTAACCTACCCCTGGACCATGCATCTCTGGTCAAGAGTTGGCCTGAGGAGGTAGCCCGAGGGGGTCGGAATCGAGCTGGAGGTCGTGTCCGCTCTACTGAAGAAGAGGAGGCCACTGAGTCAGGGACAGAAGTAGACCTGGCAGTACTGGCTGACCTGGCCCTGACCCCAGCCCGACGTGGGTTGGCTACCCTACCCACTGGTGACGACTCAGAGGCCACAGAGACCTCAGATGAGGCTGAGCGCCCAAGCCCTCTACTCAGCCACATCCTCTTAGAACACAACTATGCCCTAGCCATCAAGCCCCCCCCTACCACACCAGCACCTCGGCCCCTGGAGCCAGCTCCTGCCCTTGCTGCACTCTTCAGCTCTCCAGCTGATGAAGTCTTGGAGGCCCCTGAGGTGGTGGTGGCTGAGGCAGAAGAGCCAAAGCAACAGCTGCAGCAGCAGCAGCAGCAGCATCCAGAGCAGGAAGGTGAGGAGGAGGAGGAAGATGAAGAAGAGGAGTCTGAGTCTTCAGAAAGCAGCAGCAGTAGTAGCAGCAGCGATGAGGAAGGGGCAATCAGGAGGCGCAGCCTCCGCTCCCACACTCGAAGAAGAAGGCCACCACTCCCACCCCCACCCCCACCACCTCCTTCCTTTGAGCCAAGGAGTGAATTTGAGCAGATGACCATCCTATATGATATTTGGAACTCAGGCCTGGACTTAGAAGACATGAGCTATTTGCGACTCACATACGAACGGCTGCTGCAGCAGACCAGTGGCGCTGACTGGCTTAATGACACCCACTGGGTCCATCACACAAATATCCTAAGCCACAGAACCCATCTTATTTGAACCCTAGAGTAAGACACAAGGCTGGGGCCTTCCCTGGGGTCATGTGGCAAGAAATGTTATCCTCAGGTCACTTCTAGGGCTGCACTGGTCGGTCTGTCTGATCCATCTGTCTAAATTACTTTGCCTTGCTTAGCCATGGGGTTCTCCAGCTGCCAGCTGTCTTTCCTCTCTGCCTTGTGTCTCTTCTGATAGAACAGGTAAGGTTCTATCAGGTTGCCTTCTCTAGTTCTGTCTTCTGAGTATTTTCACCGTCAGACAAGCTACCCTGTGGACAGGGCTTGGGTTGGACAGGTGGTGTGGGCCCCAAGAGACTGGCCAATGAGGAACCTCTTCTTTCCTTAACACCCTGCACTCACCAACCTAAGCACTCCAAAGCGTAAACGACGACCCCAAGATGGGCCCCGGGAGCATCAGACAGGCTCTGCACGCAGCGAAGGTTATTACCCATCAGCAAGAAGGAGAAAGACAAATACTTGGATGTGTGCCCTGTCTCAGCCCGGCAACTGGAAGGTGTAGACACTCAGGTAGAGCCCTACTCTGAGTGTCTCTGGACACTCCCTAGTCTGCTACCTCCTTCCTGTCCTTCAGACACCACCTCCTTGTCTTGCTCACAGGGGACTAATCGGGTGCTTTCTGAGCGACGGTCAGAGCAGCGGCGGTTACTAAGCGCTATTGGCACCTCAGCCATCATGGATAGTGATCTGCTAAAGCTAAACCAGCTCAAGGTCAGGAGGGGAAACTGGAAGAGGGAGGAGACCCAGTGAAAAAAACTACAGCAAGGAGAGTTGCCCCTGGTGGGATCCTTTGAGGGCCGAAGGGAAGGGATGACGGGAAGGTGCAAGTTTGTGGGAGCATCCAGTAGTTAAAGCTACCTTCTGTCCCCTAGTTCCGGAAGAAGAAACTCCGATTTGGCCGGAGCCGTATCCATGAGTGGGGTCTGTTTGCCATGGAACCCATTGCAGCTGATGAGATGGTGATAGAATATGTTGGCCAGAACATTCGCCAGGTGAGGCCAACCCACATGAGCCCACTCCCAGCATCAGGCCAGTTGCTGACTGGACAGTAGCATAGCATTTTACCCTACTTCATCTGTTCCTGCCACACCTTGTGGGTCATGCTCCCACCCTGTGTCTCAGGACTCTGGCTCAGTGGCCTTTCTAGTTGGACTGGATTGTATATAATGTTAATAGTGAAACCCAATGCCACATTTTTATAATTGTGATATTTTGTACAGAGCCTCCCTCATTACTACCACTGCCACTCACTCACCCAGGGAATGCTGGACAGTAATGATAGTCAAGGATGGTGTTTGATACTAGAAGGTGATAGGTGTTGTGGGGACCCAGAGCCTCCCAGAGACGGTGATGTGATACTCAACCTGAAAGCTAAAGGGTAATGAGTTCCCAGGGCAGTAGGATGTGTGTGTGCTCTTGTTCCTGGGATAGCATGTGTAAAGGCTCAGAGCTGCATTCTCTTAGGAAGACGAGGCCAAAACATCTGTTCAGGTAACCTAGTCAGGACCAGTGACAGGGATGTGAGCCTGGAAAAGTGGCCTTGTGGATGGAGTATGGCTGGAAGCTGTGCAAGCAAGGCATGGTGAAGCTAAGAAGCTCCCTCTGGCTGTGGAAAGGAGCTCATGCAGGCTGGCCTCAGTGGGACTTGACGACAGATCAAAGCCAAGGTCTGGATGAGATAGTGGCAACAGAGGTGACAGGAGTCTAGCCTGTAGTTTCAAAATAGTTGACAGCCAGGGAGTTAGTTGGCTGCGGAGGGTGAAAATAAGGTGGTGAGGCCTTTCTTAGGCCATCCCCATTAGCTTCTAGGAATGTGGTTGAGCAGAGGGAACACAAGTGTGATGAAGATTTGTTGTAGAGCAGACGTGAGGCTCAGGTCCTAGGGATGCAGGAATGACATCCCACACTCCATCGCAGTAGACCTGGCTGGAGAGTGAAGCCTGGAGGAGTCCTCACTGCAGACTGTTGTAACCACCTCCCTGGTGGTTAGACCTCTGCAGAGGGGTGAGGTCACCTAGTGAGTGTGGCAATTGCATTACCTATTTCCTGGGAATAGCTGCCCCTTACAGAACAAGGCCTTTGTCCTGGCACAGACCATCTGCCATCTGCTCTCACCAGCTGCCCAGTAGGTGCCTGTGTAGGAAGGCTAATCCTAGGAAAAGATTCAACTCAAGGCATGGCCACTGTCCTTTCAGAAGCAGCCCCAGGCCCACAGCATGCTATGGGCTCCACTATGGCCACACAGACACAGGTTCTCAGAAGAGCCAGTGCTGGTTTCCCCAGAGTCCTCCTCTGGCTGACTTTGGATCAGAATGGGTGGGAGCAGGTAGACCCAGATGCAGACCCAATCAGCATGGCCCCAGGAGCTGGTGGCTTGGCCAGAGGGGAGCAGTTCTAGCCCATGCAGTGGCTGAAGTCTTAAGACGTGTCTTATTCCACCAGATGGTAGCTGACATGCGGGAGAAGCGCTATGTTCAGGAGGGCATTGGCAGCAGCTACCTTTTCCGGGTGGATCACGACACCATCATTGATGCTACCAAGTGTGGCAACCTCGCCAGGTTCATCAACCACTGCTGCACGGTGCGCTCAGGGTTGGGCCAGGGCTGGGCTGGGCAGGGGTGAGGTGGAGTTGTGGCTTACACTACCCCTCCTGCAGCCTAACTGCTACGCTAAGGTGATCACCATCGAGTCTCAGAAGAAGATTGTGATCTACTCGAAGCAGCCCATTGGCGTGGATGAGGAGATCACCTACGACTACAAGTTCCCACTAGAAGACAATAAGATTCCGTGTCTGTGCGGCACTGAAAGCTGCCGTGGCTCCCTCAACTGAGGTGGGGCAGGACCGGTGCCCTCACCCCTATTTATTCCCCCTTGGTGCCCTAAGCTCCCAGCACCCCCAGCCTTATTGGGCTCAGCAGGGCCCACTGCCCCCACCCCCAAATGTGGGATAGGGAGCCCCGAGTCCAGCAAGGGAACCTCAGTCCTTTGAGGTAACTTCTGCCTTCCCTATACCCCATGCCCAACCACCCTCTTAATTTTTTTTTCTTTGCGAAGAAGAAGCTGTAAATGTTTTGTAGCTGCCAGCAGCTGTTTCCTGTGGAAACCTGGGGTACCAGCCTGTATAGATGCTATTCTTGGGGGCTGCATAGCCCTTTGCTTCATGTTAATGGGGACTTCCCCTTCTGCCCTATGTGCACCCCTCCCCAGTTTAGGGGTCTCTGGGGCAGTGGCCATGTTCTCCCCCTGGGGGGGCCTTTGGCCCCTAGTCCTGGGAACTCTGTGCCTGGAACCCTGCCTCATCTGTTCCTGCCAGACCCTGTGGGTCACCCTCCCACCCTGGTGTCTCAGGGCTCTGGCTCAGTGGGCCAGGATGGTGGGGGGCAGGCCCTTCTTGTTGGGCTGGATTGTACATAATGTTAATAGTGAAACCCAACACCACATTTTTATAATTGTGATTAAACTTTATTGTACAAAATTGCTTGGTCAGTATCTTTGGGAAGAGCAGACTGATGTGAGTTGACACAATCAGTGAAGCAAGAGAGAGGGAAAATGGGTGGCCTGGAGTTTGGGGTGAATCAACCTGCAGACATAGCAGTACTGCTTTGGACCAACCACCTACCGGTACAACAACAAAGCCATATCTATCTCACCATGGATGCTAGCCAGAGTTATGGAGATCAGGTTTACCCTGCTCTACCTCCCCAGAACCACAGCTGGTGCTGCCTCCAGCCTACTGGGAAACCCAGCAGGAGGGAAGAGCCAAGATCACATACCAGTGATGAAGGCACCCTGTCTCTACCCAGTTATCCCTAAATACTTCACATTACCAAGTGGGCAGGGTCTGTCCTCTGCCTGCCACTGAAGAATGGACTGGCCACCAGGGGGCACTCTGGCAAGAGAATTCCCTCCAAACCCCCTTGCCCGCCCCTAGGGGTGGAGGCTAATTTGGTCTCCTTCCTGGAATGAGCCAGGAGGGAGGAGCAATCAGAAGGAAGGAAGCCTCTGTGCCTCTAGCTGGCCCACCAGTCCAGGACACAACCTCTCCCAGTGGCCAGTTTGGGCGCCCTGGGACTTCCTACAGGTAGGCAGAGCTGATACTGAGGCCCAGCTGGCCCTTCTCTTAGTCTAAGCCCTTCCAACCTCCCTATCCAACTCCTTGCTTTCTCTGCCTGTCCTTTAGTAATCTAGTCATTTTCCCATTCGCCTCAATCCCTAATCCCTTTCTGCATCCAATTCTAGTGACTCAGCAGTTAGGGTCAGAGGGCAGGGAGCCTTAGTGCTATAAGCACAGAGAACTAACCCACAGCTACTACCTGGCCTTCCCACCCACATCACTGTTCCCACCTAATGGTCCTAGGAATAACATAGTTGGAGTAGGTGGCACCAGGCAGTCCTAGTGAGCTAAATTCTCTTCCCACAGCTAGGCATGGCAGACTCTGCACAGATGCCAACACTGGTATACCTGGTCACAGGGGGCTGTGGCTTCCTGGGGGAGCATATTGTTCGAATGCTGTTGGAGCGGGAGCCCAGGCTCCGGGAGCTGCGTGTCTTTGACCTGCACCTGAGTTCTTGGCTGGAGGAGCTGAAAACAGGTGACTGGATTGGACCAGTAGCTGGAGGAGGGAGGTTCCATCCCTTCCCAAACTGGGATACCTCAGCTTATGGAAAAGATGATGTCTATGTTTGTTCTCCACCCTACACAGAGGGAACGGGTGACTCATTAGTTCATGTGGTTTCCAGGGTGTATGCTGGCCAAACTCAGCAGCTGGCTAAGGCCCCAGCTCTGACACTGCCTCGGGTCTCTCCACCAGGGCCGGTGCAGGTGACCGCTATCCAGGGGGATGTGACTCAGGCCCACGAGGTGGCAGCAGCCATGGCTGGATCTCATGTAGTCATCCATACAGCTGGGTTGGTGGATGTGTTTGGGAAGGCCAGTCCAAAGACCATCCACAAAGTCAACGTGCAGGGTGAGGTGCCACCCACCTGTTAATTCCTAGTGTTTGGCCTGACTTTGGGACTTTGACCTCCAGGGATTTTTATGTGAGGACCTGTCCTTTTGATAACCTTGCCCATTCACTACTATCCCACCCTGTGCTGACCTGATGTGGTTCTCCTTGGATACTGGTGGGGCAGAAAGAGATAGAGGCAGGAAGAGACACAGCTTACATCTGTCCCTTTCCTCCGCAGGCACACAGAACGTGATTGACGCTTGTGTACAGACTGGGACTCGGTTCTTGGTCTACACGAGCAGCATGGAAGTGGTGGGGCCTAATGTCAAGGGCCACCCCTTCTACAGGTGAGCTAAGCCCCACTCAGTCTTAGAGCCCATCTCCCTCCAGCACTGAGTCTTCTTTCTCCCTACTCCAGGGGCAATGAAGACACCCCATATGAGGTAGTCCACAGGCATCCCTACCCATGCAGCAAAGCCCTCGCTGAGCAGCTGGTCCTGGAGGCCAACGGAAGGAAGGTACACTGCAAAGATGGGGCTTGGGGTGCAGAGGCAGCACCTGAGTCTCAGGCTTCTCTGCATCCATCTCCAGCCCATGGTGATGAGGGTAGGTGCATCTTCCAACATTTCCCTTTGCCACCAGGTCAATGGAGGGCTACCCCTGGTGACATGTGCCCTTCGACCCACGGGCATTTATGGTGAAGGTCATCAGGTCATGAGAGACTTCTACCACCAGGGACTGCGCTTTGGAGGTCGGCTGTTTCGGGCCGTCCCAGCTTCTGTGGAGCATGGTCGGGTCTATGTTGGTAAGGACGGGGAAAGACAAAGGGAAAGCAGGACAAGAGGACTGGCTCTGACAGCGGCAGAGTCACGCGTGTACGCCTGGCTCCACAAGGGCTCAGGCAGACGGTGGCATGTGGGTATTTTCTGCATGAGTTGCAAAGGGAAAAGTATCCATGCCAGATGGGAGGGCTGATATAAAAACATGTCATAGGTTATGCCAAGCAGTGGGAGCAGGAGCTCTCCAGGAAAAGGGGTAGCATCTATACAGGAACCAAGTAGCTGCAGGATGCCCAGGAGGGCTGGTGGCTACAGGGCCTTGGAGAGGCAACCTTGACCAGACAGTAGAGAGGTGTGGGCAAAATCTATGTGGAGCTAAATAGGGGGCTGGACCAAGGCCGGCTTATCTCCCTCCCTCCCTCTCTCCCTCCCTCCTGTAGGCAATGTGGCTTGGATGCACGTGCTGGTGGCCCGAGAGCTGGAGCAGCGGGCGTCACTCATGGGTGGCCAGGTGTATTTCTGCTATGATAAGTCACCTTATAAAAGCTACGAGGACTTCAACATGGAGTTTCTGAGTCCCTGTGGACTTCGGCTCATAGGCACCCACCCACTGCTGCCCTACTGGCTGCTGGTGCTGCTGGCCGCCCTCAATGCCCTGCTGCAGTGGCTGCTTCGTCCACTGGTGCTGTACACACCCCTGTTGAATCCCTACACTCTGGCTGTGGCCAACACCACCTTTACTGTCAGTACCAACAAGGCACAGCGCCATTTTGGCTACAAGCCCCTCTTCTCATGGGAAGAGAGCAGGACCCGCCCATTCACTGGGTGCAGGCCCTGGAGGGTTCGCCTGGTGATGGCAGGGCCAGGACCTGGAGACCACTGTGGCACATACTATACTCCAGGTCCTCGGCCCCCAAAGCCTGGATGGAGAAAAATGGCTACCTTTTGAAGCTGAACACCCTGCTCTACACATCATGACTCCATGATGCGGACCCTGCCACACCTTAACTACACAGATTTGAAGACTGGTTCCTATCCCAGTCTCCAAGTTCTAGAATAGGGTTTGGGGACAGGCCAATCTTTGGTGCCAACTCAGGCCTGCCAGCTAGTTGGCAAAACTGATTCTTGAATGGCCTCACTACCCCTTCCTGTTTCCAGTTTCTTAAGCAGGGAGGGACAAAGACTCCAGAGATCTCACACTGGTCTGCTCCGGGTACCATTTTCAGACCTGGCTCTGGCCACATCTGGCTCTCTTTAAGGGTTATAGTTTCATCGTTTTCTTAAGTGTATCTTTTTTAGACATTTATATTTTAATTTGCTTTAAAGAAAACTGAAGAAATGAGTGATTTCCCGTGTTTTGCCTTTCCTGATAAATTCAGCTAAGATACTGTTAGTTTCCTCCCTGAGGATATCAACCTGTATCTGGCCGAGCCTGGATTAAAATCCTTTCCCAAGTCTGTGTCTACCTGTTACCCAACCCACACACCCCACTGTCTCCCCCATCACGGCGCCTGTCCCTGTGGGGACAGAAGGAAGTGAGCACACAGCACGCCCGCTGTTGGATTAGTTGCTATTTCTCCCGTCCCACCAGGCCCAATCCGGCCCAGGATGGGGTTCAGGGGCACGAGGGACAGGACATGCAGGTCTGGGGCAGGGGGTCAGAATTTCCTGTATTTTATCCATTTGCAACTTGGTCACCAATAGAGAGAAATAAGACTCTGAGGGCTAACAGGAGGGTGGCCAGGCTCAGGCCCCCAAGCTAGGCCCCAGGAGTCCTGTCCCCTCAGGGGAGGGGAGGAAGAGAGTTCTAGAAACCAATGGAGAAAAAGAGAAGGGGGCAGGGGCTCATGTCAGCAAACATGGCTACATCACATGACACGCCAGCGACACAGAAACACACCAACGCACACAGCTGCACAGCGGGGCATGGGAGAGGCTAGGTAGGGGAGAAGAGAGCTAGGGGCTGACCATCTTGTCCTCTGTTGGGTAGGCAGGGCAGGGTGAGTGCATAGAACACACATGTGTACACGCTCAAGGTATGATGGGAGCATGATGACCCACGGGCACATGAGATGGACACGCAGTGTGCTTTGTAAGAGGCAAGGAAAGGATAGAATGGGAAGCATTGAGTCCTGGCTTGGGCCTGGGACCACCAAGGGGGCATAATTGGGCTTGATGGTTTGGGGAGTGTGGAGGGCACGCAGCACACATCTGAGAACATGCAACAGACACCAGCCCCCAGACAACCATCCAGGATACACATGTAGACAGCAGTCAGCAAGCATGTCCATCATGTGATGTGTGGGTCTATAGAAAGCTGAGTTACAGCAGACTCTCAGGGACTGCTCATCCACTTGAGGCCCAGTGGTAGGCAGCCGTGGGCCCAGTGCCATTCAAAGAGGCAGGAGCAGCATGCCAGCCACAGTCCTGTCCTTGTGAACACCATGCCTGGGGTGTTGGGGAGGCTGCTAGAAACATCTGAGTTAATGGGAGTTCTGGCTGGCTGGGCTGAAAGAAGGGAACTGGATCCTGAGGCCTCTTCTGACATCTCCAAAGAAGCCAAAGGTGAGGGCAGGAGGCTCTGGGCCCTGCAGAAGAGTATTCTGGAACGGATAGGCAGGCTCCCTCCTCAGCACAGCTAATCTGGGGGTTACATACATGTGGACATGAACACACAACACACACACACACACACACACACACACACACTAGGTGGGCAGGGCTCAAACAGCCAGGCAGGGAAGAGATCAGCTGTCAGAGCTGGCTCAGAAGAGTCTTGTTATCTAGAAGGTCCTATTTTCGGGGTCACTCCTTCTCCCCGAGTTCTGCACACACTTGTGTACACATACACTTCATGTGCCTACCTTACTCCAGGGCAGGCAGGACACACGCATGTCTATATGTCACCTCCATGTTCACAGGACTGCTAGCTCTGTCCTTCATCCTATTTACTTTCTGCTCCCAAAGAACCCATGAAGTGCACAGCTGTCCACACAACGCAGGAATTTCTCCATTGCTTACTGCCTCAGAACAGCCCGTCTCACCATCCCAGTCACTCGGCTGTGGTTGTGGATGGCCCTAAATGGTCACTCAGGTATATGTGAAATCCAGTTTCCCATACGCAAGTGTTTTGAGAAAGTTCAAAGCATCAGCTGGGGCAGTGAGGAGAAACAATAGATTCTAAGGTGACTCTGAGGGGCAGGAAGGGGAACTACCATGCCTTTCCACCTGCCATGGGCAGCCCCTGACCTCTAACTTCACTACTCCTACCATACCCCTCCACGAGACACTCACGTACAAATGGGGATGGCCCTGGGCAGGCACTATGCTGTTTATGTGTGAGGCCCCAGCACCTATGTGTGGCCACCTTTCAGGAATTTTCTCAGCCTCAGCATTCCTGAGCATACTAGTGTGTGCTAATTGTCCAAGGCTTAGTTCTGCCGTCTGGCAGAAACGAGAAAAGTAAGAATCTGTGTATGTGTTTCCCCATCAGATGGTCTGATGAGGCAGGAGCTCCACTCACACTTGTGATGGAGGAGATGGAGAGGAAGCAGCTGAGCCTGAAGAAACAAACCTGAATGGGAGCACAGCCTTAAAGAGATGTGTGTGTGACATACAGAACACATTATGTAAAGTCCCTAAGGATGCACACATGCACACATCCAGATATTCCAGATAGCTTAGACGCAGGTATCTGTACCCAGCCAAAACTAGTGTCTGATTCACAGCATGGAGGGCTCTGTCTGAGGAGACAACTATCAGTACTTCACACACACACACACACACACACACACACACACACACACACACACAGTGGGGGGAGAAGGAGAGAGAGAGTCCCCAGGACATGATGAGACCCCTGGCAGTAACCAAGCCAGGAGAGTTCATTCTACATCACATAAGATATGTGGCATGTCGCCGGGCCTCCCTGGATCCTCTGAAGATGTGAATTATCCTCACACATACCTCCCACTCCAAGTGTAGCAGATAGGAGAGGTCAGTGGAGGAATTGCTTTGCATCGGGTTTTCACAGGTACTCACAAAACTCCATGTACATACACTGTATGGGCACAGATCTATGCACAGGCACACACGAACACACGCGCACACACACGCACATGCACACACACACACGCACGAACACTATCCATGTCTATTCACACAGAACAGGTTGGGCCATGATGGGTTGCTACAGTTAGCACAGCAGCCGGAGAGAGAGGGAAGTTCAGACCACACAGGATGAAGGTGGCAGCAAGAAGAGATTCAGGGCATCTACATACATCTACACAAGTACACACACGCTGGGGTGTCCACACGTCTTGAGCATGTGCCCTCGGCATGCATGTTGGTGTGCATGTGTGATCACGCCTGCTGCTATCTATGTGCGGCAAGGTGGAGGGGGATCCATGGCAAGGTGAGAGCCAGGGACTCCAGGGTCTGCGTGAGGTGAGAGCAGCTGGAACTGCCTGGGTCTGTTTTGGGAGTGAGCTTGGAGCAGGGGAAAAGTGAAAGGGGGGGGGTATTGCTCCCGATGTGTGGGGAGGGTCCCGGGGAAGAGAAGGGTAGGGGCCTACAAGCCCAGTGTCCCCCCAATGGATGACGCCAAGACCACCCCCAGCACCACACAGCAAATGATGATCATAATTTTCTTCTGCAGGTAGAAAGATAAGAGAGAGAGGGAGAGGAAGAGGGAAAGAAAGGGATAGGGAGAGAGGTAGACAGAGCAATGAAGGGGGAGTTGGGATGTGGAACATGAGGAAAAAGAGGGGAGAGAAAACAGAAACAGGAAGCGGTCAGAGCCGTAGATATAGATAAGGCCTCTCACCCATTTCGTAACTGCCACACCCCACCCGCTGATCTAGCCAGCCTCCCCCTGCATCAGGCAACCTCCGCTGGCTTACCCTCCTGGCCTTGCTCTGATATTTCACAGCTTTCTTGGTGTCGGACACAGCTCGTTCCACGTAGTCCACGGAATGTTCCACATTGTACTCAATTCGGTCAATCATCTCACCCTGCACACAGAGGAAATGTGTCGAGGGACAGAGAGCTGGGCTGGCAAAGGCATCCTATCCTTGGGGATCAGGGAGGCTCCCGGACCCGTGTGGCAGGGCCTGTACCTGGCTCTCTACGAGCATGGCCATGTCCACAAACATGTCGTGCAGCTCTCGGATGCTGGTTTCCAGTTTAATGATCTCATTGTGCCTTGTCTCAATCTCATTCAGGGCTTGCTTCGTCATCTGCGAGTCCATTTTGATCTACAGTGATGGGAGGAAGAAAGGGAGGAGATCACCCTTCAACAGCTTCAGTTCAATAGAGGGGTTGGGGTCAAGTCCTTGTGTAGTGACAATTTTGGAATTTTGTTTTAAAAAAAAAAAAAAACCCACAGAAATATTGTAAGAATGTATGTTCATTTCAATCCCAGGTGTGGGATATGCGGCTGCTTCAGATTGTCCACAGCAGCTGACTGTGATTTGCCTCGTGCTCCGGCAGGGGTGAGATTTTGCAAGTGGCAGGTAGTTTCTGCAATTGTGTGATGTGGGATGAGAATATATATATATATATATTGGTTGTAGTTTGTTAAGTAGTCATGTGCAAAGAAGAAAGAAGAAATCCTGACAGTGCTGAGGCGAAGCTCAAACTTGCCCCAAGGAACTTGAAGCTACTAATCAGCAGGAAGTAGTCTAACAATGATGCTACCTTTCTCCTCTATCCTATTTTCTCTCCTATCTGCTGTTAGGGGCTGAAAGAGTGGGAGAAAGAAGAACCCACAAAGCAGGAACGCTAGCTACATCCTTGGGCAAATTGTCTACCCTCTTCTGGACTTTGCTAACACCACCTAGAAAATATGGAACACAGTAAGCCATCTGCCTCAAAAGATTATTGCAAAACTGAATGGTTTGTGTGCGGAGCTTTAATGGGTTCCTGGAACACAGTAGGCATCAAAGAGAAGTTTGCAAATTACAGAAAAAAAGCTTGTATAGAGCTCACAACCTCACCCAGGGCACACAGTGAGCCCAGGAAGAGAGACAGTGGAAATCTGACACAGTGAAGTGGAACAGAGAGCAGGTAAGAAAGAAGCGACAGACAGACAGGCTCAGGTGAGAAGGCTGCCCACAAGTTGACAGGAGCCTTCATGAGATGAGGCAGGGGATAAATAAGAAAAAAAAGCACCACTGGCCTCAAGTCAGGAGCAGAAATTCCAGCTCGCAGCTACAATGCCCCTCAGCTCCTGATCTGGGCTGCTGGTCACCACTGTGCTTAGACTGCAATAGGCCATGGCTTTCCTCTAACACCTACCGGTACCCCCATCACCACAGGTCACACACCTCCACGCTGGCAGCTGGGGCTGTCTCCCTTTCTGCCCATATTTCCTGCTGGTACTGTTAGAGCTGTCGTCTGGCGGCTGCCATGCAAGGCTCCCCTCTCTTTCCATGTTGTTACTGCTCTTTTCCAGTTTCCTCACACCTAAATGCTCACTTGTCCTTTTTATTAAAAATGTGTTCTCAAATGTGAATTCAAGGGCCCACATTGGTTGGAGGAACTGGATGCCCCGGAGCTGGAGTTACAGGTGAGCCCCTGACGTGGGTGCTGGGAACTGAACTGAACTTGGGTGCCTTAAGAGCTAAGCCATCTCTTTCCATATCCTGTTGTCTCTTAGGTGCATCTCAATGACATCTATTGACGTCTTCCTTGACTCCAGTATTAAGAAGCCCCAGCCAGTGCCCAGGGCTCAGCTGCAGACTCCTCAGTCCCCACCAGGTTCCCAGTCACCAGCATGGTTGTGGAACTGAGTGAGTTTCACAAAGATGGTCTCCACTCCCACAGTGGAATGCCAGGGGGCAGAGGTCAACTCTTTTTTTGTTTTGTTTTTTTTTCTGAGACAGGGTCTCTCCATACAGTCATGGCTGTACTGAAACTTGCTATGTGGAATAAGCCTTGAACTCACAGAGATCCTCCTGTCTCTGTTTCCCAAGTGGTGGGATTAAAGGCATGTACCACCATGCCTAGGCAGAAGTCAACTCTATTTATTTATCTATCTATTTAGTCATTTAATGTATATGAGTACAATTATAGCTGTCTTCAGACACACCAGAAGGAGGCATCAGATCCCATTACAGATGGTTGTGAGCCACCATGTGGTTGCTGAGAATTGAACTCAGGTCCTCTGGAAAAGTAGTCAGTGCTCTTAACCACTAAGCCATCTCTCCAGCCCCTAGAGGTCAACTCTTGCCCACTAAAGTAAGACCTCTGGGAGGTCACCCACCAAGCTTCTCTCCAGTTTCACACAGACAGACAGAAGGCCTGAGGAGAGGTGTATTAGGAGGAGAAGGATCTGAGTGGCTCACAACCTATCTGCCTGGCTTAACTCAACAAACTATTCAATTATTGCAAACTGTTAAGCAATCACAAAGATTGCTTTATACCTGGTTTACACCCATTTCCCAAAATCATCCGGTCACTGAGGCAAAAATGGAGACAGGACTAGGCAGGCCAAGGCAGAAGTCCACAAAGAAAAAGGAGAATGTGAGAATGTGGGTTTGGGGAAATCTCATCCACTTATCATATATGACAGGACAGGGAAGTGTAGAAAAAAAACTTAAGTCAAACTAAAAAAATAAATAAATAAATAAATAAATAAATAAATAAATAAATAAAACAAACTTCAAAAATGAGTTGCAGGGGCTGTGGATTGTTGCCAATTACTATACTGAAGAATTCTAACTCAGATATTAGACTGTGGAGTTAAGTTCTTAGCAAATTCTTTCACCTTCTGGCCCAATTTTCCTCTTCTGTGAAATGGGTTTTCTCTGAGATGGTGGGAAAGGTTAAATAAAGGTGGTCATAGTGGTACATGCCTGTAATTCCAGATGCGGCAAGACGATTGGGAGTTTGAAACAAGCCTGGGGCACACAGCACGATCCTGTCTCAGAAAAACAAAACCCTGCAAATGTATATAACACCTGGCATGCCACTACTGACCATTTTTAAAGGAGGTGCCTTCCTGCCCTGCCCCCGTGGAATCTTCCAGTTCATGGTCCAAGCTGTCGGAGATTCCAGGGTGGACAGGAGGAGAGGCAAAGGTTTACCCGACAGAACCTGACCCCACCCAGGGGCTCACATCGTCCGTGAAGATGGCCAGCTTCCCGCTTTCCAACATGTCTTCCAGCTCTTCGTTGGTAGTAGTCCTGCCGGCTGTGTGGAGAAAGGACCTCCTGCTCAGGAAGTGGGCCTAAGGTAGTGGGAAGAAGGGAGCAGGACCCCAGGACCCACCCTCCCACTAGGCTGAGGCCTGGAGTTGGCTCCAGAGAGGAAGCACTTGGAGGGGGGCCTGGCATGTCCTGGGAGTTTGGGAAAGGGAGGGGCACACTCACTGATCTCCAGTTGCCTCTGGATGCGGTCCTTGCAGCGGTCCCGGTACTTGGACTGAGTTGCATTATATTCGGTCATTACCTCCACGAACTTCCGTGAAAGTGTAGAGTGCTAGGGAAATCAGGAGAAGTCATAGCAGGGCATCAGGGACAGGAGACCCTGAAGGCTGCAGCACCACTCTCCGACATATATTCAGAACCCTACTTCTGCCCACTAGTCCCCTGCTCTGTGAGCCTACCTGGGTCTTGCGGATGCGCAGGTCCGCGGAAGAACGATTCAGCCCCTCTTCCTGTTCAATGCTTTGCTCGATCGCTGCGGAGAGAAAGTAGTTAACAGGCTGGAGACCCCGAGGATGGGGTGTGGGACCCGGGTCTGGGCCTTGGGAAGAGGTCGGCTCCAGGCCGGAGAAGAGGCACCATGCCCAATAAAAGCTTTGGTGAAGTTTATTTGCAGGCTGCCAAGAATACAAGCTGGGGTTTGAGGGGGTTCCCTAAGACAGGTAGGGAGAGTCAAAAGGTCACTAGACAGAAGGCTTGTTCTGTTGGAAGGATTTTGCCTTGGAAAGAACCCAAACCCACAAGGGAGTAAAGCCAATCCACTAGAGAGGACCGCCCCCAGGTAATGTCCAGTTCCTTTCAGGTCAGTACAAAAAGCAAAACCCAGCTTTTTTTTTTTTTTTAAAGACAGAGTGTTGTTACATTGTCTGGAACTTGTGAACTCGACTTTACTGCCTCAGCTTCCTGAGTAGCTGTTCCTGCAGGCAAGACCCTCTGCTATCTAACTTTCTTGGTGGCTGTCTTAGGGTTTTACTGCTGTGAACAGACACCATGACTAAGGCGACTCTTACAAGGACAACATTTAATTGCAGCTGGCTTACAGGTTCAGAGGTTCAGTCCATTATCATCAAGGTGGGAGCATGGCAGCATCCAGGCAGGCATGGTGCAGGAGAAGCTGAGAATTCTACATCTTCATCTGAAGGGTGCTAGGATGAGGGTCTTAAAGGCCACACCCACAGTGCCATGCTTACTCCAAAGGGCCACACCTTCTAATAGTGCCACTCCCTGGGCCGAGCATATGCAAACCATCACAGCGGCCATTCAGCTTACTGAGGGATGTTTTAACAGAAGAAACTTAGCTCTCCTCCCCTGCCTGTCCTATGAGCCCCCATTTCTTTTTTATCTTATTTTTTGTTTTGTTTTGTTTCTCTGTGTAGCCCTGACTGTCCTGGGACTCAGGCCTCTGCCCACCCCCTGCAACCTCCACCAGTGCTAAGATTAAAGACATGTGCCACCACCTCCCAGCTGAGCTCTCCCTTCTAAAGAATGTTTTGAACTTCTGGACCATGTCCTCCTGGGGCCATCATTCAGATTTTCTGAGAAGAGCTTGCAGTAACAGCTTCTTCAAGTCAGATCAGAAAGTAGAGCAGAGATGAATACTCGGGCTGCTATGACTCTCGAAGGCCTCTGGGCCAGTCCTGAGAGTGCCACCTCTCTCTGTCCCACTGGCAGTGGGGAGAGGGAGACAGAGGCAGATGGCACCTCAAGGCTATCCTGTGAGCAGAAGCAGGCACAGTGACTGAGTGCTATCACTACCTATATCAGTCAGGAAAGCACGGGCACACATGACCAGGGATCCAGGAACCTGTCAGCCCTGCCCTGGGCCTTCTTATCAGGCCTGGGACAAAGGCCAATTCTGGACAGAGGGGTCTTTTACAACTGTTGTGGGAACTCAGTGATGTCGGCTGATATTTCACACCAGAAACTGGACTTCGAATTCATGAGAATTCAAGGTCACCCTGATGCCACCAACTGGAGGAAGATGAAAGAGATGAAGGGTTTTATGTTTGTTTGTTTTGGATTTTTTGGTTTTGTTTTGTTTTTCCTCGTCAGTTCCTTAAACCACCTTCTCTTTTTCTGTCTTCTGTCTGGACCTGTTTATGAACCCCTCACCACAAAGTTTTCCTTGTGGTCTTTTAGAAAGTGCTCTACATCAGGACCAATGGGTCTGAAGAAACCCAGGAGTCCTGGACTTGTGACTTGCCTGCCCATCTCACCCTTCCAAGTGCTGAAGGCACAGAAGCAAACCACTGTTCCTGGCCAAAGCCTGGCTTTTATGGTGTTTATTTTGAGATTATCACCTTATAATTCTGGCTGGGCTGGACCTCACAAAGATTTGCCTGCCTCTGCCTCCCTAGTGCTGAGACTAATGGTGTGTACCACCAGTCTGTCAACTTTTCTGTTTTATATTTGAGATTTTTTTTTTTAATTTTATGTGCATTGTGTTTTGCCTGTGTGTATGTCTATTATAAAGGTGTCGGATCCCCTGGAACTAGAACTTCAGACACTTGTGAACCTCCGTGTGGATGCTGAGAATTGAACCCGGGGCGTCTGGAAGCCAGTGCTCTTAACTACTTAGCTATTTCTCCAGCTCCTATATTTGAGATTCTTGGTAAGACATCATCTGGAGAAAAAGTCTTTGCAGTCAAGATTAGAACAAAAAAAGAAACTAAAATTTCTTCAGTTTTTCCTACTATACTGATGAGGGAACTGAGGACAGGGACTGTCTACAGCGAGTGGGACTAGAAGCTGGACTCCTCCATGTAGACTGCGTGAGCATGACCCCAGAGCACACTCTCTGAGTACAAAGGGCTTGTTTTTATTTGTTAGCATCAGAGGCTCTCGCTCTTAGGGACAAACCCCTCACCCCAAGCCTGTCCAGAGCTTTCAATGAGCCTCAGTGCTACAGACACTTTTGTAAATGCCTTACACTCTGAATTACCAGGGTACGGAAGCGGCTGCCCCTCAACACTGCCATTCCCCTGGCACCAGCAGACAAGGAGGTTCCCAGCCCACAGTGCTTTGGGGGAAGGTGGTTATTAGCAGCACCCAAGTTCTTAAATTGGAGTGAATACATGAGCATTTGGCAAGGCCCTCCTGAAAGCATGCCAGGCCCTGATGTCAGCCACACAGTCCAATCTGTCCTGAGCTGAGGATACTAATTCAGAAGCATTTGCTGAGCCCACCTACTGGGTGCTCAGAGCCTGTTCAGGACAAATGAGGACTGATCAAAATTAAAACCTCTTGGAAAAGTACATTCCTTTCAGTTTCCCCCCCTTTCTTCCTGGAGTCTTTGAAATAAGAATCTCACTACGTAGCCAACACTCGTCTGGAGCTCTCAGTCTTCCTGTGGCAGCCTCTGAGGTAATTTGCAGTGTAAGGCATGTACCAAAGCACTATTTACCAAAGGCTACAGCACTGAGACTCATTGCTACGCTTCAGACAGGCTTTTTTTGGGGGGTTGGGAGTGGAGTTTTCCCCAAGGCCACTAACCTTGCGTAAGGAGATGAAGACACAAGGCCTTATAGGACCTTCCCCACCTCGACTGACTGGAAATCTGTATTTTTCTAATTGATGGCTCTAAGGTACAATTCAGGCGGAAACCTGACTTGGCTCATTTCCCTGTCAAGTGTTTCCAAAGGACATGGGCAAAAGTGGGCTTGTATATTTCTCAACGTTTAAGAGTCCTGTCTTGTCTAATCTAATGCAGGGCAGAGATCTTTGTTCACAGTGGCAGGATTGCATTCCTCACCTTTCAACTTGGACCGGACCTTGTTTGCCGTCTTTTTGATGTCTGCCGTGAGGTCCTCCAGCTCCTGTTTAGTCTCTGGGGGGAGGGCAAGGACAGGAGTGAGACTCCAGGTGGGGCCCCAGGCCCTGGGTCCCCCTGCAGCAGCACTCACTCTCATCAGGGTTGGGGGCGGCGAGAATGGCGCTGTGCTGTTTCTTCACTTGCTCCACATCTTCAGACAGTTTCTCGATGCAGCCTCGGATCTCTTCCACCTGGGGCAGGAAATCAGTGACACCTCATCCAGGTTGGAGGCCAGATGAGACCTGGCCAGTGTTCAGTGAAATCGGTCAAACCCAGAAGGCCAAGGAGTGTGCAGGGACGAGGGAATCCAAAAGGCAAAGGAAGCTAAGGGAAGGGGCAAGGTTCCGGTCCAGGGCTACACAGGGAGCTCTACCTGCTCAAAGAACTCATCCATAAAGTGGTCTCGATCCACATGGACCACCTCCTCTTCATCATCACTGTCTTTCGCCTGGAAGCAAAGCAAGGTCAGATCCATGAGCAGTCCCTGTCCTGTTCCCTAAGGTTGACTCTCTACCTTTCTGGTCCTCTACCTACCACACATACAGATGGGTGGTATCAGTTCTAGACTCAGAAAAGGGATCTTGGGAAGGGTCCTAGTCAAGAGGAATGGCAAGGACACCAACACTCAGAACCAGCACTGGCTATCTTGTAGACCAATGTCCTAGATGCCAGTGTGCCTTGAAGGAGTCAGCTAAAGGCATTCTCTGAGATCTGAACAGCCTCATCCGTTCAGTCTCCCTGGAAAAGAGACACTGCTGTTGACTGCTGGATGTGGACAAATCTCAATACTTCAGCAACCAGCTAAATGTCAGCCTTGTGATGACTGCCTCTGGGCTCCAAGGAGGATTCTAGAATGGTTTTCCAGGACTGTGAACCTCCCTACCATCTCCTAGCAGTGCCTGCCCAAGTCTCCTCTTTCCATGCCCCAGCCTGACCGTCCATTCCCCCTAAGGTCCCATCACTGCCAAGCTGCTGGTGGCTGAAGCCAAGTTGAGCAAGCACAGCCAGGCCCCAGTAAGGGCTGGCTGAGCCATGTCGGCAATACCCTGACCCACTTCATCCCACACTCCCTCCTCCCACTGCACTGTCTCTTGGAGAGCCTCTTCCCACGCTAGCCACCCACTTCCTTCCAGTCCCTTCCAACCACACACCCACCAACGCTCTCTGACTCGGATTTCCCAGTTGCAACCTGCAGCTGCTCAGCCCTCCACCCTCAGGGCTCAGAGACACAAAGGGATTCACCCACCCACACTGCCATCTCCAGGCAGACCAGTGACACAGACAGAAGAGCTGACACACAGGCACACAGAAATAGGCCCCCCAACACCCACATGGAGCCACATAGACCCAGGCAGAGCTGCGCTGCTGACGCGTGGACAGAGGGAGAGGAGGAGGGTGCTGCCTGTTCACCCAACATCTTTGTGCCCCACAACTGTGTTCTCACCCAGAGTTGGGTGGAAGGCACAAGAGGGCTCCCCTGGGATCCCCATTCCTCTCTGCTTGGAACAGAATTCTCAGGGTAAAGTTGAGCTCAGCCATAAACAGACACTAAGTCTGGAGCCCTAATCAGCCCCAGGGTTCAGCCCAAATCGTAGACAGGTTGAGCCAGAGTTCAGACAGAATGTAGACAAGAAAGCACGGACAAAATCAAGAGAGAAGCCAAACAGCAGCTTTCTGCAAGTGGAGCCGCTGGGACCTGAAGGGAGAGCTGACAGGGCTGGAGCAGATCACAGACAGGCCCTCATGGAAGTCAGACAGGCTAAGAAGGAACTGCACTTGGCCTTGATGTATCTCAGTCTGTTCAGACTGAACCTAGACAGAGCCAGATGGAACCAAGATGCAACTAAGACACTAAGATCACTTGGGATCTGCAGAGTGGGGGCAGCTCTGAGACCAGCATAACCCAGAGGAGACCTCCTGTGGCAGACCAGAAAGTCACCTGCTTCTGCCCAGGTCTTACACAAACCAAACTCGAAGGTCTCAAAGACCCTGCTAGGATTTTTGGCTTCTCCAGTCTCAGCCTGACCCCTGGACGGACACCAGGAGACGCTGGCCCTGGAGGCACATCAGAAGCAGGGCTCATCCCTAGGATGTACCAGTTTCTCAATGTGCTTTCCAGCTTCTCATCCTCCAGGGCCATGGGCTCCTGCTGACCTGTTGAGCCTCCCCACTCCCACCCACCCTTGACCAGCCTTGCACAGGGCAGGGGAACCTTTGCCAGTCTAGGCACCAGGAAACCTTCCTCTTCTCTGTCTCTTTCCCGTCCCATGCCGACTTGAGGAAGTCCTTCCTAAAGTCTTATTTCAGTTTCGCCTGTTTTCAAAGCCTCTTTCCTCAGATTCTTCCTAGAGTATCCAGGCTACATACTTGCCCTTGAGAGAGGGAAAAAAGGTAGAAGGGCCTACATATGATTTGGTTTGGCTAATAACTACAAAGAGAGCTAAAACTCCTCTGTGTGCACAAACACACTCAGAGTCATAATCCCTTCTGATCCTCACCACCACAGCCCAGTGAGAAAAGCCGGACAAATACTGCTGCCATTTCATAGATGAAGGGGCACGGAGTCAGAGTAGGCAAAGTACAATGATTTGCCCGAGGGCTCTAGGCAGAATGGGACCAGGACACCATGGTCTAGGCACCCTAGGATTCCTTCCCTGAAGGCTCCTTAGCCACTATTTGCCATGCATGGGTTCCTTTCCTCCTGGGCCAGCTCCTGCTCAAGTCTCTGCATCCAGACAAGCCAGGCAAGCAACGTCACCTATCAGTGCCTCTGCATGCATCTTACATTCTTTTCATGTCTTTGGATTGTCACCAAATCTCTACAGAGAGGGGCTGGAGCCATGGCTCGGCTGTTAAAATGTGTGTTGGTCTTGGAGAGGACCCAAGTTCAGTTCCCAGCATCCATGTTGGGGAGATCACAACCACCTACTTGTAACTCCATTCCAGGGGATCTGATGCCCTCTTCTGGTCGCTACAGGCTCCTGCACTCACATGTACACACACACACACACACACACACACACACACACACACACAAGTTTTTAGAGCCAGGTGTGGTGGTGTACACCTTTAGTCCCAGCAGTCAGGAGACAGAAGCAGGCTGACCTCCGAGTTTGAAGCCAGCCTTGTCTACAGAATCCCGGGACCATCAGGGCTGCATAGATAAACCTTGTCTCAAAAACAACAGCAATAAATAAATAAATAAATAAATAAATAAATAAATAATTTTTGTTAAATCTTAAAAAACACAAACAGGGTCTGGAGAGATGGCTCAGTGGTGAAGGACAGAGGCTGCTTAGCCTGCACAGGATCCAGATCAGCCGGGCCTACAGAATAAGACCCTGGCCTACAGAATAAGACCCTGTCTCCAAAACAGGCATATACCTGGCAGGCACATACTTTTAATTACAATAGAGGCAGACAGAGGTGGATCTCTGTGACTTCAAGGCCAGCCTGGTCTACATAGCCAGTGTGAAGCCACACAGGACTATATCCTAAGTGTCTGTCTAAAGCAAACAAACATAGAAACAAACTCTGTAATGACCACTGACCAACACAAGTGCAACCCTGACAAATACCATAGAGACTGATGAAGGGCTGGTGCTGGTCTGTGTATCCTGCACACGCCCATCCATTAATTCTCTCTCTCTTTTTAAAAGACAATTTACTTTATGTGCATTGATGCTTTGTGTGTGTGTGTGTGTGTATGTGTGTATCTGTGTGAGTATTGCCAGATCTCTTGGAACTGGAGTTGCAGATGGGTGTGAGCCACCATGTGGGTGCTGGGAATTGAACTCAGGATCTCTGGAAGAGCAGCCAGTGCTCTTAACTGCTGAGCCATCTCTCCAGCCCCATTTAATTCACTCTTGATCTCTTTCTGTCTGTCTCTACGCCCCCCGCCCCCCGTCTCTCCGTGTGTGTGTGTGTGTGTGTGTGTGTGTGTGTGTGTGTGCATGCGTGCATGTGTAACCCAGGGCCTCAAGCATGCTTAAGCAACACTGTCACTGAGTGACAGTCCCAGCTCTTGGTTTTCTGAAGGTCATTCTGAGAGGCTCGGGGTAGCCTTTAACTTGGAATCCTCCTGCCTCTATTTCCTGAGTGCTGAGATTATAAACCACATCACCACCAGATCCATTCATTTAATTCTTACAACAGCTTCCCGAGATAGACATCATCACAACTCCCTTTTATAAATGGAGAACTTTAAGTAGAGAGAGGCTAAAAAGCCAGCACCAGTTCAGCAGCTAAACTGCCCTGTGGGCTTCCGCCCTCCAAGCCTCACACCTGCCTTTGTAAAGCTGCAGTCTCCTCTCACAGAGGGCCCCAGGAAGTACTGAGACCACTGCCTACTGCTGCCAGGGGGAGAATCTCTGATGAGGATGGACTGTGAGCCCCTCACAGTGTGATAGGTGAGGAGACAGCTCAGACACACTGCCCTATTGCCTGAAGCTTCATAGCAAATGAAGCCAGAGGTTAAGCTTGAAGTGGGAACCTGTCAAGTCTCCAGGTTTCTTCTCTCCAGCCTGCTGACAGGCGCAGTCCCTCTGTCCTTACTTGGCTACAAAAGAGAGCTATCCTGCCCACTCTCTTTTGCTCTATTTCTCTGTCCCTCCCTGCACTTCTTTCTAGGGTCTCACTGTGTGGCCCAGAGTAGCCTTGAACTTGCAGCAGTCTTGCCTCATCCTCTCAAGTGTTGGGATTCAGGTATAAGCCCATGTCCAGTACGTAGTTCTTCACATTTAATCTCACAATCAACCAATTAGATACTCTTATTCCTATTTGACAGATAAAGAAACTGAGGCCCAGAGAGATTACATAACTTGTCCAAGGATGGTCAGCCAATAAGGTGTTGACAGATGGCAGGGCATCTTGTCACTGTCCCCCAGCTGGTGAACACCTGGAAGGACTCGATTAGTAAAAGCTTTTGTCACTTGACGCTTCCTTGCGGAGGGGGTGGGGGGAGGCGGGTCATCCAATCCAATCCCCAGCTCCCATCTGGCCTCCTTAAAGCCAAAGTTTTCCACATCAGCAACAAGAGGGTTCTGGGTATGTGTGTGTTCCCGAGTGTGTGTGTTCACGTGTGTGTGTTGTGTGTGTGTGTGTGTGTGTGTTGTGGTGTGTGTTCACGTGTGTGTAGTGTTGAGGACTGAACTGAGGGTATCAAATATACACATCCTCTCACACACTACCATACACTGTCTGCCCAGGCGCCTCGGGTTCGAGCACTACATCATTTGATCTAGAGCCATTAGATGCTCTCTTGCACCCCTCAGCTCCTGTCCATCAGCCTCCTTAGCTTGGGCCTCCACCTCCCCTCCCCCATCTCCCATGGTGCAGCCTAGCCCTTCACTTCTCCTTCTCCCCCAGCAGCCCACTCAGCCACCTGTTCCCTTGCTGGTCCTCTCCTTGCCTCCCCAAGACCCTCATGCATCTAACAGCCATGTATGATTGGTCCTGAGGGTGAACAAGCCTGGGGAGGAAGGGCTTGCCTCCAAGGAGCTGAATGTCCTGTGGGGGAGGGGGAGACAAACAATGCAAAATGGACAAGAGAAAGCGGCTCATCCTGAGAAGTAGCTGGAGGCAGACAGGAGGATGTGATGGAAGCATGCATGTGTCACTTTATTCATGGTGGCCAGAGAGGGTCTTTCTGAGGAGGTGGCATCTGAGTTGAGTCCAGTTGTGCTGTAATTTAGGAAAAACTAAATTTAAGGCAATGGAAGCAGCATCCTGGGCAGAAGAACTGGAGGCAGAAAAAGGCCCAGTGCCCTGGAGGTTATGAATGAATGTTCACTCCAGGCCTCTGCCTACTCTTACAAGCCAGGCGCATCCTCACTGCAGGTTTTCTGGCCTCCCCTAACCCCTCTCTCCCTTCTCCCCTGCCAGCCCCCTGCGTCCCCAGCTGGGACTGGTCCTCCTGTTTCCTCTGGCTCAACCCTCTCATCACTGTGGCCTGCTTGGCTTCCTCCTTGGACCTGGGACACCTGCTCAGCTGAGGTTCCATGTCTAGCATAGAACCTCCTAGTTCCCAACCAAATGCGCTAGGCAACCTGAGACAGAAAGCTGTTCAACTCTGGTTCCACCAACTGCAGGACCATGCCAGCCCCCTTAGCAAGTCTGACTCTTTCTCCTGTAGACCTCAGATAATTCCAAAATCAAAATCCATTAGGAGACATCCAAATGGGCTTATGTGATACTCCAGAGGAACTGGAACGTCACCTAGGAATAGCAACCACAGAGCACTGCTGTGCACTAGGCCCTTTCTTAGACATCTTGTATTAATTAACTTTTAATTCTCAAAATAATCCTGTGAAATGAGGTGGTACTGTTACTTTCAAAGGACACAGAGAAACTGAGGCTTAGATGTAGCCCCATGACAAAGAACCTGCCTAGTGTATTTGGTGCCCTCAGGTCAATCCCCAGTAAAACACACACACACACACACACAATTGCAGGCACGCACGCACACATGCACATGCGCACACACCACACTCCCCCAAACAAAAACCCACCCACTACCACCAAACCACCCCGAATACCAGACAGGTTAAATAACATGCCCAAGGTCACATGTGAAATAACTAAATTAGGACATAAGCCCAAATAATGTGGCTTCTAAGTCTGAGCCCTCAACCTCTGTATGATAAACAGATTCGAAAACTCCTTGGCGAGACAATCGGGCCCCTCGGCTAGCATTCCTGATGCCCCTTCAGCACGTCCTCCAGCTCACCACCTTCCCATGGCGTGGCTTTCAACTCTGGCAGACACTCCAGACATCTGGAGCTCCTGTCTACCCCGCCCCACCTGCACCCTCCTAAACCCCCACTTTCCCTAAGCTGTAACAGCAAAGTCCTCAGTATTTACCCCACCCCCTCCCCCCAGCTTTCCACGTCATTTGCCTACTGCACTAGCCACCTGCCCGCCCCGCCCCCCCAGCCTGGCCACAGGTTTCCTCACCTCTGGCCAGGGAGCCCTGACTCACTCAGAGGAATCCTCCCCACTCTTGTCTCCCTCTAATTATACCACACTTCCACCCCCACTTATCACATTTCTCTAGGTTTGGGAGTCATGGAATATTCTTGGCTGCTGAGGAGCGAGTTCGAATTCTATTTTCCCCCTTGCTTAGCTGTGTGGCCTGGGGAAATCTTTAAACCCTCTGGGCTTCAGTTTTCCTAAATATCAGACAAGGCAGACTCTCTGTCTACCTTACCAGGAAGTTGGTTGGGATCTAATGGGATTGCCATGACAACCTGCTTTGCGAAATGCACCTGGAGGGGAGTTAGGAGACTGACGCTGCTGGTCTGGGTTTGAATCCTGCCTTTTTCTAGCTCTGTAACTTTGGCCAAGTTCCTTAATGTCTCTGAGACTCTGTTCCCTTTTCTGTGAGATGAGATCATGCTAACTCCAGCCTCATAAGATTGCCGGGAACCAGAGGTGATTTCCTATAAAACACACACAATCCAGTTGCCATTGCTACTATGGTTTTCCTCACGCAGTAAACACTCCTTCAAATCTCCTCCCTGATGATCGGGTCCTCCATCCTCCCCGCTTCCTCTTCAAGAAGTCACTGTGTTCTTCCCCCTTCGTCTCTATAGTGCCTGTGAACCGGGGTCCTCAACTCCAGATCCAGCCTTTGGAGGCTCTCTAACAACAGAGTTCTTTGTCTCCACTCTAAAACTTGTGTTTCAAAGGGCGGAAGGTGTAGCCCCATGGTCAGCTTGGCAGCCTGGAGGCCCCTGAGCCATTTGACCTGTACCACACACATACTTGCTTGATGACCTTGGGCCAGTCCCTTCCCATCCCTGGACCTCAGTTTCCCCATCTGTCAGGTAGAGTAACAATCCCTTGGAATTCTGGCATACTCCAATCTATCAGGACACAGTGGCCAGTGGCCACTGCCACACAGCAGACTGGAACCTCAACCTCCTTGGGCTCATGTCATTTTTCAAATGTCTCAGCACCCTCCCTGCCCAAAACCATTTTCATCAGGCCACCACAGTCCCTCCAAAGAGCAGCCTCCCCTGCAGTCCCCTAGCCTATATCCTCCTGCAGCCCTGCTAGCCAGCCTCCTGGAGCCTGGCCCCTGGCTGCCAGCAGCATGCCCCTGGCTGCTCCCATGCTCCAGTTCCCCCAAGCACTGTGTGGCCTATGTCACACAACCCAATTCTGTGACCTGGTGGATGGATCTTTCTCTCCTCTCCCACCTTTGAGGTCATCTAAGCTGAGGCTCTGGCCCAGGGGAACTCAGTCACACACACACACACACACACACACACACACACACACACACACACACTCTCTCTCTCTCTCCCCCTCTGAGCAGTGCCCTCTCCCCACGGAGCAACACACCAGTGCGCGTGCGCACGGACACACACACACACACCACACACACACACACACGCCACCATCACCACCACCACCACCAATACCACCACACACTTCATTCACTGCCAGGTGCTGGCATCTAATCCCAACCTGTGTCCTCCATAGCACCCCAAATCTGTGTCCTGCTGGACCCGGCCTGGCCAGTAACCACCCCCTCCATCCGCCTAATTTGACAAGCCTGCTCTGGGGATGATGGTGTCCCTCAATCCTCTCTTGACATTCACTTTCTTCCATCCCCAGGTGAGATTCTAGGGTCCTCCCGGGCATTTGGGCTGCCCAGGCCCTGAGACCTCTCCTGCCCCCTTGTGTCTTAATGGCCTCCAACTCCTTCCAGCCACTGTCCTCCAATTGCAGGTTCACTGGAGATATCAGGTGCCAGGAGATGTTAGGGCTCCTGGCTTCCAACCTCTAGTCTCATCATTTGCACCCCCATGTCCCAGAACCTCCCCCACTCCATCCCCAAGCGCTCCCCAAATACAGGGTCCCGCCTCCCCACCTCTCCCACCCCTTAGCTCACACTCCGCAGCCCCTGAGTCCGATCCTTCATCCTGCGACGGGCTCCTCCTCCCCTTCTTCGTCCTCCCGCCTCCGCTGCTGCTCTCTGCTTCTTGCCTCTGTGCTGGAGGCCGGGGTCTGGGGGCACCGGGCTAGACCTCCGAGGGATGTGCGGGTAAGGTGCGCGGCGGGGGGCGGGGAGCTGAGGCCAGGCAGAGACAGGGGCCTGGGCCGACTGGGCTCTGCCTAGGCTGCGGTGGCGATGCGGCTGCGGCACAGGGTTGGATGGAGGGATGCGGGAGCCGAGGCGCGGGGGAGGGGGGCGGAGGGAGGTGAGGAGGAAGGGAGGGAGGGGGAGCGGAGGGGGCGGGGAGCAGGGGGCATGCGCAGCGCCCCGGGCTGGGGGCGCCTGGGGGTTGTAGTCCGGGGAGGGGCACCCAAGGGAGGGGCTCTGGGAGGCCCAGAAGTGGGCGGGGGGGGGGGAAGCCCAAGAAGCAGGGAGAGATGCAGAGGCAGGGATAGAGATGCTGGGTAAACTGCAGTTGGGGTGGACCGGCAGAGAAGGTCTAAGGCAGTGAGTGGACTAAGGGAATAACCTGAGAGAAGCGGGAGTGTCTGTGAGCCTACGCAGGACCTTCTTTTATTCTGTCCCTTCGGCTCTGCAGAAGACTCTTTGGGCACTAGAAATAACAAACCTGACCCTGTATGTGGCTGTTGCTTGCTGAGAAGGACATGGGGCTTGTTCTGTACATCCTTTGTCACCCTACCTGAGAGTGCCTGGCACTGGTGGATCTCAGCTTGTCTACCCCCAAGAACAAAGTGGTCACTACCTGCTGAAACTTCTGGTCTGGGATTTTAGATGACTCTGTTAAAAATGACATTATCCTGGCCTAGAGTGAATCTCAGTAGGATAGGCTTGCCTAGCATGCCTCTAAGGCCCAGGGTTCTATCCCTAACGCCTGGGGCTTGGGGTAGGGGTGCAGAAGGAAGGAAGATGTCTGCTGGGATAGAATCTTGAATCTAGTGCTGCAGAAGTTCCAAGGAGCTCTCCACCCTCTGCTCTCCCTCCTTCCATCTCATCCTTAAATAGCACTTCAGTTCTTCCTTTCATGGGCGGCAGGGTTTGGACTCCCAGCTAGGTGGGCTTCCACCCTGCTTTTGCCTAAATACCCAGTAACTACTTTGAGACACCATTCATCTTTGTCATGGCAGGCCTACCATCTGTGACCTTCAACAGTTCTTACACCCAGTGTCTTCTTGTGAGACTCTCTTCTTGCCTCCTTGCCTTGTCTGCCCCCCGACCCATGACCTTAACTCTGGGTTCTGCCTCCCACCCTCTTCCAGCTCTTCCTCTGTTCTGTGACCTCAGTCAAGGCTCCTGGGAACTAGTCTAAGTTCTCATTTCCTTTTTAATCCCTCTGACTTTATGTACACATGTGTATGCAGGTGTGCTCACTTGTACATGTGCACACCTGTAGGTCAAAGGTCAGTGTTGGGTGGGTTCTGACATTCCCCACCTTACTTTTATTTTTGTTTTAGAGACAGGATCTTGCACTGAACTAACCATACCATTTTCGATATACTGGTTGAGTTGGAACCTTCCTGTTTCTGTGCCTCTGAGGCTTGCAGGCTTAAGGGTTATAGAGGTCTGCTGTTGTACACAGCTTCTGTGTGGATGCTGGAGATCTGAACTCAGGTACACTTCATCCACTGAGCCTAGGTCCTCATGTTGGCCTTCCTGCATCTTGACTGTAGAACCTACCCACCTATACCCGTGAACCAGGTAATCTCAGAGGAAGGTCCTGCTGGAAGCTGGAAGCCAAGAACCAGAGACAAAACATGCTGTCAGAGACTTACCTATAGTGAGTATGGCCAGGACTCTGGGTGGAGACCTCAAGGACATAGTGTCAGTTTTTGCTGTTCTGGAAGTGCTTCTTTCTGTTTCCATCAGCAATGGCATCTCTACCCTACCCAGCCACTCAAAGGAGCAGAATCTGTCCCTGACTCCCTCTTCTACCCACAGTGCTGTTGTTATGTCTGTGTATTCCACCATGTCCTCCCTCCCTCCCAGTAACTCATCAGCCTCCTAACCACTACTGGTGTACCACGCGTACAGATCAGCAAGCTGGGGTTTCAAAGGGTTAAGTAGTATGTCCAGTGTTACAAGATGGGGTTCTCTTTGGCACCATCTCCCTCCCTCTAATGCCAGAGATTGAAACTAGGCTTGTCACATGCCAGGTAAATGCGCTACCACTAAACTACAGCTCAGCCCTGGTTTGCCATGTTCTGAACTTCCTTCATGTATACAAACTACTATGGTGTCTGCCTGTCCAACTCTATTACTGTCAAGGGATAGCCTCACTGGCTTCTTTGAAAGCCAAGTGCCTCTCTGGACAGTTTACAGTGTCTGAGTGCTGCCTGTGAACCTCACCCCACCCCAGGTTCTAACAATGCCAAAATCTGATCCAGACCTGACCCTGTGGCCTCCAAACACTAAAAGATGTACATTTGGAGATCAGCCTGTATATAATGGGTTTGATTCGAAAACAAAAGTGGGCTGGACAGTTAGCCCTGGCGTGCCTGAGATCACCTTAGACCAGCCTGGCCTCACAATCGAATCCTGTCCGTCTGATGCCTCTCTAGTGCTGGGCATTAAAGGTGTCATACACACCGGGCCTCACATACTTAAAATAAATACAAAATTAATGAACTGGAAAGATGGATCAGTGGTTAAAAGCACTTGTTACTCTTGCTGAGGACCCAGGTTCCACTCCCAGCACCCACTTGGCGCTCACAACCATCTGTAACTGTAGTCCCAATGGGTTTGATACCCTCTTCTAGCTTCCTCAGGCACCAATTATGCATGTGGTACCTATACATACATGCAGGAAAAATACTCATAGGTTATAAAATAAAAATAAGTTTTTAAAACAAACGCCTACTCTGTCATTTGGTTGTACCAATATCACCTCCTTTTTCCCATCATCTCCCTTCATGCCAAGAAATCATAGCCTCTGAGCATCTATAACCCCCCATCTGTGTGTTCACTGTGTGTGGAATAGTATTGAGTCCCTTCTCTGACAGCCATTCTTCCATCCTGTGAGGCCAAGGTCCAGTCTTCCACCAGAACAGCACAGGCCTAACTAACAGCTGTCTACATTTCCTCAGGAACTGACACAGGTCAAGCACAAAGTAGTTGCTCACCGGAAATCTGAATAATAGGCTTGTTGACTCACACCTTTCTAGCACAATAAGAAAAGATTCGACAAGGTGCGTATTTTTTTTTTTTGTTTTCAGACAGGTTATCTGTCTGTGTCTGAATCATCGTAGACCAGCGGCTTGAACTCAGATCCGCCTCCTCTGCTCCAAGTGCTGGTTAAGCGTCGCCACGCCCAATTGATATTTTGTCTGCAGTGTTTACTGCTGTTTTCCCCAGGACTTTGTGAACACAGTGAGTTCAGTGTGTGTGTTAAGTGAGAGAACAGAGTGAATGGACACAGGAACAACAAGCTATGATGACAATAGTAATTCCTGTCGTTGTCCAGAGATTTATTTACTTTTGTAAAGCTTGGTGGTGTGGAGATTGAACCTTGGGTATGATAAACAGGCATTTTACCGTTTATAGTTATAGTCCTTATTTTTAAAGATGATGATGATGATGATTTGAGACAGGGACTCATTATGTAGCATTGACTGGCCTGGCACTTGGCTGGTCTCAATCCACTTGTCCAAAAGCATGTAGTACCATATCTGGCCCAGATTTACTATTATTTTCAATATGTGTATGGGTTGTGTGTATAGTGTATACACATGCGCACATGGGTTCATGAACATGAATGCAGGTACTTATGGAGGCCAGAGGTGTTGGATCCTCTAGAGTTGAAGTTAGAGTCATGAGCTGCCCGACATGGGTGTTCTGAACCAAACTCAGATCCTCTGCAAGTGCAGTGTGCTCTCTTAACTGCTAAACTGTCTCTCTAGCTCCTACATTTAAAAACTTTTATTTAATGTGTGTTTCATTATGTATGTTCACTATGCATGTGCCTGGTTCCCAAGGAGGTCAGCAGACAGCAACAGATCCCTTGGAATGGTGTTACGGATGATTATAGCCACCATGAGCGTGCTGGAAACGGAAGCTAGGTCCTCTGCAAGAGCAACAAGTGTGCTTAACTACTAAGCCTTGCGATAGCCCCTCCTTAAAATTTTTATTTTGAGAGTATTACCAGTTTGCTCAGGCTGACTTTGAACTTGCTGTCCCTCTGCTGTAGCCTCCCAAATAGCTGTAAAGGTGTGGGCCAGAGCCATCAAGGTGGCTCGGCAGGTGGAGAAACTTGCTATCACCTAAGATCTGAATTGCGTCCTTAGGACCTGTGGTGAACGGAGCGAGCTTACTCTAGCAGGTTGTCCTCTGGCCTCCAACCTAGCACTGTGGCACACACATACTCATTCATAAGAATTGATCCTTAGAGGTGTGTGCCACCATCCTCAGATTGTTCATCAGCTTTCTGCTGGTTGTTGTTTCATCTTGCTTGTGGTGCTGGGGACTGGATCCATAGCCTTGATTGACTAGGCAAGCACTTGCTACATCCTTTAATGACTTCCACTGATCACATCCAGGATCACTTGAAATCTACCAAATAAGCCTAAGAGTGAGCCTAATGCATGCATCAGGTTCTTTTGCAGTCTCTCTCTGTGAGCCTCAGTGTAACCACGCAGCCCCTGCTCAGGAAGGACCCTGCTCTCTATTGCTCATATTGTCACATGCTGCCATTTCTTAAGAACCCTGATTCCAGTTTTTTTTTTTTTTTGTTTGGGTTTTTTTTTTTTTTTTTCAAGACAGGGTTTCTCTGTATAGTCCTGGCTGTCCTAGAACTCACTGTGTAGACCAGGCTGGCCTTGAACTCAGAAATCCGCCTGCTCTGCCTCCCAAGTGCTGGAATTAAAGGTGTGAGCCACCACTGTCCAGCTCTGATTCCAGTCTTAAGTCACTGTCCATGCTTTTCTCCCACCATGCCGTTCCTCATGCTCCGGTCTCCTGGAGGTCTCTTCTCTATCATAGCCTTCACAGCTTAGCTTCTCCTGTTTATCTTAGCTCGTATGAGTTTGAGGGAAAGCCTATTAGATTTGTAGATTGTGTAGCCCTTTCCTAGAAATTCTGATTCCATAGATATGGCCTGGGACTAAGGAATCTGAGTTCTTAGCAATTAACCTCTGAGGATTCTTATTTGCAATCAAGTTTGAAAACTGTTAGCCAGGTGGTGGTGGCGCACGCCTTTAATCCCAGCACTTGGGAGGCAGAGGGAGGTGGATTTCTGAGTTCGAAGCCAGCCTGGTCTACAGAGTGAGTTCAGGACAGCCCAGGCTATACAGAGAAACCCTGTCTCTAAAAAACAACAAAAAAAGAGAAAACTGTTGGATATTTGGTTAGCTATTATGTCACAGAAACGAAACAAAAAGCCAAAAACAAATCTTCCAAGCTTGAGTGATTTAAGACTAGAGAAATGTTTCAGGATGGGCGTGGTGGCTCATGCCTTTAATTCCAACACTCTAAATTCCTGGCCAGCCTGGTCTACAGAGTTCCAGGACAGACAAGCCCACACAGAGAACCCGTCTTGAAAACACAGACTACAGAAATTTGCTTCTGTGGTAGGTTGAGTTACTTTCCGAGATTCTGTTCTCAAGGAAGACCCAGTGCTTCAGGTGGAGGACAGTTTATGCACAGCGAATCCATCTGTGAACTCTGGCCAAATCTCTCTTCCATCCAGTACACAGGACTTGCCACAACTTGCTTGTTCAGGAATGGGTGAACAGCTATCAGGCCTGAGCATCCATTTGCTAGAGTCTAAGGAAGCTCTGCTCCCTGTTCATCATGCTTTTGTGCTACAGACACAGCCAAGAGTAGAACGAACATCCGTTTACTACCTGTGTGGAATGCGAGGCTGGCATGTATGAACTCCAGTTCCTAAGCTTGTAAAATAGCTCTGATATCTTCTGGTTTGGGCATGGAGAAGGGACTTGTTGAGAAAATGATCAGGGAGGTTTTTAGCAACTTGAGGATCTCCATTCAAGCAGTCGTGAGAGAGCCTGTGACTCCGGTGTCCTCCTTTCCTGTTCCTCCATTGTTTCAGCCTGTTTCCAGGTTTATCCGGATCACAAGGGTCTTGCATTTTGGTTTGATGTCACTTTTTTCACCATATTCATTGCTGCATGGAACCATTATGACCTGAAAGTGACTACAATATTATTAACTATGGTGATGGTCTTTCTATGCTAACTTAAAGATTAATAAAGAATATTTTACTAATGAATATTAAATTATTAAATTAATAAATTAAATATTAATTAATTAATTAAAATAATATGATGATGCTGTCATATCATTCTTACAAAGTGATCATCTGGTACCAAGCTCTGTCTTAAGTATTGTAGACATTAACTCATTTACTCTTCTCAAGGCCTATCTGAGGTTTCTACTGTTATCTCCATTTACAGGTAAGAAAATGAAAGTACAAGGAGTTGAAGTGGCTTGCTCAAGGCAGGAGTGACATTAAATCCATATAGAAACTAAATATCCCCCGAGTCACCTGATCTCTACTGCAAAGGGATTCATTCTGTCACTCTTGTAGCAAATTCAAACAGTTTGGAGTTTGAGACTAAATTACAGTCCACCTTTCTAGACTTGTTCTGGAGAACTGATGAATTATAACATCTGGTTTCCTTATCCATTTACATGGTATAGATAACATTAATTTAGGACTCCTTTTTAAAAATTATTTTTTAAATTATGTGTGTATCTGTGTGCAGGCTAGTCTTATGTCAAACATAATAGACACAAAATTTTTGGCACACAAAATAGAGTTATCTGAGAAGAATCCTCAACTGAGAAAATGCCTCCAAAAGATTTTCTTAACTGGTGATTCATCATTGGGGGAGGGTCCAGCACATTGTGGGTGGTGCCATCCCTGGGCTGGGGACCCTGGGTTCTGTAAGAAGCAGGCTGAGCAAGCCACAGGGAGCAAGCCAGTAAGCAGCATTCCTCCATGGAATCTACATCAGCTCCTGCCTCCAGGTTCCAGTCCTGTTTGAGTTCCTGTCCTGACTTCCTTCAGTGATGAACAGTGATGTGGAACTATAAACCAAATAAACCCTTTCCTCCCCAGACCTGCATTTGGTCCTGGTGTGTCATCACAGCAGTAGAAACCCTGACTAAGACAACTGTGTCTTTATGTGGGTATGCGTGTGTGAGTGCAGGTGCCTGTGGAGTCCAGAGCTACAACGGTTGTGAGCCATCGATGTTGGTGTTGGGAACCGAACTCTGGTGCTCTGCAAGAGTATAATATACTCTGTTAGCTTCTGAGATAACGCTATAGATCCAACTTAGGACTTCTTTAAAGTTTTCCAATAAACTGAAATATTTAGCCAAGTGCTATAGCTTCTGTCTGCAGTCTCAACATGAGGCAGAAGGACCATCATAAAGGTAGTCTGGGCTACATGACTAGAGCTTGTCAGTCACTCAGGACACACCTGTAGTTCCAGCTCATGAGAGGCTGGGAAGGAGGATCTCTTGGCTCAAGAATTCCAGAGATCAAGACTAGCTGACTACATAGCAAGATCACCTCCTCTACCCCTCACTGACCCAAACTCAGAGAAGGTATACTAGGTAGCCCAGGCTGGCCTCAAACTCACAGAATCTGCCTTGTATCCTGAGTGCTGGGGTGAAGGCATGCACCACCACACTTTATTCTATGGAATAGCAGCAAGGGTTCTTAACTGAGAGTCATTCTCTAGTCCATATATTTTTAATATAATCCTTTTTGGTTGGGAGGAGGGGCTGAAGAGATTGCTCTGCAGTTGAGAGAACTGGCTGCTCTTCTAGAGGACATCAGTTCCAAGGGATCCAACGGCCTCTTCTGTCCTCCTCGGGCATTAAGTATACACCTGCTGCACAGACATACATGCAGAAATACACCTATACACATGAAATAAAAAAGAAATGTTACACCGGGGGTGGTGGCGCATGCCTTTAATCCCAGCACTTGGGAGGCAGAGGTAGGGGATTTCTGATGTTCGAGGCCAGCCTGGTCTACAGAGTGAGTTCCAGGATGGCCAGGGCTACACAGAGAAACCTGTCTCCAAAAAAGAAAAATAAAAAAAAAGATAAGAAGAAAAAAAAGAGAGAGAGGCAATGACGAGCATCTCTGGTTGAGTATGCTGGAGGGACAGATCCTATGATCTACAAATCAAGAACAGTTAAGGCTACACAGAGAAACTCTGTCTCAAAAACCAAAAACAAACAAACAAAACATAAAAAATTTGTGCCTAAGTCTTCATCCATGGTAGGCAAAGTCCACTGAGCCTTGTCCCCAGCCCGGGAAGATTTACTCTTAGGCGCTCCATATTTTTGTAAATGGTATTTTTTACATTTCCATCATAGTTTACTGCATGACTTATAAACACAATTATCTTAAAGTCTTTCTCTTACACTAACAAACTTGACACACGGCAGAACAAGAGACCTAGGCATGAGCTAGGACCTTCCTGCACCTCCATCTGGGGCCATGTCTGGCAGCTTCCATCCTTTGATGCAGGCTCATCTCCACATCCCAGGCTTACTCTGTCTTCCAATTCCTAACTTATCTCTCAACTAACTTTCAAAGCCAGAGATCTCTTCACAGCACTCTCCTGTCTCTACTGTGTCAGGTGACTGTAAGAAACACTCAAACACATGATACCCAGGATGTGCATGGTACTTCTGTGGTGTTTTATATGGTGCACTTTGGCATGGTCATCTGTGGTAGCCACCAGTGGGATCTATGCTACATGAAAATCTGGTGCCATCATCTGTTTCAGACTTCATGCTCATGCCTACTCCTCCTCTCCACTTGAGTGTATATTGAGGCTCCAGCCCTCATGTGACTGAACTTCTGGAAGGCGGCTGTTTAGCCCTTTAAAAAGGGATGTCATGATGAGATTGGCATACACATAAGTATAGATGGTGGCTGGAGAGATGGCGGCTCAGGAGTAAGAGCACTTGTCTGAAAAGACCAAATCTTAATTAGGCCAGGCATGGTGGCGCACGCCTTTGATCCCAGCACTGGAAATGCAGGAACCAGCTGATCTCTGAGTTCGAGGCCAGCCTGGTCTACACAGTGAGTTTCAGGACCCAGGGCTACACCAAGAAACTCTGTCTTACAAAAAAAACCAAAGATAGATACCAGAGCAGTGGATCTCAACCGTCCTGATGCTGTGGCCCTATAATCTAGTTCCTAATCTTGTAGTGACTCCCAACCATGAAATTATTTTGTTGCTACTTCATAGCTGTAGTTTTGCCACTGTTATGAATCATAATGTAGACATCTGGTATGCAGGAGATCTGATATGTGACCCCGTGAAAGGGTCGTTCCATCCAAAGGGGCTGAGACCCACAGGTTGAGAACTGCTACAACAGAGTATCCTCTCTGTCCAATGGTGATTCTTCAAGAAGGAGGCAGCCTTGCACTGGTGAGGTAGCTCAGCAGGTAAAGGCACTGCTATGACGTCTGGTGACCTGAGTTCCTGGAACCCCAGTCCCCAGGCTGTCCTCAGACCTCTGTGTGTGAGCTACATACAATGAAATCTCCATACTGTCCTCTAATCTCTATGTGTGGGTGTGTGCACTAAAATTAAAATATTTTAGTACCCCTTACCAAGAACTGAACCTAATGAACCTGACCTTGGACTTCAGCTTCCAGAAGCAGAATGAAGCTCCTGCTGCTTAAGCTAGTCTGCCTGTGGCACAGAACACACACAGCGGTGGTGTGGTCGGCTTGGATTCCTCCAACGTGCTCCCGCTCCCTGCTTCTTTGCTTATTTTGGTGATGCCAGGGATCAATTCCTGCCCCTGCCCCCATTTACTATCTTCTCCTTTGGGGATTTTCTTCTCTCCTTTTTTACCCTCCCTCCTCAATAAAGGCTGTATGTGGCCATAAACACATAATCTTATGGTTATTGTCTCCTTAGTAGCTGGATGTAGAGGTGGGATCTGACTTTTTAGTGTGTACATGTCTCTCTCTCTCTCTCTCTCTCTCTCTCTCTCTCTCTTGTTTCTCACTTTTCTGTGTGTGTGTATACACACACATCTCTGGCTGCCGTGGAACTCAATCTGTAGACCAGGCCAGCTTTTAACTCAAGAGATCTAGCTGACTCTGCCTTGAAAGTACTGAGACTAAGGCATACACCACCATCACCTGGCTGTTTCAGAACTTTCATATGGTTCAAAACCAAACTAATAGGAGCCAAGCATGCTGGCACAGGCCTGCAATCCCCAGGATGGTGAGCCTTGTCTCAAAAAGCAAATACAGGATCTGGAGAGATGACTCACTGAATAAAGAGTGCTTCTCCCTCTTCCAGAAGATCTGAGTTCAGTTCCACGTGTTGACACTGGGCAGCCACAACTGGCAATAACTCCAGTTTTGGGAGATCCAATGCCCTTTTCTAGCCTCTCAGGGCATGCGTGCGCATGCGTGTGCACACACACACATGCACACACAAGCCCCAAATACATATACTTTACATATGCTTATATATGTAACAATTTTACTATAATGTTTCTGTTTTATATATAACATTTGGTGTATACACACACACACACACACACACACACACCACACAAAACGACAGACAGAACTCTATAGTAAAATTGTTACTCTAATAATTTCCTAACCACCTTGTCAGGAAATACCTCAGGGAACTTTTCTCTCCTATTCTCCAGTGCATGGCAGTGGTTGTAGTTTCTGTTTGTAGCTTTATTTTATGTGTATGGGTGTTTTACCTGTATGTACATGTGTGCACCATGTGTATGCTATTATGGATGACTGAACCACAGTTGGGAATATTGAGGTGTTGGGAACTGAATCCTGGTCCTCTGCAAAAGCAACATGCCCTCTTGACTCCTGAGCCCTCTCCAGCCCTGGAGCTCTTCTTATAGAACTTCCCAAGATTTTTGTTAAGAGGGTACAACAAACAAACACATACTAGGTCAGCAGAAAATCCACTCAGCCACTCTCAGAATCTGGGAGGAAAATGGTTGTTTTAGCCTGCTAGTAATCCCTACTTCCCAGGAGTGGCTTCTTACATAGCCACAGTTATACCTGAGATTCTCAGGAGTGGATTTCTATTTAAAGCATGTATTCATGGATATCGTGGCTCACAACCATCTATATCTCTAGTTTCAGGGGATCCAATGCCCTCCTCAGACCTCCTCAGGTACCTACCATGCATACGGGGCACATATATACATGTAAGCAAAACACCCATACACATAAAATAGGAGAAATAAATATTTTAAAAGTAGATATTCCTTTATCAATGTGATTAGGTATCATTTGACTTCCTACACCCTGGGTGAAGAAACTGTTTGCCCATTTAAGTTACTTACCTTGTCTAACTTAGACTAAAGTAATGTTTCACTATTGCTTTAAATTTTTGGTGCTGAAACATTGAATTTCAGGTCTTGTGCATGCTAATAGGCAAGCACTCCACCATGGGCTACATCCCCCACACTTAATCTATAAAGATGTGGTCTCTCTAGGCTGGGGCGGGGCTCACCTTCCTCCTGTCTCCTTCTGAGTGCCAGGATGACGGGCCTGTCCCACGTCTCCACTCTGCTTTTGCTTATTATTATTACTGTTGCTTAGGATAGTGAGCATTTACATATATGTTTAAGACATGTGTTTTTAGGAATTATCCTGTTCTTTGTCTATTTTTAAAATTAAACTGAGCTAGATGTAGTGGCACATACCTTTAATCCCAGCACTCAGGAGGCAGAGGCATGGAGAACTCTGTGTGTTCAAGGCCAGCCTGGTCTACACAGTGAGTTCCAGGACAGCCAGGGCCTACATACCTGTCTTGAAAAATAAATAAATAAGTAAATAAGTAAATAAATAAATAAATACAAATTAAACTGATCTTTTGTCAGTCTGTGGGACCTCTCTGAATAGTAGTGATAAGCCATTTGCTTACAATGAGAACTCAGATACACTCTGCATCTTGTCTGTCTTTTGATTTTGCTTATGTTTCTGTTATGCCAATGTTTTCTCCTCTTTTTCCTCCCTCTCCTCTCCATTTTCTTCTTTGAAAGATTCTATGACACAGACTGGCCTCAAACCTGCATGATTATTCTACTTTAGCATCTCAGTACTCAGCTTCCAAGCACACAAACGCATGCTTAGCTACGGTTTTGCTCATTTCCTTCCTTCCTTTTTGGAGACAAGGTTTCTCTGTATAGCTCTGGTATCCTAGAACTCATAGAAGTCTGTCTGTCTGCCTCTGCCTTCCAAGTGCTGAGATTAAAGAGTTGTGCCACCATGCATGACCAGGTTTACTTTTCTTATAACATTTAAAAATAATTTACTTATGTTTATTTTATGTACATTGGTGTTTTGCTTGCATATATGCCTGTGTGGGGGTGTGGATCCCCTGGAACTGTTACAAACAGTTGGGAGCCACCATGCGGGTGCTCAGAATTAAGTCTCAGTCCTTTGGAAGAGCAGTCAGTGCTCTTAGCACTGAGCCTTCTCTTCAGCCCTCTTTGAACATTTTAATGGACTTTATTCAACAAGTTACACAACCCATCTCTTTGGTGGCCTCTGTGCGTATACATTAGGGGTGTGTACACCAGGCTACATATCTGTAACCCTATCACTTTTAGAATAAAGTCTAAGGACAAAATAATGGCTTGGTGACCCAGTGTTATCCTTAAGAATGGTATACATGTGACAAAGAGGATTTGGTTTAGGAGGTTTCCAGAGCAGACAATGTTTACTGCTTGGTATATGTTGGGCCTCCAGGAAGGGAAAGCCAGAGTGAGATCTCTAGGTGACCTGCTGATTCCAGGCCTGGAGCTCGGGAGAGCGTGTGTACTAGTGCTGCAGGCTGGAAGGCCTAGAGATGTATATCAGGTAAAGGCACAGAAGTGCAGGTAAATAGAGGAATGGCAGGTCTCAGGTGGAACACCCCCAAACACATTCGTAAGGAGCAAACCATTGGAGCTTCTCTATGGGCTTGTGAGAGCCACAGCCTGGGCACTGTCTGCAGGGGAAACAGAGGCCGTTAAGTGAGATGAGGTTATCCTTGGCTCCTGGGGACAAAGCAGAGAAGTAGGCTAAGACTGCTTCAGTTCCAACACAGCAAGTGTGGGAGAGAGAACCTGTAACACAGAGAGGAGGGTCAGTCTGGTACTCAGTCTGCTCCCTCTTGCAGGGAGCAACTCAGACTAGGGCATCAACCAGTGGCATACCTGGGGGACGGAACACTTCTTCCTTTTTCCTTTCTTCTCCTTTCTCTCCTTTCTTTCTCTTCCCTCTTTCCTTCTTACTGCTAAGACTTGAACTCAGGGCTTGTACACATGAGGCAAGTATTTTAACATTGAGTCTCAGTACCTAGCTGGTGATCTCAGTTATGGTACAAACGTAGCATTGCATAATCTGGAGCAGGGCGACACATTTCTGTAACCCCAGCACTCCACTATATAGGGAGCTCCAGGCCTGCACTACACAAGATCCTACTTCAAAAATAAAACAAAAAGCCACGGCATCTGAAGGAGGGCAGGAGAAAGCCTTCTGCTGCCTATCCATTTCCTACTTCTCCCTGACCAGGTCTGCCTGCTATACTGGTACTCAGCAAGAACCTCAAAACAACAAAACCAACACACAGGAGGACAGATCCTAGAGCCATACTTTCTGGTTTCAAGTCTTAACAAGGTTACTTACTAGCCATGTTACCTTGGGCACCTCAATCACAGTTTCCTGTTCTCTAAAAGAAAGACAGTCACAGTGGTCCTACCTCATAGACAGTCACAGTGGTCTTATCACATAGAATTCTCCTGTGGCTTCCAATGCTTTTTTTCCTTAGATCTTCTTGTATCCCAGGCTGACCTTAAACTCATGTAGCTTAGAATGATCCTGAATGTTTGCTCCTCCTGCCTCCTCCTCCTGAGTGTTGGGACTACACGTGTACACCACCATCCTGGCTAATGCAGTGCTAAGGATAAAACCAGGATTTCATGAATGTTTCATGGACTCCACCAACTATGCTGCATAGACAGCCCTTGTTTGTTTTGTTTTTTTCTTCAGAGTGGGTTTTATGTAATTTTGGCTGGCCTTAAAGTTACTAAGTAACTGAGGCTGGCCTTGAACTCTTCATCCTCCTGCTTCTAATTCTCAAATACTGAGATTACAAGCATGTGTTACCATGCCCAGATCAATGAATTAAAATTATAAAAATGTTTATATTAGTGCCTTGCATGACATATTAATGCTATACAAATTTTAAATACAAAAGCATTTCGTTCATCTGTGACTAGCTAGTGCGTGCCAGTACCATTGTGGCTGCTGAAGGTGCAGTAGAGAATAAGGCAGGTGGATTCCTATCCCCAGAGTTTATAGTCCAGTGGTGAGCAAAACATAGGGCCTGAGAAGTCCAAGGGAGACAGAAGACATGTACAGGATTGGCAAGACTGCTACCCTAGCACCTGGTGCACAGTGGGGCTCAGGAGACAGGAAGGGAAGGAAGATCCTGGACCAGCAGCAGAGTAGAATCTGTGACAGAGACACCGGGGTAACTGAGATCCTCCGAGGAACGATCACCATCCTCATTCCCATTTTGCAACAGCAAACACACAGTGCTATCCATGGCAGGCACCATTTCATTCTTATATTTTATTTAATCCTTATTAAACACTAGGAGTTTAATGCTATTGTTCTTTTTTTTTTTTTTTTTTTTTCAGATGGGAACTAAAGCAGAGAGGCTATAGAGTTGACCCTAGCCCTGGTCATCTAGGTCTAGTCTGGATGGGATCAGACCTGTAGGCAGAGAGGATGGGACAGGTTGCTAAGCCTCAGGACCATGCAGAGTTTGAGCTTCAGACAGAATGAATATATATATGTATTTCCATCCATATCCTATGCACCCAAGACATACTACAGTTAACATAGGATTCCTGGGTATGAAGGTCTAAGAGGAACACAGGCCTCAGCACTGCGGAGCTCCACCCAGTGGCCTGTTGCTTCATACATCACTCCACTTCGGGGCTGTCAGCATCATGAGACCTTGACAGTCAGAACTAACCAGGTCCCAGCCTTCTGGGACCTTAAATTATCATCTTAAAACCTGTGATCAACCCTGTCTCGAAAAACCAAAAAAACAAAACAAAAAAACCCTGTGATCGTGGGCGAGACATGGAGGGGCACACCTTTAATCCCTTCACTCAGGAGGCAGAGATACGTGGATCTCTTTGAGTTCCAGGCAAGCCTGGTCCACTAAGGGAGTTCCAGGACAGCCAGGGCTACACAGAGAAACCCTGTCTCAGAAACAAACAAACAACAACAACAACAACAACAAAAAACTTGTTATCATACACAGAGACCACAAATGAAATAGTAACAAATAGTATAACCTTGAGATGCTTTAAAAGAAGCACCAAAATCTCCATACCACAGCTGAGGGCCAAGAGGTTGGCAAACAGGCAGGCATGATTGAAAGGCCCAGAGAGAGAAAACTCACAGGAGCAAAGCCTAGAAAGAAACCTTACCCATCTACTGGCCCTACCACAGTATTCCTAACCTTATCCCTTTTAAAATTTCTTTCTGTGGCTTTTTGAGACATGGCTTCTTTTTTCTTCCTTTCTTTTTCTTTTTTTTTTTTTTTTTTTTTTTTTCCCGAGACAGGGTTTCTCTGTGTAGCCCTGGCTACACTTTGTAGACCAGGCGGCTGGCCTTGAACTCAGAAATCCGCCTGCCTCTGCCTCTGGGATTAAAGTCCTGTGCCACCACCACCCGGTGAGACATGGTTTCTCTATGTAGTTCTAGCTGTCCAGAAACTTACTTTGTAGACCAGGTTGGCCTTGAACTTCCCTGCCCCTGCCCCTGTGTGCTGGGATTAAAGGAGTGTGTCACCACTGCCCTGCACCTTAACCTTTCTTGATGCCATCCAATTCTTACCTTTGGCAAGGAAGAAACTATCAGACCAAGCTGTCAAAGGGGGAAACTGAATTTCAGAGGGAAACAATGAAACATTCATGGCAGGGCTGGGTGATGGGTATCCAAGAGTCTCCCTACCCCCTTGTAATACTAACCAGAGAACAAGATGGAGGAGATGAGTAGGAGGCAAGCAGCAGTTAACCAGAGAGGCAGCAGCTAACATGCAAGCATACCCTTACAAAATTCTTCTTGTTGTTTCTCTTTTGGGTCCCTGGGAAGACTGAAGACCTACATCTGGAGGCTATCAGAATCATGAGACCTTGAAATTCCGAGCCTACAGCAGGCAGTTTTCTCCACATTATCTTCAGGGGACCAAACCAGGCAGACTGGGCTTCTGGAGAAACCCCCAACACTGTATCCTGTATGGGGTGGTCAAGGTCAGAGTATCCTTACTCCCTCATTTCTAAAGGGGAGAGGACCAAAGCCCTACACATGGGATCAGACAGCATGTGACAGTTTCCAGTCTTGATGATCTTCCCAATCCTTGACAGTCACCCCTAGTTCAGAGATGGGAGACCAAGGTCCAAAGACAAAATATGACTCTCCAAAAGTCCATAGCAACTCAGACTCAGAAATCTAGTCTTCTTGACCAGAACCAAAGAGGGACTGACTGTTTCATGTGCTGAACTTTCTCTCTGGTATTCAAATACCCATTTTTAGCTCTTCTGACACCTGCTGAGGAACTTTGGTGGTGGGGGGCTTCTATACAATGGAAGTTCCACAAGTGCATGGGGCTTTGGTCAGTCGGTTCTTGATATGTCGCCAGTCCGTAAAACAGTATCTATTCCATAGTATGTGTCCAATAAATATACCAACTGAATGTATTTCCAGAGGGTCAAAGCTGAGGAAATGGCACCATGAGAGAAGCCTAAAGATTGGGAAGTCACGGGCTTTAGCTTCAGATACAGAAAAGGCTAATATTCGGATCAAATTTTCTGTGGGGGCCTATTATGTGCCAGCTACTGAATTTGGTTGGTGCTGGGGAATCCGTTAAAGAAAAGCAAGTCATGCACAGACGTCATTTGTAAAGCAAGGCTGCGGAGGTATCAGTACATTTTTCTCAGTCTGAGCTGCTCTGAAATCATCTTGCTGCTCAGACGGTAGCGAGCTCAGCGGGACTGCAATGCTCATGCAGGGCATAGGCCGCCCACCTGTCAGAGGCTGTGCCAGAAGGACGCAGGGGAGCAGCAGGAGGGGGGCGGGAGGGAGCTCCACCTTGACTGAGGTCACTTCCCACCCCCAGATTCTCTGCCTACAAAACCCTGCAATTCTCTGACGCTGTAGACTCAGGTCTTATTATTTTCTGACTTTCAAGGTTTCATGATACTGACAGCCCCAAATGCAAGTCTTCACTTTGCCCACGCACTAGGACCCAAAATTAAAAAAAGTGAATTCTACAGAGTATCCTCAGTAGGTGGCCGAGAGTAGGCAGTGTACCCTTCCCCACCTCGAAGAAGCCGTAGGGGCACAGCTCAGAAGCTGGGGTGTCGGGGACGTCGCGAGACTGAAGTCCGAGACATCGCTGACAGCGCCGGAACACGTGACTGACTGTCGGGCGTGCATCCCGCTGAGCTGGGTCCAGCCTGTCACGTGATGAGGGGGCGCCATGGGGTGATGTGAGATACGAGACTCTCAGACTGCGTACAAATGACGCACTCCCAACCCTTTGGGCAACTAGATTTCAGTTCCAATAGGAGATGTTCCGGTAAAGGGGGGTAAGGGGGCGGGCTCTGGAGCCAGGCAGCCTCGCTTCCGTTCGGCTGCAACTGCTTCCGACCTCCGCCTTTCCCTCTAGCGAGGACGAGACAGGACCTCGCGCGCATGCTCGGAATCATCCCCGAGGGGCGGGGCTGCAGCTGCGGGAGCAGGATGGGGGGAAGAGAAGGGAATTCCAACCTGTAGAACTTTGGGGGTCCTATGGTCGGGTTCTTTCCCACGATTGTGGATGGTGAAGGGGTGGGGCCTTTGGCGGCTCCTGGGGCTATTGGAGTTCCAGGGTACGGAGGGGGTGTCAAGTGTGAGAGAGGTGCAGGACTTCCAAATTTAGAACCTTGAGGCCCTTTGGGCTCAGGTCCAGGGCACTCCGGCCACCATGCGCGACAGGACCCATGAGTTGAGGCAGGTGAGAAACTGGGATCGTGAAGACACTCTGGAGTGAGGAGAAGTGGGGCCGGGCGGGCGCGCTGGAGTGAGGACTCCTCCTGGTTTCGGGTCTGGGACGGGTGGCTGATGGCCAGGAAGGAAAATCCGGAAGCCCATGGTTCCTGCGGGACGAGAACCGCAGCGAGCAAGTGGTGCCAATGACTCCGGCCCTGGCAGGGGATAACATCTCAGACGATGAAGATGAGGTTCGAGTCGCGCTGGTGGTGCACTCAGGTGCCGCCCGGCTGAGCAGCCCGGACGACGAGTTCTTCCAGAAGGTAAGGGTCTGGAGGACCGAGGAGTAGGGCGGACTAGAGTGACACTTAAGTCTTCAGCCCTCCTGGTGATCCTTCCTAGGTGCAGACAATTCGGCAGACTATGACCAAACTGGAGAGTAAAGTCCGGGAGTTGGAGAAACAGCAGGTCACCATCCTAGCCACGCCTCTTCCCGAGGAGAGTAAGCGAAACCTCGGGCTCAAGCACGCCAGCCCGGTGGATTATGGGGGATGTAGTTTTATTCCGGTGATGGCCAGGGTGGGTTTGGTTTTGGTTTGTGGTAGAAGCTGTGGTTTGGAAGTGTTGGCTTTCTCGTTTAGGCATGAAGCAGGGCCTGCAGAACCTGCGCGAGGAGATCAAACAGCTGGGGAGAGAGGTCCGGGCACAGCTAAAAGGTGAATAAACTTCAAGGGACTCAGCCGTAGCTTTCCCTTTGATTCAGCCTTGCTGCTGGTGTATCTGGTTGTTGCGTACAGTCAGTGATATATCCAGGTCATACAGCAGACCTGGGTCTAGGATCTCTGTCCCGTGGCATCAAAGCTATGGTACTTTGCAGAGCACATTACAGCCTCTCAGATTCCTTTATTATTATTTTTAGTTTGAATTTGGAAACTACTTACTTCTGTAGTCCTTTCAGCCAGTGTGTGTTCTTTGGGCAGATAAATGAGGGTTTCTTAGGAGGTTTCTTCACACCTGTGGAAACCCACTGATGTAATTCAAAGGAAACTTCCTCTCAGAAGTTCAGAATTAGCCCCCTTCTTCTTCTCCCTTCTTTTTCCCCACCTCTTCCTCCTGTGTAGACCAGGCTGGCCTCAAATTCAGAGATCCATCTTTCTCTGCCTCTTGAGCGCTTAAATTTTTTTTTGTTTTGTTTTTTTGTTTCTGTTTTGTTTTTTTGAGACAGGGTTTCTCTGTGTAAGCCTGGCTGTCCTGGAACTCACTCTGTAGACCAGGCTAGTCTCGAACTCAGAAATTCACCTGCCTCTGCCTCCCAAGTGCTGGGATTAAAGGTGTGCACCACCTCTGTCCGGCTGCTGAAATTGAATTAAAGGCCCGCTCCTTCCTTCTTTTTTCTCTTCCTCTTCCTCCTCCTCCAACATTATGTGTTACTACCAAAATACATCCGTGTTCATAGTCATTTTGTAATAAAAATTTTATGAAGACAAGAACTTCCTTACTATGTAGCTGGAATGTAGATGTGGCCCTATGTTCTAGGCCCCAATCAATTTTTTAAAATTCATTAAAATTTTTTATTATATTTCTTACATTTTTATTAATGGGGGGAGGTTATGCCCAATATGTAGATCAGGCTAGCCTCAAACGGAATTCAGCTGGCCTCCCAAACAGTTTTTGTAAGTCTCAGGACAAACCCTCTTTCCATCCATCCTTGTATCTTCTATAGCCATAGAGCCCCAGAAGGAGGAAGCTGATGAGAATTATAACTCAGTCAACACAAGGATGAAGAAAACCCAGGTGGGTTGCATTTTCTGAGGACTGAGGAGTTTTGTAAAGTGTTTCTTAGGTTACTGAATGGTGACTTAGAGAGACTTGATTCTGGATCTCTGTCCTGATGCTTTTCCATATGAAGAAGCTTATGCTCAAGAGAGAAAGAACTGGGTGGAGGCAGAGAATCCAAATCTCAAGATGCTCAACCCATTATAACCTCTGCCTCCTCCACTCAAAGAATTTGCTGTGTCAGACATGACTTAGGCCTGGCTGTGAGACAGGAATTTGGACTGAATAGGCAACAAAGGTATTTCTCACATACGACTTAGTACCTTATCATTCTGTGCAAGGGAAAAAGAAACAGAAATAAAACATCACAAGCAGGGCTGGAAAGATGGCTCCGAGGTTAGGAGCAGTGGTTGCTCTTCCAGAGGACATCTTTGGTCCCATTGATAGAGCTCACGAGATGAAAGGCGGCAGAATGGATGCTGTGAGAGGCCCCTGTTGCACTATGGTAGTGGCACGGTCACACCGAGGTACACAAGTGAACCTGCAGTCTGCACGGCAACACGGACATTCCCCAGGCCTTCAACACATACACACCGAGTGCCTGAGCGCCCTCTGAACTAAACATTCTACCCTGGAGACTTAGATCCTATAGGGCCAGACAGTCATCAAATAAGTACATTATTTTCATTTTTACTTACTGAGACAGGGTCTCACCAGCTCTTGCTGGCCTGGAGCTCACTATATAGGTAAGGCTGCCCTTAAACTCAGATCTTCTTATGTCTTCCCAGTACTAGGATTAAAGACATAGGCCGCCACACTGAGCTTAAATTACTTTATAATCTAATGAGTATTAGAGACAAAAACAGCATAAAATAGGGAGCATGCTAACAAAGGAAAGGCATGTAATTTAAACGATAAGGAGGAGGCGAAGTGCATGGTAGAGTGTGTGCTTAGCACGCTGGAGGCCCTGTTTTCAATCACCAGTGATACAAAAAGCCCCTGTAGTTGTTCTTGTGTGAATGAGTGCACAGGCACACCACGGTGCTCATGTCCACCTCCCAGCTCACCTGTGGCTAGGGTCACAGAGGCGCACCACCACATCTGGCTTTGGGGGGCTCTAGGATCCCTGGGTGTGAGTTTTTAGACTTACACGGTAGCATTTTTATAGACTCAGCGGTATGCACTGTCCCACCCCACCACAAATAAACTTAAAAAATAAGTAAGGGCAGGGGATGTCAATCAGTTGTTAGAATGCTTGTCTGGCACACCTAGGGCTCTGTTAGATTTCTACCACCCCATAAGACAGCTGGTGTGTACCAGTGATGCTAGCAGGCCAGCCTGGGCTATATGGGACCCAGTCTCAAACCAAATAATAGTAATAATTAATAAGTAAGATCAAGATAAAACTCAAAAGTAGTTGAAGCCAGGCATGATGCACACCTGTAATCCCAGTGTTTGGAAAGTAGAGAAAGAAGATGAGGAGTTCAAGACCAGCATGAGCTAGTTGAAGCCATGTCTCAGAACCAACTAACAAACAAAAAATAAGTAAGCTGGGGTTAGAGACTTGGCTCAGCAGTTAAGAGAACTGGCTGCTCCTCAGGGGACCTGGGTTTACGGCCAGTGGCCAGCGGTGGCGCACCGCTGCAGTCCCACGCTCCGGAGTCCGAGGCAGCCGTCTCTCCAGAGTTCGAATCCCTGCCTGTGCTTGTCAATCACGGGGGCGGGGGGGGGGGGAGCGGCGGGGGGGCGGGGGCGCACACCTTTACTCCCAGCACTTGGGAGGCAGAGGCAGGTGGATTTCTGAGTTCGAGGCCAGCCTGGTCTACAGAGTGAGTTCCAGGACAGCCAGGGCTACACAGAGAAACCCTGTCTCCAAAAACCAAAAAAAAAAAAAAAAAAAAAAAAAGGACCTGGGTTTACTTCTCTGCCCCCACATGGTGGCCTTCTATAACTCCAGTTTTGGGGGGGTCTGACACCTTCTGGCTTCCATAGTCACCAGGCACATGTGGTGTACTGATGATCATGTAGGGAAAATACCCACACGTAAAACAATACAAATTTGAAAAACTGAATGGTTGAAGACTTAAAGGTGCTGGAGAATGAGCCTTCTGGGCAGAGGAGCAGTGTGCAAGGGAGATAGGAGCATGTTTTGTTGAGGGAGAAACGACTGGGAAGGAAGGAGGTGATGAGGTATGGGCAGGAGGAGGCAGTTATGGGTGTAATGGGTCCCTGATAAGACCTTTGGGTTTCTTTCTGAGGAGTGTGGGAGTCTGCCAAGATCATAAGGTGGTTATGGCCCCAGCACCTCATGGCAGTTCCTGCTGACGCCCAGCTGGACTCTCTGTTCTTAGCATGGAGTCCTGTCCCAGCAGTTTGTCGAGCTCATCAACAAGTGCAACTCCATGCAGTCTGAATACCGAGAGAAGAATGTGGAGCGAATCCGGAGGCAGCTGAAGATCAGTGAGTTGGGGTACCTTGTCCTCGGGGTTTGGGCCCGGATCTGCTCTGAACTGGCCTTTCCTGTTACAGCCAACGCTGGAATGGTGTCTGACGAGGAGCTGGAGCAGATGCTGGACAGTGGGCAGAGTGAGGTGTTTGTGTCTAATGTGAGTGGCCACAGCCACCCTTCCTCTGTGGGCTTTCCATCTTTGAGTCCTGGTTTGTGTGGAAGGCAGGCCAAGGCCCCGTCAGGAATGAATTAGCATGCTGGGTTCACAGGTTAGAGGGCTGTTTGAGAAGCTCAGCTAAACTTTTGAATCAGATGCTGGTTTCCCTGTGACATCTCCCGTTTCTGTCTGTCCCCCCAGATACTGAAGGACACACAGGTGACTCGGCAGGCCCTAAATGAGATCTCTGCACGACACAGTGAGATCCAGCAGTTGGAGCGCAGTATCCGTGAGCTCCATGAGATCTTCACTTTTCTAGCTACCGAGGTGGAGATGCAGGTGTGTGCCACCCTAGTCCTACCCTTGACCTGGAGTTGAGGCGCTCTCCTGGGCTCTTATGCTCTTCCAAGCTTGGGCATGCTTCCAGGTGGCTTCTACATTCATCCTTAGCCAAATTCTCCTCACAGCTACCTTGATGGCATCACACCTGAGCCACCAGCGTGCACCTGGCCTAGACATGGTCTTAATCATGGCTTCTCTTCCTAAGACAGAAACCTCCCCTAACACTGTTACAGTTCCTGTGGAAAGCTGTCCCTAGAGGGTCAACCTCCTGGTCTCTCCTAGGTTAGAATGGCTTGGCTGTCGGGGTCCAAGTGCTTCCAGCCCTGTCCTGACCTGAGATTAACTCCACAATGCTACAGCCATTCTATTCTACAGCTGGTGGTCATGGAAATCACCATCAACCAGTGGGAGTACCAGGACCTAAGCTGGGAGTGCCAGGAGCAGTCAGGGAGAGGGATGGAGACTGGCCTAGAAGAATGGGTGAATTCAGACAAAAGTTTACTATCTGTGGGAAAGGTACTAGTCCTATGAGACTGTGGCTGCAGGCCTCCACTGCAAATGGAGGTTATGTAGGATGGGGTGGGGCCTGGAAGCCTTCTACGAACAGCTCTGGTCCTGCCTTAGCTTTGTTAGTGTAGCTTTGTGCTGCCGATAATGTCTTGATTAGCCAGTAGTGGTGGGCACACCTTTAACCCCAGCAGCACCCAGGATGCAGAGGCAGGTGAATCTCTTGAGTTCTAGGCTAATCTGGTCTACAGGTAGAGTTTCAGAACAGCCAGAGCTACACAGAGAAACTGTGTCTTTAACTTCCTCCTCCTCCACACCCCTGAAAAAGAGTGTCTTGGTTATTTTAGGCTGTGCTGGACAAGTAACTTCTCACCTCCATGCCTGGTCACCCCTCCCTCTCTGAACAATCTCGTTCTCTGAGCAGGGGGAGATGATTAATCGTATCGAGAAGAACATCCTGAGCTCAGCGGACTATGTGGAACGTGGGCAAGAGCATGTCAAGACAGCCCTAGAGAATCAGAAGAAGGCGAGGAAGGTAAGCCTGGGCTCTGGCCCCGGCCTTGGGCACTCCAGAGTGACTTTCCATGACCCCTCCTCTCCCACAGAAAAAAGTCATGATTGCCATCTGTGTCTCTGTCACTGTTCTCATCTTGGCTGTCATCATTGGCATCACCATAACCGTTGGATAATGTCACATGTTCTTGGTGAGATATGGCGGGCCTGCCCCATCCTTGGCAGCAGCCTTCCCGCCTCCTGTCAGACCCATTTCTTTCTCCTTCCCTTGCAGGCACTGGGAGAACCAGAGACCCAGCATTTGTGGAGGCAGGGCAGGCCTCCAGCTGAACTCATCCTCACACTGGCCCTTGTGCAGAAGGGCATATGGCTCTTTCTGGGTTGGCAGCTGCTCATTCATGGAGTCCTCCCCTTCTGGCCACAATGCCTGGGAGACAGTTTCCAGTGTCCTGTTTGTCTGGGACACATGGTTTTGTAAAAAAAATTAAAAGAAAAAAAAAAAAAAGAAAGAAACAGCTTGGAGCCAGCTGTGCTGTGTTCTGGAAAGGCTGGCCCAGGCCTCTGTGAGTGTCCATTCTTCTCTCCTCTTGGCCTTTGCTGATGCCAGGCCCAATCTAGACAGGCTCAGGTCAGACTTCTCTAGAAGAGCATCCACAGGGTGGGTGAGGTGGGCCAGGGAGAGGCAGCGCTCACAGTGGACTACATTCCCCTAAAGTGATAAGTTGCCTAGCCCAGTGCTGGGACATGGGTAAGGTGGATATGTGAGAGATCCTGAGACCAAGAGGAAGAGACATCTTGAGAAACACTTAAGCAGACAGAAAGAGCAATTCTTAGTGGGGACAATGTTTGCATGGAATGTTAAAATGTAATGGAGACAGGCAGCATAAGAAGTTGCCTAGCAGAGGAACCAGCAGGCTAGGTCCCATGGCCAGAGATGGGCACTGCCTTTTGTAAGAGGAGTTCTTAGAGACCCATCACCTCACAGTGGCTGCCTGGTTTATGGTCTACCTAGCATATTCTAGGCCATTTAGAGCTACATAGAAAGACTGTCTTGGTTGAGGGAGGGAGAAATGATTGTGTAGCCTGGCATAGTGTGCACCTTTAGTCATAGCACTTGGGAGGCATAGGTAGATCTTTGTGAGTTCAAGGCCTGTCTAGTCTATATAGTGAGTTCTAGGACAACAGGACTACATGAAAAAATTTGTGTGTGTGTGTGTGTGGTTGTGTTGTGGTTGTGTGCACGTGTGCGCGCGCATACATGCATGCAGAGGTCAACTTTGGGTATAGGTTCTCTTCTTCTACTGTGGGTTCCAGATACAAGCTCGGGCTCAGAGGTATGGCAAGTGCTCATACCTGCTGAACCATCTTGCTTGCCCCCGATTCTGAATTTTGAAGGACTTTTAGTTCAGGTGCCTAGTTTCCAGAGAAGGATATAGCTTTTTCCTGAGGCCACATGGTTCAGAAGTAAGCTGCCCCTGGCCCAAGGTTGGTTAGTCAGTGGTCTTTGGCTTCAGTCTCCAAGGCTTTTCACATCCAACTTTCAATCCCATGAGGCTCCACGGTTCTGAGTGTCAGGCTACTACACTCCCAGACTATTTTGGGAGGGACTCCTGCCTTCATCTGGCCAGGGGAGATTCCATGCCTCTTGCTGTTTATATATAGGATGTATGTTGATCTCAACTGGGAAACAACTGGTCAGAGAGCCTAGGTTTTTTTTCCTCCCTCAGCATAAAGTGGCTCATTTTAGGAAGTGGATATGTGCTGGGCAGCACATGGAGTCCCCAGACACACCCAAAAGTAGAATCACTACTGTGTTTAAGAGAAAGTAATGATGGGTATGGTGCTTGCCTCTAATCCCAGCACTCTGGAGGCAGAGCAGGTGGATCTCTGTGAGTTCAGGGCAGCCTGGTCTACAGAGTTAATTCTAGGATAGCCAGGGCTACACAGCAAAACCCTGAAGACAGAGAGGCAGACAGATAGATGGACAAGGTAAAACTTCCACAAAGGTGAAAGGCTAACCAGATGACCAAGCTGGATGGGGCAGCTGAGAACCAGGGGCATCTTGGTTGAACACTACATGTATTTGGCTCTGGGGACTCTGGGCTTCCCTGTATGCCATCTCTTTTCTCTCCAAGGCCTCCATTCCCAGCAGACTCCTGGCCTGTCAGCCACCTTTGTCCACGTTCTTACACTGCCTTCAAAGTAAAACAATCAAGATGCCAACTGACCTGATGCAGATGTCGGCCATTGGCATCTGTGCAGCTGTCTTTCAAGTTTATTATTTTATTTATTTGTGTGCACATGTGTGGAGGTCAGAGAATGACTCAAAAGACTATAGTTCTCTCCTTCCGTGGGATGGGACCCCATTAAATTCAAGTCATCAGGTTTGGAGGCAGGCACCGCTGCCCACTGAGCCATTACTTACAGTCACGTATGACGGTGTGTGCCTGTAATCCCAGAACCCAGGAGGCTAAGACAGAAGGATCACTTTGACTTTTAGGCCAGTGTGAGTTACATAACAAAACCTGAGGGCAAGCCAGGGCTTTCCTTCAAGACTATATCAATAAACAAAAAAAGGGAGGTTGTTGGGGTAGGGGAGTGATGTAGGCCAAGCAGACCTAGAGGCTAGAGGATCAGTTTAAGGTCATCTTCAGCTTGAGGCTAGCCTGGGAAACATGAAACATGATCTCAAGGGGGTTGCAGGGAAATACAACTGAGAAGGGCTTTAGGTAAAAAAATTCAGTGACTGGGCAGATTACTTTCTGTTAACCTGAGGACAAGATCAGATCCTTAGAAGTCACATGAGGCAAATATGGTGGAGCGGAGCCCCTGTGTCATCCCTGGAGGCTTCTGGTGGAAACAGTGGAGTCCCCAAGAGCCTGAGGACCAGCTAGTCTGGTAGACCTTCTCTCAACGAAGGTGGAAAGTACTTGCCCTCTGACCTCTGTTCACTTGCCATATATGAACATGCACATGCACACATATACACATATCATAACACTTAAACCGTTAACAGTCATCTTTGTGACAAAGCCATATCAAGTGTACAATTCGTGCCTTTTGTAAAAAGCCTTCACAGCATCTCCAACAGAGCTGTTCAGTCAGTCAGGTGATTCAAGAAAGGAAGGATTAACAGTCGGTTCTCCAAAGATGTCAGGAGATAGGCTACCCGAAGTCACAGCTAGAGAGGAAGCATTTCTATAATGAATCATGGCTGTCACAGCAGTCCCACGGAACTGATGAAATCTAATAGGTAAAAAGCCACCATTTTCTGGGTATGGTGCCATGCTTGAAACCTTAGCCCTCAGGAGACTGAGGCAGAGGGTTACCATGAGTTCACAGTGACTTCCAAACTAAACCCTAAAAGTCCAAGTTAGTATAAGATTGTTCAGTGAAGTCAAGAGATTCAGGGTGGGTTTTGCTGCTGTTGTTTTTGGTTTTTATATTGTTCCTTCTCTAGAACACTACCCCATCTAGAAAACTACCCTCAAGATGGCCCTCTGCCATCCACAGCCCCACCCTTGTGAGGGAACAGTTTGTCCTTCCTCGAAAATGCAGCACAAGTCATAGAGGTGATTTTTGCTCTAATCTTCTTAGAATAGAAATCACATCACCAGAAATAGCTACAAATGTTGCTGAGAAAGATCATCTTTATTGCCCAGGTAAGAGTTCCCTGGTTTTGTTGTTTTGGCTTTTTGAGGTAGGTCTCACTCTGTAACCCAGGGTTAGTTTGAACTCTTGGCACCCCTTATCCCTCAGCCTCCCATGGGAGCTGGGACTACAGTTGTAACTGTTTCTTGGCTTGAGACTGTAGACCAGGCTGGCCTTGAATTCCCAATGCTCCTGAGTCAGCCTCTTGAGTTTGGGGATTGCCGAAGGTATACCATGGCCAGCTTAGGCTTTTTGTCCTATGACTCTGAACTGAGGGGCAAATTATTCTTGGCAAACCAGTGGCTACTGCAGTTGCAGCCAGCACAGATACTAGCCTCCACAAGTTGTATTTACTTTCTACTGTGTGTGTGTCTGTGTCTCTGTCCTTCTTGAGACTGGGTCTCACTATCTACAAAGCTCAGGCTAGTTTAGTTTTAGATTTTAGATTTTATTTTATGGCATGAGGGCTTTGCCTGCATGAATGGATGTATACCATGCTATGGAGATCCAAAGCTGTGCATCTTCTGAAATGAGTTACTGTGAGTCACCATGTGAGTGCTAGGAACCAAACCTAGGTCTTCTACAAGTGCTCTTAAGCACTAGCCCAGGCTAGTCTTGAATTCACTGTGTAGCTCAGGTTGACCTGAAACTTAATGACAGTTCTCTTGTCTTGGCCTCCTTGGTACTGGAATTGCAAGCATATCTTCATGTCCGCCTGGTCTTCTGTTACTGATGTGGCTGATTACCACACTTAGAAGCTTATAGCCCACAGTTATCTCACAATTCTGGAGGGGACACAACCAAAGCCACTGCCACTCAGCAAGGCCAAGTGTGTGCAGACTTGCTTCCTACTGGTGGCTCAGCTACAGAACCTGCTCCTCTTTTAGGTCTCTTAGTTGCTGTGTTCTTGGGCTGGTGAGCCTATCCTCCACCCGAGAGCACAGTGGTCTGCCCGCTTTCTAGCAATGACTTCTGTGTCTCTCTGATGACCACCTTTGTAGGGCCAGGCAGTGGTGGCACACGCCTTTAGTCCCAGCACTTGGAGGTGGAGGCAGATGGATCTCTGAATTCAAGGCCAGCCTGGTCTACAGAGTGACTGACCATCTAGATCTACATAAGGAAACCGTGTCTCAAACAAATAAAAACAAACAAACAAACATAACTAAATTCCTTTGTGATGGCACAGGACCCACCCAGATATCAAGCTACATCTCCAGCCTGTCTTTAGTTGCACAGGTCCACAGGTGACAGTTGTGTTGTAGGGCAGACTCTCCTCAACTGAATCTGTACATTATCACGTCTTCCCAAGCTTTTGCTGTATAAGTTGATGTTAGTGATTAGGTATGAACATGGCCGGGTCTGCCGTACTTCTTATTCCATGGTTAACTCAATTTAGTAATTCATTCGCAAAATATTTGTTGAGCAAAATTTATGTTCCAGACATTATTGTAGGCGCCTGGGGAAGAGACATAGAAATAAAGGTAAGGCCTCTGCTTTTCTACACAGTGTCTGTTAGTGGGGAAGCCAAGTGAGCACATGGTTAGGATGCTCTAAAGCTGCAATAGGCATTAGTACGAAAAAGAGGATGGTAGAAAGCTCTTACTTTTGGAGGTAAGGGAGGCTAGGTCAAAAAGATTGAGAGTTTTATTTCAGCCTGGGCTATATATCAAGACTGTCTCAAGAAAAGAAAGGCCTGAGTTATGATGCACACCTTAAGTCCCAGCTTGTGGGAGGCAGAGGCAGGTAGATCATTCTGAGGCTAGCCTGGTCTACATAGCAGGTCCCAGGCTAGCCAGGACTACATAGTGAGACCCTTGTTTAGCTATTTTTAAAAAAGGCAAATAAGCTGGGTGGTGGTGGCACAGGCCTTTAATACCAGTCTCAGGAGACACAGGCAGGCGGATCTCTTGAGTTCAAGGCCAGCCTGGTCTACAAAATGAGTTTCAGGACAGCCAGGGCTACACAGAAGAACCCTGTCTCAAAAACCAAAGCTAAACCAAAACAAAACGTAATACAGTAGAACTGGCAGAATGCTGGAGATAGCTGTCCTAGTAGGGTAGGTATCACATGAACCAGGTTAGAAAAAATGACTAACACCATTTCTGGTACCGAGACTCAGAAGCAAACCAAAGCTCGGAAGGGTTATTTATAGTCTGGAAATTTCCCAAGGTGGAGGGTTTTTTTGTTTTGTTTTATTTAAAAATTTACTTATTTTATGTATGTGAGTACACTGTCGCTGTCTCCAGACATACCAGAAGAGGGCATCAGATCCCATTACAGATGGTTGTGACCCACCATGTGGTTGCTGGGAATTGAACTCAGAGCCTCTGGAAGAGCAGTCAGAGCTCCTAACCACCGAGCCATCTCTCTAGCCCCAATTTTTTGTTTGTTTTGTTTTTTGTTTTTTCGAGACAGGGTTTCTCTGTATAGCCCTGGCTGTCCTGGAACTCACTCTGTAGACCAGGCTGGCCTCGAACTCAGAAATCCACCTGCTTCTGCCTCCGAAGTGCTGGGATTAAAGGCGTGTGCCACCACTGCCAGGCTGTTTGTTTTGTTTTTGTTTTTTTAAATTTGTATTTAAAGACAGTGTCTCACTTAGTAGCCTCAGCTGACCTGGAACTCACTATGTAGATCAGGCTGGCCTGGAACTCACTATTAGACCAGGCTGGCCTGGAACTCAGAGATCCACTGCTCACTTCTGCCTCCCTAGTGCTGGGATTAAAGTCCAGTGCCACTACACCTAGCTCCTAGCTGGATGATTTTTAAATATTTTAAATGTTTGTTTATTTTCTTTATATATATGAATGTGTGTGTGTTGAACCCAAGAAGGCCAGAGGCATTGGATCCCCTGGATCTGGAGTTATAAGCAGTTGCAAACCACCTGATATGGGTGCTAAGAACCAAAACCAGATCCTCTGTAAGAACTGCTATCTCTCTTAGATAGTGAGTCATTGCCCATCCCTCCAAGTGCGTGTGTACATTGCTTTGAGTGGTACCTCCTTTCACCTTCCATCTGTCAGGAGCCTGCAGTTGTTAGGCTGTGCTTGTCCCAGCCCAGTGTAGGTGGGGCACAGTGCTGGGGATGAGCCCAGGTCCTCAGGCATGCTGGTTAGCTGAGGTACATCTGAGGCCTTTAGTCACGCAGATCCACAGCTGGGTAATCATGTGACATGGCAGTCTATACCCACAGTGTGATTTGCATCTGATTTTGATGACTGATAAAATTTGGGACTTAGAATATGAAGCTTTTTTGGACTCTGACAAGGTTAGAATTTTAGGAAATGTCCTTGTACATGTGGGACAGACATGAATCTTTGAGGGCCAGAAGGAGAGATATGTTAGGCAAAATAACTGCTCCCTGAATATTCCATGCCCTAATATCTATGAATACTTTCCTTTACATGATGAAAGGCGCTGGCTGGGTTTGTTTTCTTTTGTTTGTTTCTGTAGTGGTGCTTGAACTCAGGGGCTCGTAAATGGCAGGAAAACACTCCATCACTGAGCTGAACGCAGTGACTGACTGGTCTCACTGTGTACCCCAGGCTGGTGCCTGACTGTGGTCCTCCTTCTTCTATATCCTTAGGTGATACGATTACTGCAGGTGTCTGTCATCATATGTAGCTGGCAAAGGGACTCTGCAGATATAACTAGGACTACTAATGAAGATTAAGGTTTAAATCGGATTACTACATAGTTGAGCATGATGTAATCACACAAGCAACAGAAGGCTGAGACAGGATGAGGACCCAGAAGCTGGGATTCAGGGTTGTAATCCTAGCACTCAGCAGGCTAGGGCAGAAGAATTTCAAGTTTTAAATCAGCCTGGCTACGTAGCAAGACCCTGTCTCAAAGACAAAAACAAAAACACCAAACAAACAAACCAACAAACCCAAAGAGGGGCTAGGAAGATGGGTTGGCTCGTAATGTTTGCTGCAGAAGCAGGAGAACCAGAAGTTTAATCTTGACACCCAAGTCAAAGGTGGGCACAGCAGCCTGTGAAGATAAAGGAGTATCTCTGTGGCTTCCTGGCCAACCAGTCTGGCCAAATTTATGAGCTCCAGGTTTAGTGAAAGCCTGTCTTAAAAAACAAGATGGTAATTCTGAGCATGGTGGTAGTGCACACCTTTAATCCCAGCAGAAGCAAGCAGATATCTCTAAGTCTATCCTGGTCTACATAGTGAACTCCTATCCAGCCAGGGCTATATAATGAGACTGTTCCTGCCTGGCGGTGGTGGCGCACGCCTTTAATCCCAGCACTTGGGAGGCAGAGGCAGGCGGGTTTCTGGTCTACAGAGTGAGTTCCAGGACAGCCAGGGCTACACAGAGAAACCCTGTCTTGAAAAGAAAGAAAAAAGAAAAGAGACTGTTCCTGAATGTCTTGCCTGCCTATGGATCCCATTCCCTCTAACTGAACTGCCCTGTCTGGCCTCAGTGGAAGAGGATGCATCTAGTCCTGCAGTGCCTTGATGTGCGGGGTTCCGGGGGTGTGTGGTGTGGTGTGGGTAATAACCCCTGAGAAGGGGTTGGGGAGATTGGGGGGGGGACTATGGTGGGGGTGCTGTGGTCAGGGTGTAAAGTGAATAAATTAATTAATGAAAAAACCCACCCAGAAACAATAACAAAACAAAACATGAAACAAACAAACAAAAAGCCATAAAACAATAAGACAGAGAATTGACTGAGGAAAACACCTGTTACTGACTTCTGGCTTGCACACAGGTGTGCTCAAGTGTGCACACATATGCACATGCGCACATGCACCTGATAGGTTGTGGCTGGAACTGGCTTGGTGGGAATAGGTGAGAAATGGAGACAGCCAAGGAAGTAAACAAGGCTGACTCCAAGGCAGAGAGGCTTCTGGTACAAATGCTCTGTCGCTAGCTCTGTCTGCAATTCAGAACTGACTGGGCTCCACAGGGTACTGCTTCCTCTGCTTCAGCGGTAGCCTTAGTCTTCAGGACTCTCGTCCCCCAGGAAGACAGACCGCCTTCCTGTGCTGGCCCTGAAACTCCTGCCTCAGTCTTCCAAATGCTGAGGCCACAGGTGTGCACACACCCTGCCCTTCTGGATTCTTCCCTTCCCCCCTCTTTCCCTCCTCCTTCCATTCCTTCCCCTTTCTGCCCTCCTTCCATCTCCCCCCTCTTTCCTTTTTGTTGTTTCCTGGTAACTGACCCCAGGATGAGTCCGTTCATTGGGGGTGGGGAGTGGAGTGGTGATGACCACAGTCCACCAATGGAAAGCTGACACCAGAGCCTATGAATCTGCATTCGCCAGCTAGAGGCAGCATAGCAGGAAACTAGGAGTTAAGGGAAATTAGAGGTCACAGGCAGTGATCAAGACCTTTAGACATTACTGCAGGTATGATTGGCTCATGCTTCAATTCCAGCACTGAGGAGGCAGAGGCATTATGAAAGATCAGCCTAGTCTACATAGTGGGTTCCAGGCTAACTAGGGCTACATAGAGAGACCCTATTTCAAAAATGAAAACAACAATAAAACGATTTATAGACATTACTCTGAAAATAAAACTGGACAAAGATCACAGAGAAGTGACAGACCAATGTTCTTATGAGGGGGGTGGAAGGACGCTCAGCTGTAGAGTACTTGTGGAGCATGTACTTATAATCACAGCATTCAGGAAGTGCAAACAGGAGGATCAGAAGTTGAAAGTTATCCTTGGTACATAGCTAGTTAGAGGCCTGCCTAAGACACACAGGATTCTGTCTCAAGACACCTTAGGCTAGAAATATGGCTCAGAAGTTAAACAACCCTTTGCTGCTGTTATAGAGGACTTGGGCTAATTTCTCAGCACCCACATGGTGGCTCACAAACATCTGTAACTCCAGTTCTTGGGTATCCAGTGCCCTCTTCTGCCCTCTGCAGGCACCAAGTTCACATGTGGTACACACACACATGCAAGCAAAACACTTGCACATAAAATGAATAAATCTGATTTTATTTGTTTTCAGACAGGGTCTCACTGTGTGGTCCCGGCTGTCCTGGAGCTCACTCTGTAGACCAGGCTGGTTTTGGACGAAAACGAATAAACATTTTTTAAAAAAAAAATGTAAGGAATACAGACACAGAAGTCCAACAGAATATTAGCAAATCCAATACCATGTTAAAAAGGATTATATGATGCCACCAGGTGGGGTTTATCCCAGGAGTACAAAGTTGGTTTATTTTCAGAGGTCAAATAGTGCAGATTATTAGTAGATTAAAAAACAAAAGCCATAGAATAATCTCAATAGACACAGAACATGTGTTTGACAAAATAAAACTTGCTTCCATATTTAAAAACTTAACATAGTAGAAACTTGAGATGTGTCTTAGTGGTAGAGTGCTTGAGTAGCAGGCACACAGGCCTCTAAGTCGAGGTCGAGGCAGGAGAGTTAGAAGCTCAAGGCCATGCTTGGCTGTGTACTAAATTCCAAGCCAACTTGACCCCATGAAACCTCTTTTAAAAGAGCTTAGCACACACAGTGGGAATGAAAGGGAACTTCCACATTGTATCAAAAGACTGTATTTCTTATCATTAAGGAGGAACAATCCAAGCCTGGCACAGTGGCTTGCCTATATTTCTGGAACTTGAGAAGCAGAAGGATAAGAAGTTCCAAGGCTAGCCATGGCTACAGAGTGAGTTTGAGACCAATCAACAATATACTAGAGACCCTGTCTCAAAAAATGTAATGAAGGAAAAAAGAGAACAGTTTATTTGTAAGAGCAACAGAAATAACATTTGATATAAATGTAACAACAGAAGTAAAGTGTTATAGATAAACCAGGCATGGTGGTGCATGACTTTCATCTCAGCACTCGGGAGGCAGAGGCAGGAGGCTCTCTGTAAGTTTGAGGCTAGCCTGATCTATAGAGTTCCAGGACAGCCAGGGCTACACAGAGAAACCCTGTCTGAAACAAACAAACAAAAAGATTTATAGATAAAATGAAAAAAAAATACCGTTGAAAGAAATTAAAAATCTATTTTTAATATTTTTAATTTTTAATCTATTGGATAGATAGCTCAGAGGTTAAGAGCTGGCTGCTCTTCCAGAGAACCTGGGCCGGATTCTCAGCACCTACATAGCAGCTCATGCCTGTTTCTTAACTCCAGTTTCAGGAACTCCAATACCTTCTTTCAGGCATTGCATGCACATGATGCACAGACATACATCCCAGCAAAAGACCCATGGACGTTCAATATTTTTTTTTTTCCAGACAGGGTCTCTCTGTGTAGACCTGGCTGTCCTGAAACTCACTCTGTAGACCAGGCTAGCCTTGAACAGATTTGCCTACCTCTGCCTCCCAAGTGCTGGCATTAAAGGTGTGAGTCACCACTGCCTGGCTTAAAAATAAACCTTTAAGGGCTTGAGAGATGGCTCAGCAGTTAAGAGCACTGACTGCTTTTCCAGAGGTCCTGAGTTCAATTCCTAGTAACCACACGGTGGCTCAAAACCATCTTTAATGGGATCCAATGCCCTCTTCTGGGTATCTAAGAGGGCGACAGTGCACTCATAGACATAAAATAAATAAATAAATCTTTAAAAATTAAATATCTAAATAAAGCATCCCATGCTCACAGCTCAAAAAATAATTAATATTGTTAAGTTGGCAATTTCCCGCACACTGATTCAGTAAAATTACCAAAACCTAAACTAGCTTTTAAAATTTCTTTGGAGCAAAATCTAGCAACCTGATCCAAATATTCAAATGGGGTTAAGGTGTGATGCCACATATCTGTAATTCCAGTATTGAAAAGGTTGAGGCACCGGGCGGTGGTGGTGCATGCCTTTAATCCCAGCACTTGGGAGGCAGAGGCAGGCGGATTTCTGAGTTCGAGGCCAGCCTGGTCTACAGAGTGAGTTCCAGGACAGCCCGGGCTACACAGAGAAACTCTGTCTCGAAAAACCAAAAAAAAAGGCTGAGGCAAGAGAATAGAGGGTTTGAGGCCAGCAAGGATTGCATGCTGAATTTACATGCTCAAGTTCAGACTCAAAAACTAAAATAAGTAAAGTAAAATAAAATAGAACTATAAGACCGGGAAGGGGGAGAATCTTGAAATAAAACAAGTTGGGAGAAAAACAAAACACAAAAACAAGTGCCTCATAGGCCATGATTTGAAGTTTCTAAAAAACCATCCTAATCAGGGGACTTGAGAAGGGCTCAGTGGTTAAGAGCATTGTTGCTCTCGCAGAGGTCCTGAGTTCAGTTCCCAGCACAACTAACCCTAACTCCAGTTTTAGGGGTTCCAACACCCTCTTCTGAATATACAGACATGCATGTGGTCAAAATATGTAGAAAAAAAAAAAGTTTAAATCCTACAATAATCAAAATAGTGTGGTATTGGCATAATGACAGACATGAAGGTGTGGCTTAGATATAGAGCACTGCCTAGCATGCTAGGCCTTGGGTTTGTCCCTAGCTAGAAACCAAACAGAACTTCTCATATTTACAGTTAGTTTATTTTTCTTAAGAAGACCAAGACAATGAAACGGACAAAGAGTGGTCCTTTCAACAGATGCATCTAGAATAGTAGAAAATCCATAGGCAAAGAAATTAAGCTGAACCTCCTGCCTCAAACCATACACAGAAATTAACTCAACATGGGCCAAGTGTCTTATGTCTGAGGGTTTCTAGCTATAAACCCATACATAGCTCAAAAAACACATCAATGGCGGCAGGAGAAATGGTTCAGCTCCTAAGAACATTTGCTGCCACATCAGGTGGCTCACAATTGCTTGTAATTCCAGTCCCAGGGAATCTGGCTCATTCTGTGAACCCTGCACTGACATGCACATAACCCACATGTAAACATATAATTAAAACAGAAAGTATATAAATAAATTATAAACTTGATGACTGTCTTAATGTGTGTATTCGTGTGTATGTGCATCTGGGCCAGAGTGCATGGAAGGCCAAGAGGATGACTTTCTGTAGTCAATTGTCCCCTCTACCATATAGATTTCAGTGACCAAACTCAGTCAGCCTCGGTGGCAAGAGTCACCTCACTGTCCAACCTGCTTTTGCCCTCCAAGTGCTAGTATTAAAGACCCATGCCCCCATGCCCCACTGGCTACTCACATACAATTTAGGAAAAGACAAAATGATAGCTGGTGCTAAAAGCCAGGACAGGGAGTTCCTTTCTGATGACCACGCTGACTGAAAGGAGCACAGAAAGCTTGACTAGGTGATAGCTATGTAGAAATGGATGTCTCAATCCCAGCACTTGGGAGGCAGAGGCAGGCAGATTTCTGAGTTCGAGGCCAGCCTACACAGAGAAACCCTGTCTCGAAAAAACCAAAAAAAAAAAAAAAAAAGTAAAAGCCATAAAGAGCCGGGGAAGGGCATTCTGGCTTACGTTGGCTTTGTAGCTTTGCTTTAGCTACAAATGGAAAAGGGAGACCCTAATGACTTCAATGTAAGACCTAAAATCTTCAGCAGCCCTTCTAGGCAGGCAAGGTAGACAAACTTGACAACCTGAGTTCTATCCCTTGGTCCCAAATGGCAGCAGAAAACTGACTCTCCCAAGTTGTTCTTTGACCTCCATACATGCACCATGGCACACATGTACCCACAAACAAAATATGTATAAACATAATTTTTTTAAAAAAAGTATTCCATGAAAATTTGAGGCTATGCGACTGGGCCCAAAAGGAGAACATACTGATGACGGCTGACACCCCCCACCCCCGCTTTATTTATTATTCTGTTTACTGAGACCTCTCATTTCACTTTAGACTCCTTCAAATCTGGCTTAGCCTCTAACTCTCAATCTCCTGCTTCCATCTCCCAAGTTTTTGTGTTATGGGCATGTGGTGTCACATCTGACTAACATGCTTTCTGGCGGCCATATGACGATGAAGATCTCACAGCCTCATCTAGACATTTTTCAAGGAAAACTATGTATCGGTCCAGCTTTTCCCAGTAAGCTAAACAATCACAGCTGTCATTTAAAATGTTCATAAGCCGGGCGGTGGTGGCGCATACCTTTAATCCCAGCACTTGGGATGCAGAGGCAGGCGGATTTCTGAGTTTGAGGCCAGCCTGATCTACAGAGTGAGTTCCAGGACAGCCAAGGCTATACAGAGAAACCCTGTCTCGAAAACAAACAAACAAAAACAAAACAAAACAAAACCCATAAAATGTTCACAAAATTGGTAGCAAGCCTAGCACTTCAGATGCTGAATGACAACACTGTAAGATTTCAAAGGCCACTCTGGGCTACAAGGCAAAACTGTCTCAAAAAACAAAATACAACAACAAAAAAACAGAAGAGAAAAAAAAAAACACCCATCACAACAAAAACTCGATAAGGATTGAATGATAAATAAAATGTGTTGGGCTTGGTGGTATATACCTGCCCTAGCAGGCTGACACTAGACTTTCAAGTCTGCCAGGTATTGGCTAGTGTACACCTTTGACCCAGGCAGGCAGACCTCTGAGTTTGAGGCTAGCCAGATCTACAGATTGAGTTCTAGGATAGATGGTATACAGAGATACCATCTTAAAAAGCTAAAAAAAAAAAAAAAAAAAAAAAAAGAAGAAGAAGAAGAAAGAAAAAAAAAGTTCCAAGTCTATCTGGCCTAGAGAGGGAGCTTAGGGCCAGTCTAGTCACTTTTATGAGTCACTGTTTCAAAATAAATAAAATAAAATAAATAAAATAAAATAATAAAATAAATGTCTGGAGATATAGTTCATGCTAACGTGTTTGCCCAGCATGCCTGTGGCTCCAGGTTCACCGCTACAAAACTTAAAAATAAATAATAGTAAGTTCACAGATACATGCATGGATGTCTCTGGATCCCCTCATAGTGAGTTCACAGATACATGCATGGATGTCTCTGGATCCCCTCATAGTGAGTTCACAGATACATGCATGGATGTCTCTGGATCCCCTCATAGTGAGTTCGCAGATACATGCATGGATGTCTCTGGATACCTCTCTCACTCTACTGGTTGACTTTAATTTTTGTTTCAGTGATGTGTGTTCTATTCTAGTGCTTTGGTTTTTAGCATGTCAAACACATCACCTTTTTTTTTTTTTTTTAAGTATCATGGGCTGGAGATGTAACTCAGTGGTAGAGGAAATACTTAATATACTTGAGACCCTAACTTCAATACCCAACACCAAAAACTAAACCAAACAAAAAGAGAAAGATAGATGTTCCATATTAGCTTTGGATTTTCAGATTGGGTTAAAAAATTGGGCTCTTTCTATACACCAAAATGGTGCACATTAAAGTTCTCATGGATGTTTTCAAGACCATTCATAATGCCATGCACAGGCAAACATCAGGCTGGTGACAAGCCACATGCCCAAGTCAACTTCCGTTTTCTAGTTGTGATGATGACATTGGCCATACTAGTAAACTTGAGAACATTGGAAGATCAACGTGAAGTTCACAGGCCGGTTACATAGTGGGTGCAGTGACCAGCTCCAGGGCTGATACAAACCTCATGAATCAGGGAAAAAGGCAAAAATAATCTGTCCCCACCCCAAGTTTGGTTTCACTGCACTGACAGCCAGATGACATGAAATACGAAGAAATAGTAGCAAACACACAGAAGAGGAAAACCCTGGTAGTTTTCCCAACAAATATAAGAGACAGTCAGGTGTGCTGGCATGTGTTTGGGAAACTACAGTGGATGTACTAGTTTGAGGTCAGCCCGGGCTACACTGTGATTTAATGCAAAAGCAATGAATTTAAAGATTAAACTCGGAAAGTCAACTTTCCCCTCCTAATTCTGTATACAGAACCCAGAACCTCATAGATGGTAGTTAAGTGCTCCACCACAACATAAATTCAGCTGTTAATCTCTGTGTGTGTCTCATGTGGCCCAGGCTACCCAGGAACTCCTGATGTTGATCCAGCTGGCCTTGAACTCAGGACCCCTGCGTCTGCCTCCTGAGTGGTGCAGACTATCAACATCTTTTAGGAACAGCTCTGTCCATTGAGCATTGAGACACATAGAATATGCCACTGCTTAGGCCATATATGTGATTTCTTCATGTAGTTTCAGCTTTGTTTTTCACTCTTCCTCTTCCTCCTCCTCCCCCCCTCCCCCTCCTCCTTCTTCTTTTTTTTTTTTTTGAGACAGGGTTTCTCTGTGTAGCCCTGGCTATCTGGAAGTCATTCTGTAGATCAGGCTGGTCTCAAACTCTGAGATCCAACTGCCTCTGCCTCCGGAGTACGGGATTAAAGGTACGAACCATCAAACCCAGTAAGGACTTTTCTAGTAAGGTTAATTTTTTTTTTTTTTTTTAATCTGCCTCACATCTTGGGGTGGGTGGGATGGCGGCAATGTTTTTTTTTTTTGGTTTTTCGAGACAGGGTTTCTCTGTGTAGCCCGGCTGTCCTGGAACTCACTCTGTAGACCAGGCTGGCCTCGAACTCAGAAATCCGCCTGCCTCTGCCTCCCAAGTGCTGGGATTGAAGGCGTGCGCCACCACTGCCTGGCTAGCAATGTTTTTTAAAAAGCAGTTAGAGAGACAAGTATGGGTATTGGGAACCAAACCTTTTTTATTGTGAGCCTTAGCCTTAAACAGTGAAGCCATCTTTTCAGCCCGAAAAAAAGTAACTGTTTAGCCCCAGTTTACTATCTGTGAAAGGACAGATTTAATCAGTAAAGGTTTCCTGGTCCTGAATATAGGCTAAACAAAGCCATATAGGTTTGTTCACTGCAGGACTAATACTTTTAATACACTTTTAGTCACCAGTTATTCTCAGAGGTACAGACACATTCTTGTACCAACTTGGCCATGAAATCTCTTTCTCAAGACAGCCCAAAATATACTTTGGCAATCAATGCATTTCAAGACCTTCTAGGGGCCAGGTGTGGTGGTTGAGTCCTTGTAATCCTAGAACTGGGAGGCTGAGATAGGAGGACAGGTTGAGTTCAAGGTGAGCCTGGGCTAAAAAGTGAGTTCTGGATCAGGCTAGGCCGTGAGAAGCTGTCACCAAGACCCTTCTAACATATGTTAATCCCAGATTTCCACAGTTAAACTGAACCAGAATACAGGAGACAGCTTGGTGTCAAAGCCAATGCTTTTAATGAGTCTCCCTGACAAGTGCTACCAACCTCTACTGTCCACAGCTCTTAGTGGACCGAGAGTTGAGCTAGTTGCCCAGAGGCTGGGATTGGGAGTGTAGTAGAGAGATCTCTAAGCTTCAAGCTGACCCTTCTTCTGGCATTCCTAGCAAAGCCACAAGAGGTTCCAGGGGTATGGGGGTCCCGATGGGCACAGGGTGGTGCGTTCATGTTTGCGCAGATCACTGGCACTCAAGAAAGCTTTAGGACATTGGGAACAGGAGTAGGGGCGCACAGAGCTGTGGGTGCGGCTATGCTTTCGAAGCCCAGCCCTGTCTGAGAAGCTCTTACCACACTGAGTACAGGGAAAAGGCCGGAGCTCTGGGTGTGAGCGCTCGTGCCTGCGCAGTAATGTCAGTGTGGAGAAAGTTTCTTTGCACTCACGACACACAAACTGTGGGGGCTTCTCATCAGTCTCCTCAACCCCCACCTCTCCTGCATCTCCCAGGTACTAGGGGCTTCCCCAACACCAGCATCCTGGCACTCTACATGCTCCACAGTCATGCCCACCACTTGCCACTGTGTGGCCACTACACCCCAGACTCAGGAGGTAACCCTAGCAGCCCTGCTGGAGCGTCTCCTATCCCTGCACCTGCCACGGGGCAGCTGAGCCCTCACCTACGACGCCTACAGGCAACGCTAGTCCCAGTACCAACTCCTGCTGGGGGGCAGCTCCTGTAGTCTCGTTGCTTCTGTGGGTACGCTCATGCTTCCTGAGGCTGGATAACACCACGAAGGATTTCCCGCAGGCATTACAGTGGAAAGGACGCTCACCAGAGTGCATGCGGCTGTGTTTCGTGAGGCTAGCTCGCTCAGCAAACGCTCGCCCACACTCCTCACAGCGGAACGGCCGCTGTCCTGAGTGCACCAATGCATGCCGCTTGAGGTCCCAGGAAGCCACAAAAGTCTTGTCACACTGCAGGCACTTGAAGGGTCGGTCGCGGTGTGTACTCGCCGATGCATGGCAAGGTCGGCTGGCTGCCGGAAGTCCTTGCCACATTTCTCGCAGCGGTAAGGCTTTACGCCCTCATGTGCCCGCTGGTGGCGGCGGAAGCTCGAGGGATCAGAAAACATGCGGCCACACCGAGGGCACAGGAACGGCTTCTCGCCTGAATGCGTGCGCTCATGACTTTGGTAGGAGCTGAGCTGTGTGAAGCCCTTACCACAAGCCGGGCAGCGATAGGGTTTCTGGGCTGCATGGATACGCTGGTGGCATGTGAGGGAAGAGGATCGAGAGAAGCTTTTACCACACTCGGAGCAGAGAAAGGGGCGCTCACCCGTGTGGGACCTGTGGAGTAATGGAGGACTTGGTTACATCGCAACAAACTCACTGGTTCAGCCCTATAGCCTGTCTGGGCACTAATTCCCTAAGAGCCACAGAGCCGTACCCTAGAGTAACAAACCCACAGACCTTCTTTCCTATGAGCTACCCACATAATGTCCCTCCCCTAATACGCTGTGGATGACTGAGTCTAAGGACTGGCTACTTTCCAGCTGTACTGGAACATAGACCAACAAAGCCCCGCCCACTCTCGGGGTACCATCTCTAGTCCCTTCGCTCTGCCACCCAGCCTGACCGCGGTTCAACCAGGCGCTCCCATCTTTTGACAAATGTCCACCCGCACCTCTTCCCATTGGCATAGTCTATTGAGCCGCTAGTTGGAGACGTTTGTCTCCCAGCTGCATCTAGAGACCGCACCTTTCGTGGTTGCGTAAGTCCTTGAGCTCCGCATAGGCCTTGCCGCAGCGCTCGCAGCTGTAGGGTCGCAGGCCTGCATGCGTGCGCCGATGCTTGCGGAACACTGAAGGATCAGCAAAGCTCTTCCCGCAGTCAGTACAGGCATAGGGCCGCTCACCTGTGTGCCCACGCTGGTGGATCTTTAGTTTAGAGAGTGTACCATAAGCCTTGGGCAGTGTGTGCACCGGAAGGGCAGCTCACCAGCATGGGAGGCCAGGTGCACACGCAGGCACACTGGCTGCATGAAGCGGCGGCCACACTCTGGGCACGGGAAGGGCTTCTCACCAGTGTGGCTGCGCCCATGGCTGCGTAGCTCAGGAGCTGTCTTGTAGGCCTTGGGGCACAGTGGGCAAGCATAGGGCCGGGGCTTGGCTACTGAACCAGATACCTTGTCTCCACTGGCTTCCTCGGCCTTGGGCTCTGTATCCGCCTTTGGCTGGACGTCATCCACCTCCTCTGTGCAGTCTGCAGGCGCATGAGTAGCAGCGTGGCGGGCTGCCCTGGGAGCACTTGGAAATGTCTTTGTACAAAACAGGCACTTATAACGGCGGCCAGAACGCTTGTAGCAGGGCCTGGGGACTTGGCCTCTGTAGCCTCCACTTCCATGTCCTTGGTGAATAGGCCTTCTCTGCAAAAGAAGCAAAAACCATCCCTCTGCATTTTTCACCAAAGCCCTCTCAAGATCTCAGAGGTGACCCTATCTTTAAGAAAAATATTTTCATTTTACATGTATGAGTGTTTATGGGCCTATGCCCATGCCTGGTGCCCAAGAAGGCTGTTTAATCCCCTGGAACTGGAGTTAAGATGGCTGTGAGCTACCGTGTGAGTGTTAGGAATCAAAGCTGAATGGTCTGCGAGAACAGCCAGTGCTCTTAACCACTGAGCATCTCTCCAGTCCCAAAGGTAACTGGATCATACCCATACTCTCCACCTGAGGCTCTTCGCCCAAACCACAGATCTCTACATCCCCAGCTCTGATTCTGCGTTCAAGTCTCCCCTGTGATCTGCTCATTGGGGGTAAAATTCAGTAAGTGACGGCCAGTATCACAAAAGGGCCAGCTCTATTCTGTCCTTAACCTCTGTTTCCCAAACCCTTGGTATTCCTAGAATACCTAGGTTCCCTTACTCTCACAATCTTCCTTTCTCAGTTCCACCCACGGCCTTAAGATCTCCAAATGTGTCGGCGGTGGTGGCGCACGCCTTTAATCCCAGCACTTGGGAGGCAGAGGCAGGCGGATTTCTGAGTTCGAGGCCAGCCTGGTCTACAGAGTGAGTTCCAGGACAGCCAGGGCTACACAGAGAAACCCTGTCTTGAAAAACCAAAAAAAAAAAAAAAAAAAAAAAAAAAAAAAATCTCCAAATGTTCAAGAAAGACAGACCTAGATAGAGAGAAAGAGAAAGGAGGAGCCAATGTTTAGACAGGGTGGTTGGCTATGTTTGGAGGTAATGGGTCTCCAGCATATGTTGGTCAGATCTTGAGGGAGCAACTGCTCAGAGAATTCTGACCACAAATAGCTATAAGATAAGGCACGCCACCCTAGAGAAGAATTTTGGTCTATCCTCTGCACTGGAATCCCTTTCAGTCCTGGCTCTAAAACTCTGGTTGTAGCTCACTCACTCTCAAGGCAACCTGACCTACTGCTGACAGTCTGAGCCTCTTCCTCAGTCACAACGGATGCGTCTGAGCTAGCGAGGCCTCCTGGGATACTAGCTCTTGCTGAGTTCCTACTTTCTGGCCAAGAGCCCAGACAACATCCACACAGCTGCTCCTAGGATCATAGTTGGGAAAAAATAGGATTAACAGCTGCATCGGGTCTTAACACCCGCTCATCCTCCCAGGGGATGAAGGGAAGAGGATTAGGGTAGATCCTCTTAAGAGAAGCTTAGATGTGTGCTGGGGCAGGGGAGAGTGGGCGAGGAGAGCCAGTGTGCCCGGAGGGTGGCAGGCCAAAGTTCTGTGTTGAGACTTGTACATCATTTACTAGGATCTGTTTATAGAGCTGTGTCCTCATCTGTACATCACAGGACTGGGTGGAGAAGGAGGATGGAGCCCATCTAAGAGGATGGTGTGGGCATTGAGGCCTATTCCAGAAAAGGTAATATAGAAGTAGTTTACCTGGTTGACCAACGAGCCCCTGAAAGGCTCCATAGAGTCAGCACCATACCAGGAAGCATTTGGGGCAGGGGAGTGAAATTTGAACCCAGGGCCTGCTACAAGCCAGGTAAGTACTCTACCACTGAGTCACATCTCTAGCCTCCTAAATTTCCCCAAAAGAAAAAACAAAACAAAAGCCAGGCTAGGGAGTGTAGCCCAGCAACAAAGCTCTTCACCAACATGGATGAGGCTCTGCTTGCTTCATCCCTAGAAGAGCAACTCACATCCACTAAGTACTTGCCAAATTTCATAGCATCCTAACTTTCTTACATATATCAACACACCCTTACATCAACACCACAAGAAAGCAAGGTTCCACGAAGCAGAGTTCTGTGCAACCACATATATTCTGAAGGCAAACCATCCAGCTTCAAATCTAGCCTCCACCACTTCCCAGCTGATGGGACTTTTTGTTCAACTCACTGTGTATCTTAGAACCTCAGTTTTCTCACCTGCAAAGTTGAGGTAACAATAGTTCTACCACATGGGATGGTGTCAGGACCGAATGGAATCAGACTGCTTCTCTCAACTACAGAGTCTTATCAGAGCTCATCAGCTGGGTGTGGCACCTTGCATAATTCTCATACAGCCTGAAATAGGAAGCCATGACTCCATTTTATAGATGAGAATGAGTGAGTTGAGTTCTGAGAGTAAAGAGACTTGTCAAATCATACAGCTAGAAACTTAACATGGCTGAGACTTGATTCTTCTGTTTAAAGTTTTTAAGCCCTTGCTCAGAAGTCTGGGACCAGACTGGAGAGATGGCTCCAGAGTTAAGAGTTCAATTCCCAGCAACCACATGGTGGCTCACAACCATCTATAATAGGAATTGATGTCCTCTTTCTGGAGTGTCTGAAGACAGCTACAGTGTACTCTAAGAAGCACACCCTCAATAAATACTTGTCAGTCTTAGGCAGCATGATCATTGGTTCAAAGCCAGCCTGGACTATACAGCAAGGTCCTAACTTAAATAACAAAAACAAGTGGTTAGAGAGATGGCTCTGTTTTTAAGAGCTTTGCTACTCTTCCAGAGGACCTTAGTCCAGTTCCCAGCACCCACACTGAGTGGCTCACAACCACCTGTAACTTCAGCATACAAGGATCTGATACTCTCTTCTGACTCCTTGGGCATCTGGAGACAAGTCCAAATACAAATGAAAATTTAAAAAAAAAATCCTTTTTAAAAAAGCAAACAAAAAGAACCATCATCTAATGAAGTTGATGCAGGACATTGCAATCTGTGTTTTACTTCAATGTGAAGAACTGCATTAAAGGGACACAGCATTAGGAAGCTGAGAACCACTGGTCTAGAGGCTATGAATTCAGTTCCCTAAACCCATGTTAGACAGCTCACAGTGGCCAGGCTCTAGTGGACCAGACACCTCCCAACCCCAGTCCTTTTTTCTTCTTTTTTTTTTGGTTTTTCGAGACAGGGTTTCTCTGTAGCTCTGGCTGTCCTCAAACTCAGAGGTCCACCTGCCTTAGGCTCCCCAGTGCTAGGACTATAGGTGTGTGGCACCAAGCCTGTTTGTGTGTGTGTAGGTATGCAGAGGACAACTGGGAGTCAGGTCTTGTTTTTCAACTTGTTGCAGTGGGTGGGGTCTCCCTTACTGTTTCTGTTGCACACGGTGTACTCTAGACTAGTTGGTTGACAAGCTCCTGATCACTCTCCTGTCTCTGCACTCCATCTTCCTATAGCAGTGCGGGATTACAGATGGTGCCACCAAATCTAGCTTTTTGCCTGGGTTTGGGGTTTGAACCCAGGTTGTCAGGATTGTATGGCAAATTTTAACTGGCCAAATCATCTCTGCAGCCCTGAAATTGGTACTTTAAACAAACGCTGACCATTCCGACCAACACTTAAGAACCAGATATGTGAGCCAGGGTATAAAAGGAGAGAGTACTTGCCTGACAGTGTGAGGCACTGAGCTCTAGTCTCAGTACCACAGAGAAAGAAACAAAGAAAGAAAGAGGAGGGGAGGAACACTCACACCATCTCCTCGGTCTTTAAGTACTTCTAGGAGGGGAACATTTTTACAACTCTGTTTAAAAATCCTCACAAGGCAAAAGTGTACACAGCTAATTAAGATGCCCAGAGAGTGGGCCTGGCGGTGATGGCGCACGCCTTTAGTCCCAGCACTTGGGAGACAGAGGCAGGCGGATTTCTGAGTTCGAGGCCAGCCTGGTCTACAGAGTGAGTTCCAGGACAGCCAAGGCTATACAGAGAAACTCTGTCTCGAAAAACCAAAAAAAAAAAAAGATGCCCAGAGTCAAAACTCAAATCTTCAAACCCAGGGATTGGACTCTTAAGATCACTTTTTGTTGACTTAAAATTCTCTAGCAAAATCAGGACTCTTCCCAGGACAAAGACTAGGACTTTTCTATGAATAGCAAATCTCTAACCTGCCTCCCTTATGCTTAGCTCTATCCAATTCCTCACGTCCATCACTAGGCTTCACGCCCCCACGCCCCAGGCCTCCTGTCTTCATTCTAGACTCCAGTTCCTTCCAACCTCAGGTCATTCATACTAACAGTTCTAGTGTCAGCACTGCTGCCCCTCAGTCTCCGGAGGATCTTTGTATGTCTATGCATTAACTCCTTGGTTACCTTGGGTCTTGCTCCCACACACTTCCTCTATTAAGGCTGTCTTTCTTTTTTTCTTTAAAAACTGTATTTTGTCTCTTTGTGTATGTGTATGCACACTCTCTAGGGGGTGTGGCGGGCAGAGGACAGCTTGCAGGAGTCATTCTCTCCTGTTACTATATGGCTCTAGGAGGCTACACGCAGGTCACCAAGCTTGCCCATCTTCCTCCCTCTAAGAAGGCTTTCCTGGGTGCTAGAGAGATGGCACAGTAGTTAAGAGCGATTGCTCTTGTTCCAGAGGATACAGATTTGGTTCCTATACCACAGGTGGCTCACAAACACCTACAGCTCCAGTTACAGGCATCAGGCATACATACATACATGTAAGCATAGCACTCATACACATAAAAAAAAAAATAGTAAAGGTTTTCTTGTCTACCTTTTTGGGGTTGGGGGGGGTGCAGGATCTTACTGTGTGGCTCCAGCTGGCCCTGACTCTTCCTGCCTTAGCCTCTTCAGTGTTGGGATTACAGGTGTACTTTGGCTCTATTCCTTTCTTTGTGGCACTGCTCAGCAGTGTTAGCTTTTTTTTGTTAGCTTCACTATATAACCTTAGCTGGTCTGGAACTTGCAGAGATCTGCCTGACTCCTGAGTGCTAGCATTTTGCCATGTGCACCACCACACCTCATAGACTCCTTTTAGATAATGATATGTTTATCCTAACTACATTTTAACTTCAAAAAACCTTTTTACAGTGCCATCTGGATCAAATCCTATGTTCAGGCTTACTGCTATGGACCATATCATTTGTATTTTATGCACACTGAACTGACTTCTCAAGTTCATCTCCTGATGCCTTAGAAGTATGTTATAGTTGAATATTTGTCTTCTTGTAAAATTCTTATGTTGAAGCTCTAACCTCCCCCATGACTGTGTTTGGAAACAAGGTCTTTTCAGAAGTAATTAAGGTTAAATAAAGTCACAATGGCAGAGCTTCATGTTGTAGGGTTAGGTTAGTGTTTTTGGGGCTAGCAAGTTGGGGTAAAGATGTTTTCTGTCAAGCCTGACAACCTGAGTTGTATCCTCAGGACCCACATGGTGAAAAGACAGAACCAATATCAATAAATTGTTCTTTGACCTCCACCCATGTGCTACAAGAACACACAAGATAAAATACTAAGCATGTCCTTAAAATAAGAGATAACAGAAAAGTCAGGCAATTACCACAGACTTAGCTGGTATTTGACGCCAAGTAGTCAGATATGGAAATTTCTGCCATCTGTCCCCTTGACTATTGCTTTACTAGCACTAGCATATTTTATTATTTGGTTCTTAATTTTTCACCTCCAGCACTAGGGTCCAGGGAACTTTGTTCTATGCACTTGTTATTCCTAAACTGTTTGGTGACCAAATGCAAACTTCTGTGGAATTCAACACTCAGGTCTATAGCCTCTGCCTCTTCCACAGTAGGAGTTTGTGAGAGTCAGTCACCAACTATGTATTAACTGAAATGCTCCATCTTTACAAGGTCGCAGGGTTCAAGTATGACACAGTATTCCAATTTGCTGTTGTGATGAAACCCAATGAGGGGAATGACATTTTACTTTCTCTCAAGTTAATGAGACTCAGTGCCTCCAAAGCTGGGGTGGGGGGCAGGCGGAGCAGATCAGGTGTGGTTAAAATAACAAAACAGGCATCTACATATGAGCCTCAAATAAGTCAACATATATGCCCCACAAACCTTAAGCCTTTTGGTGAATTGATGGAACTGTGTTGTGGTGAATGTTTAATGATATCCTAACCAGCTAACAACCAACCAGTCAGCTCACAACATGATTCCATTTTTTCCACCCTCAGTTTCTGTGGCAGTGTCCCCTCTGGTCAGCAACCTAAGCTCCATCAACAATTCACAAACTTTACCACCTCCATATGGAATTCCCTTTGCCCAGGAGCCAGCCCTCGTTTTCCTTCTCCCACGGGAAGATACTTGCATGCTTCCAATACTCCATTCCCCATAAGAATATTTAACAAGCAGTAAAAGATGAGGTGCATCGTTCTCGGGGCCTCAATTCAGTGGAATAGGGTCCCTGAAGCATATGGGAGTTTGCAGGGCAGTAGGGCCTACCAGACTCTCTGAGGAGGGACAAGACCTGCAGAAACCCAGCGCTCCTCGCTCTCTGCAACCGTGTTTGTGCGGGTGTCCTCGCCAGACAGGCAGCCCCCGCAGAGCGGGGCTGTATGCTGACTCATTTGGGACTAAACCCTAGGATAACGTGGCTTCGGCGAGCGGAACAGGACAGAATGAATGAAGAAGGAAGGAATGAAGAAATGAATGGGCAGAGGATCCAGGGCAGGACAAAGGCCTGCAAAATGGCGTTCTTTAGGACCGCGGGAGGGGCAGACAGAACCTCGGACTGGGAGGGGGCGCGCAGCCGCGAAGGACTAGGCTGGGAGGCCCTCGCCGCTCAAACAAAAGCCCGTAACATGGCGGACTCTAGGACCCCCGGGTCCGCGCGGAGCAAGACCGGCAGTCGCGTCCGCTGAGCCTAGGCATCCACAGCGCTGACCGGCGGGCACCGGGCGGGTTCTAGGACCTGCTGGGCCCTCAGCCCGCCAGAGGCCGCTCACGGCTCGCCCCGCCCGTGATGCTCGCGCCTGGTCAACTTCATCCGATCGGCAGCAGACGGGAAAGTGGGGGCACCTCAAACCGCGTCGGTGCCCGCTGCCTGAGCCCCTTGCGACTTCCTGCAGACGTGTCCTACCTGGTTCGATTTTCGCAGGCTCCGCAGCTTCGGCGGCGGTGCCTAGCGGCGACAGAGCTCGGGACACTCGGAGAGAGGCTGGCGCTAGGACCCAGCGGGGGGGAGGGCAGAGGCGGGGCCGGCAACCAGACAGCGGAAGTGGAAGGCCGCCTTCCTTGCTCAGGAGGAAGGAAAAACTTACGGAAGCAGCCCCGAGCCTACTGAAGCAGAGAAGTATCTTGCGAAGGGTTTCTGGGTGCTAAGGGGATGGGGCGCCAGGCCGATTGACGGTGTACACCCGCCAAGTCGCCGGAAGTGTCTGCAAGAGCTAGGAGGTGGGAAGATACGGAGAGGACACTCAGGCTTTGTGGTGCCTGAATCCGTTTATATTCCACATTTCCTCTACCAGTGAGGAGTGAACTTAGTGAGGATCCCTCCACGCCTGTCTTGGGAAGAGTCTTTTATGGAACCTCGTGAAAAGTATCACCAAAGTACTGTAGCCAGGGCTGCAGAATATTTACTATTACTGTGCTGACTGAATAAGCACTTGAACGAGTTTAGCAGCTTTGAACGGAAGTGTGGCTTAAACTCACCAGACCGCCGCGCTGACCTGCGTGGGCGGAGCTAGAGTTGCGCCCACAGCCGAGCGTGATAGCTCACGCCACCTGTGAGCTCCAACATTCTGCAGGTTGAGGCAGGAGGATTGCTCCGAGCTCGAGGCCAGCCTGGGCGGCATAGTTAGACCCAACCTCAAAACAAAAAAACAAACAGAGTTGGGCCCACCCGGAACCTAGCGCCGGAAGCGTGTCCGTGTGGAAACTCTGCTCGGAGGAGGAACAGGAAGTGTTCCTAGGCGGAAGTTTCAGGGGGAAGCGTTAGCACCTAGGACACTTCCTGGTTCCTGGTAACAATAGGAAGTGTCCGTGGAACTGGGCTAGACTCTTGGCTCATACCAGCTGTGCCCCGTTCCCCCTACCTCCTCCTTTCTCCCGCTTCTTTCCCCTATCTTCCACTCCCGGGAACCCTGGCTGAGTGTACGTGTGTATGAGCTCGAGAACCCTCGCACCAGCAACCACTTAGGGCTCGCGGCTGCAGTTAGGGTAAGGGTCCCAGTGCGCAGGCGCGCTCCCGTTCACGACCTCCAACGGACGCGCCGGCGGCGGGAACCAGAAGGCACTCCTGGTGCGAGGTAGGGATCTAGAGAAGAAATTGGCAGAAAAGACTAGTGACTACAGAAAAATGATGGTGGTTGATTAGGAAAAGGGGACTCGAGTGAAGGAGTTCTGAGAAGTGAGAATTCCGGGGACAGGCTCAGCTTGTGAGATTAGAAATAGTTGTGTTAGGGTCCCAGGAGACTATAGTCAGCCTCGGAGAAAGGCAAGATGATCAGGCAGAAATGAGTAGCTGCTACTGGGCAAGCGAAGGTTTTGGAATGAAAGTTGCCTCTTGAAGTGAGTTTATGTAAAAAAAAAAAAATGAGGTAGCACAGTGTTGGATTTAGTGGCATAAGTATACTTAGATGCTTATCGTGGTGTCACATGACTCTAATCCCAGCACTTGGGAAGCTAGGGCTATATAGTGAGACCCTGTCCGAATTGCCACCCCCACCCCCTAATACATTTGTATAACAGCCGTGCTTGGCACATGGTACTGTCCAGCGTGAGTTGCTATCATAACTTAGAGAGGAAATAGAAGAGAAAATGAAAAGTGTTGGAGACAACAAGGTAAGATAGGCAAGAGATAAAAAAGGCAGAGGATAAAATGAAATTTCAATCTGAAATGGGATAGGATTAAATGTATTTAAAGGAAGTAAAACAGACGCCTAACAGTGTGATGCTGAGAAGCCTGAAGCGAGGTTCGTCTCTAAAAGGGCCTCTACCTTCTAAGGAGCTTAGGTGACCACTGAAGAAAGCAGCCGCTCTGTCACTGTTCTCAGACCACTGGGTTTAGCTGAAGGTTGACGAAAGAGGGTTGCACTTGTGTTATTGTAAGGCCTGGCCAACTGTCGTGGCTCGCACCTTCAATCTCAACTCTCAAGAGTCTGAGGTAGGAAAATGCATGCGTTTGTAGCCAGGTTGGGCTACTCAGGGAAATTCCAGAGCAGCTTGAGCTTCACAGTGAGCAGAGACCATATCTCAAAAACAAAACAACATCAAAGCCAGAAATCATTCTGGTTCGTTGTTAAAAAAAAAAAATCAGATTTTTGTTAGCTTGTTCCAGAATGATAGAGTGCAGAGCCTGAAGAACAGTAAGATCAATTATGTATCATCTAAAAAGCAAAATCAGGGCTGTCTAGAGTCTAGACCCTAGATTTTAGTTTCCCTTATTTCTCTCTGGCTCTAGAGATAACTTAAGCCTAGGGGAATTTTTCTAGAAGTTTGTGCATGGTGAAGCTTCCTGAAGGTAACTCCAGACCTAGTAGAGAGCAGGTTCCTTGGCATGGATGGTTGGGGAATCTTTTTGTGACGCGCTCGTATAGCCAAGAAACAAAACTGACTCGGTCCTTTTGACTACTGCTCCCTCTTTCTAGGCCTTGGCCCTTCTGCAGAGAGAATGCTGCTGCCACCTGTCTGTCCCTCCTGAACCTCCAGGGTTTTCTACCACTTTGCCCCATGGAGGACATGCCCCTCTCATTCAGTTGCTCTGACTGTCAGCGCCACTTTCCTAACCTCCCAGAACTGTCACGGCATCGGGAACTGCTCCATTCAGCTGCTAACCAGGACAAGGAGGAAGCTGATGGCATCCGTCATCCCTATTGCAGTCAACCAGCGAGCTTGGCCAACCACCAGCAGAACCACGAGACTGGTCTTTTCCCCTGTACCACCTGTGCAAGGATTTTTCTAATCCCTTGGCCCTCCAGAGCCATATGAGGACTCATGCTCCTGAGAGCCACCAAAGGCACGGACCCCCACATGCCAAGGAAACCACTCCACACCTTCAGAGAGAGACCATGTCCACTGACTCCTGGGGTCAGAGGCTTGGTTCTGGGGAAGGCTGGGAGAATCAGACAAAGCATGTACAAGAGACAAATGAATGGGAATCTGGAGCTGATCCCAGGGCAGCTTCAGGGACTTGGGAAGATCCACCTACCAAACAAAGAGAAGGCTTAGAAATTCAGCCAGATTCTAAAGGAAGTACAGAGGACTGGGTACCCACCACCAATTCTGATGGAGCACCACCACTCCCCACTCCGGTGAGCAACCTCCTTAGCAATTTGGAACAGTATTTGGCTGAATCAGTAGTGAACTTCACAGAGGCACAGGAGTCCACTGAGCCTCTTCCTGCTGAGGTGGAGCGAAGATACAAGTGCGATCAGTGTGGAAAGACCTATAAGCATGCTGGGAGCCTCACTAACCACCGCCAGAGCCACACACTGGGTGTCTACCCTTGTGCCATCTGTTTCAAGGAGTTCTCTAACCTCATGGCCCTGAAGAACCACTCAAGGCTCCATGCCCAGTATCGGCCTTACCACTGCCCTCACTGCCCCCGTGCCTTTCGGCTCCCTCGGGATCTGCTGGAACATCAGCAGTCCCATGAAGGGATAAAGCAGGAACAACCATGGGAAGACAAAGAGATGCCTACTACAAATGGACATGCAGATGAGAGGAGCTGGGGTCAGCTGTCTAGAACAGGGATGTTAAATGGTTCTGGGGAGCTCAGCTCTTCTGGGCTGCTAGAAGATGGTAACTCAGAGGAGTATCGGCCTTTCTGTTGTGGGGACTGTGGCCGTACTTACCGTCATGCAGGTAGTCTCATCAACCATCGAAAGAGCCACCAAACAGGTATCTACCCCTGTTCCATTTGTTCCAAGCAGCTATTCAATGCGGCTGCTCTGAAAAACCATATTCGTGCTCATCATAGACCCCGGCAAGGAGCTGGGGAAGATGGTCGGTCATCAGTGTCCTCAGCTGCTCTTATGTCAGCTGAGAATACTCCAAAAGAGGAAGAAGTGCCCACTGCCAGCCTGGACCATCGTCCCTATAAGTGTAATGAGTGTGGTCGGGCTTACCGCCACAGGGGGAGCCTGGTGAACCACCGCCACAGCCACAGGACAGGAGAGTACCAGTGTTCACTCTGTCCTCGAAAATATCCCAACCTTATGGCTCTGCGCAACCACGTGCGAGTACATTGCAAGGCTACACGCCGAAGTACAGATCCAAGGACTGAAGGTTCACCTAGCCCTGTCAAGAAAGAACAACCCGATCCAGTGGGAATAGAACCAGCATTCCATGCAGATGAGGAACATGTGTGCAAACGTGAAGAAGAGGCCACCAGTAACCCTTCAACAGCAGATAGGACAGTGTCACAGGTGTGTAGCATTTGTGGGATGATGTTTGAAGATCTCAAAAGTCTTGAACACCATAGCATGACCCATAAGGAAGGAGAAAAAAGCAGGACAGACAGCACGTTGTCACCAACTAGAACATTTGCTTGCCAGGACTGTGGCAAGAGCTATCGCCACTCAGGCAGCCTTATCAACCACAGGCAGACCCACCAGACAGGAGACTTCAGTTGTGGGGCCTGTGCCAAGCATTTCCATACCATGGCTGCTATGAAAAGCCATTTACGACGTCATAGTCGGCAGTGGAACAGAAGGCATCAGAAACAAGATAGTAATACAGGTGAAGAAGAAGCCAAACTCCCACCTGTGAATACCTGGACCCTGAAGTTAGAAAATGATGAGGGCCCAGATTCTTCCCAAGACCCTTGTGAGACTGAAGACAACCTGGAAAGGGATGGGGACTGTTTGCAGGCTGGGTCTAAAGGCAACAAATGTGTGCTTGAAAGGGAAGGAGCCTGTTTTCTGGGTGATGAAGAGGGCACAGGCACTGAGGAAGGACTAGAAAAGAAAGAGGCCTGTTTCCTTGACGACTTAGACATTCCAGGTGATGAGGAGAGCAGTGAAACTGGCTTCTGTGGTAGCCTCCCTGGGGTGGACAGTGACCAGAAGAGTGGCATTTGCCAGTCTGACGACTCTTCCCACCCTGCTGATACTGTCTGGAAGGCCGAAGCCACTCACACATGTTCTGACTGTGGGGATTCTTTTCCCCATGCTGCTGGTTTGTCGAGCCATAGGTCCTGCCACCCTCCGGGCATCTATCAATGCTCTCTCTGTCCAAAGGAATTTGATTCTCTGCCTGCCCTTCGCAGTCACTTCCAGAACCATAGGCCAGGGGAGGTAGCCTCAGCACAGCCCTTCCTCTGCTGCCTGTGCGGTATGATATTTCCTGGGAGGACTGGCTACAGACGTCACCTGCGCCAGGCTCATGGTGCTTCTGGCATAACTGAGGGCTCGGAAGAAGAAGAGGAAGGCACAGCAGAAACAGCCTCTACCCATAGTCCTCCCCTGCAACTCTCAGAAGCAGAGCTGCTGAATCAGCTGCAGCGTGAGGTGGAAGCTCTAGATGGAGCAGGTTATGGGCATATTTGTGGCTGCTGTGGTCAGACCTATGATGACCTAGGGAGCCTGGAGCGTCACCACCAAAGTCAAAGTTCCAGCAATAGGACAGAGAATGTTCCTAGCCGTTTGGAAGGATCAGATGATGCAATAGAAATGGTTGCAGATCATAGCTTTGAGGGCACAGTGACCTCTGTCCCAGAAGAAGGTGGAGATATAAAGTCTGAAGAGGGAGTAGGTGACACAGTTGCAGACAGCCTTTGCATGCAGGCTGGTGAAAGCTTTCTGGAGTCCCACCCCCGCCCTTTCCAATGTAACCAGTGTGGCAAGACCTATCGCCATGGAGGCAGCCTGGTGAACCACCGAAAGATCCACCAGACAGGTGATTTCATCTGTCCTGTCTGTTCCCGCTGCTACCCCAACCTGGCTGCCTACCGGAATCATCTGCGGAACCATCCTCGCTGCAAAGGCTCAGAGCCCCAAATGGGGCCCATCTCAGAGGCAGGAGGCCACAGTGAACCCCAGAATGCAGCAGAGGCAGGGCAGGAGCAGGCTGCCATAGGACAGCTCCAGGAAGAACTTAAAGTGTAGGAGCCCTTGGAGGAGCTGGCAAGTGTCAAAGAAGAAGTATGGGAGGAGACCACTGTAAAGGAGGAGGAACTGGAACAGGGGTTAGAGACAGGCTGTCAGGCTGAGGTTACCTCTGAGCGGCCCTTTAGCTGTGAAGTGTGTGGCCGCACCTACAAGCATGCTGGCAGCCTTATCAATCACCGGCAGAGCCACCAGACTGGCCACTTTGGCTGCCAGGCCTGCTCCAAGGGTTTCTCAAACCTCATGTCGCTGAAGAACCACCGGCGCATCCACGCAGACCCTCGACATTTTTGCTGCAGTGACTGTGGGAAAGCCTTTCGCCTGCGGAAGCAGCTGGCCAACCACCAGCGGGTCCATGCTGAGCGACGCAGGAGCAGGGGTACCCAGAAACTGATCCGTGAGGATCGTCATTTCAGGTGTGGGGATTGTGGCCGGACTTACCGCCATGCTGGCAGCCTCCTGAACCACCAATGCAATCATGAGACGAGCCGTTACAGCTGCCCCTTATGTTCTAAGACCTTTTCTGACTGCACAGCCCTCAAAGACCATCAGAAACTGCATTCTGATAGTCAACGGAGGCAACAGTCAGGATGGCCTCAGAGGGCAGCAGCTATACATTGTACCCTTTGTGGCTGTGGCTTTCCTGGCAAGGGATCTCTAGAGCGGCACCTCCAGGAGCATGAGGAGACCAAACTAGAGCTGGCCAGTGGCCAGGGAGGCCAACGTGGTACAGAAGGCAGTAAGGAGAACCTTGATGATGACTGGAGACTAGAGGGTGGGTCAGATGGTATTGAGTCAGTACTGCAGCTGGAACATGAATCCAAGAGGCCTGGGGAGCACAGTCAGAGTCCCAGTAGACCAGTATGTTCAGAAGTCACAGAACCCACACAGGAGGTAGGGAAGGTGGGTGAGTGTCAAGGAGATGGGGGACAAATGAATCACAGTGGTGCCTGGGTTCTTCAGGATCAGTTAACCAAGCCAGAAGGCAAGTTGGAAGACACTGTCTCCAGGAATCCTTGTCATCTCCCTGAGAGCCAGTCCAATGGTCCTACTCTGAGATGTACTGATAGCTGGAATGGTGCAGACAGCAGCTCTCAACTCCAACCAGAGAGCCACTGCTGCAGCCAGTGTGGCAAGACCTACTGCCAACCTGATGGCCTCTTGAACCCCAGCATTAACAGGAAAGACTGTCACAGTTGTTTGCTCTGTTCCAAAGAGTTATTGAATCCTGTGACCACTAAGATCCACAACCACATTGCTGCCCAGAGCTTTGCTTGTAGTAACTGTAGCAAAGTGTTTGAGTCCCACAGTGAACTGGCCACACACGTGAAGACTCACGCTGTTGAGCACAGTCAGGTGTTAAGTCAGATGGAGACCAGAGATCCACAAGCTGGGACAGTAGAGGTGGATCTTCCTGGTCCAGGGAAGGCTCAGGAGGCCCCGTCAGGACTTCCTAGAAACCCAGAAGAGAATGGGGAGCCAACTAATGGAGGACAAGGAATAAATTTCACAGCAGCCGATGACAAGGAACGTCCCTTTTGCTGTGCTCAGTGTGGGCGTTCCTACCGCCATGCTGGTAGCCTGCTAAATCACCAGAAGGCCCATACCATTGGACTCTACCCCTGTTCCCTGTGTCCCAAACTTCTGCCCAACCTGCTGTCTCTCAAAAACCACAGCAGGACCCACACGGACCCCAAGCGCTACAGCTGCAGCATCTGTGGCAAGGCTTTTCGAACCGCCGCCCGGCTTCAGGGCCATGGACGGGTCCATGCACCCCAGGAGGGACCATTCACCTGTTCGCATTGTCCTCGCCACTTCCGCCACCGAATCAGCTTCCTGCGACACCAGCAGCAGCACCAGGAAGAGCGGACAATGTCTAGCTCAGGTATGTGAGTTGGTTGGGCAGAGAATTGAGAGGATCCAGAAAGAAGTGGGCACAGAGGAGAGGAAGCATGACCCAGAGTAGGTGAGGGAAGCAAGCAGAGAGAATGATGTGCAGTCTGAGTGGCAGGAGGCCTGGACATAGACTGACCATCTAGTTTGTAAAGGTTGGCTGCCTTTGAGCCACTGAGGTTTGAATCCTGCCTGAGTCAGGAAGATGGACACTGAGGTAGGTTGGGCAGTGGTGTGAACTCTTACATAGCCAAAGAGGAGTGGCTTTTTCTTTCAGTGAGCATCTGAGATTCCTGATTGAGTCAATGATGATTTCCAGAGGAAAAGGATAGAACCATAAGCTTTGTCTAGGTTCTGGTCTTTCCTAGAGTGGGCAAGAAGCCAGGGAGTAAGAAAGGAGAAAGGTGGGTGGGAGAGATGGCTCAGAGGTTAAGACCATTAGCTGCTCTTCCAGAGGTCCTGAGTTCAATTCCCAGCAACCACATGGTGGCTCACAACCATCTGTAATGTGATCTGGTGCTCTCTTCTGGTGTTTCTGAAGATACCATACAGTGTACTCATATATACATTAAATAAACTTTAAAAAAAAAGAAAGGAGAAAGGTGGGGGATTGCAGGCTCCTGGGTTAGAGATCTGCAGGTCTAAAGCAGAGGTGGGCTTTCCTGCTCAATTGGTGATTTCTAACTGGCTATTCTATGGCTTTACTGCTGACTTAGCCAGTTTGCTGGGTCCTTGGCCAGTACTCATTCTTCTGTCTCCTCCTCCTATAGTTTGTCTCTGCTTTTTTTCTTGAAAGTGAGGCCTTTGATCCTTCCTGTGGGTGCTACATTACATCTTTGTGTTTGGCCCAGCAGTAGTGGCGCACGCCTTTAATCCCAGCACTTGGGAGGCAGAGACAGGTAGATTTCTGAGTTTGAGGCCAGCCTGGTCTACAGAGTGAGTTCCAGGACAGCCAGGGCTACACAGAGAAACCTTGTCTCGAGGAAAAAACAAAACAAACAAACAAAGCCCCATCTGTGTGTTCATTCTTTTAGTTAATCTTATCCTTCTGCTGCAGATCTTATAGGAGCCAACCCAACTACCCTCTGTGCCAGCACCTTCCCCCACCCCTTTAACTGAAGAACTGACTCACACATAATTGTTTCTTTGAAGCCAGGCCCGGTTGAGCAGCAACAGTCATTAGTCCCTATCTCTCATCCTCTATCACAGGGGATCTCCAGGTGAACTGGTCTCCACCCAGCCCACTGAAGGGAAAGGCTGTGGAGGCATGGGGTAGTCTATGTACTCAGCAAGCTGTAAGCTCATATTCCACATCTAGAGAGGAATCCATCTCATCTATGGCCACCAAGGGTGGTGTCCCTGAAATGGCATGCCCTTGCCCAAAGCTTGACTGTGAAGGACTGAATAGTGGTGATGGTTTCTGAGGACTGAAGAAATGGCTTTCTTGTAACCTCAAGTACAATGAGTGAGGGGCCTGTTAGCCGAGGCTGCAAAACTAATTGGGAGTTCTTGTATTCATGGGCTTGGTTTGTTTGGTGAGGGGAAGATGCTGGGCATGGCACATGGGGCCTCACACACAGAAGGCAAATACTTGAATACTTAGCTATTTATTCCAGCCTCTTACACTTCTTTGTGCTCTCAGGGCATGTCAGGGAATGGCTTGCAGGGCTGGAGAGGTGATTTAGGTCTCCCTCAGTGTCCTCTCCTTCTCTCCCTAGGAGCTTCAGTGGCACCAGCAACAAGCAGAGGGGACTCCTCTACAGTCTCACTTCAGGACTCCTCACCCCAGTGGCCTGCGGACCTCAATCTCTCCCTCTGAACTTCAGGTCTCCAAAGAACAGTTCACTGAAGTTAGGGGTGCAGGCAGGGAGAGGCTTGCTCTCCACATTTTGCTCAGGAGTTGCTTGGGCATCCCCATCTCCTCTTCCTATGATGAGGACCCTGATCTGGCTTTTTTCTCGTAAAGAGCATGAGGTAGTCTTCATGTCTGTGCCCATGAAGGATGAAGGCTCTCCTTCCCAACCCTTTATCACCATGTTCTTCCAGGGCCAGGCTCTGCCAAAATGCTGGGATAGCCAGATCTAACCCAGGGAGAGGCAGATTCAGAGAGTACCACAGGTCGGAAAGCTGCCTGTGGCAGGGGAGCCTTTTACTATAGTTTGTAACTTATTTTCTAAAATCTATTTTGTAACAATTTAAGTTTTAAAAAAGGAAAATTGCTCCCCACCCCAACACACACACCTCCAAGAAAAAAAACCAACTTTTTTTTTTTTTTCCACAAAAGCTACTGGTGTGGTTGTATCTCAAAGACTGGATAGGGAATACTGAGACATCTCTGTTGGAAAGCAGAGCTGGGGGCGGGGTCATGGTCACACATGGAAAGCATCTCTGGGCAGGCGCATTCCCAGCCAGCCAGCTGTTGTACCTCCCTCAGGGCTGGGAACCATAAGACAAGGAAGGGAAGGGCAGGAGTGTAGAATTGGGTGTTGAAGTGGGAGTTGCCTGGCGTTGCTGGCGTCCTATGAGTAAACTAGAGTCACCAGTTAACAGCTGGCTGGTTGGCCTGTGAAGAGGAGAAAGAAAATTAGTTTGGCCCTGTTCCTATAGCTTAATTATTTCCTTTGAAGAAGCAGGATCCATCTTGGCCCCCATAGTGTATGGGAGACCTAAAGACCAAGAAGCTGAGACCCCTGCTTCATAAAAGTCCGAGTGGTTCTGACTGTTGCTGTCCTCTACCCCAGGCAGCTAAGATGAGTGAGAACAGGGTTTCCCCTAGATGGAAGCCAAGGCTAAAGAACAGGGAACATACTTAAGTTGACCAGGCAGCTTCCAGTCTCAGCCTCAGCCTCAGGCTCCTCAGCGAAATAGACCTGCCAGTCTAGATTGCTGACCCAGTCCTCGTAGGCAGAGAGTGCTGCAAAAACTGCAGGCTTTCCGGAGCCTTGGCAGGTGTCTCCAAAGCTGTGCAGTCCAGCCAGGAACCATGTGCCCCTGATCTCATGTACAAGTGGTGCCCAGAGAGGCCCTGTTGGAGAGCAAGTTACACTTGGTAACTTCCTGCAGCAGGTAGAAGGGGTTTGGGAGCCAGCTGACACAGAAGGGTTTAGTTTCAGGTGAGAAGCAGGGTTAGCAGCCGAGCCTGGCAGAAAGTCTGTTTTATGAACTGCAGGGTGAGAGAATGCCAGGGGTCTGCTTGGTAAGGATTGGGAATTCGAACTCACCTCACAGTGAGGTGGCTCACCCACAACAGTGGTGCATACCATCCCTGGCAGAATGGGAATACCCGTGCTCCCGAGAGCTGCATGTTGTCTGCTACAGGCCATTGGCCCCAGTACTGTCACAGGTACTGTCTGGAGGTAGTTGATGCCTATAAAGCAAAGGAAGAGCCTAGGTGCCTCAGGTGCCTCCAAGTTCAATGGACAACTGCCAGGGTCCCCATTCCGATGTACCTGCTTCTTGGGTCAGCCCGAGAACCCAGCCATGTTCACCATCAGGCAGGTGGTGGTCAGCATAGGGTAAGCAAAGGGGCCTTAGGCCAGGGCCCAGTGTCACAGGCTGAGCCAGCAGCAGGAAGGCCACATCATAACCGCCTTCTGGGTGGGTGTAGGCCCCATGCAGAATGAGTTGCTTCAGGCCCCATTCCTCTGGTCCAGCTCCCAGTCCTACACTCCATTCCTCTAAGGTTTGGCGCCTGTGGTGAGAGGCAGGGTTGACAGCACTGAGTGACAGAGCTAAGACAAGGGGTACAAAGGAGAGAGACATAAGGCTCACCCGATAAAGCAGTGAGCAGCAGTCAGCACCACTACCTCTGATACCAGGGCTCCACCACAAGCCAGCTTCCCATGGTGCTTCAGCCTGGCATCCCAGGGCCACTGAGAGAGGGCTCCTGCCTGAGGTCCCTGACTCCTCAAGGAACCACATGCTGAAACAGGTGAATTACATCATCCAGTTTATTAAGTAGTCATTTACTGCTAGGGCCTGTGCTGAGTGCTTCCCTAAGTTAGCAAATCTTGCTATATACCCCCTTTTAAGTTGACTTTCAGCCTCATTACCAAAGGTAACCAAACAATTTAGCCTAGAGCTCTGTAACCCAAACCAGGTAGACCACTTGGCATTCAAAGCCAGTGTGCATGCTTTTATCCCTGATGTCTGACAGTATCCATGCTAGTCTTACAGGGAACGGCTCTGCCCAACTCCCTCCACCTGCACTTTTCCAAGCCTGTACCAGCCCTAAAACCTGAATACCAGAACCCAGCTTCCTTCCCAGGAATGACTTTGCATGCAATTTGCATTGCAGTCACTGCCCTGTCTCACCTTCCTGGATCTCTGCCCTGGAAACTTGCAGCTTTCCCCCTGAAACCAGCCAGATTTCAGAGACACTTGTAGTATACCCAAATCTGTAAAACTCCCTGGCGCCAATGGGGCTGTTTGTATCCCAGGAGCTAAAAGGGGCCTTAGCAAACCTCGTAGTTCTCTGTTGGCCACAGCTAGGCTCAGAGTCTGAGCTGAAGTTTGTTTCCTTGTCCTTCTGCCCACTGCTCAGGAAGTTCTGATGTGGCTTGGGTGTCACCATACACCCCAGTCCTGATACCCATGCTCATACCTACCTACACAGCTGTTCTCATCACTCATCTTCACAACTCCTGGGTCCTGCACCAAGAAAGCTGCCCCGTGAACATGAGCCTTCAGCCATGAGCTATGTGCTGCCATGTCAGTCAGCAGCACAGGGGTGTCCTCTTGGGCACATCTTGATGTGAAACTAATGATCCCAACCTGGACCCAGTGTCCATCAGGTTCACGGCACATCACAGGTCCCCCAGAATCTCCCTGGAGCCAGGAAAAGAGCCAAAAGCAGAGACACCTGAGCCCCAGTACTGGTCCGATGTTCTCTGGCTGTACCTCTATTACCCTTCTCTGAGGATTGGGCCCTTAGCCCTAGACTTGACCCCCCCCCCCGCCCTGTATTTCTCATCAGACCTGGCAGGGTCCCTGTACCCCGGGCTGTGCACCCCCACACAGCATCCCAGGTCTTGCTGGGTTGGCCAGCAGCCTCTGGTGCAAGCGATTGTAGAGACAGTTACAGGTGGGGCGGCTGATGAGACGAAGGCGCAGATTCCGTAGGGTCCTGGAAACTGGCAAAAGAGATAATGTAGTGCAGTTAGGAACTGATCCTGTGTGAGCCTGGGCAAACAAAGTGCCTCTCTAGACTTCCGGCTAGAACAGTACTTACCATCACTGGTGTTCTGGTCCCAGCCAGTGGCCCAGCAAGAAGCTCCAAAGGGGAAATGGTGGGTGGGTTGGGGCAAGCATAGGGTTGTGTGAACTGTGGGGTGGGTGAGCTGGAGCAGGGCCAGGTCCGATCCCTGGCTATAGTGGTTATAGGCCTTGGGCAACTGCAGGGCAGCAACTCCCACCTCCTCAGCACCCAGGCTCCGCCCCTCCTGCTTGAGAGAACCCAGGACCACGGACCAGGAGCTCAGCTCTGCAGTGGCCATCCTGAAAGGAGAAGGGTAAGGCCCCGACAGCTGAGTGCCAGCGGAGATGTGACAATGTGGAGAGGAGCATAGACGGGGGAAGATGAACAGATACACAGTTCCCTCCTCGCAGTCTCCATACCATGAAGGATTGCTAAGGTTAAGCTGGTAATGTGTCTGCTGCATGGCACATTTTCCATAAATGATACTTATTATTTTAGAGGCAAGAGTCTTATGAGGCACAGGGACAAATCCACCCTAAAATCAAGAGACTGCACCAAAGTGTGACTCACTTTTCAAAGCAGTGAGCAGCTGTGAGGACCCAGGTATCTGCCACCAAGGAGCCACTGCAGATGTGTACACCCTGTCGTCTCACACTGGCCTGCCAGGGCCATTCACCAGGTAATGTGTTGCCTTCCTGAGGCTCTGGGGGGCCAGGGCCACGCTGCCCGCATGCTGTAGAGACGGGTGAGTCATGCTAACTGCAGACATTGTCCTGACCTCAGGATCACACAATACCACTCCCCCCCCCCCCCCATACAGGAGTACAGTCCAGGTCCCAAGTCCCCATCACTTACCACGCTGAGCTGCTTGAAGACCTAGGAAGAAAAAACACAAGATGTAGGAGCTCCTTAACTGGCTGGCCCAGCATAGGTGAAAGGCTGAGTTGAAGAACAGGCCCTGGGTCCTTATCTATGACAGGCTACCTCACCAGCCCCTCCCAGAATGAAGACATTTATATGAGGCGGAAAAGCAGTTTTTATTGGAGCCCATTCAGAGTACACAGCCATTAATTCCCTCAGCTATGCTCAGCACTCCTGAGCCCAAGGAGCGAGGCCTGAGGTTTACCTTGGGAGTAGGCCAAGCCTCCTCCAGGCTTCTGAACCCCTAACTCCTGCCCTTACCACTGAGTCAGAGAGGTGGCCTGTGTATGTGAGGAACATTAGCTTAATTGTCCCTTCAGCTGTGGAGGCCTCAGAAGGTAGATTAGAGGTCTGTGTCATGTCCCAAGTGAGTCTCACTCCACCCCATCCTAATGAAGCAAACTGTCTCCCTTTCCAGTGGGTCCCTGTCATGCCTGTAACCATCACAGCCCCACTCAAATAGGTCTGCTGTACATCTGAGGCAGAGTTGGTGTGGACAGCCTCTAGCCAGTGAGGCCACAACATGCCTGAGGTCATTCTGGAAGTAGGGGATAAGAGAGGGGGGCAGGACACACATACACGGGGGAGGGGAGGGAGGAAGGGAAAGAGAGAAACATACAGGTTCAGACAGTGGTCTCAGATCCTTCCCTTTCTAGCCCTTAGAAACCATTAGACTGTGGTCTCGGACATTATTTAGCTTCTCTGTACTTCAGTTTCCTCACCAAGATAGAACAATGGCAGTACTTAACTCAAAGAACTACTGTGAAGATTGAATATATTAACAGGTTCTTCCAAAGTGCTGTAACTTGGCCCAGGAAAATCATAGCCATTCGGCTGTGTGTTACCTCACCTCAGCACCTCACCCCAAGAACACTCCCCTCCCCAAAAGACACACACTCCCACACCAAGGACATCCACAGGGAGACTGCAGCCCCCTCAGGATCCCTTACATACCAAATTGCAGGCTACTGGGACAGATGAAGGCTTAGGAGCCCCCACAGTGCCACCCCTGTCCTCACACATGAGTGACTTACCCTCTATCACAACCACAGCTCCCACAATAAGCAGCTCTGGTCTCCAGCTCGGCTTCATGCTGCTCCAGGCTGCTCAGTGCTCAGGCTCTCAGAAAGGCCGCCTGGGTCTCGCTGGCTCCACCCCGGCTCCGCCCCCGGTCAGCTAAGAGTCAGGTGTTACTTTTCCTGGGCTGGAAGGGAGCCAACAGCTCTTAGCTTGGGGCCTGTGCTTGTGTGGCCCTTAACCCTCTCCGGCTTCTGTTACTGGCCATACTCCCCCAATTCAAATCCTAGTTCCTCCATTTTCTGTACCAGTGACTTTGAACAATGAAGTTATTTGTGCCTTACCTGAAAAACTTAAGTGTTTACAGGTGGCAGGGAGATTATGGAGAGATGGATCAACAGTTAACTGCATGACCTGGTTTAATTCCCAGCACCCATAGGGCAGTTCACACCGTGGTCTGTAACTACAGTTCCAGGGGATCTGACACTGTCTTCTGCCCTCCCACATAAAGTACATAGACACACAGGCAGACAAAACACTCATACACATAGAATAGTAAAAAAATTTAAGTTGGCCCCATCAAATGGACTAGAAGGAATACTGTTTCTTATTACTGTTCTTTCGATTATATTTATTCCAGAGAGAGGGCAACATGTGAGCATTCTCTCCCTCTATGTGGATCCCAGGGTTTGAAAGCACATGGGCAGGTGCCTTTACCTGGTGAGCCATCTCATCAGGACCATACATAAATTTAAGGGGCTGGTGCAAAGACACCACCTACCTGGGTTTGATTTTTCAGACTGACGTTAGACAATTCTTGCAAGCTGAACTCTACATATGCCATGATATTCAGCGCATGTGTGCACGCACATACACTGACTTTAAAAACATGCTTAGGGCCCTGGAGAGATTGCTTACTGAGTCTTCACTACCTGTTCTTTCCAGAGGACCCAGATTCGAGTTCCAAATCCACACAGAAGCTGCCAAACACCTGTAACTCCAGTTCCAGAGGATTCAACACTCTCTTCCACCCTCTGCAGGCACTAAACACGAATGTGTAAGCAAATGCTCACACACAGTAAATAATTTTCTAAATAAAGTGGTATATACCTGTAATCCCAGTATCTCAAGGCTGAGGCAGATTTTTGAGTTTAGGTTGAGCTACCTAACAAGTTCTAGGCCAGCCTGGACTAAAGCAAGACCTTGTCTCAAACACAAATCAACCTGTTAGTGTTTAGCCAAGTCTGACTTGTAGACCAGTTACTTCCTGCATGGAAACATCATCTGTGGAGCAGTGGCAGACTCCCTGAACACTCAGCTTCCCTGCCTCCCACAGGCCAAGGCCAGAGGATTTCATATACTTCCCTTGGTTTACTTCAGAGGTAACAAACATACAGGGCTGTGTGTTCAAGGGGTGGCTCTCATCCTAACCTTTCTCTGGGTCTGCCACCTTGCTGGCAGGGCATTGCTCTCCTCTCTTGCCAGTGTGTGGATGGAGGTTAGAACACTGAGGGGACATCCTGTTTCACCTTCCAACTCCCAATTTAGGCTAGCTCCACCATTACAGAGCTGACCCTGATACAGAGGCAACTGTGAGCAGAGCTTAGAGCAGACACAGATTATGATATAGGGACTAGGGCATAGCTCAGTGGTAGAATACTGTCCTACCTTGTGGAAAGCTTTGCAATGTGAACTATGGGATGTGTGTTAATCTGAGATCTCCTTCCCCCAACACTTTCCCAGTACTAAACATGTAGTCTCAGAGCACATTAGCGTCTCTGTACCTAAGCTCCCTCACCAATATAGAAACAATGGTAGTAATTATCTCATAAATTAACACAGGTTCTTAGTGCCTGGGATGTCATGTCCTTAGTACACATTAGGAAAAACAGAAACAGAATCTCAGCCTAGCCCTGCACAGGTGTGAAGACCGGCTGGCTGGCACGGTAGGTGAGGCAGCTGCAAGGGTCCAAGTTCTACCATAGAAGTTCCAAGCCAAGTTTGCCCTCCGGGTGTGTGGCAGGCCCTCCTACGACAGGAGGTCTGATCTGGAGGCAGCAGGAACAAGCTTGTTTCCTGGACGTGGGGCTCATGTGTCAGGTTTTGCTGACTCTACATGCTAGAGATGACGCAGCCTTCCCTTCCAGGCAGGCCCTCCATTCTCTCTGACTCATCCCAGTTCCAGAGAAGGCATTAACAGGGAAAGACCAACACCACGAAGGGTCCCTGGCAGACATATGCTTCAGAATTGACCAACGTAGAAAAATTTATTGTTCAAAAATCCTTCTCTTAACCAATAGCAGAAAGCAGCCCATGGGAACAACTTAGAGGCACATTCGGTCATTTTTCTGTGTATGGTTATAGAGGGGGCTTTGAATAAGGGGAGTAGGGCCTTCTAGGGACCCACACACAATACACTTGGGCAAGGATCACAAGCCACAGCAAAGCAAGTTAGGTTAGCCTGGCATGAGGTGGGACCTCAGTGCTTTTTGGCCTTGTGTTCTGGCACCTTCTGGAAGCTAAGCAACATCAGGCCCACATTGATGGCATAGGTGGTAATGCAAACAATGCAGAAATCATACAGCACAAAGAACAGGATCCAGGCCAGGTACATGGAACCAGCGACAGACACCAGGGAACTCAGGACCAGGAGGATATAGGCCCAACGTCCCCTCAAGCAACCTGTAAAACAAGAGAGGGTCAGTAATGGTATATCTAGAGCTACCATGCCTAGATAGTGACAGACAGCAGGTGCTTCTGGAGAAAGTAGGACAGGGTCTGACGGGCCTCATCCCTTCAGTAAGTCAGTAAATTCTCTTGCTAAACTATACAAGTTCCCCATTGGAGTCGTCTCAAAAGGAAGTTCAAGGTCAACCTGGAATGTCTCCAAAGCCAGCCAAATCAAACAACCACCAGCTGAGCACAGTGGTGTACAGTCCCAGCACTCAGGAAGCAGAGACAGGAGGATCTCTGCAAGTTCCAGGCCAGACTAGTCTGCATAATGAGCTTCAGGACAACCGGGGTTACGTAGAGAGGCCTTGTCTCAAAAAGAACAAAACCTACCAGGTGTGGCCCAAAGCCACACCTTTAGTCCCAGCACTCAGATGGCAGAGGCAGTCAGAGCTCTGGTTTTGAGGCCAGCCTGGTCTACAGAGTGAGATCCAGGACATCAAGCACTACACAAAGAAACCCTATCTCAACACCTGCCTCAGCCTCACCAACCCCCACCCCCAAACAAACCAAACAACAAAAGCAGAAACCAAGTCAGGTGGGGTGGTAAATGCCTTTAATCTCAGCACTTTCTAGGCAGAAGCAGGCAAATCTCTCAGTTCGAGGACAGCCTGGTCTACATAGTAACTTCCAGGACAGCCAGGGTTACACAGAGAAACCCTGTCTTGGGGAGAAAAAAAAAAAAAGGAAGGAGGAAGGAGAGGGGGCCAGGAGAGAGAGAGGAAAACCAAAACACAATGAAAACTAAAAAAGAAAAAGGAATATTTGAGTCTTTGCCATAAAACTGAGATTGTGGGAAACCTTTGAGGGCCCTTCAGCCTCTGGCTACCTAAACCAACCAGGATCCTCCTCCTGCTAAGTGTTCTCCTTTCTTGCCTCCTTGTGAGGAGACAGCTCAGTAATTAGCAGCTGGGTGTCAACTGTCTGGGTCACCAAGACTTGAGGTGGGGCTGATGTGGATTTCAGAGGACAGGTCACAACGGGGCAACGCCACTCACCTAACAACAGCTGTATGGTGTAGAACAGGCAACCAAAGATGCTGTTGGATTGGTTGAGGACGCTGTCAGCTCCTAGCACATGCTCCACCAGACCAAAGCCCTGGCCCCATCTGGTGAAGCGAAAGAGCCAGGTGAGTGTGGTCAGCCTAGTGCCTTTCCAGCTTTTTTTTTTTTTTCTAGAAAAGTGATTAGCAAGAAGCTCCACCCACCAAAAATCCAAAGGTCACTGACCTTCCGGGATGTCCCCAACTCTTACTGGCCTGTCATCACAGACCATCAATAATTTTTCAGGGGCTGGTGAGATGGCTCAGCAAATAAAAGTGCCTGCTACCAAGCCTGTCAACTGGATCGAATCCCGAAACCCACAAAGTAGGAAAGAATCAACTCCTGAAGTTATTCTCTGACTTCCACATGCAGGTAGTGGCATGCATGTGCCACCTCACAAACAAATGTAAAGTTATTTTTTTTTCCAGCTTGATTTCACTTTATGGTAACCACAACTGGAAAATCTATTTGCTTTGGGCCCACAAAGCCAAAAAGCTACAGTTCCCTCGCCACCCACTAACATTCGGTCCTCCAACAAAACCAGAGTGAGCCACTTTGTCCCTAGCACAGCCAATGCTCCACCACCTCCTCGCGCTTTGTGTCATCCTCAGTCTCTATATATACTGCCCTGCCTCCTCCAGTCTTCCAATCACAGTTATTTACTGGTATCCTCAGAAATCGTTCAAACACCAGTATCTCTGAGTGGTCCAGCCCGTGTGCACGTCCGATTACCCACCAAAACTCGGGGGGCAGTCCACTCTCAAAGTGTCCATTCTGCGGACACTGCGACCCCAGACTCCAAAATCATCCGGTAACCTGGCCTTCAAGAGCCCCATGCTTTCCATTTCTGCACGCACCGAGAGGAGAAGACGCGGGAACAACTGATGGCCGTGCCCACGTCGCAGAGCGCGCGGTAATCCTTATCGCGGGCGCGCGCCGACTTCACGTGTAGTGCGTACAGTGAGAGGGCTAAGCCAGCGAGGCACAGTGAAGCCGCACGAGTCCAGGGCTCCTCCAGGTGGTACCCATGTCGACAGTACAGTCCAGGGACAGGAGGGACGAACCCGCCACGGGGCAGGGCGGGGCCTGCTGTCACCACGCCCCTCCGACCGGAAGGTTGTCTTGCCTCCGCTGGCATTCTCCAATTTAATTGGTTATTCTTAGGCATGACAGCTAGGAATGCTGGGCTAGTAAACAGGATTAAGGAATTTGGGTAATCATTGATACTGCAGCTGCAGGGCATGATGGGAATTGTAGTTGGAGAGGCTGCAAGACATTAAGGGAAATTTGAGTATGTAGTGTTGTAAAGCTATTATTAACATGACGGTAACACACACACGCACACACACGCCAACACACACACAGTCGCTATCTTCAGACACACGAGGGTATTGGGTCCGGTTAGACGGTTGTGAGCCACCGTGTGTGGTTGCTGGGAATTGAACTCAGGATCTCTAGAAGAGCAGTCAGTGCTCTTAATTGGTAAACTCCTTCTTAAGATTTCATTTCCAATTAATTAATTAATTGGTAAAAACTCCCCAGCGCATTTTTTACGCCAAGTCCTGTTCTATGCATCTGGCATGTCTAGAACCTACAGATCAGTGGACTAATGGAATCCAGCGAAAGCAGGATGAGATTCAGGAAGCATTTCCCCCGAAATTATTTCAGATGCCATTTGTCTATAACCACCACTGCTGATTTGTGTTTGCTATCCTGACTCTATTGAACTGGACAGCTGGTGTATCCATGAAATGTTTGCGAGTGGATGAGCTGCCACTGCTGACATGTGAACTGAACTGCTGATTTCCTGACAACGCAGATGGGATTTGTTCCAAAGAACCATTTCTAAACAGTCCCACTTCCCCTGTATTCTTTCTTTTCCACTACCTCTGGTGGGAGATGGGCTAGAAGGGAGGTTAAAGCATTTTCAAACGCTCATTAAAAGTAGGTTTTGAAAAAATTAAAGTTACAGAGTCAAAGCAGGCAGCAAATCTCATAAAAGAGATTTATTGGGTGGTCCAGGGTGTGGAGGGAATCCAGAGTTGGTTACTCCCAGCCAGGACAGCAGCAGATTGGACAGAGGGCAGAGCTCATATAGGATTTCTTAGGAGGTGGAGCTTTTCAGGCCAGAGATTTCCAGAATAAGGATTGTTGGGATTTCGAGTCCTGAGCTTGGAGAGCTCAAGTACTGGTGTGTGTGTGTGTGTGTGTGTGTGTGTGTGTGTGTGTGTGTGTGTGTGTTTTGAAACTCAGGGATTGGTAGGTTTTCCTGCTCATGGATTGGTGGGATTTTTCCACCCCCTTTTCTCTGTATCTGGCCCATCAGTTAGGACAGGAAGACCTTCTGGTCCACAAGTGGCTTTGGCTGAGGTGCCATCACTGTGGAGCTTCTTGGGGAGGCTGGAGAGATGCTGCCGCTGTGGGCAACTCCTGTGGTGGTACCTCATGACTGCTACAGGCAGAGTCGGAAAAGGAGGGACTACAGTTTGACAGATGCCTTGGCAGCTCCTGAGGCAGGACCTTATGGCACCACAGGTTGTAGTGGGAACAGAGTGCCCATTGAAAGCTCCTTCTGAGAACTGCTCAGGATCTACAGGTACAGCATCGGTTTCCAAAGATGCCTGGAACCTGTGACTACTTTGGGCTGTCTGGCAAGTGGAATTAATGTTGCATAGAATTAAAGCGGGTAACCTGCTGTTTCTTTTTTTTTGTATGTGTGTCATAAGACTGTTATCATTGTTTTCAGGATTAGCATACAGAGTAATGGGTTTTATCATGGTGTCTCTGTACATATATGCTTCATTCTTTTCATCCCTTCTTGCTTCTCCCTTTCCTTCTCATACCTCCCAGCTAGTTCCTTTCTTCCCCCAGTTAGTTCCTTCCTGCTTTCCTATTATATGCCCTCTGTATTTCCCATCTGTCTTTAAAATCTCTTCCCACGGGGTGGTGGTGGCACACGTCTTTAAACTAGACAGAGATCTGCCTGCCTCTGCTCCCAGAGTGCTAAGATTAAATACATGCAACACTATGTCAGCTAAGATCTTTTCCTTCTTAAGATTTCATTTCCAGCTGTGACCTACAGAAAAACAGCAAAAATGAATAAATACATGCAGGATAAGCTAAGCACAATGTCTGCCTTACTCAGGGTTTTTATTGATGTGAAGAGACACCATGACGGCAATTCTTTTTTGTTGTTGTTGTTTTTGTTTTGTTTTTCGAGACAGGGTTTCTCTGTATAGCCCTGGCTGTCCTGGAACTCACTCTGTAGACCAGGCTGGCCTCGAACTCAGAAATCCGCCTGTCTCTACCTCCCAAGTGCTGGGACTAAAGGTGTGCGCCACCACTGCCCGACTCATGACAGCAATTCTTACAGGAGAAAACATTTAATTAGGAATGGCTTGGCTTATTGTTTCAGAGGTTTTCCCCATTAGGCAGATATGGTGCTGGGGAAGGCACAGAGAGTTTTACACAGGAATTAGCAGGCAGCAGGAAGAGAATTGGTTTGATCTTTTGAGCCCTCAAAGCCCACCCCCTAGCAACACACCTCTCTAACAAGGCCACACCTACTCTTACTAGGCCACACCTTCTAATAGTGCCACTCCCCATGGGCCTATACAGGGGCTGGGGGGAGGAGTGGGGAGCAATTTTATTCAAACCAGCATAATGGTAAACTTGGAAAGTAGATGCATGTAGATCAAGAATTCAAGGTTATCTTTAGCACAGGCTATGTGAGACACTGCCTCTAAAACTAAATAAGTGTATGGGTCCAACAAAGACCACAGGGAACAGTCACAGGGAGGAGACCCCAAGAGAGACAGAGGGAGTCCTAAGCTGACAATGAATGTTATTGGCTTTGAAAAGTGGGGAAGAGCCGGGCAGTGGTGGCACATGCCTTTAATCCCAGCACTTGGGAGGCAGAGGCAGGCGGATTTCTGAGTTCGAGGCCAGCCTGGTCTACAGAGTGAGTTCCAGGACAGCCAAGGCTACACAGAGAAACCCTGTCTCGAAAGAACCAAATAACAAAAAAAAAAAAAGAAAAGAAAGAAAGAAAAGAAAAGAAAAAAGAAAAGTGGGGAAGAACTAAGAAACAGGAAGAAACAGAACTTCCTTAGGCTTTCTAGAAAGGTCTCTCCATACCACCCTGGATGACAGAGAGCTTTTTGCAATATTCTTCCTCAGCTCCTGAGTGCTGGGTGACAGACATATGTTATCATCTCTGGCCAGAACTGACTAATTAATCAATTAATAATGTGCTTTGGGGAGCCAGGGAAACCTTGAATGGGTAAGCTATTGATATTTTTATTTCAATCTAGTCACACACACACATCAGACTTATCAACTAAAAAAAAAAAAAAAAAAAAAAAAAAAAAAAAAAAATCAGAAAAATTTAACCAGGTGAGTCTGCTCAGCAGATAAAGTCACCTGCTGCACAAACCCTGGCCCAAGCTTAATCCCTAGAAACCATGTGTAGGGGATGAGGTGCCAGAATAAACCTTAAACTCTGCCAGATCCTGACCAATGAACTGTCCATCCCCAAGGCTTAAAGAAGTCCCCTGTCCCTGTGTTGAAACTCCAGCCCCTCCCCCTCACTACCGTTGACTAATTCAGTCACCCACTATCACCCGGATCCTGATAACCAGGGTACTTTGCACCTAGCCCCTGAAGCTGCATTAGCTTCCTCTTTTCAAGCCCCTCACCTGCCTCCCTAAGGGCCCACCAGCCCTCTCCTTCTGCAGGCCTCCTTTCCCACGGGAGAGTGTCGATCTGATGATGTTTGAAATAAAGGGTTCTGTATGTTAGATTTAACTCTGGTCTCTTTCTACCTTCTGTCTCTTTACTCTGTACCCCAAAATATAACAGGTAGAATAAAAGAACCCTCTCCATGTGCATGTGCATGCATGCTCCTTTCAAAAGAAAAAAGAAAAAAAAATTTTTTTTTTTTTTTTGGTTTTTCGAGACAGGGTTGCTCTGTGTAGTCCTTGCTCTCCTGAAACTCACTCTGTAGACCAGGCTGGCCTCGAACTCAGAAATCCACCTGCCTCTGCCTCCCAAGTGCTGGGATTAAAGGTGTGCGCCATCACTGCCTGGCAGAAAAAGAAAATTAATGTGTGATGTTGTAAACTCTCAAACTGTGGTGATTGGTATACTAGCGAGTGGAAACGAATGCAAACAAATAGGGTTTAGGCTGTTGCTCAACTCCTGTTTCTACCACGGCTTTTGCTCAATTAAAAAGAGCAATCTGAGTGGGAGAGAGACAGAAGTGCATGCTTGTAATCCCAGCACCTAGGAAGCAGAGCCAAATAATCACTAAAGCTTGAGTCCAGCCTGGTCCAGGGGGTTCCAGACTAGTTGTACACTGAGACCCTGTCTCAAAACAACAACAACAAGATGTAGGCCACAGTTTCTGTGTGCTTCAGCCCCATACGTCACACCACTTTTCCTGTCCTGTCCCATAAGGTCAGTCCTGTCCTATTCAACGTAGGAAGAGATTACATGGTGGGTAGGATTGAGGACTTACAGATACCCGGCAAATCATCACAAAACAGCAATATCAATTAAACAATAGTAAGTTAAAACACTAAGAAGTCACCCTGGACAGGGCAGTGGTGGCACATGCCTTTAATCCCAGCACTTGGGAGGCAGAGGCAGGTGGATTTCTGAGTTCGAGGCCAGCCTGGTCTACAGAGTGAGTTTCAGGAGAGCAAGGACTACACAGAGAATCCTGTTTCGAAAAAAAAAAAAGAAGAAGAAGAAAGAAAGAAAACCAAAAAACCAAATAAAAACAAAAGAAAAAAGGGGAAAAAAAGACCCATTGGTGGCACACATGTGTAATTCCAGTGCTTGGAGGACTGAGGTAGGAGGATTGTAAGATTGAAGCCAGGCTGAGTTACAAAGTATGATTCTGTCTAAACAAAAAAAAAGATGAAAAAAATATATGTATAAAATAGTTTTAAAACATTTACTGTACATGCACATGCATGTGTGCACAAATTTATACTTATTCATGTCATGGTACACACATGAAGGCCACAGATCAATTTGCAGGAGTCTGTTCCTTGCTTCCACCATGTGGGTTCTGGGTGATCAGATAAGCACCTTTGCTCACTGAACGAACCACTTCATTGCTCTCTCTCTTAGGTTGTGTGTGTGGTGTGTGTGTGTGTGTGTGTGTGTGTGTGTGTGTGATTTTGGAGACAGGGTTTCTCTGTATAGTCTTGGCTGTCCTGGAATTACCTTTGTAGACTAGGCTGGCCTTAAACTCATAGACACCTGCCTCCCTCTACCTCCCAAGTGCTGGCATTAAAGCGTGTACTGCCTAACTCTTCTCTCAAGTTTTTATGTATTAGGAATTCAGGAAGAGAATTTGGACTGGAAGTGCTGTCTCAGGCCGTTACAGTCAGATAATGACTACAGCTGGTCTGGTGGAAGACTGAAGCAGCAGAGATAGCCTAGGAGATCTCTCTCTCTCTCTCTCTTTCTCTGAGTGTGTGTTCATCTATCCACGTCTTCTGTTTGTATGAATAGTTTGAGTGTTAGCACTTCTCTGTCCCTCTGCTTTTTGTTTTTTTGTTTTTGTTTGTTTGTTTGTTTTGTTTTTTCAAGACAGGGTTTCTCTGTGTAGCCCTGGCTGTCCTGGAACTCATTCTGTAGACCAGGCTGGCCTCAAACTCAGAAATCTACCTGCCTCTGCCTCCCAAGTGCTGGATTAAAGGCATGTGCCACCACTGCCCGGCCTGCTTTTTGTTTTTCAACACAAGGTTTCTCTGTGTAGCCTTGGCCATCCTGGAACTCTTTATAGACCAGGTTTGCCCTAAACCCGGAAATCCACCTGCCTCTGCTGCCCACATGCTGGGATTAAAGGGGTGCGCCACCACTGCCTGGCTTGATATTTGTTTTTAATTAGTTCCAAGTTATCATTTTCCACCTAGATTACAGCAGTAGCTTTCTTTCTTGTCTCTCAAATATACTTGTCCCCACTCCAAGATCTGTACTCCACACTGTACCTGCCCATTCTGCCCCAGGTTTGGGGGCCACTATATCCCAGCCTGAGCTGCTGTTTCAGTTTGCGGGTCAGGGTCTAGCAAGAGAGAGAGTGGGGAGTGGAAGGGCAAGAGACTCGAGGAATGAAGACAAGACAGAGAGTGTGTTCAAGTCCTGTTCCCTGTTGCCATTATTGAAAGGAAATCATGGATATATATAAGCATAAGCAGGGGAATGCAGCTGAAGACACTTTACCATGTGCACCTTGCAGCTGGGGACACCAAACAACAAAACAAGATATGGGAGGAAAACATGATGTTTATCAGAGTGTGCTCAGCTGTTGTAGGCTGTTGACAAGTCTCTTGTCAGGTTATATGGTTTGAGATGGCTGCAAAGATGATAGCCGCTTTCTGCCAGAAGTTGGCTCCCAACACCACACAGCAATCAGAATGATCATTTAAAAAAGAAAGATGGCAGACCAGGATGGGTAGTTCCCTTTGGTAGCAAGATGCTCTAGCTTCATCCCTAGGACTGTAAAAGCAAACATGGTTTGTCCCTCCTGCTAGTTCATGCTGTTTCAATAGCTCCTAGAATAAAACCCAAAACTCCTTTCTTTTACTTAGCACATGTCTGTTAGGGGGAAGAGCAGCAGTACATGGCTGTAATGCCAGCTACTCTGGAAGCAGAAGCAAGAAAATAAGTTCAAAGTCAGCCTAGGCTACATAGCAAATTTGAAGTTAGCTCGGGCAATTTAGCTAAACCAGAAAAAGACTGGGAGTGTAGCTCAGTGGTAGAGATCAAGGCAAGGCTCTGGGTTCAATCCCCAACACCACAAAGAAACAAAGAAAATAAAAACATTTAAAAGGGGGAGATAAGGCTGGAGAGATGGTTCAATGGTTAAGAGCAGTGGCTGCTCTTCCAGAGGTCTTGAGTTCAATTCCCAGCAACCATCTATCCTGGGAGCTGATGTTCTCTTTTGGTGTGCAGGTGTACAACAGATAGAGCACTTATTTACATAAAATAAATCTTTTTTTTTTTTTAAAGGAGGATTTTGGGGATATAGCTATGCTAGAGTGCTTATATAGCAAGCAGAAAACTCTAGGTTTAAAGTGTGTGTGTGTGTGTGGTGTGTGTGTGGAGAGAGAGAGAGAGAGAGAGAGAGGAGGTGTGTGTGACAGAGAGAGAGAGGTGTGTGTATCAGAGAGACAGAGAGACAGAGACAGAGACAGAGAGACACCCAGAGAGAAGGAATTGGATTACTAGATTAGGGGTATGTAATAAAACAAGGTGCACACACATATTTTTGTTGTTTTGCTCTTACATTATGTGCATGGGTGTTTAGTTTGCATGCATGTCTTTGTACCATGTATATACAGTGTCCTCAGAGGCCAAAAGTGGGTATCAGATACCCTGGAGAGCCACCTCTCCAACCCTGGCAAACAAATACTTAAACACTGTATTCTTGTACTACTGAAAATAGAGAACAAACAATTCATATGATAAAGTTAGGGGCTGGAGGTGGAGATCAATGGTAGAACTCTTGCCTAGTATGAGGTCCTGGGTTTGCTTCCCTATGCTTCCCAGATGCTCATACACACACACACACACACACACACACACACACACACACACACACGTCCTATCTAACTATCTATCTCCCTCAAGTATAATCTCCACAGGGTATGTTATTGGTGAGAATGGAATAGACAAGAAAAAAAGCTGAATTTGGTGGGTGAAGGAGACTGCAGTTTTAACTAGGATGGACAGTGTAGGTTTCATTCAGGTGTTAAGGAAAAATTATTATGTGGATATCTATGGTAAAGGTATAAGAGAGAAGAGCCAGCGAGAGGCCCTGGGTGGGATGTGCCCAGTGTTTCCCAAGAAGCACTGAGTGGTTACCATGTGTGAAACAGAATGAATGCAAAGACGTGAGGACAAAGAGAAGGAGACAAATCATCTTTCTATGTCCCATTTCTTACATCTGTTATAGGAAGGTAGTAACAGTACCCACCTTAGAGAATAGTTACAGAGATTAAAAAAAAAAAAATCAATACATATAATGTGCCTGGATGAATGCCTAACCACCGCTAAGCTACCTCTGCGCTAGTAGCTCTGTGAACAGGAGCTAAGGGCACATGTGTGCTCAATCTAGGTAGCCGGCAGCTGCAGCAAATTCAGACATTTGTCCAGAGCCAGGTTAAACGGGGTGAAGTGGTTGCCAGACACCTCCGCCTACTGGCCGCTGTAGTCACCATCTGGGGTGGCTCCTGTCCACGTAGCAGCAACGTGAGCTGCAAGTCCAGGAACCCAACAGGAACTCAGAGTCCTGTGCTAGCTATGAAGGCTATCTCCTCCTCTTTCCCATTTTCCATGTGCTAAAGTTATGCCTGCTAGCCAAACCTGAAAGGCCTCCTGGCTTTACATTAGGCTGAGGCCAGGAAGTTGTAAAAAAAAGGGGGGGAGGTTGTGGTTGGGGGACAGGATCAATTTGGGGAGGAATCAAGCAGGAGATGGAGAGAGTCTTGAAGTCTGGGAAGGTGTTCCTCGGTGTTCCTTGGGTCAGGTACGTGAGGAATTCCACTCCTAAGACAGGACATTTTTAAAGGAAACCCCTGCTTTATTTAACACTTTATTTTTAAATATTAAGAAATCACTACACAGGAGTTGGAGAGATGGCTCAGCGTCTAAGAGCACTGACTGCTCTTCCAGAAGTCCTGAGTTCAATGTTCAATTCCCAGCAATCATATGGTGGCTCACCACCTTCTGTAATGGGATCCAGTGCCCTTTTCTGGTTTATCTAAAGAGAGTGTACTCACAACCAAAAAAAAAAAAAAAAAAAAAGCCGGGCAGTGGTGGTGCACGCCTTTAATCCCAGCACTTGGGAGGCAGAGACAGGTGGATTTCTGAGTTCGAGGCCAGCCTGGTCTACAGAGCGAATTCCAGGACAGCCAGGGCTACACAGAGAAAACCTGTCTCGAAAAACCAAAAAAAAAAAAAAAAAAAAAAAAAAAGAGAGTGTACTCACATAAATTAAATAAATAAATCTTTTTTTAAAAAAGATTTAAAAAGAAGAAGAAAAGAAATCACTACATACGTTCTGAAATATCTCCTCTGATTATCTTTCTGCTTAATTGTCTTCTCTGTTCTTTATGCTACCTGGTCCATCTTCCCAATCACTACAGCCAGAGGGGTCTAAGGCCAAGAGGATAATTAAAGCCTATATTGAACTCCATATGGTAGCACTTGCCAGTAAACCGAGACTGAAGTAGGAAGGATCAGATTGCTAGGCTGAGGTAAGAGAGTTCTAGGGCCAGTCTGTCTACAATAGTGAAACGTACTTATTTGAGATTGGTCTCAAAACACCAATCAAAACTAAATCAAACTAAAATGGTGGTTCCTAACTCCACAGCACGAATAACAGGCAACATTCAGGAGCTGTTGGTCACTCCTTGAATCTCCTCCCTCCTGCGTTCCATACTGCTCTGGCCATTACCAGCCCATGCTTTACTTTTCCTGTACCTGCACACATCGCTCACCTGGCTCCCACGACCTTTTGTGGGCGCCGCCTAGCACAGCTATCAGATCCAAACTCTTCTTCTTCCTGAGTAGATACCTATTTATTTGAAACATCCTACCTCTCCGGGGCACAGAAAAGTCACCTAGTCATATTAACTTGCAGGCAAGTAGAAATAGTAACACTTGCGCCAATTCCACACCCAGCATTGTTCTAGGCAGTTTGGATAGATAAATTTGCATAATCTACAGGCTTCGAAAATTAATACATCCTCATTTTGCAAATACTATAGTTAGAGCACTGAGAAATTGGCTGACTTTTCCTCAGTTGTTAAGGGAGCTTAACTAGAGTTTGAAACCAGGCCGATGGTGAATGGGCTAGAAGCTTGAAAGATTGGACCGTAAGAGGCAGGCAGGGTCTATTTTGTACACATTTAAGGATTTTTGGTGCTCTCTAGCATTTTGCTACAGGGAGCTTATTTTATACAGTGGAATACAGAGTCCATGTTAGACTACTGGTAATTTCGTGACGACTGTAGGGAGTCAGACTACTCATCTGAAGGGGTAAGGGATAGACCGAAGGGCAGGAGCCTACTCGAGTTTTTGTGGTCAAACTACAACTCCCAGGAGGCACTGGGCACACACAGCCCGCGCGATGTTACAACCAGGGAGAGCGAAGGCGGGCTCGGCTAGCCGGGCGGGTCGACTGCTCCCGCGGTTCCGCTCGGACCCGGGCCCAGCGTCTGGCCTTGCGGTAAGTGGAATAAGTCACAGTAACTCACACAGACCCCCTCCGATGGACGCTCGGCAGCACAGGTCCTCAGCCTCCACCTCTGACTGCAGTGCGCATGGGCCGGGGCTGGCATCTACCATATGGGGGGGACCCTGGCCAGACTAAGTAACCCAGCGAGGGGGAGCTCCGGTAGGGAACTCTGGGACCGCAGTTTTGCTGCATGAACCCTATTCTCCCGCTGCGCTATTCTGTCGCAGGGACACAGGCCAGTCTTCAAAGGCTCAGGTCCCCTAGGGTTAGATCCAGCTCCAAAGTGGGTGTCCAGAACCTGAGGAAGCTGGGGAGAGGTTTTATGGTTAGAATGAACTAGAGATTACTCTACCCACTTCCCCGAGTGTGCACACAAGCCTTTAAGTTGTTCTACATAGAATAGAATACCTGGAGTGTGTTTTTTGTTGTCCAACTTCAGCTTGATTGTATCTCAGGAGATGGTGTTTGTAAGGGCTGGACAAGATTATCCAGGTCTACTGGTGTGCACTTGGGAAAAAAGTGCAAACCATCTGGATTCGTATCCTTACAACCTCCTTCCACTGCTCCAATAGATGGAAGCTGCTGTGTCGGCGCCGAGCATGTCAGCATCCTCGAGGGAACCACATCCCTGAAATCCGGAGAAAACCCTGCCCACTCACTTCCTCTTTACTCCTACTTTGGGGTCACCGTTGCCTGTCGGGTCCTTAATCCTATAAGTGTCACCCTAGTTCAACAAAGAAGCAGGACAATGATACTGACTTCAGTGCTGGGCAGTGGCCCTCGGAGCGGGTCTTCACTTTGGCCTCTGTTGGGGTCCGCACTGTCACTCCGGGCTCGCTCAACATCTGCCACCGATACACACCATGTAGAGCTGGCCAGGGAACGCTCCAAGACTGTCACCTCCTTTTACAACCAGTCAGCCATTGATGTGGCAGCAGAGAAGGTACGATGGCAATTTGGATTAAGTCTTATGGGAAAGGGCTGAGCTAATGTGGGGTGGCCTGGTCTTGAATGTCTGGTGCTCAAAGTGCATCTTCCCTTTTAGCCCTCAGTCCGCCTCACTCCCACCATGATGCTCTATTCTGGTCGTTCACAGGATGGCAGCCACCTTCTGGTAAGGCTCTCTCTTTCCTTCTCTGCTCCAGGGATTCTAGCCAGCTGCTTAGGCCCTTCCCTCTTTTTCTTACAGAAAAGTGGCCGCTACTTGCAGCAGGAGTTACCCGTGAGGATTGCTCACCGTATCAAGGGCTTCCGTAGCCTTCCTTTCATCATTGGTTGCAACCCCACCATACTGCATGTGGTAAGGCAGAGGGGAGCTTCAGTCGGTGTGCATTCTGCCCACGAAACAAATGGGGAGGGAGCCCAGGCCTGCTGAAGATTTTCAGGTCTGCATGGGACTAAGCCTCAGAACATCAGAGGCCAAGACTACATATTCATGAGAGCTGGAAGAGTCTATTGGGGCTTGGACCTTACTAGTTGAGTTAGGTATTGATCCTTATGGGTACTGTTTTCTACTCAAGTGTCTGTGGCAGCCCTGTGAATTCCTATACTTACTCCATACAGCACGAGCTATACATCCGGGCCTTCCAGAAGCTGACAGACTTCCCTCCGGTGAGGCTGGGCTGAGTAGGGTAAGGGGCCAAGGTCAGGGTTGGACTACCTGTGCTCATAACTCTGTGACCTGCAGATCAAGGACCAGGCAGATGAGGCCCAGTATTGCCAGCTGGTGCGACAGCTGCTGGATGACCACAAGGATGTGGTGACCCTGTTAGCTGAGGGTCTTCGTGAGAGCCGGAAGCACATAGAGGTCAGAGGCAACAGAGAATGGGCCGGACGAAGGAGGAGGGTTGGGAAGGGGCACAGGTTTCTAAGTCTCACTCTTTATAGGATGAAAAGCTGGTCCGGTACTTCTTGGATAAAACTCTGACATCGAGACTTGGGATCCGAATGCTGGCTACTCACCACTTGGCACTACATGAAGACAAGGTGGAGCCGAGACCCAATACTAATCTGAGAATGGGGAAAAGCACCCAGCCACGGGCCCCTTAGGGCTGGGGATGGGCTTTGGGATTGCTCTGGCATTCCAGAAATTGTGGGGTTTGGCAGGTGAGGTTGGGTGGAAGTGTTGCTAGTTCTGACCTTCTCTTTTATGCCAGCCTGATTTTGTTGGCATCATCTGCACTCGTCTGTCACCCAAGAAGATTATAGAGAAGTGGGTGGATTTTGCCAGGTGAGACTAGAATGGTGGGGCATGGGTGGCTCGGGCAGGAAGGGCTTCTGTTTGAGTCCTTGCATGGTCTGGGGCAAAGTTTCTTCTTTGTTTTGATTTTCTTTTAAAATTAAATTATTTCTATGTGTGTGGGTATTTTACCAGCATGTGTGTCTGTGCACTGTGTGTGTGCAGAGGCACGGAGGAAATAAGGCACGGATGTCAACAATCACCATGTGGGTGCTGGGAACCAAACCAGGTCCTCTACAAGGGCAAGTACTCTTCACTGCTGAGCCATCTCTCTAGCCAGTTTTGCTTTTTTTTTTTTTTTTTTAAACTATGTTTATTTGTGTAAGGATGTGTGCCTGTGTGTGGGTGTGTGTCACGGCTTGATGAGTGTCACTATGTGGGATCAGGGGGTGTCAGGCTTGGCAGTAAGTACCTTCACTTATTAAACCATTTGTTTATTTTTCTTTTTTGAGATCAGTCTCACTTTGTAGGCTTGGCTGGCCTAGAACTCACTCTGTAGACCAGGCTGGTTTCAAACCCACTTGCTTTTGCCTCTCCAAGTGTTGGGATTAAAAATGTGTGCTACCATGCCTGGCCCCTGAGCCATTTCAATGGACCCTGATTTACTTATTACTTATTAGTTTATTGTTTTTTTTTTTTTTTAAGATTTATTTATTTTATGTATATGGGTACACTGTTGCTCTCTTCAGACACACCAGAAGAGGGTATCAGGTCCCATTACAGAAGGCTGTTGAGAACTGAACTCAGGACCTCTGGGAAAGCAGTCAATTTTCTTAACCACTAATCCAGCCCCCCACTATTGACATCTTAAACTAGTGGAGGGCTCTTTTGTATTTTAGGCTGTTTAGTACAACCCTTGGCTTCTATTCATTTGACACTAGAAGAGCAAAGTATATCTATGTGTTGCCCAGTGCACCCTGGGAAGAAGAATCACCTCAAGTTGAAAACTGTAATTCTAGGAACACCTACCGAACCCTTCTATCCACAGACGCCTGTGTGAGCACAAGTATGGCAATGCCCCTCGAGTCCGCATCAATGGACACGTGGCTGCCCGTTTCCCCTTCATTCCCATGCCGCTGGACTATATCCTGCCTGAGCTGCTCAAGAACGCCATGAGGTAGGCTGGTTAGTTGTTGGGTGGGGGTGGGGGGCTAACTAGGGCACCACCACCTATTGGTCTTTATCTCTTGAATAGAGCCACAATGGAGAGTCACCTAGACACTCCCTACAATGTTCCAGACGTGGTCATCACCATCGCCAATAATGATATTGATCTCATCATCAGGTGTGTTTAAATAGAATTAGGCTGGGTTGGATAAAGATTCTGGGCACTATTTCTAACTTGCTGTAGGACCTCAAGCTTGCCAGGAGCTGTGCATTATGGATTTGGGGCCAGCTGAGGGACCTGCAGTTGGTGTTTGCTGAGAGTAAAAGTAAATGTCAAATTGTATGGGGAAGTAGAAGCAGTCTGTGGCCCAGGCAGAGGTGAGTGTAGAAGATGATAAATAAAGCCACATTCCACCTTAAGAGAGCACAGGAACAGTCTCAGCGTTGTCTGCCTAGGGGGCTAGTGAGACCTCTAAGACCTGATCAAGTCCCTATTCTAAACATCCTGTCAGGATCTCAGACCGGGGTGGAGGAATCGCTCATAAGGACCTGGATCGGGTCATGGACTACCACTTCACCACAGCTGAAGCCAGCACCCAGGACCCCCGAATCAGTCCCCTCTTTGGCCACCTGGATATGCACAGTGGCGGCCAGTCGGGACCTATGCATGGGTAAGGCCCACCTGCCCAATATGGGGGAAGGGGTAGACCAGGACACTCAAGCCTCTGACGCCCCTATCCTATCCACTGCTCCCAGCTTTGGCTTCGGGTTGCCCACGTCCAGGGCCTATGCGGAGTATCTCGGTGGCTCCCTGCAGCTGCAGTCCCTGCAGGGCATTGGCACAGATGTCTACCTACGGCTCCGCCACATTGATGGCCGGGAGGAAAGCTTCAGAATCTGATGGTGGATTTTGGCTGGCTAGCCTGCCACACTCCTCGTAGGACCTACTGGGCCTGGCAGGGGCCACTCTGCTCCACACTGCTGCTTCATGGAGCTTAGGGCCTCAGACAGGTGAACTTAGATGGAGCTGGGCACCACTCCTCCTCAACAAGGCTCACTGCTTTCTACCTCCTGGTCTTCTGGGGGAGGAAGCAAGAGCCTCTGAGGTCTCTAATACCAGCTCTGCTGTGCTTACTCTTGAGGAGTCCTGATTTGACCTGCTGTTTATTAAACTTTGCATTCTGAATGCCCTCTTGGGGCCCAAATGTTGGGAGGGCAGGAGAGCTTTTGTTTCTGCCCCCTTTTGGGTTCCCTAGGCCTTGGAAGTTAACCTGGTCACACCCAGTCTCTGGCCGTCCTGGCACCGTGGCAGAAGTGACTCCAAGGCTCTTGCCTATTTGACTTGGCAAGAATGGGGTGACTTTGGCAACTTCTGCTCACTGAACAAATACTTCTGGGCCCCAGACGATATTAGAGGCCCCAGAAGACTTAGCTTCAGGCCCGACTCTTCCCTTCCTGGCAGTCATGGGTTTTAGAGGTAAAGGTCACTCAACTGGGCAGCCTTTAAGCCACCTGATTCCTGAGCTTGGATGAGGTTAAAATACTGCCTGCCCACTGTGGCTGCAAAAAGAAATGTATGAGTTTATGCAGAGACCTGAGTACCTCAGACAGATAACGGAGAAGTTTTCTTAGGGAGGACCAGGGACTTGGGCAGAAAGCACTTGAGCAGTACTGTGGAACACAACTTCAGATGAACTTTCAACTGAGAGTAACCTCCCGCTGTTTAGGACCTAAGGACTTGTTTGGTGGGACTGGAGAGAAGAGTCAGATCTTTTTGTTTGCTTTTTATTTGTTTATTTAATTTATGTATTCTTTGAGTTGGGATCTTGTGTAGCCCAGGCTAGCTTCACATTATCAGTCAAGGATGACCTTGAAATTCTGACCATCACCATGTCCAATCATACCTGTTATTATGCTGTGCTAAGGATGGAACCAGAGTTTCTTGCATGCTACACAAGCACCCTTCAAGTGAGCTATATCCCAGCCTTTTCTTGAGACAATTTTTCTGTATAGCCTTAGCTGGTTTGAAACTTGACTTCTAGACCAGGCTTGCCTTGAACTTGCTGTGCTCCCTCCTGCCTCTGCCTCATAAGTGCTGAGACAGACCTATCTCTTGATTTCATATCTGATCCCTGTCACTTCTCTTCTTGAGGCAGGTGTGGGTCAATACAATTTCCTCCCTCTCATAGATAGAACTGTGGGCTCGAGGGAAACAGGAAATTGTATCTGTATCTGGGGGCCAAATGGAAGGTGGTGGGAAACTACAGTGCCTTAAGACACTGGAAGTCCTGCTGTCTGCCAGACAGGTAGGCAACAGCCGAAGCGCAGTGCTTGGAGCATGGCTTCCTGGAGACAGGGCTCTGTGGGTGGGTTTTAAGATAGGAAAGGATGGTTCAGGTTGGGTTCTCCAGAAGCTGATCCTGGGAAGGATTTGTGTCCAAATAATTTGTTAAAGTGGGCCCAAGGCCTGAGGTACTGTAATGCCCTCAGTTTCATTGTGTGTGCGCGTGAGTACTTCCAAAAGGGAGTAGGAGAAGCAGGAAAGGAAAGAGGTCAAGGAAGTGACCATAAGGAGAAGTCCAGAGCTAATACATTGTCCCTCAGGTACACATAAGAGAGTGAAGCTCCATGGTAACCAATTCCCTCACTTGACAATCCGTTTCAGGACATGGGGATGGAGAGTATTTACATTCCTACACTGAAAACTTGTAGCCTTTCCAGGTAGGATCAAATGGTCCTAGTACTAGGGGTCCTTACACAGAAGTATCATGAGTTCAAGGCCAACCTGGGCTGCTTGGCAGAACCCTGTCTCAACAGGCAGTTGTCAAGGAAGAGGTTCATGTTCTAGTTTTTGAAAGTACATTCAGGTGATCCACACAGAGAAACAACACAGATACAGCATCAGAAGCAACAAAAAGGATCCCGGCCCAGTGAGATGGCTCAGCAAGTCAAAGCACTCGCCACTAAGTTGTGCCCTTAAGTTCATCACAGGAAAGAACTGAGTGAATCCTGCAAAGTCCTCTGACCTACACACGTAGGTCCATACTCACAGACACAATGACAGGAAGTGGTGGTGGGGGGAGTCTGAGTGCAGCCCCCACACACTTCTAGGAAAAACAGTTGGATTTACATGTTAATCATGGCTGTCACTGGCATGGGGGCAGCATGGTGTGTGGATTTACTATGCCTAGGCTAGTCCTTACCTAGGAAGGACATCATCTGTAACTGGAGATGTCAGGTGAAGTAGGAGAGGCCTGGGCAAAAGCAATAACAATCCTGAAAAGGGCTGGAGTAGGAGTGTCCTGTGGTTGTCTTCTCATTCTTAGGACGCAGACACCTGGTATTATCCTGCTCTGCCTTCTTTACTGCCCAACAGCAAAGTAACCAGTTTTTCCTAGTTCCTTCTCTTACTTTGTTTCTGTATGTGTGTCTGCCTGTGGGTTTGTGCTCATTGCTGCAGGCGCTTGTGGAGTCCAGAGGGGTTTAGGACCCCTGGGGCTGGAGTTACAGGCAGCAGTGAGCTGCCTTCTGTGGAAACAGAACTGAGATCCTCTACAAGAGCAATGCATACTGCTCTGAGTCACCTATCTGATTTTCCCCCCATGCCACATACACAAAAGGATTTAGTCTATTCCCAATGCCATCTCACATAGATAACAATGGTCAGACACTGCTTGAGCCATAATTTCTGAGTTCCAACCTCAAGCTGCCTCTCTCTTAAGAACTGTTAGGGCCAGGCAGTGGTAGTGCATGACTTTAATCCCAGCACTTGGGAGGCAGAGGCAGGCAGAATTCTGAGTTTGAGGCCAGCCTGGTCTACAGAGTGAATTCCAGGACAGCCAGGGCTATACAGAGAAACCTGTCTAGAAAAAAAACCAAATACAACTGTTATGAAGACTAATAACCAATTATGAATCAACTTTCAGAGAATGTCTGAAAGATGTTTACCCAGTTTCTACTTTAACTCACACTATGTTATGTGCTATTGTAAAAGTTATCAGGACATGCTGGGTATGCAAACCATGTGGCAGAAGCCAGTCAATCGAAACAATAGGGGGTGAGAAAAAGAACTTTATTCCAGTAAGCCAGCTAATAAGAAACTGGCTGGCAGGCATTATCATCCCTAAAAAAAGCCTTGCTGGGAAGTTAATTTGATGGTAGCTTGTATAAGGTGATCCAAGATTGGTGGCCATCGTGTCAGGGGTGCACACGGATTCCTAATCACTACCATGTCTCAGGTCTACAAAGCTCAAGCACAAAGTTTTACAGTAAAAATGCTTATTGTTTTCATCGACTAGTTTACCTATGATGCAGTTCCTAAAGTATTATGCACTGGGCAGGCTACAAAAGGCGTTAGGTTTCCCAACACAATAATAAGGAAAACACATTTTACCTGATCATTGGCGGTAGGGAGGAGGGAAGGTAGAAAGGTGAAGTTAAACAGCAAATTAGACGTGTGTCACTCCAATTCATCTACCAATAAGTTTACCTTGAATGTTGTTATATAGCTTATAGAAGTCTATGACTTAACCATGTAAATACGGTTTAACCTTTACTGGATCTCAGAGAATTGGTATACTGTACTCAGAGAAGGGTCTCTAAAGATTCTCCAGGCACTGCCAAGATAGCTCTTCATTGTGTCCCTGCTCAATCCCTCCCTGGCTGGTGATGTTCAGTGGTAGTGTTTGCCTAGCATTAATGAAGCTTCGGGTACAATCCCTAGTAGTGCATGAACCTGGTGTGGTGACATCCTAACCTCAATATTTGGAAGGTGGAGGTTGGATGACTGCTCAAGGTTCTCCCTGGCCACACTCGAGTTTGAGTTCTAAAGGGGCTACATGAAATTCTTAAGAGAAAAAAAAGTTTATTTTGGCACACCTGTTCTTTCCCTGTCTCAACTGGTTTTTGTTCCCACCCAAACATAGGGTGGGTAGCATATATGAATCCCTGGATTTTGGCCCCAATCATCCCTTAAACCTGATACGATGATAAAATACAACTGCAGCGGGGCGGTGGTGGCGCACGCCTTTATCCCACCACTTGGGAGGCAGAGGCAGGCGGATTTCTGAGTTCGAGGCCAGCCTGGTCTACAGAGTGAGTTCCAGGACAGCCAGGGCTACACAGAGAAACCCTGTCTCGATAAAACAAAACAAAAAAAACCTGCAATCCCCAGAAAACTGCCACAAATTCAGTGAGTTTCAGGCTAGCCACTTAAGAGAGCCTTTCTCAAAAAATGGGAGGGGCAGTACACGATGGTGCTCGCCTTTAGTCCCAGTATTTGAGAACCTAAGGCGGGAGGAGCTAGATCAGTAAGTATGTAGGCAGCCTGGACTACGTCACAACAACTTCACAAAAATCGGATTGAGGCCAGGCGTGGCGATGCACGTCTTTAAATACCAGGACTCAAAAGGTAGAGGTGGGTGGACCTCGAAGCCAGTATGGTCTACATAGCGAGTTCCAAGTCAGTTAAGACTATATAATTAGACCTTGTCTCAAACGAAAAGAAAAAGAAATCAGACTGGGCCAATTTCTAGCAACTACAGCCCCACCGAGTACACATAAACAAAACCTTGCCACGTCACAGCCTCCCCGCCTCCAACACTATGCCCGCCCCCAATGATCCGGAACTAAAAGCGTCTCTCCGCGGTCTTCAGAACCACTTCCGGCACTGCAATGGCGGCACAGGGAGCAACAGCCGCAGTTGCTGCAACAACTTCAGGAACTGTAGGGGAGGGAGAGCCCGGTCCGGGGGAAAATGCAGCAGTCGAGGGGCCTGCCCGGTCCCCGGGCCGAGTCTCTCCGCCGACTCCGGCGCGTGGAGAACCAGAAGTCACCGTGGAGATCGGAGAAACGTACCTGTGCCGGCGGCCCGATAGCACCTGGCGTGAGGGCGGGGTCCAGGGCCTAGAGGCGGGGTTTAGGGATGGGCAGGGTCTAGGAATGGGGCGGAGTTTGGGGGTTGGGAGTCTTGGGACAAGGGTGGTGACTCAGGTAAGAATGCGGGACTTCCAGGAGCTGAGAAACCCGCTTTGTAATGGGAGGCAAGAGTCGGAGGTTTTGCTATGTTTGTCCGTATAGCCATCTGCTATAGTGCGAATAATTTTGTTAGCGTTGAACATTTCTCTTGTCCATTTCAGGCTTCCATTTTTTTGCTTATATCTTTTTTCTGCATTGGTCGGTTTTGTTGTTGTCGGTCGTCTGTTTTTACATTTCTCTATGATCCGCCTCCCTCTCGCCAGCAAAGAGGACAGCCCCAGTTTCTAAAAACACGTTTCCCTTTTACTTATGTTCCTTTTCTTTCCCTTTTCAAAATAAACCTCAAGCTGCTGGCTTCAAAATAAACTCTAAGCTGAGATGACTCAGGAGGTAAAGTACTTGTCACTAAGTCTGGTGATTTGAATTCTATCCCCAGGACCCACATGGTAGAAGGAGACAATGATTCTCACTGGTTGTCCTCGGGCATTCATATAAGAGTATCCCCTACTCCCTAATAAGATAAATACATATAATTTAAAAGATAGAATACATGTTGGTCATGGTAGGCATATACCTTTAATCCCAGCGCTGGGAAGGCTGTGAGTTTGAGGCCAGCCTGGTCTGCATAGCAAGTTCCAGAACAGTCAGGACTAAATAGAGAAATCTTGTCTCAAAAACGAATTAAACTTAAACTTTCATTCATGTCTGAGACCATTTCAGTTTCTAGCGCTTGTAGCAAGGGCTATTGCCAGATCAGGCCTTGTGCTGCCTTCCAAAGACTGCATTTATGTTCCCTTTATCACCTGTGCTTGCTTTTAGTAACCTATGTCCTGTGGTAATCCCATTCTTGACCCCCTTCAGGCAAAGTTAATTGCTTGTATGTTCTGGCACATTTCCTTCTTCATACCTCAGCCATACTGTTAAAATTATCTGCCTTTCTCTGTCAATGGGAATGCTAGAAAGCAAGATTTCTTGTGATTCATTACTGTATCTGCTTTCTGTGTCAACAGTACATAACAGTGCCAGACAAGCATTGGTTTCTAGACAGCTCTGCTATGCATCTATCCCAGTGCTAAAAACTTTAAAGCCACCCTTACCCTTTTAGGTAGGCACTATTCTTACTTTCCAGGAGATGAAGGAACTAAGGTTCAGAAAGTCAAATAATGGGGTTACAGTCATTTAGGAAATGTAAAGGAAGAATCATATATAAGCTTAAACTGTCTTAATTCCCAGCCAGCTCTCATGCCCCCCAAATGAGTGAGTGAGCACTGACTTTGGAGCTAGACTTAAACACTTAAATACCATGTTTTCTCAGTTTTCAAATCTCTGGTACCTCTGTAGCCATGTGCGGGGTAAATGGCGGATGTGGACAGATGGATCTGGAAATTACCCCTCAGACCCACCCCCCCCCCCTTTTTTTTCCTTGACAGATTCAGCAGAAGTGATCCAGTCTCGAGTGAATGACCAGGAGGGCCGAGAAGAATTCTATGTGCACTATGTGGGCTGTGAGTCCGTGGGGCTGTGGGCCTGGGTGGAGGAGGAGGTAGCACGTCAGTCCCTCATAGTCTGTCTTCACAGTCAACAGGCGACTGGACGAATGGGTGGACAAGAACCGACTCGCACTGACCAAGACTGTGAAGGATGCCGTGCAGAAGAACTCTGAGAAGTACCTGAGTGAGCTGGCGGAGCAGCCGGAGCGCAAGATCACTCGCAACCAAAAGCGAAAGCATGATGAGATCAACCACGTACAGAAGGTCCTGGCCCCTTCCCTTCTCCAGGGCCCAGGAGGCCTCTCGGGTCCCTGGAACAACACAACCATAGCAACTCCCACGTAAAATTTGGTAGTGTGCCAGGGTTTTTCTCTCGTTTATTCTTCATATATAAAAAATCCTCAGCTTATAGAGAAGACAGGGTTGCTCTCTCACAGTGAGTTAAATGGTACAGTTAGGACTGGAACTCAACTTGAAGTCCAAAGGGAAGGAAAAGAAACTAAAATTACTTCATTTACTTTGCTACCCAGTACCATGCTGAGTACTACAATGTCTCATGGAATCCTCCCTGGTGGTTTATCACCACAGGGAGAATGACCTCTTTTTGTGTATGAGGAAGTAGGCTCAAAGAAGTTAACAGGGGAAAGGTGAACAGCTGGTTAAAAGGAGGGCAGGAGTTATGCCAAACATTCCTGTCTTGTAAGCCAGAGTATCAGGTTTAATCCACGTCATCCCCTCCTCTCTGCTGTTGCAAAGCAGCCGTGTGCTGAGCATCTTAATTTACAAAGGGAGCACGGGTAGGTTTGGGAAGCTCCTTAGGAAGTACATTGTCTTAGGGACCAGGCCCTAACCATGGTTTTGATACATCCTACAAAGGTATCCAAAATCAGGATTCTTCTTTTTTTTTGAGACAGGGTTTCTCTGTGTAGCCCGGGCTGTACTGGAACTCACTTGGTAGACCAGGCTGGCCTCGAACTCAGAAATCCACCTGCCTCTGCCTCCCAAGTGCTGGGATTAAAGGCGTGCGCCACCACCGCCTGGCTCAGGATTCTTTAAAAAACAAAATATATGTATGTATATGTGTATATATCTATATATATTTCAAGATATTTAGTATATGCATGTATATGCATATGTTTGTGTGCTTGTATGTGTGTATGTATGATATGTGGGAGGAGGGGGTATGTGTGCCATGGTTTGAGAAGGTGGAGACCATAAAGCAGCTTTGTGTAGGATCCAGGGATCAAACTCAGGTCCCTAGGATTACGTGGCAAGCCCCAGTAGCCACCGAGCCATGACAATAACCCTTTTTGGTTTTGTGAGACTGTCTCATGTAACCAGGCTAATCTCAAACTTCCTGCATAGCCAAGGCTACCTTGAGCTCCTCATCCCCCGTGCTACTTCCCAAGTGTAATCAAGGCTACGGGACTCATCAAGCCTGACCATCCGGGCTCTTGACACTGTAGCCCAGGATGGTCCTGAGCTCTCTTCAAGCCAGACTGCACCTGGGGATTGTTTCTCTCGCTCTGAACCTTGGTTTCTTTTCTTTTTCTGTCCCTCCTTCCCTTCCTCCCTCCCTTTCTCCTTCTTTCTGTTTTGGAAGTTCAACAGATTTATTAGAGTTTAAGAGAAAAACCCCAAGGCAGGTGGGCTGTCAAGTTTAGGGAAAGAATCATGCTGTTTAAAATGGCATGGAAGTGGACAATCAGCCACTGTCAGGGAATAAAGTTCTAGAGAAAGGAGTAAGGAAGCTCAAAATGTCCAGAAGAGCTAAGGAAAATTTGCTTAGAGAAGAGATAGAAGAGAGAAAGGAATAATTCAGAAAGGGAGCAGACCCATGCTCCTACACTTAATCCCAAGCTAAGGGGCTGCAACAGTCATGAGACGTGGACACATAGCCGTTTCTTAGCAAACACAGTGCAGCGGTTTTTTTCTCTCTGGACACTGTCACCAGGCTGGAAATTTGTTTTGGTGTGGTATGTATAACATTTACATTTTGTAAAAGCTTTTTAGATTTACATGTATGAGTGTTGTCTGCATGTATGCATGTGTATCAAGTACCTACAGAGTTCAGAAGAGAGTACTGACTGGGTTCCCTGAGATTAGAGGGTTTTTTGGTTTTTTTGGTTTTTTTTGGTTTTTTTTTTTTTTAGTTTTTCGAGACAGAGTTTCTCTGTGTAGCCCTGGCTGTCCTGGAATTCACTCTGTAGACCAGGCTGGCCTCGAACTCAGAAATCCTCCTGCCTCTGCCTCCCAAGTGCTGGGGTTAAAGGCATGCGCCACCACTGCCCAGCCAAGATTGGAGTTAAAAATGTCTGTGACCACCATGGGGCCTGTGGGTGCTGGGAACCGAGCTCAGATCTTTCACAGAAGCAGCAAATACTTCTAACCTCTCAGCCATGTCTCCATTCCTTTAAAATGTTTGTAGGGTAAGTATTGTTTTGAGGCAGTTTTGTTTGACTTGTAGTCCATGCATATATGTATACAGAGACGTTTCAACTGGCTGCAATGCAGTATGTTTTAGTGAGAACTGTTTTCAATCCCCTAAGCTAGAAAGACTCTCCAGCTCTAGGGCAGCACTGTAAGTGTTCTGTGGGCGGCTGCTAGTCAACACAGTAGTTCCTTTCCACCTGTGGCTCTCCAGTACTAGTCTGTACATGTCCAGTTTGACTAGAAGTTTTTTAATTGTCACGAATTTGAGATTAAATAGCATTTACAATTAATGGCTTAGACAGTAATGTTCTTTTGGACAGCACAGGTTTAAAATACTGTTCTCTGACTTGAATAGAGTGACTCTCAGTCAGCATGTAGACCAGGGTGGGCAGAATATTGATGGATGAGTGATTCAACTCTCAGTAAGTTTCAATAGTTATCAGAGATTTTTGTTTTGAGACATGGCCTCAAACTTAGTATATGGCCAAAAATGATCTTGAACTGGTTCCCGTGCCTCTACCTCTGAAGTGCTGGCATACAGGTGTGTACCACCATGCCCTGTTCTAATTAATGTTTAATTCTAAATAAATTACAACATTGAAGAAAAATAGTGGTTTTGTACTTCTTTAATGCATTCACAGAAAAGAATTTTGTTTTGTGAACATTAAGAAATGCAGTTTATAGAGACACCTGAAGAGAAAAATCTTTGTTTCTTGTCTTTGTTGGAATTGGGCCAAACCAGGGCTTCTCTGTCATACTAGTTCTGTGAACCTGGGAAAGATGCTTTTGGTTTTTTTTGGTTTTTTTTAAGGATTTACTCATTAATGTATGAGTGCTCTATCTGCATGTACACCTGCCTGCCAGAAGAGGGCACCCGATTACAGTATAGATGGTCGTGAGCCACCATGTAGTTGATGGGAATTGAACTCAGGACTCTGGAAGAGCAGACATCGCTCTTAACAACTGAGCCATTCTCCAGCCCAAGACTTTGCTTCTTTGTGCCTCAGTTTCCTCTTTTGCATTGTGGTAATAATGAGCACTCTTTGTTTCAAAGACTCATTATGAAGGCAAAATGAAATGATGTCTGTAGAGTATTTGGTAGTTACAATAGCAGCTGGCAGGTACCCATGGGCCAGGGCCTCATCCCTTTCTGTATGGTTACCGCTCTGTAAAATTGAAGTAATTCTCTTCAAGGTATAACGGTGCATACCTGTAATCACAGCACTGGGGACCTGCGGTAGGAAAGCTTGGTAGACTGAGGTAAGAATTTCCTGTAAGCTTGGAGTTCAAGGCAAATTCCAGACCAGTGTGACATGCATACTGAGACCCTGTCTCAAAAAGAATATCATTAACAACAACTCAACACAAAAAAGGAGTGAATCTAGTCAGACATCTGGAGGATGCTTGGAAAGGGTGTTGGGCCTGGAAGGACAGGAAAGAACAGAATAATTACACATGATAGTTGACAGAGCTCTGAGGCAGACCACATGCTCACCCTGCCTTGGCGCAGAACACAAGGCAAGGTGAACATGTGCAGCATGAGGAGAAGGAGGAAGCAGTACGTGTGTGGAAGGTTGGGATCTGGAAGGAAGGTCCTGATAGCCATGGGTCTGAGGGGCCTGAGACGGAGCAGGGAGTGTAAGGAACCCTAGTCAGTTGTCCAGACCTAAAGTGGGAGTGGTTATTTGGAGTGGGTCAGAAAAATTTCCACAGGAACTGATTCCAGAGATAACTATAGAGAAGAGAGTTGGCATCCCCTCTGTTGGCCATTGGTTAGGCCAGCTGTCAGGATGAGAAAGAAGTTTTAGGAGTGAGTCGGCCAGTGATAGTCAGTGATATTTAAGAGAGGGCCCAGGAGGAAGGGGAACCTAGAGGTCCTTCTGTTAACTTACTGCCTGGCATCCTGTGAGAAGACAGGACACTTCAAGGAGCATATTCAGAAGCTGCTGAAGTCTGGTGTTAAGGAGGGAGAGCCACGCCAGCAGCAGGCCCAGACCAGCGTGGAAAACGAGAGCCATTATTTCATCTGAGTCTCCTATAAGACCCAGTGTACAGCTGATGCTCTTTTGTGGGGTGGGGAGCTTGTTTTTCAAGACAGGGTTTCTCTGTGTGGCCCTGATTGTCCTGGAACTCTCTGTAGACCAGGCTGGCCTCTAACTCACTGAGGTCTGCCTTCCTCTGCTCGAGAGTGCTGGGATTAAAGGCGTGCACCACCTCTGCCCAACTACAGCTGGTGCTCTTAACCCGATTTCACGCCCTGCTTCTCTAGCTCAAGGTCTAGACTTAGGTATCTGGATGTGTGGGTAGGTAGGCAGATAGCAGAGGAGCCAGCCTCAACCACGTAAAACAGATGAGATGTTGACATTATTATTTGTTACTGTGCTTACTTTCTTTACTATTATCGCGAGATCTAGAAGACAGTAGATAAGCACTGAGTTCTAGGATGGGAAGGGAACAGTCTAACTATGTATATTCATCTCTGTGTACTTCTTACCCCAGACCTATGCAGAGATGGACCCCACTACAGCAGCCTTGGAAAAGGAACATGAGGCGGTAAGGAAAAGCAGGTCTGGGGAGCACATGGGATACTCCCTGCCCTCTTTCTTGCTCCCAGTGAGCTCTGAGCTGTGCCCTGCCCCCTGCTCTCTCTGCAGATCACCAAAGTGAAGTATGTAGACAAGATCCACATTGGGAACTACGAGATTGATGCCTGGTATTTCTCACCTTTCCCAGAGGACTATGGGAAGCAGCCCAAGCTTTGGCTCTGCGAGTACTGCCTCAAATACATGAAGTTTGAGAAGAGCTACCGTTTCCACCTGGTGAGGCTGGCTCACTCACTTGGGGCAACAGGGATGAAAAACACCCAAGGATCTACGAGAGCCCTAGATTCTTCTGGGTGTGGTGGTGGTTTCTATAATCCTAGTGCCTAGCAGATGGACAGGAAGGTCAGAAGTTCAGGGTCATCCTCAGCTACATAGTCGAAGGCCTTGGGAGAGATGGCTCAGGGGTTAAGAACATTGACTGCTCTTCCAAAGGACCCAAGTTCAGTTCCCAGCATCATCAGGCACCTGTAACTCAAGCTCCAGGAGGTCCAAAGCCCTCCTCTGGCCTCTGCTGGAACTTGTATTTATATACATGAGCATACATATATATACTAACATACATACATACACATTGATAAGAATAAAAATTCTTTTTTGTTTGTTTGTGGACTGGCCTCAAACTCACAGAGATCCACCTGCCTCTGTCTCTGGAGTACTGGGATTAAAGGTGTGTACCACTATGCCCAGCTAAAAAAATAAGCTTTTTTTAAAGAAAGGATGGAGGGCTAGAGAGATGGCTTAGCAGTCAGGAGCACTGGCTGTTCTTCCAGAAGACTTGAGTTCAATTCCCAGCACCCACATTGGCTTACAACTATCTATAACCCCAGTTGTAGGGGATCCAACATATAGACATACATATAGACAAAATCACTGATGAACATAAAATGAACAAATTAACTTTAAAAAAAGAATAAAGGGAAACAGATGTAGGCGAATCTCTGAGTTTGAGACTAGCCTGGTCTACAGAGTGAGTTCCAGGACAGCCTGGGCTACACAGAGAAACCCTGTCTGGAAACAAACAAACAAACAAAAAATGAAAAGGAGGGAAAGAAAAACAAAGGAAAGAGAGAGAGAACTGTCTCTGCTCCTGGGTAACTGACCAGCTTACTGCCTCTTTTCAGACCTCAGTTTCTTCTACAGAATGGGGACCAAATATTCAAGTTCCTTGCCCTTTACTAAGGACTGGTGTTGGGTTCCTCAGGACAAAAAGAAGCAACAAATAGCTCCTGAGCAGTGATGTCAGCCTGTAGGAAGAAGTGCTTTACTACAGCTGCCAGGAGGGGGTGCTGTTCACCAGCACAGCAGGATGGCTCCAGAGCTGGACCTGAGGTGACTGGATGACAGTGAGGGTTAGGAAAAAGCTTGAGCAAGTTATCAGCTTCTTTGTGCCCATTAGGAAATGGGTCCTAGTCTACTGATGAGAAAACCAGGGTTACTGGATTTAAGGTCTTGAACGTAGGGCCTGCAGATGGAAAAGCTAAGAGGCAGCATTGGCCACACTTGTGAGTGAAAAGCACCCGGCAGAGATCCAAAGGTCTGAAGCACGTCCCTCCTTGGATCCCCAGGGCCAGTGCCAGTGGCGGCAGCCCCCAGGGAAGGAGATCTATCGAAAGAGCAACATCTCTGTGTATGAAGTGGATGGCAAAGACCATAAGGTGAGCTGGTCGCCCAGGGCTTGTGGTAAGCTCTAGGGGTCTTCTGCATAGTTATTCTCACCTCCGCCAGGCAGAGGCCAGCCCTCAGTGAGTATCTCCATCTCAAGTTCAGTTCCAAGTGAGGTCTCATGGCCCTTGGTGCTTGGCCTGTGTTGATACATAGTGAACACAGCCATGTGCTATACCACCTCAGGACAGGTCTCCTGACTGTTTCTGGGGACTCCTTCTGACAAGGGTGGTTCTGTTTGAGTAGTTCTGGAGCCTAGAGACAGACTGTCTTGCCTGAGGGTGCTCTTTAAACAACTTCCTCTTTCTGTGTGACCCAAAGATACTTGCCTGGAAGTATATAGATTTCCTATTCTGCTCTGAAGCTACTATCTGCATTCCTGTTTTTCACAGGAATGGCCCTACTGGGAGTAGGGATAGGCTTTGAGGCTTGCTCTCCCCCTGCCTGCTGGGTCTGAGAGAGTTTTAGCAAGTATTTGAGTCTCCCCTGAAGGGCTATGTAGCACAAGGTGAAGAAGACAGGCTTCTCAGAGCGCCATGTCACTTCCTAGCTGGCCTCAGACAAGTTACCTAACCTTGTTTTGTTCCTGTTTCCGTATCCATAAGACGAGTCATAATTATTTACCTCATCTGTTTGCACAAATGAGACCACAAATGTCAGGTATGTAGCACGTGCCTAGCATCTAGTAGGCTGTTAGTAAACACGGCCTTTGTTGTCTTTGGTGACCTTTGGAGCTGTGCTAGGGGAATCCCTACTGAGCCTGGTTCTTGGCAGCTACTGGCTTCCTTTAGCATGAACTGTTAGGATGACAGAAGGGGCTCCCACTCGAAACTGGAGGTGTTTACCAGCTCCACCTTCTGTCAACTTTGAAGCCTTAACACCACAGTCCTTGAGCCAGCCTCCTAAGTCACATCAGACCAGCAGTGCTGGGCTCACACAGTCTTAGATTGGATAAGAGAGCCAAAGTGAGGAGGCATCAAAAACCAGGCATCCTCTGTGTGGTGACTCACGCCTCTAATCCTAGCACCCAGGAGGCTGAGGAAGGAGAATTGCCACAAATTTGAGGCCAACCTAGGCTATAGATTGTCTAAACCCTAAATGAGAAGAGCTGTGTGTGGTAGTCCATGCCTTTAATCCCAGCACTCGGGAAACAGAGGTAGGTGGGTCTCAGAGTTCAAAGCCAGTCTAGTCTACAATTCTAGGTGATAGTAAGACCCTTTCTCAAAAATAAAAAGTGAAAAAAAAGCAAACAAACCCCCAAGCCCTTTAAATCTGTACTAGAAACCCAACTGCAAGGTGCTGTTGTCTCTCCCAGTGCTGGCCCTGGCAGGCCTCTGTGTCTGTGTTAGATTGAGGCCAGCAAACGTGTCCAGCTGCACAGGCAGCTCAGGCCTCTCCAGTTGGCAGTTGCCAGCATCTGCTTAGCAGCTTTGTACTGACTGCTTCTGGCTCACCTGTGACTGAGACAGCCTGGGCCCAGCTGAGTTTGTGCCCTGGCATTTACCAGCCTTGGAACCGAAGCCATTTTTCCTTATGAGCCTCAGTTTCCTGCTCTGAAACACAAGATAATGTCTGTAAAGATTGATGCTGAAAAAAAAAAAAAAGATGATGCATGGAAAACCCTACCCTTTATTTGGCCCTGAAAAGTGGCTGGATGGCTCAGCAGGTAAAAGTGCTCATTATGTAAGCCTGGCAGCCCGAGTTTATCCTGGAACCCAAAATAGAAGGAGAGAACTAACACCCAGAAGTTGTTCTCTGACCTTCACATGTATGCCATGATGTATGTGTCCCTTCCCCACTAACAAATTTAATATTTTAAAAGTGTCAGATAGTTAGGCATGATGACCTTTAACCCTCGAACTCAGGAGGAAAAGGCAGGCAGACACTTTGTGTTTGAGGCCAGCTGTTTTTTTTGTTTTTTGGTTTTTTTGGTTTTTCGAGACAGGTTTCTCTGTGTGTCTGGTGTCCTGAATCACTCTGTAGACCAGCTGCCTCGAACTTAGAAATCGCCTGCTTGCCTCCCAGTGTGGGATTAAGGCGTGCGCACCACGCCGCTTGGGCCAGTCTGATCTACAAATAAATTCAAGCCAGCCAGTTTACAAGTGAAACCCTGGATGGATGGATGATGGATGAAGGAGGAAGGAAGAGAAAGAAGAAAGAAGAAGATAAGAAAGAAAGAAAGAAAGAAAGAAAGAAAGAAGAAGAAAGAAAGAAAGAAAGAGAAGAAGAAAGAAGAAGCTGGTCTGCACAGTGAGACCCCGTCTCAAACAAACAATTAAAAGGGAAGCCATGGTCAGCCCAGCTCTCCTTTCCTGTTAGTGCAACAGACTTCACTCTGAGCCTCTAGTCCACTCACTGAGATGACGACTCCTTTCTGCTTGAAATGTGTGTTCTGAGGAGGGCCTACTTCCTTTGCCTGACTCTGGCTCTCTGGCAGTCGTTGCTAGTGGCTGCTGACTGCAGAGTGGCTGCCAGACTGGTCCCTGTATGTGTTTGCTTACCCTGTCTCTACCTTTTATCCCTAGATATATTGTCAGAACCTGTGCCTGCTGGCCAAGCTTTTCCTGGACCACAAGACCTTGTATTTTGATGTGGAGCCCTTTGTCTTTTACATTTTGACAGAAGTAGATAGGCAAGGGGCTCACATTGTTGGCTACTTTTCTAAGGTACTAGACTGGAGAGCCTGGGAAGAGGGTGTTGTTAACTAGAATGGGGGCTAGCACTCCCAAAGGACCTGAATACCCCATACTCTACAGGAGAAGGAATCCCCAGATGGAAACAACGTGGCCTGCATCCTGACCCTGCCTCCCTACCAGCGGCGTGGCTATGGGAAGTTTCTCATCGCCTTCAGTGAGTAGCTGCTGCAGCCTAGGATGTGGGTACTGCAGTTGGGGATGCTGAGGGCTGCGGTGGGGAGAGGCTGGATCCTAAGATTCTTTCTGCCACTGCCAGGTTACGAGCTCTCTAAGCTTGAGAGTACTGTAGGCTCCCCAGAGAAGCCACTGAGTGACCTGGGCAAACTCAGCTACAGAAGCTACTGGTCATGGGTCTTGCTGGAGATCCTGCGAGACTTCCGGGGCACATTGTCTATCAAAGATCTTAGGTAAGAGCCTTGGTTTCTAGCCAGGTCCAGAATACATTGTGCCATTAGGGACCTTGTGAAGGGTCTCTTGGGAGCCCTACAGGACGGGGATCTCCCAAGATCGGTCTGAATCCTGTCCCTCATCCTTTTGCTGATGCCATGTGCTGGGACCTTCTCTCCAGCCAGATGACCAGCATCACCCAGAATGACATCATCAGTACCCTGCAGTCCCTCAACATGGTCAAGTACTGGAAGGGCCAGCATGTGATCTGCGTCACACCTAAGCTGGTAGAGGAACACCTCAAAAGTGCCCAGTATAAGAAGCCACCTATCACAGGTGGTGGAGTGCTGCTGTGTGCAGTGTGTGTAGGGGGTAGGTTGCCTGTGTTTTGGCAGGGTGGGATAAGAACCAAGGCCTCTTTTTTTGGCTGTTACAAGATCCCAAACCAGTTGAACCAGTTTCTAGGATGGCAGCCTAGAGGTGGTTACTCATTCCTGGGATCCCCTCCCCCAAAGTCCAAGGTTCCCTTTTGTTCTTCTCCTGTGAAGGTGAAACCTGGCCCAGGCCCAGAGGAGCAGCCAGGTGGAAGCAGACTTGGCCCAGAGGCCCTGCTTGCCTCTCATGCCTCTTTTCTCCCACAGTGGACTCTGTCTGCCTCAAGTGGGCACCCCCGAAGCACAAACAAGTCAAGCTTTCCAAGAAGTGAGTGGCCTGTGCCCTGCTTTGGATCTGTGTTTCCTGGCCTCTAAATATGACCTGTAAATATGTGTACAGACCTGTTTTGTGTCATTTATTAATAAAGTAAATTCTGCTGGTGCGCTGGACTTTGGAGGTACGCAGAGGTGCCAAAGGGTGATAGTCTTCATTTCATCTCACATACAGCCAGCTGTGTTAAAAAAACATTTACTCCTTGCCCCTTTTATTCCTCACCCTGATCCAAGCCCAGCCAGCTCCGGTGGGGGCTCAGTCCTCCGGAGTCCAGGAGATTAAGGCTGGACTTTTCTGACAGGAAGACAGGCAAAGTCCAGGAGGCAGGAAGAGGACAAAGTGAAGGGCTCATCAGGCAGGGTGAGCAGGGCTCTGAAGCCAGCCTTCTGCAGCAGTCAGCTAGGCAGCTGCACCGTGTGCAGGTTGAAGTGAGGGTTCCTTTTCCTAGCTGAGGCTTCTGGGAGCTCCATAGGAGCCTAACCAGTAAGCTGCAGATATTAGAAGGGGGGCTAGAATTCCTGGCCCATTCCACAGGCTGTAAACTTCTCTCGGCCCTAGATTATAATCCCAAAGAGCAAATGCAGAAGAGTGGGCTCAGAGGTCAAGTCGGCGTGCTGCCTTCCCGAACAGGCACATGTCTTTGGGTGTGCTGTGGTCCTGGAAGCATGGTCAACTTTGAGGGTTAAGGAGCTTAAAATTCAAGCCATAGGCAGAAGAGGCTCAGGGTCAGAGCCAGTGGCAGGAAAACTATGGGCCTTAACAATTCCTGGGCTGCAGCTGAGTTGAAGACAGGATGGTGGTTGCAGAGGTGGCCATCCGGCTGGGACTCCTGAGTCTGGGGGACAACATGAGGCTGGAGTTCTGCCACATGGTGGTGGATCCAGGAAGCATAGGTAGACGTCAGAGTATATACTCCAGGCCTGTTGGGGGCACCACAGGCATCACCCCAACTCACAAATGCCCGCCAAATACCAGAGGCCTTCTATGGGACAAGAGAGTGGGCCCCCAGAGTCACCCTAAGGAAACAAAAAGAGCTCTGTCAGGATGACCTCTGACCAATAGTCATCCATGCCAGCCACGCTCAGCCCTCCACCACTCAGGCTATACTTGTCTCCTCTGTTACCTGGCAAGCATCCTTGCCTCCCTTCACATAGCCAGCACACAGCATGTCCTGTTGGATAGTGTGGGGTTCTTCAGGCACCGCATTAATGTTGTACAGACAGCTACAGGTTTCACGGCTAATGAGTGGTACCTCAAGCTGCTGCAGAGGCCTGGGAGTCTGGAGGCTTACTGTGGAGACAAAATGTGGTTACCCATGGTCCACAATCTCAGTCAGTCTCCCTTCCTTGACCTTTCGCACCTAGTGCCCCACCTCACCTGAAGGAGCCACATGACCCCATCCTGTGACAGTACAGAGAAGGCCGTTGGGAAAGGAGGCATTGGCCGCAGGGAGGCAGATGGGTCTGATGTAGCGGGAGAAGGCGACAGGGCTGCTGAGGCGGATGAGTGCGATGTCACCCTGGAGCCCTCTTCTCTGGTAGCTTGAGTGGGAGTGATCTGAGCCACTGTGTGACACAGTGTCATTGCTGAGGAGTCTCTGTGCCCCCAGCTTTACCTCATACTCTTCCCTGCTGTTTCTCTGCAGGCAGACAGGCAAAGGTGGACCAGGGACCTCTTTGTCCCTGACTCCTGTTCCTATGTTGTCCTCCTCAAAATTTTGATCCCAAGCAGCATCAAGGGCCTAGTTTACCCCGTGCACCTCAACCTTCACTTTTACTCTCATTGGTTTCTTCTTCTTTTTGGAACAGAATCTCACTGTGTATCTTGAGCTGGCCTGGAACTCTATACCAACCAGGCTGGCCTTGAACTCACAGAGATCAACCTGCCTTTGCCTACCTAGTGCTAGGACTAAAATCATGACCTCTTTGTGTGGCCTAAGAATACTGATACCTCTAAGCCCACACCAGGAACTAGTCCAACCTATGATCTGGACTACATACTTGTATGTGTATGACATCCTTGTTTCTAGAGTCTAATATATTCCAAGCTGGCCTTAAATTTACTATGTAGTAGCTGTGGATGACCTTGAACTTCTGGTCCTGCCTCCACCTCCCAAGTGCTGGGATTTCAGGCCTGTGTCACCCAACTCCTGTTCCCCACTTTTGACCCTCCTCTGCCCCTCCCCCGAGTTGGTACCTGGGGAAGCAGTGAGCAGCTGACACCACCCATTGATTTGACACGAGAGACCCGCCACAAACATGGACGCCATTGTAGGTGATGCTGACCTGCCAGGGCCACTGACCAGGCTTTGCACTGCCACCACCTGTGATGCGTGGCTGGATGACTGCACCACAGGAGGCTGCCCGGGAAAGGGGGAAGGTGAGGTCAGGCCCTTCTGTGATCCCCACAGCAGCCCTTAGTCCTGTCACCCTGACACACTGAGACTTGGTTCAGAGCCTGGGAAGTGGATTCATACTCAACACTCAGCTCGCTCCCCTGCCCTTGGCTCAGCAGCTGTGAAGAGTTCAGCTGTGCAATATGTGTATTCCAGTGTCATGTCAGCCCCTTCCTCATAAGCCTTCTTGCTGCCTATCCAGTCTATCCCTTTCCAATCTGTCAAATCAGTCTTGCTGACCTCTTCCACAGCTCCATGCTGACCGTAACATACACCCCAGGGGTAGGAGAGGTAAGGCCTCTTGCGAAGGCCTGCATGTGGTTCCCACCAACCACATGACAGCTCACAATTGCCCCTAACTCTAGTTCCAGGAGATCTGATACGTTGTTCTTCTCACCTCCAAAGGCATCAGGCATTCATGTGATATACACAGGCATTTATACAGGCAAAATACTCAGTTTTGAAGAATTAAAAAAAAAAAAAAAAATCCAGATAATACATATGGCACTATCCTCTGACTTGCACAGCACGTTTCCTGTCACGAACATTGGGTCACCCACTCCTCGCCTCTGTGAAGACCAGTCACTCTACTCTGAATGCCTTTCCTGCCCTTCTCCACTAGGGTAGAGAGCCATTCAGGCACAGCTCCCCCGCCCCAGCCTGTCTGATGAAGCCAGTTAAGTCACATGTGTCGCTCTCAGCTTCCAGGGCCCTCTCCACAGTGTCCAGGCTGACTGACACCTGTTCTCATGCTTATGACTGTTCCAACTGCACCAACCTGAGCGTTACCTAGAGACACACCTGTTTCCACCCTATTCCGGCATTTGCTGGGCATACAAGAACTATGGATGTGCTTGAATACTGAAACACAGAGATTCCTCAGGTTGGGGACCTGTCCACGTCCCCCCAGCCACCCCCACCCCCCACCCCCGCAAGCTAGCAGTTGGCAGAGAAAACACCAAGCTAGACTCTTCCTTCATTCCCTCGTAATCATGACAACGGCTACTACTCAGAGTGCAGCTGAGGCTCCTTTAGGCCCCAAGGGGCTTTCACTTCCCAATTTCCCAGTCCTCCTTACAGCTCTAGAAGAACAGAACTGATAGCTTTTCAAAGCAAAGAAACTGGAGCTTAGAAACATAGGAGACAACGCCACTAAATAGTTATGCTCAGACTGGAAACGGTCTCCACTGGAGCTGGTCCCTGTAGTTTCCCTCAGAACCACCTCATGTACCCACTCTGAGAGTCAGGCTTCGATTATGCCCTCGGATAACTCACTGCTTCTCTTTACCTCAGTTTCCTCATAAAACAAGAGCCAAGATTCTCACACACTCAGAGCTGTTGGGACACTTAGTGTGGCTAGGTGAGCAAGCTCAGCTGGGTGACAAGTGCTCCTACAACCCGCCAGGGGACTCGGAACCGCAGTGCCCTCACTTCCCCAAGGCCCGGGGAAAGCCTCACCTTCAGTCCTGTCAGTTCCTGGAGGGAAAGAAGGAGAGAGAGTTGGCGGGGAGGCCTAAACCCTGAGTCCCCAGACCCCTTCACACCAACCACTTTTCCAGAGGGCGACAGAAGATAGGTAAACATTAGGAACACCGAGATTCAGGAATTCAGGCTGAGGCTGTGCTCCACACGGGGGTCTGCCTGCTCTCACCGGAGCTTTCTCCAACCCTCCCTCCGCACTGAGTCACACTTACCGACGCTTGACTGGAGCAATCCAGTAAGGAGCAGAATGAGTCACAGCTTCCAGCTGCCCAGGTCCCAGGCCCACCCTTAGGGCCATGGCCCAGGACAAAGGTCCCCCGAAGGAGACTAGGTAGAAAGGGAAGAACTAGAAGGCTGGTTTTGGAGGCAGGATCTAGGTGTGGGCTCAGAAGTGAGGAATTCCAGGATCTAGGCTGGGAAGGTGAAGCAGGCTTCTCGGCAGGAAATGGCCACGGGGAAGACGGGACACGCCTTTAGTCTCTTCAGTGACCAGTGTGGACCTGTTCTGCCTACAACCTGGTCAACACAGAGACCTCTCCAGGCACTTCGACAGGAACCAACTACCTGTAGGCTCCTCCCTCCGCCACGCCCTCCTTCTCTGAAAGGAGACCTTTTTTTTTTTTCTCCTGCTTCTGACCTCTAAGATCCTTTCCAGGATCCTTTGGCAGTGGAGATGCTTTTGGTAAAGGAGAACTGATCCTGGCCAGAGAGCAGTTCAAGGCAGGACTGGAAACCCTAAGGGCCAGCCAACTATCCCAAATCTTACTAGTCTCTCGGTTATCACCCCTCCTACTCCTCGGCCCCCTTCCCCTCCCTTCCCCCACCCCCAAACCCCCAACCCCCTAACCGCCTGACCTGGCCTGGTCTAGACTTTATTAATGTAGGGCCACAGCTCCTGCTCACCCTTTCCCTTCCCTCCTCAGGCCAGGTATCTAAGACTAGGGCATGGGGGAATTTATGCCCCAGGCCAAGGCCATTCCTGGCAGGCCTTCTTCCTGCAGGTGTTGAGCACGTCTGGCTGTTGACAATCATCCAATAAGTATTTGCTAAGTACGGCCTTGTGGACCTGGGCACAAGTGGCAGACTGTACCATCCATGACCTCCTTGAGATGATGATGATGAAGTAGGGATGCCAGACTTGAAACAAATAACAAAAGGCAATTATTGAATCATTTCAAATTAGGAGCTGTGATAGACACAATTAGTGGGACTCCCACCTGCACCGTAGCTGCAGGAGTAGTGGAGGAAGAACACTGGAAGCCAAATCCTTAGAGGCCATGGAAAGATGATAACAAAACAAAGCTGTCCAAGTTGAGCCAGGTGTGGTCACACCTGCCTTAAAGCCAACCTTCCTTCTTCCCACTAAGGCAGAGCTGCTCTGTGAGTTTGAGGCCAGCCTGGTCTACATAGCAAGTTCTAGGATAGCCAAGGCTACATAGAGAAACCTTTCACTTAAAAAAAAAAAGACAAAGCTGAGGTGTTGTAAAGTAGGTAGGGTAGAAGTTCAGAGGAAGGGCTGGCAAGGTCTCGGCGGTAAAGTAGTTGCCAGGCAAGCATAAAACCCAGGCTCAGATCCCTAGCTCTGTATGAAAAGTGAGTGTGGTTGGCGGCTCACAGTTGCAACCCCAGGACAGTCCTGGGTGGGAGACAGCGGACCCTGGGGCTTTGCTGGCCAGCCAGTCTAGGTGAAACAGTAAGCTCCAGGTTCAGTGAGACCCTGCCTCAAGACAGAGCAGCAGCTTCAGAATTTGCTTGTGTGGGTGCATGCATGTGTATGTACACACGAGAAACAGGAACACAGAAGGAGTTCACAGAAAGGCAGCCCGTGTGACCCAGTCAGCGGGTACGGTATGGGTACGGGTATGGGTTAGGCATAAGCTTGGGGAAAACTGACCCTTACTTCCTCTACGGTCTTCTAGAAGCCTAGGCATCTGGATTCCAGCCCAGCCCTTTGCCAGAGAATTCCTGGAGGGCGTGAATGGGAGAGGTTGACTTAGGAGGGAGGGGCAAGGCTTTGGCAGTCACGTGTGGTATGTTTAGGGAAAGGATGAGGCAGGCTCAGTGTGGGGTACAGAGGGCAGGTGCATGTGTGCACTGCCTTGAGGGCCTGGAGAATATTCACTGTGGTACCCAACTAACAATGGAGGAAAAGCCTTCAACAGCATCCATGCTTCTCAGTCTCCAGGGCTGCCTTCCAGTTCACTCTGGGTCTCCCTTCCCTGTTCTCTGCCTGTATAACAGACTGTGACCACCCTCACCTCCACCCCAACTCTACGCGTAAACCCTCTGTTTACCCATCAAGACTTCCACGTGTTTCAGCTCTGTATTTGCTGTCTCTGTGCTCAAACCTCATTTCTCCTCTGATCCCTAGTCAAGGAGTATTTAGATGTGGCAGGGAGGGGTTGGTGAACTTATTATTTCAGGCTCCAGTTGTCATGCTTTGCCAGTTAGCAAGTAACATGGATTGAATTAACTGGTGAGTGGAAGATGCAGAGGTGGGATTTGCATGTAAGGTGGCCCAGAGCCTGGGGGCACTGGTTAGTGGACGTGCAGGAGGGAGTCTCTTAAAGGATGCAGAGGTTCTTGTGTTTGTGTGTGTATATTATACATTGGGGTATTATTTATTTGGGGCTAGCTTTCACATCCCATGGCTTGCTAATCTTGTACATACAGAGCCAGGGCTGAGGTATGGTGCAGGTGCTGGGGACACTAATTCCAATGGAGAGGTGACACACAACCAGCTGTCCACCTAGCCTCCCCCGCCCAGAGGCAGGAATGAGGGAACAGCTGCCACGTTATAGGGGACACATTTCCTGGGATCCCAAGGCCTGACTCACCAACAGGGTAGAGCCCTATCCTTGGGGCTTTCCCGTAGCTCTGAGGTGTTCAGCACCTCTGTACCTAAGAGATGCCACAAAGCCACGTGTCTGTATTTACATTTTTATTGTCTGTTCCTCCTCCACCCCCAAGGATTCTTAGATTCCAAGTAGCCAGCATTGAGGTTCAATTATCTGAAAGCTGATGCAGTGGAGGTGGAAGAGGCCCTCTCCAGGCCAGGGAGCTGGCTGGTTGGGCCACATTCCAGCCCTGATGGGTGGTATGAAGGAGAGCCAGGCTCTCAGCGAGGGATCAGTAGAGCCAGGAGCAGGAGCAGAGGCAGAACAGCAACCTTAGGGGAGCTTGCAGATCCTGCCAGGTCTTGGGGGCAGGGGTCATTGCTTTCAGGAGACCAGTAGGAGGAACCACTGAGATGAAGAAAATGGGCTTCTTCCACTGTTTGTGATATCCAGGTTGCTTCAGTGCCAATGGCTGCAAACAGCTCCTGGCTACCTCGAACAGCCATGCCCACGAGAACCCAAGGACCTCCCTCAGTCTGGCACAGGAGGGCAGGTGCTGAGGTCACCTGCAGAGTTGGAGCAAGGCCAAATGAGTCTGTTATCCTTCCATCTGGTTCTCTTAACTTCCCTAAGGTCCAGTCATAAAGCACTGCATATCTCTCCCTTAGGAATCCTGGTTCCTGGTCTCTCTAAGGTCTAGCTCAGAAATAATACTTGTTCCTATCTGGAACTCAATGCCAAGAAATTCCAATTCTATTCGAAATAGGGTCTAGTTGCCCAGAACTACCTTCCTCCTCCCTGGTCCAAGATCCTTAGGCCCCTGTACCTCACATCTATCCTCCTGCCCCTCCATATAGAGGACACAGAAGGTTCCAGGAGTCAGAATGCCCTGATAGAGGCAGTGACAGAGTCGTGGTGTCAAGACGGAGACAGCAGCAGCTACAGGAACTAGAGAGGAGAGAGAGCTGTAAAGGGTTCTGGCTTGAGGTTATTCCTTATTCCCATGACCCAAGGGCTCTCACCTCTGTCCTGTGGGTCCTTCCAGCCCAGAACCCAGCAGCTGGCCCCTGGGGGAACACCCCCTGGGTGTAGGCAGATGGGAAGAGCTGATGGGGAGGGCTCCACCCGAGAGTTCAGCTCCAGTAGGGCCAGGGGGGGTCTAAGTCCTAAGTGCCGGGGCAGACGGATGCTGACGACAGATCGAGATACCTGGTGGCCCTGTGGGAGGGAGCTGACCCCTGCCCGGCCCAGATAGACTTCAATGTAAGGCACTGTTGCAGAGCCCAGCCTGTGAGAAGAGGAACCAGTATCAGAACCGGCATCCTGTCTTATTTTTTCCATAGCTGGTGAAGTCCTGCCCAGCAGAAGAACAGGGCAGAAACGGTCTTCAGGACCACCCACCACTGCTCTGTGATTCCTCTCTCTCCTGCCTTTTCAAATCTAACCAAACCATAGCATCCCAACAAAATCACCCACAGCACACTCGCATCCCCTGAGCTATGTGAGCCCAAACGTGATGGCATCCTACTACTGAAAGAATCCTTTATCTATCACCCAATGTTCCTCACCTTGCTTCCTTGCCAGGAGAGACCCACCTGAGAATACAGTGAGTGGCTGCTAGGACCCAGCCTGGGGCCACCAGAATCCCAGTGCAGACTCTATCACCAGTCACATGCACCTCCGTCAGCCAGGGCCACAACACACCACCTGGAGTGGATTTTGGCCTTAGGCCACAGGCTAGAGAGAGGAGGTGGCCATGTCAGTGGGAGTCTCAAAGCTGCCCGCTGAAAGTCTCGCCAGGGTCTAAGAATTACCAGGAACTCCTGAAGCCTCACAGACCCCTGCTCACCACCATGCTCAGTGTGTGGGGGACAAGTCTGTTTCTCAGTCTCCTCCCCTTCAGGGCCCCAGTCCCAGGTTAGCTGGTCCTCCAGGTATGCTCCCTGAGTCACATGACTGATCCATAGACCATGAGTCTGCATTGGGGAAAAGGCTCGGGGTCGGAGACAACCATTTGAGAGGGTTCTGTGTCCAGCCAGGAACCACGTCCCCTCCTCACGACACAGAAGGCTCCAACCGGAATCTTTCTGCAGCAAAATAGTATTGTTACTAGCATGAGTGCAGGCTGCAGGCCTAGAGATCCTCAGCTTTTTGGCCTTTCCTGGGATCCTGATTCTTCTTTCCTGTATGAATCCTTCAAGGCAAGTTCCAATACTTCTTTGTGTAAAACCCCAGCCCTCACTTGACAAACCCCAATACCTTCTCCCTCCACTTCCCCCTCCCCCGTTCGTTTTTGTTTTTTGAGACGGGGGTTTCTCTGTGTAGCCCCAGCTGTCATCGAACTGAGATCGCCTGCCTCTGCCTCCTGAGTGCTAGGATTAAAGATGCAACACACTTGGTTTCAACCCTCTCTTAAAATTGACAAGCTCAGGTAGGGGAGATGGTTCAGGTGGTAAAGCACTTGGTTCACAAGGATGTAGGCTTGGTCCCAACACTCATATTTTTAAAAAGAAGGAATAATCTGGACGTAGTGCTGCACACTCAGGCAGATCGCTGAGTTCGTTCGAGGCCAGGCTGATCAACAGAGTAAGTTTTTGTTGTTGGTTTTTTTGTTTTTGTTTTTGTAGACAAGGTTTCTTTGTGTAGTCCAGGCTGTCCTGGAACTCACTCTGTAGACCAGGCTGGCCTCGAACTCAGAAATCCGCCTGCCTCTGCCTCCCAAGAGCTGGGATTAAAGGCGTGCGCCACCACTGCCCGGCCTTTTTTTTTTTTAATTTTTAAATTTTATGTATTTTTATTTATGAGCATTGGTGTTTTGCCTCCACGTATGCCTGCCTGTGTGAGGGTCTCAAATATTGGAGTTAGAGTTATGAGCTGCCATGTGGGTGCTGGGGAATTGGAAGAGCAGTCAGAGCTCTTAACCACTGAGCCATTTCTCCAGCCCCTACAAAGTAAGTTCTAAGACAGTTGGGGATACACAGAGAAACCTGTCTTGAGGAGCGGGAGGTGGGGGGGTGGGGTGGGGGGAAGAGAATAAAAATAATAGTTTTGGCACCACGCGGAACCCAGAACGCCCCGCCCCATTCTAGCTCCTCCTGCCTCCAGCTGGGTCAGGTCAGGACCGGATTTCCGCAGCGAGTTCCTGCCGCTCACCCAGCATAGGCCCGCCTCTTCCTCCTCCTGATAGGCGGGGCAAAGCAAGTGCGGCGGGTCTCCTGGCGGCGGCACGGACTCCCCTGGCGGCCGTACAGGCAGTGACACCACCAGCTGTTCAACAGCTGCGCCTCCAGCTGCGCACTGGAGCCTGGTGGGAGTTCTGAGAGAAAGAGCGGCGAAGGGGTCGCTTCGGCCGCGTGCTTTCCGCTCCGCCCACCCCACCCAGTCCGTGGCCCCGCGCGGCCTCGCGCACCCCCGCGTCCCCAGCGAGCCAGGCGGCAGCGGCTCCCGGGCAGAAAATAGTGTTCGCGGTGGGGCAGGCAAATGACACTCGGGGCCGCGGTCAGGTTCACGCGCGTCCAGAGCTGCAGCAGCGCCAGATCCGAAGCGAAGTCCCTGGAAGCGTTCTCGTGCGCCACGAGGCGCGCCACCCTCTCCTCCTCCGGACGGGAGGGCAGCAGCACCCGCCAGGTCTCGAAATCGTGGGGTGAGCTGTCAGAGGTGCGGGGCTGCTGGATGGGGAAGCTGAGGACCGTGCGCATTCCGCATACACGATGCAAACCTAGCTTCCCAGGCTTAGACTGCATCTCCGGGTTGGAATACTTAGTTCAACGCTGGAACCCCGCCCCTACTCCGTTCTTCTGGTTCTCGAGTTCCGGACCGAACTCCCTACCCGCCCTCGCCAGACTCCCCGGCTTTGTGTTGGGTTCTGTATTTCCTAAGACGTCACACTGCACACTGAGGCACAACTCCTACCCCAGAGGAAGGGCTGAGCCAGTCTTTCAGGCTAATGCGGGAAAGGGAAAGAGGGCCCGATATATGGATTCTCACTCACTCACTCACTCACTCCAGAAAGCAGCTGGCGGGTGCCAAGATCCAGCTGTCAGACACCAGAGCTCCATAGCAGGGTGTGAAACCTGGCACCATCACCTGGGCCTCCCAGGGCAAGGTCCCCAGACTCGGAGCCTTCCCGCACTCTAAGAGATGAGAGGCCTGGGTCAGGGGGTCTGCAGAAATCCTTAACCCTGCAGCCTCCACCCCAGTTCGTATCCACCCAGTCCAGCTCAGCTTAGGGTCAGTGCATCTGCCTTTCACCTGGTTGGGCAAAGGTACAGTTTTCTTCTCTGGGCTCCCAGGGTCCTGACTGGGGCTTCTGGAGCTGGCTGGGAAAGGCAGGCCCAGGTTCTGAACCCATCACGTGTTCCCGAATCCACGACTCATAGGGAGCCACTGCAGTGAAGACCCCAGGGCGGTTCCTCCGTCCACAGCCAAAGCCAAAGCTGGTGATTCCCGCTAGGAACCATCGGCCACCATCCTCACAGACCAGCGGTCCCCCAGAGTCACCCTAATGATAGATGGCTCAAGTCAGAGATTAGTTGAAAAATTCTCACCCCGTTTTGGCCTAACATATAGCCATCTTCTAGAAACCTTCCTTAGCTATCTTCACCTTTGTATTATCTACAACTCTAATTAGAAGTAAGCCTGGTAAAGCAGAACCACAGAGTAGCCAAAGCCAGGAGCATCCAGACAAGGCACCAACGACCGTTTGAAAGGATCCCGTCGGTCTCATTTGGAGCTGAGTGATTCTTGTAAATAGCTCATCCCCAAACTGTCCCTTATTTCTAAGGTTTCTAAGTCGCAGCTCCCAAGGTTTTGTTTTGGGCTGGACTTGACCCAGTGTCTCACAAATGCTGAGCTCTGCCTCTTTAAAAAAGTAAATCGAGGAAGCTGAGCGCTCTGGAAGAAGCAGAAGGATTTCTGAGGTCAAGGCCAACTTGGGTTACAGAGAGAGTTGCAGTGCAGTCTCGAAAATAAATAAATGAATGCATGCATAAGTAAATCAAGTACTGAGGGGCGTTGCTCACCTGGGAAAATGCTTGCCTTGCATTTTCCCAGGACCCGAGTTCCATGTAAAAATGTGGTTACCTGATCTTGTAAATCCACTACTGTTGAGGCATAGACAGCCAATCTAGCCTAATTGGTGACCCAAGGCCAATGAAAGACCCTGTCCTTTATTATTATTATTATTATAGTTTTTTCTTTTTTCTTTTTTTTTTTTTTTTTTTTTTTGGTTTTTCGAGACAGGGTTTCTCTGTATAGCCCTGGCTGTCCTGGAACTCACTTGGTAGACCAGGCTGGCCTTGAACTCAGAAATCTGCCTGCCTCTGCCTCCCAAGTGCTGGGATTAAAGGCGTGCGCCACCACCGCCCGGCTTATTATTATAGTTTTTCAAGACACGGTTTCTCTGTATAACAGCCCTGGATGTCCTGGAATTCAATTTGTACACCAGGCTAGCTTCAGACTCATCAAGCCCTGCCTGCCTCTGCCTCCAGAATGCTGGGCAAAAGGCCTATGCCACCACACCTCTGCAAGAGACCCTAACTTAAAGGAGGTAGACTATATGCCTAATAACACCTGAGGTTGTCCTCTGCCTGCACACCTGCACACACACACAACACTACCTCCATATGCACATGCTCAGACACACACACACACACACACACACACACACAAAGAAGAAGAAATTAAAGCCAAGGTCCATACCTATAGTCCTAACACTTGGGAGGTGAAAGGATTAGGACTCAGTGGCATAGTTATTTTTAGGCTAGACTGAGCTCCCTGAGACTGTCTCCAAACAAACAAAAATGGCTAAAGGCCATATGGAGTATAAAATGCACAGACAATAAATGTAAAGACAAATGAGGAAGCTGAGGAAGACCCTAGTAGAACTAGGCAAATATAATAGCTATAGGAGCATGTATGGCGCCTATATCTGTAGCCCTTGCTATTCGAGAGGCTGAGGCTGGAGGATCACTTAGTTCAGAAGTCAGAAACCACCTTGGGCAACATAGAAAGATCCTGGTTATGAATGAATACATGAACAAATAAGTAAATATATTAAGAACAGGGAGTGTGAAGCCGGGCGGTGGTGGCGCACGCCTTTAATCCCAGCACTTGGGAGGCAGAGGCAGGCGGATTTCTGAGTTCGAGGCCAGCCTGGTCTACAGAGTGAGTTCCAGGACAGCCCGGGCTACACAGAGAAACCCTGTCTCGAAAAACCAAAAAAAAAAAAAAAAAAAAAAAAAGAACAGGGAGTGTGAAATCAAATGAGAAAGACATAAATTAGCAGACACACAAACAATTGGTATGGGGAATTGTTATTCTATTGTGTCTGTTCTGTAACCCAGTTCAGGAGTCACTGAACAGAGAGTTCTCAAAAGAAGGAACACACACACACAAAAACTATTAAACATTTTTAAAAGTGTTCAACATGAATAGCAATCAGGGAAATGCAAATTGAAACTACTTGAGATTCCATCTCACCCCATTCAGAATGAATATTTTCAAAAAAAGAAATGACAACAAATGCTGGCGAGGATGAGGGGAAATGTGAACACTAATTCATTATTGGTGGAGTGAAATTCGAACACCCACTATAGAAATCAGCATGGAGTGTCTCAAAAAGCTAAAAGTAGAGGTATCCTATGATCCAGAGATTCTGGGTCTATGGCCAAAGAACTCCAGGTTCTCCTATAGAGAGACCTACATATCCGTGTTCACTGATGTTAGAGAATGGAATCAGCTTAGATGTCCCCTCAACTGATTAATGACTAATGAAAAACGTGGTAACTGCACACAATAGAATTTTATTCACCTGGAGGAAGAAGAAGAAGAAGAAGAAGAAGAAGAAGAAGAAGAAGAAGAAGAAGAAGAAGTCGTCTCACCAAGTGAGACTATGCAAGCTCAGAAAGGATCAATGCCACACATTCTCTCTCATTGGTAGATCTGAGCTGCAAATGTCCACATTTTTATGTTTAATTTAGAGTGAGTGTAGCAGTCAGGAAGCCTGAATGGGTTCTTGAGAGGGAGGGAAGAAGCCTGAAGCAATGAGGACCTAGTAGAACACATGGGCTATAAAAGTGGGAGGGGACTGGGGATTAAAAGGTTAAGTTGGGATAGGGATGGGGGGACAGGAGAAAGGAGAAAGTGGAGTAAGTTAACCAAAACTAAAGGTATGCAGAAAGCCTTTATGGAAACCCAGTACTTTGAGTAAAAATATAACAGTTTGTTCTACAAAGAGTGTTCTAGGCCAGCCAAGAATATGTAGTAAGACCCTGTCAAAAATTTTTAGAAAATAGGGCTGGAGAGAGAGATGGCTCAGTGGTTAAGAGCACTGACTGCTCTTCCAGAGATCCTGAGTTCAATTCCCAGCAACCACATGATGCCTCACAACCATCTGTAATGATATCTGATGCCCTCTTCTGGTGTGCCTGAAGACAGCTGCAAAGTACTAATGTGTATAAGTAAATAAATAATTCCTTAAAGAAATTTAAAAAAATATATGTCTGTAATTTTAAAATGAATTTGAATACATGCAGATGGTGCTTCCCCAAGAAGCCTTAGGTTATTAAATGAAATCTCAATGTCAAGTATGGCACTCCTCCCTATGAGTTGTTTGTTCATCAGGGAAGCCCCAGAGGCTTCCAAAACAACACAGACTATTGCCATTGCTCTTGATTGCCAACCATAGATGGTAAGACTATTGCAGAAACAACAACACACTTGAGTTGCAGTACACAGAGAAATCAACCTGGAACTGACCAGAAAGCTTCCTCCCTGATGGCTAGCTTTCATAGTGCTATGGAGGTGCTGTGGAAGCTGGTGGAGAATTCAAGTCATCCATACTATTACCCAACAGTGAATCCCTAATGCTACAGTAGGAACCTGACAAGCAGGATGTGCCCATTGATAAAACAGTGGTATGAAGGTCACGGAGGTAACCACCTGCTTTCTGATTGGATATCTGAGGAATCCACAGGAAGGATTCTATCCCTGGTAATGTAAACCAAGGAGTCATGGGCTCTAGCAGGTAATCTACTCTGCTACTATTGTTTTGCTACATATTGGTTAACACCTTCTAAATATTGATGTTTACACCCATAGATCAGTGCAGCTCTCATCTTGGTCAGAAAGCTTCTCTCTGTGGTGGGCATCAGATGCAGACACATAACCGACCAGAGTGCTGAGACTAGGTCACCATCGAGGGCTTATCACCTGCATCAACACCCCTGAGTGTTCCCCAGGGAACAGGGAAGAGGAGGAGGTGGAAAGAGTCAGAGGGATGGGGAGGAGTGGTGTGAAGTCCTGTCTTCCTGGCAGAGATGGCCATCATTCATATTCATGAGCTCACTCAAGTTTACCTACACACGATCAAACTAATGGAATCCGCCAGCGTTTCAACAGACAGCACTGACTGGACTCAAGTAATTTGCAAAAATAAAAAGAGAGAAGATATGGAGGTAGGCATGGAGGGGGTGTTGCAGGTATCTGCCAGGAGAAGGAGGGGGGTTCAGTGTGGATATGATCAATGTACACTGTATACATGTATGAAATTGTCTAAAAGTAAATAAAAGATATTCAGGGTGAGGGAAATCAACTAATTACAGCTGGAGAGATGCCTGAGTGGTAATCAGAGCATTTGTTGCTCTTTGAGAGGGCCCAGATATGGCTTCCAACACCCACATGGTTAACTTATCTGAAACTCATCGTTTTAGGAGATCTTGTGCCCTCCTCTGGCCTCTACAGGTACTGCACTCATGTACTCACCAGGCAAAATACACGCAAAATAATAATAAAATAAATACATATACATAAAATAAATAAAATCTAAAATTTTGACTGATTATGTGTATGGGTCCTGGAACCTCAGAACCATTCACTTTGTATCCACACCACTACGATGAATGCTGAATTAATTTATCAAAAAGTTGTTTTAAATATACTGTTTTGGCCATCAGCCAATTACCTGGAAAATTCCCTCTATGAAGAATTAATTCATTTTTCCCAATAATTGTTTCTTAGGCTGGGCTTTGGAATAAGAAAAATAATAGCTAATTTTTTTTAGATCTTAGTGAGGTCATTAATTATGGTAACACTTGATGTATTATTGTCATCTTCCAGAGCTGGTGGTGCAGGCCTTGTGAAGGGAGTGGAGGATGCTCTGAGCTAGTGAAGTTCTGAGTGTACTGTTGACATGGACGAGGCCAGGTCAAGGGATTCAAGGCCTTGGAACCATGAGATATTGGCAAAGCTATGTCCACATATGGGCCGTGCTCAAGACGGGTGGCAAAGCTGAATTCGGGAGCCCAAAATAATTGACAAATGTGTAAAGACTAGCAACTATAGCTTTCTCTGAGAAGTTCCCAGCCCCAGACTACTGTTCTGCAGAGACTTCCTACTGAGACTAACTAAACCTTGCTACTGTGCTATGCCCAATGAACACCTCAAAGTTCCAAGCTATAGTGGGAATCTAACCCCAGTTTTGCTGTATGTGTGTCTGTCCTTTCTCCGTTCTCTCACTTGCCCTAACCTGGGTTGCACAACCCTTGCCTCATGGGATGCAGGGGTAGATGTAGCAGCAACTGACACCTGGGAGTCTGGGGCTTTACTGCATCATACTCCCAAGGGTAACAGGTACATGTGTTGAGTCCTAGCTTCCATGTGTCTATAATCTTTCTGCTAGTCCTACTCATTGATACTCTTTTGTTTTGGTTTGAGCTAGGGTCTCATGTAGCCTAGGCTGACCACTATGTAGCTCAGACAGGCCCTGAGCGGTTCACCTGGCCTCTCCTCTACTTACCAAGTGCTGAGGTTACAAGTGCTTCCTACTAAGTCAGGCTCCACAGATTGTCTTTGGGTTTTTGTTTTGTTGCCAGAGAGTGAACCTAGCACCTCCGAGGTGGTAGGCACATATACTCTCCAGACCAGATTCCATTGAAGATGAGGCTCAAGTTTTCATCTACTCATTAGGTGCTTCCTATGGGTTAGGAGACCGGTCCTTACCTGGCAGGTATCCCTTCGTCCCTCTGGATAGCCAGCACACAACATCCCTGGCAACAGCTGGAAAGTCAGGTTGAAAGGGCCAGGCCGGCTGTAGAGACATTGACAGGCAGCCTCTCCCAGCAACCTGAGCTCTACTTCCTGTAGAACCCAGGGGAGAGGCAGAGGGTCTGAGGGCAAAACCAGAGAACAGATACTGGGAGTTAGGTATGAAGCACTCATCTCTCCAGACCTTCGCTTTGTCCCTTTCAGCTGCCACCTAGATATTGCCATCAACATGCCTCTACTGAGTCTGAAGATGTAGCTCAGTTGATAGGCTGCTTGCTAACATACACAAAGGCTGTGTTCAGTCCCCAGACTAAATAAACCAGGTGACCCGGCATATGCCTGCAATCCCAGAACTTGGGAACTGGAAGTGAAGAGTCAGAAACTCAAGATCATCATCAGCTATATAGTAAGTTCAATGCCAGCTTGGGCTATGTGAGACCCTGCCTTGTGGGGGTAGGGAGATGGCACCCTCGCCCACCGCTTTCATCACACCATCTGTTGCTCTTTCTTGTCTCTAAGTTCTAATCTTATGTTTGGTCCCTGTAAACAGCCAGAGAGAACTGTTACAGAGAGATGCTACAGGTTGTGTACTATACAAGGTCCTCAGACAATAATGTGTATATGTTAAAGCTAAAAAAAAAAAAAAAAAAAAAAAAAAAGATATGGTCTTGTATCCATTTACTAAACACAGAAACTGGACTTTAGGATAAGAATCTGGGTGTTAGCCAGGCATGGTGGCACAGCAAATCTCTGAGTTCGAGGCCAGCCTGGTCTACAGAGTGAGTTCCAGGACAGCTAGGGCTATACAGAGAAACCCTGTCTCGAAAAACCAAACCAAAACAAAAAAGATTATTTTATGTATATGAGTGTTTTGCCTGACTGTGTGTACATCACATGTGTCCCTAGTGTGTGTGTACAAAGGTCAAAGGTCAGAGACGGGCACAGGATATCTCGGAAGTGGAGTTATATGGCGTTACAGTTGGTTGTAAGCTGCCATGTGGGTGCTGGGAACCAAACCTGGGTCCTCTGCCACAGCAGCAACTCCCTTTTAACTGCAGAGCCTTCTCTCTAGCCTCCCTGACTCTCTTTTTAACTCATCTTCCCCACTTAGCTCCCAAGATGTCCCACTTGTTTCTGTATTCTCAGTGTAACATCCCAGTGCAGGCAGCATAAGCTGGGACCTCCTAACTGGTCAGTTTCTTCATTCACTCTGTATCTGCTACTTCCAGGAGTAAATGGATGCTGCAGGCTCAGCCTGGGCCCTAGTGCTAACCCTCTGGGACGCCGGGTGTATATTACCACTTACAGCTGCTAAGTTTGTTGTTGCTGTTGTTATTGACACAGGGTCCCACTATGTAGCTTTAGCTGTTCTGGAATTCACTGTGTAGAACATTCTGACTTTGAACCCTCAGAGATCCATCTGCCTCTGCCTCTAGAGTGCTGAGAGTAAGTGTACACCACTGCAACCAGCCCAGGCGCTACTTTTGATGAAAAGGACTCAGGAGCCAGAGAAGGACAGGGAACATGAAGAGGTCCTTCCAGACTCACCAGAACCCTGAGAGGTCAGGCTATGGAGCTCAGCTGGGGTAGTCTGGGGGCCTTTGGTAGTGCCACTGGTTGACATTACTCTGTCCTTCAGTCTCAGCATTACTTTAAGATCTATATCCAGCCTCAGCATCCTTGCGAGCTTTGCCCGGACACTCAGTGTAGCACCTCCAGCTTTCCCTAGGGTCCTCAGGATGGCCTCTATTTAGCACTTCCTCTCTCCAAACAGCCTCCTTCTCAGAATTTCCTTCTCTGAAGGCCCATTGTCAGTTTGCTCTGGCTCTTTCCACAAAGACTTCCTAGGTGCTCAGGATCACAGTTCCCTGTTGGTATCCCTGCAAGCCGCAGCTACGGCATTCCCTCCACAAAGCTCCTTTAAAAGCCCCTAGTCCTGGTGAAGTCTGACCAAAGCAGATGTGGATAGCTATGAGTACGTTTACTAGCGGCAAAGTAACACCGAGTAATAGGGGTGGGAAAGTAGTCTGCCCTCCGACACCACTGTGCTAGCCACTGATAGGCTTTACTTGGGTTTTCTCCGCTGAGCCACCCAACACCCCGGGAGTTGTTTTCCTCTTTTCACAGAAGGAAATGTGAAGGGGAATGCTTTGTCTGAAAGAGCTGGGATGGAACCCGAATCTGACCTAAATCCAAAAAAGAAAAGAAAAGAAGAGAAAAGAAAAAAACACTGGGAGAAAAGGTGAGGCTAGGAATGGGGCAACCCTGGGGGCACATAAAAGGAGGTTAGGAATTTTCGTGGATCAGAACCAAATCTCCCAAGCTCCGCATGGACCCCACCCTTAGGCTCAGCTTCCGAGGGGCCAACCCACTAGAGGACCCAGCTTTCAGGGCCCCCAGGGCCCACACTTGCAAGGGCGGTGGTGAGACTCACTCACCAGCCTCCTGTACGTCTCCCCAACCAGTGGCCCAGCAGGCAGTTCCGTGAGCGAAGAGGTGCGAGGCACGAGGCAGGCAGACCGGCCGCACGAAGGGGCCCAGCTTGGCTGGTGAGGACAGGCGCAGCAGAGCCAAGTCTGCGCCCAATTCCACTCTGCTGTAGTTGTCCGGTATCAGGATGGTGGCCACTGAGCGCACGTGCGCTCCTTCCAGGGGCCCGTCCTGAGAGTGCACGCCCAGCAGGACTGACAATTCGTCCGCAGGCTCCAGGGTCCCATTCCTGCTCCAGTGCCGGGAGGGAAGGGGACTAGGTTGGCCCTACAGAGTCAGTCCTTGGGACTGAGGACTCAGAGCCAACGGAGAGCTAGGGTCAGTAGGAACCAGGGAGAGAGCAGATCCAGATTTGGGGCTGATACCGTGGAGGTTGAAGGGGTCAAAAAGGACTTGGAGATGTCAGTTGGAGCGTTGGAAAGATTTCTATTCCAGGGTATTCAACCTGGACAGCGTGGCATTGTCAGGCAGGAAGGATAAGTAGGGAAAGTCGAGTTGACGGGTGGGGTTAGCTGTAGGAGAGAGCCTGGACAAAGACTGTACTCACGTCACGAAACAGTGAGCAGCGGAAAGGACCCAGGAAGGGGCGACGAGGGAGCCTCCGCAGATGTGGCCCCCACCTTGATGCAGGCTCACCTGCCATGGCCAAGTGCCGGGATACGTGTCGGAGCCCCCCACGATGCGGAAGAGGGCTCAGGGCGGCCGCAGTCTGGAATGGAGACCCCTGGAAGTCAAAGCTCTGTTAGGGTTCCCCACCTCCTCTAACCCTTCGGATTCCAGAGAGCCTGAACCTCCATCCACCCCTTCAGTTTGCCCTTCTGAACTTGAGTAAGACCTGGCTGGAGTGTCTCCCCCACACACCCCCACACACCCCACACACCCCCGCCCCCGCACTTCCAATTCACTCATGACCTAGCCAGTTTAAAACTTCTTTAGGATTCAAGACAGCTTTTAGTCCCAGCGCTCAGGAGGCAGAGGCAGTTGGAGCTCTGAGAGTGTGAGGTTAGTCTGGCCTACAGTGTGAGTTTCAGCATTAGCCAGGACTGTAGGGAGACCCTGTCTCAAAAGCCAAGCCAAGCAAAACAAAACCAAACAAACAAACAAGATCGAAGGCAATTCATGCCTCTCTCTTACCTAGGTCTTCAAATTCTCCTTGGGTAGGACTGACTACTGGAAAACAGAAGAGAAGAGAGAGGAGAGAGAGAGGGAGAGAGAGAGAGAGAGCGCTTAGAGAGCTTAGAGAGCTTACTTCAACCTGGATACTGTCAGCACCCATCTTTCTGCTCTTACCCGACTTTTGCCACCCTCACCCCCCAGTTCCCTGTTTCAGCCCTTTGACCTGCCACACTGAGGCAACTGGACAGACGTAACTGTCCCCAGTCCATCAGTCTTACCTGAGTCCTGGAAGGCTCCTGGCATGGGACTGACCACTGAGAAGACAAGAGAGAGGCAAGGAAAGTCTGGAGAGATGATGCACTTAGGTGTGGCTCTTCCTCCCTCCATCCGATTTTACAGTGTTCCATCTTCCAAGGACACCTAGGCCTCTTTTCCCCTTCCCCTTCTGCACAATCTCTCAGGCTCCTGGTGTGGCCCTCCTCTCCATCGGCCACCCTCCCCTTCCTCCTCTTGACACTCTGCTTCTCAGCCTTTGACATCTCACTGCCATAAAGGATGCGGGATGTACCTCCTGTTTTTCAGCTCTCTAGGGCTGGAATCCAGGCTTCTTAAAGCCCTGTCCTCTGAACTTACCCATGATTACAACTGGGAGAAACAGGTGTTGGGACATGGTCTACTAAAGTCAGCTGGAGGCACAGAGGCAGGTAAGAGGTTGCTTCTTGCCACCACTCTGTCACCAACTATGTAGCTGGTTCCTGATGGCCCCAGGAGTGGCCCCACCCTCCCTGGCTAGAGCCCATCTGTGGGAATCTGAGAGGATCTGGGGCTGAAAGGGGAAAGTAGGGAGCTCAAAGGCCTCACCCAGAACTCTGGTGCATCTCACATATCTGGAGGCTCAGAATGGAAATAGGGAGGTGTCCTAGCTCCAGGACACCTGTTGGATGTGGGAGAGACAAGCTGGGAGCCCTGTGTGTTAAACCAAATAAGATGACTGTGGTGGGGTGGAGTGCTGGAGGTACATGCACTGAGTCTATGAAAGAGCAGGACAGGCTGGGCAGTAGTCCTTGGCATGACTCACCTGAGACCTCACCCTTGATTTGGGTGTGGCTTCCCCCGTGGCTTGGCCTTTTCTTCTCACACAGCTCTGGTTACTGGAGTTACTAGCCAGGCCTGGGACAGGAACTCTAGGGAATTCAATTCCATCCTAACAAAGGGATCACAGACTCTGCCTTGCTGAACAAGGCCTGGGGGTACTGGAGAGGACTAAGCAGCCTGGCAAAGCTGAAAACATCCCACTGCCCTCTGTGCTGGGGCGGTAGACTCTCAATACTGTCCCTCCCTTGCTCTTTATGTGACTTAGAAAAGTTGCCCAGCCTCTTGGTATACTGTTTATAATTAGGAGCCTATTTAAGAAAGGTAAGGCACTGGGTGTGGTGGTACCTGTGATCCCAACACTGCGAAGGGTGAAGACATGCCAGTCCACATATCCTAGACTACATAGGAGCTGGAGATGTGGATTAACTGTTTTGTTTGCTGCTCTTCCAGAGGACCTGAGTTCAGTTCCCAGACTCTACAACACCAGCTCACATCCTCCTGTAACTTCAGTTCCAGATTTGGTGCCCTCCTTTGCCCTCTCTGTGGGTTAATAGCACCCACATGGCATAGAGATGTGTGTGTGTGTGTGTGTGTGTGTGGAGAGAGAGAGAGAGAGAGAGAGAGAGAGAGAGAGAGAAATAAAAACAATGGGAAAAGCAGCACGTGTTCAGGTTGAAGATATAACTCAATTGGTAAAATGTTTGCCTAAAATGCATGAAGTCCTGGGCTTGGTCCCCAGTTTTACATAAAGCAGCTATGGTGGTGAATGCTTTCGATCCCAGCACATGGGAAGCTGCAGTGTCAGAAGTTCAATGTCACTTTTAGCTACATTAGGAATTTGAGGCCAGCCTGGACTACATGCATAAGACTTTGTCTCAACAAACAAACAAACAAACATGACTCTGCTTAGAGGAAGTGAGTGTTTGAGGAAAGAGGATGTGTGGGTAGACTTGGAGGAAACCACAAAAGATGAGGAAGCACTAGCTGGCAGTAATGGAGAGCTCTGGGGCTGGGCTGGATTTGGTGGGTAAGAACAATTGCTTTGTAAGCACAAGGACCTGAGATCGAATCCTCAGAACCTGTGTAAAAAGTTAGGTACAGCTGCCCTTGGAATAAGACAGATGCCAAGAGCTCAAGGACTAGTCAGCCAAAACAGTGAAGCTTTGCTTCTATGAGAGACTCTGTTTCAAGGCAACAAGGTAGAGAGTGGAAAGGGCGACTGCCAACGAGGGAGCCCTTCCTGCCTTGCCCCAAAGAGAGAGAAAGAGGGGGTGGAATAGAGAAGGAGTGGAGAGCAGTTTCTGGCACTCAAAAAGAGTTATGTCTGTGTAAAAAGCCAGCCAATAGAAGCTGCAGCCCTAAGAAGAAAAAAAAAAAAAGAAGCTGCAGTCCTCAGTAGTAAAGTGTGACCTTCATCCCCATCAGAGAAGAAGCTTGGAGAAAAGCAGTAAGAAAAATACACAACCAGTTATTATAGTGGTGTGAGCCCATAGTCACAATGCTGTGAGGCTGAGGCAAGAGAGCAGCATGAGGCCAGCCTGGCTGCCTCAGAAGCTAAAGGGAAACACTATCTGTGTTATTGCAGTTCTCATTTTGTGAGCGGCTGGGCTCCGCTGAGCTGTTCTGTCTGTTGTCTCAAGTATTTTGTAGTCAATTTGTCTAAGATTGGAAATGTAACAGGGCCCTAGACCTTAGCACATATGACTCCATGATGGAAGTACTATTCAGGCTGTGAAACTCAGCATGTAGACAGCCCAACCTGTCCAAAGTAAGATAAAGGCCTAATCTATCAAAGCCCATAGTTTTGGGGAAATCTCTAAATGTACTAACCTTGCTTTATCTTGCTTTATGGCTTCTGTAGTTCCAATTCTGGCTAACTGTTCTTGTTAACTGAAGTATGTCAACCTAGAACATGTTTTTTTTTTTTTTTTTTTTTTTTTTTATGTGCTTAAAAGCTCACCCTGAGAGAGGCTTGGGATACACTGGGGTCCCAGACTCCCAGACTCCCAGAGTAGTCACTAGCTGGCTAATAAAGACTCTCTACTGGCTTAAACTCATGTCTGAGCTGTCTTATCTGGTGGATACCCCACAATACCCCTTTAGAGACCAGAGGTCTCTTTTCTGGTGAGTACACCAAACAGGAAACATCTGGCTGTTTACCTTCCCCCGGTGTCAAGATCTCCCTTCTCTGTATAGTCTCTTTCAAGATCTCTCTTTCATTGGCTCAGAAGCAACAATTGTCTGCCTTTGTAAAGCTCAAGTCCAGACCCGGCACAATGCCACTTTTAAAGTGGGTAAAGACTCTCACAACTCAGCCCAAAGTCCATAAAGGTCTGCAAGGTGCACAAGTACCATGAGGCATGGTTTCCTTGGAGTCATCTTTAGAGATGAGCTACCACGGTCTGTAAAAGATACTACATAGAAAGGAGACACCTCCATAAGCTGGAGAGATGACTCACCATAAAGAACATGTACTGGTATTTTTGAGGAGCCAAGTTTGGTTCCCAGCACCCACATCAGGCTATGCACAACCTACTAGCTTCAGTTCCAGGAATCTGACACCCTGTTTGAACCTGTACTCATGTGCACATAAATGCACACACAGATGTACATGTACACATGCACACAAAATAAGCCAAGTGGTAGTGGCTCTTGCCTTTAATTGCAGCACTCAGGAGGCAGAGGCAGGTGGGTCTCTGTGAGTTTAAGGCCAGCCTGGTCTATAAAGTGAGTTCCAGTCCAGCTCTGAATACACAAATTTTGTCTCAAAAAATCAAAACAAAAATAGCCACTTTTTAACATATTTATGGTGTATGTGTGTGTATGAACACATGTGTGGAGGTCAGAGAACAACCTATAGAAGTTGATTCTATCTCCTTCCACCACGGTCTTAAGTCAAAAACTGGAACTATGGTATGTTCAAGGCTGTGTTGGCCAAAGTGTGCCTTTAAGCCAAAGGAAACACTCTGCCAACTTGCAAAAAGGAAATTTATAGGCAGCAAACTTCAAACGACAGGTGGGGACTGAGAAGATTTGGACTAATTGTTTTAGGTAGTGTTTCTGAGACCCTAGGTTCAGCATCAGAACCACACACACTCCCACACACCAAAAACCAAACAAACAGAAAACAAACCTCACAAAACAAGATATCAATTGCTACTTAGATGGTTAGAATTAAAAAGGCTGACCTAGGAATAGTGCAGCGACACAGTGAGGTGTGTGAGGTATAGGATGCAGCTCCTAGCACAGCAAAGCGGAGGAGGGACTAATACTTTCAGGGGCTGTGGATGGAGCTCAGAGGAATGCTTTGTACTTGCAGGGTACAGGAGGGGAATCAGGCATTCAAGGTTATCCTTGGTTATAGAGCAGTGGTTCTCAACCTGTGTAACATGACCCTTGCCAAAGACCATCAGAAAACACACATGTGGGGTGGAAGATTGCTCAGGGGTTAAGAGCACTGACTGTTCTTCCAGAGGTCCTGAGTTCAAAACCCAGCAACCACATGATGGCTCACAACCATCTGTGATGGGATCTGATGCCCTTCTCTGGTGTCTGAAGACAGCGACAGTGTATTCATATACATAAAATAAATAAACAAAAAGAAAGAAAGAAAACACAGATGTTTACATTATGTTTCATAATGATAGCAAAATTACAATTATGAAGTGACAATGAAAATAATTTTATGGTTGGGGTCACCTCAACATGAGGAATTGTATTCAAGTGTCGCAGCACTAGGCAGTTTAAGAACCCCTGCTGTAGAACAAGTTTGAGGTTAACCTGGACTACACGAGACCCTGTCATAAAAACATGATGTAGCATAACACAGTCTCATAGCAGCTTTATCTACAAGAGCCAGAAGCCAGAAAATAAAAAGTCTAACAATAACAACAAGGAAAATTGACAGATTATGGTGTATTTAGACAATAGAATACTATGCAGAAATGAAAAGAATGAACTACTTTTGGTACCTGGTGTGTTGGAATCTATCTGTCATTCTATCTGTTCAGCAGGCTAAGACAAGAACATCCTTTGAGCTCGGGGCTTCAAGGCCAGCCTCGGCAACACAGGGAAGCGCCATTTTCAAAAAGAATTACCACATGTATAAGAACAGGAGTGAGTCTCATAGAAATTATTTTCAGTGAATGTGTCATAGTGTATGATTTCAATTATATACAACCCTTTCCCCCTTTCTCACCTCATCTTTAAAAAACAAAACAAGGACTCATATGCCTTGACTTTGTTCCTAATCTTCCTGCTTCCACCTCCCAAGAGTCTGGATTTTAGGAATGAACCATCACATCTGTTTTATCCAGTGGTGGAGAGGAGATAGAAGTCAGGACATCCTGAGTGCAGCGAAACCACTTTGCCAAATGGAAAAAGTCGTGCACACGGTATGTGTTGTGCCCAGAGAGACCACAAGGCGATGCGCCACCTTGGAACTGCTGTGAGCAGTCATGAAGGTACTGGGCATTGAATCTGAGTTCTCTGGATGAGCAGGCAGTCCTTTTAACCCCTAAGCCATTTCTCCAATCCTCTTTGTTGTTTGTTTCTTTCTTTCTTCTTTAAAGATTTATTTATTTTATGTGAGTACACTGTAGCTGTCTTCAGACACACCAGAAGAGGGCGTCAGATCACCTTACAGATGGTTGTGAGCCACCATGTGGTTGCTGGGAATTGGGTGATGGGAATTGAACTTAGGACCTTTGGAAGAGCAGTTAGTGCTCTTAACCACTGAGCCATCTTTCTTTCTTTTTTAAAGATAGGATCTCATTATGTAGCTCTGGCTGGCCTCAAACTGACTGCAGCTCTCTTGCCTTGGCCTTCTGAGTGCTGAGATTACAGGTGTAAGCCATTGGCTACTCACATACAATTTAGGAAAAAGACAAAATGATAGCTGGTGCTAAAAGCCAGGACAGGGAGGTCCTTTCTGATGACCACGCTGACTAAAAGGAGCACAGAAAGCTTGACTAGGTGATGGCTATGTAGAAATGGATGTCTCAATCCCAGCACTTGGGAGGCAGAGGCAGGCAGATTTCTGAGTTCGAGGCCAGCCTGGTCTACAGAGTGAATTCCAGGACAGCCAGGGCTACACAGAGAAACCCTGTCTCGAAAAACCTAAAAAAAAAAAAAAAAGAAGAAAGAAAGAAAGAAAGAAAGAAAGAAAGAAAGAAAGAAAGAAAAAGAAAAAGAAATGGACGTCTCACTGAACTATGTCCTTTCTGGAACTTGCTCTGTAGACCAGGCTGGTCTTGAACATAGAGATCTGGCTACCTCTGCCTCCTGAGTGCTGGAATTTAAGGCCTGTATGACCACCTCCTGGTTTGAGCTGTACTCTTTTTTTTTTTTTTTTCGAGACAGGGTTTCTCTATGTAGCCCGGGCTGTCCTGGAACTCACTCTGTAGACCAGGCTGGCCTCGAACTCAGAAATCTGCCTGCCTCTGCCTCCCAAGTGCTGGGACTAAAGGCGTGCGCCACCACTGCCCGGCTTGAGCTGTACTCTTAAGGTAAGTATATGTTCTGTACTTTACAGTACAGCTCTTACACCTGAGTGAGGAGACAAGTAGGAGTTTCTAAATGGATTCTAAGGTCAGCTAAGGAAACACAAATGAATCAACTCCAAAAATGTTTTCTTTGACTGAAAATATTGGTAAAAGTGCAACATTCCATCAGATATACCAGGGTATTTGTGTTATGCAGCTTCTCAAAGTGCTGGGAAGATAGAGAGACCTTTCAGTGCTGGGAAAAACAGAGGCATTCTGAAGCCAAGCTTTGATATTACATTTCCTGATAAAAGAGATGGTTTCTTTTAAGAAAAAGGTTCCAGGTCACTATTTATTTATTTCATTTCTGAATTGGCCTCAGAGGGAAAAACCAGAAAACAAAGAAAACTGATTGCCACTGTTAGGAAAAAAAAACGCATTCCTTAGATAATCCTTAATTTTTTGACGATTTCTAGACTGGGGAGATAGCTCAGTGGTAAAGGGCATAGTGAATCCACAGGGCTATGGAGTACAGAAAAACAGAACAGATTAGGTTGGTCTTGGTGGTGAATACCTGCAATATGGCACTTGGGAGGTAAAGGTGGGATCAGGAGTTCAAGGCTAATTTTGGCTACATGGCTAGTTCAAGGCCAGCCTGGGCCACAGGAGGCCCTGTCTCAACCCTCTGGCTCCTTCTACAAACAAAAGTAAATAAATGAATTTAATAAATAATGACTGGGTTGGGTATAGCACAGTGATATAGCACTTTTGTAGCACATGAAAGGCAAACAAAACAAAACATACACAAACAGAAAACTGAAGCCAAGACTGTTACCTCAGCAGAGCTGAGTGTGTTCCGGATCAACTGCACCAGGCAGGACTGAATCACCTGTGAAGAATGTGCTTAGGCAAGCATGGCAGCTCCTACTGGCAATTCTAGCCCTTGGGAAGCTGAGACAGAGGGACCAGTTCCAAGCTAACCTCATCTACGTAGCAAGATTGAGACCAGCATGGGCTATATAAGACCTTCTTTCTCAAAAAAAAAAAAAAAAAAAAAAAAAAAAAAAAAAAAAGTGTTGAGAATCTGGAAGCCACCCAACTTCTGGTAGGGCGACTCTATTGAAGACTGGGGAGTGCCGTGTCCTCAGAAAAGAACTTGGGTGTCTATCTGTTCCACCACTCCAAAGATCCAGAAATGGGCTCAACTGCATAGGATGATTCCTGGCAGTTAGATAATAGCAAGCATTCCTTGGAAACTTGTGACGTTGATTTCCATCTACCTAAAGGAGTCATTTCTCTTACCTCTGGCAGAGGGACATATGGCTATCTGTGGTACCCATTACACTTCAAACCTCATGCTGGCTTTCTCTTAGTATCTCAATGTCAAGGTTCATGCTGGCATCCCAGCCCTTCTCACCCACCTCCTCCCTACCTTATACTCCCTCCAGCTTCCTTTTGCTCACTACTCATTCTCCTTATTACCGGGCTATTCTTGCTATGTTTGTTCTCCTTTGCCCCCTCCCCTCTCTGTCTTTCTCTCTCTCCCCTCTCTCTCTGCTCCTGCTTCTTTCACCATGTTTTCTTTATTCTCTATGCCCTGCTCTTCTCCCCTTTTCTCATAGATAGCCCTGACTATGTCCAGTGTGCTGGCCATGTGCAGTTTACTTCTTTCTCTGCTCTGGACTCTTCTAGATCCCTCTGGCTGATCTCTCTCTCTCTCTCTCTCTCTCTCTCTCTCTCTCTCTCTCATATTTACAAAAATCTTTCCCCTTAATCATACCATGGGTCATCATGTCATCAGTTTATACAGTAGGTAATATATATCAAGAAATTCATTCATTTCATTTATATTTTCCAGTTTGGTAGAATATAGATTTTTAAAGTATGTCCTTATGATTCTCAGTATGTACTTGTTGTCTATTGCAATGTTCACCTTTTCATCTCTAATTTAATTTGGATCTTCTTTATCTGTTTTTTTTTTTTTTAGTTAATTTGACTAAAATTTTTATCAATCTTACTGATTTTCTCAAAGAATCAACTCTTTGTTTCATTCACTCTTGTATTTTTGTTGTTGTTTCTATTTCATTCATCTCACTTCTGAGTTTGAATATTTCTTTCTGGGTGTTGTTTCTTGTTGCTATAGAGCTTTTAGACGTGCTATTAAGTTCCAAATATGAGATCTCTCCAATTTTTTGATGTAGACAGAGTGCTATGAATTTGCCTCCTAGAACTGTCTTTATCCCATATATTTATTTGTGTTTTCATTCTCATTTAGTTCTAAAAAGTTTTTAGTTTTCTTTTTTTTTTTTTTTTTTTTTTTTTGGGTTTTTCGAGACAGGGTTTCTCTGTGTAGCCCTGGCTGTCTTGGAACTCACTCTGTAGACCAGGCTGGCCTCAAATTTAGTTTTCTTCTTGATTTCTGTCTTGATCCATTTCTCATTCAGTAGAGAATTGTTCAGTTTCCATGAGTTTGTAAGCTTTTTGTTGTTGTTGATATCCTGCTTTAATCCATGGTAGTAAGATAGAATGCAAGGTTATTTTAATTTCCTTACATCTTTTGAGATTTCCTTTGTGTCCAAACATGTGGTCAATTTTGAAGAAAGTTCAGTGAGCGGATGAGAAGAAGGTATATTTTTTGTGTTTGGGTGACATGTTCTGTAGATACGTTAGTTTCATTTGATTTAGGATGTTATTTAGCTCCAGCATTTCTCTGGTTTTTGTCTGGATGACCTGTGTATTGGGAAGACTTTCACTGTGTGAGGATCAATACATGACTTTAACTGTAATCGTTTTTCTTTTATGAACTTAGGAGTCCTTGTCTTTGGTACATAATGGTTAGAATGGCACTATCCTCTTGGTTTAGCGGAATGGATGCCAGTCAAGAGTGAAGTTAGACTTGGTAGTTGCACGCCACAGTGGGCTGGGGTTTGGATATGAGATCCTCACTCTCCTTCATGTCCTCCATTATCTGTGACCAAACTGACTCTTAGACCTGTAGCAGCTTGCTTGCAGGAGCCTCTCCTTCCAAGGCACCCCTTTTCCCTCCTACTCTAGTCACATGGTCTCCAGGGACCAGACTGGCATCAGCTTACTAGCTCCACCTTTCCTCTTTCATCCCAATACTTCCTGGGAGCACCTGTCACCTACTACATCCAGAAATGACCATAGTACTTTGGTGTTAAATGAACTGCATTACGTCAAGTGTGATTCCCTTTAAGTGAGATGCATCATGTGCCATTTGGAGAATGGTTCTTGATAGGTAAAGAGAATCTCTGGGCTGGAGTTTGAGGAGTGGTTAGCTCACTGGAGAGAAATCCTCTGCCTTTGAAGACAGTGACTGCAGATTGCTTCCCTGGCAAACTAGATGGGCCCAGTTGTAGCCCCTAGGGTTGAGAGGAGGCCAGGAAAGGTGTGGGTAACAGCAAGGCTGTGACTGGAGACAACTCTATGGCCCATGTAGAGAAAGCTTTCTGAACTGTTCTGGTAAATGTGGTAAATATGGGCATTGTGGGCCCTTCCTTCAGTAACTCATGCCATAGTAGATATTTCTCATGTTGGTTGTTTGTGTGAATTCCAGGCCACCTGGGCTACAGGGTGAAACCCTGGTTTAAATGTGAAAAAAAATTAGCCACTGTAGGAATCAAATTTAAAAATGTTTACCACTGGGAGTTGGAGAGATGACTCAGGAGTTATGACACTGGCTGCTATTTCAGGAGCCCAGGTTTGGTTCTGAACACTCAAAATTACCTGTAACTCCAGTTCTAGGAATCTGACTGCCCCCCGTTTTTGGCCTCCACAGTCACAGCATGTAAACAGTGCACTTTCATACTGAAGGCAAAATACTCAAATACATAAAATAAAAATAAAAAAAAAAAAGAAAAAAAAAAAAGAAAAAAAATTAAAAAAAGAAAAAAATAGCCGGGCGGTGGTGGCGCACGCCTTTAATCCCAGCACTTGGGAGGCAGAGGCAGGCAGATTTCTGAGTTCGAGGCCAGTCTAGTCTACAGAGTGAGTTCCAGGACAGCTGGGCTACACAGAGAAACCCTGTCTCGAAAAACCAAAAATAAAAAATAAAAATAAAAATAAAAATAAAAATAAAAATAAAAATAAAAATAAATACATCTTAAAAAATATAGAGCAGACTGTAGCTGGGGAAAGCATCATAGTGGTGGAGTGCTCGGCTGGCACACATCAGTTCCTGGGCTCAGTCATTAGCACCGTGGCAGCATATGCTCACACAAAAACAAAAAAGGACAGGATCTTTTGGTAATATAACCTTATTCTAATTGTAAAAATAATTATCATATAACTAATTTATATATAAGCAGAGGAATCCATACGTATTCATGAATCTGTTAGTAACCCCCAAACAGCTTTCCAGTGTCACACCTTCTAGGCACAAACAAGGTTAGGAAGAGCTGAACGTTTTGCCCCCTTGTGGTTGTAGAGCAGTATGAACTTGTACACTGAGTTGTGTGTGCATCAGAATATTTTTTCTATAGTGTTTGTTTTATAACAAGTATTTTATTTTATTTTGTTTTTTCAAGACAGGGTTTCTCTTGTGATATATTTTGGTTTTGTTTCTGAAATAGGGTCTTGTTATGTAGCACTAGGTGGCCTGGAACTCTATCTGTAAACCAGGCTGGCCTTGAACCTGCTGTGATACTCTTGCCTCTCCCTCACAAGTTTTGGGCAGTATATTAATTATCTCAGGCTAAAAAATTTTTGAGCCATTAATATGTCAATATGACTTTTGAACTTCTTGTAAACTACAATTCAACAATTTCTCCACAGTCAGATATATTTTTATATGACTATCAAACTGTTTCCAAATTGTTTGAGGATTGTCCTATAGAGTTTAGTCTATTGTCAACAACAGAAAAAGTGCCACTTACTAATCCTGTTGAGCAAAAAGCTACATTATTTCCCTCTGTGAACTGAAATAAGCTGTTCCTATACCTCTGATTTTATAGTGAGGTTTCTTTCTTCTCTACCTTCCCTTTTCTCCTTTTGAAACAGGGTCTGTCCATGTCGACCAGGCTGGTCTGGGACTCAGAGAGGTCTTCTTGCCTCTGTCGCCTGAGTAGTGAGATTAAAGGTGTATACTGCCACTCACAGCCCCCAAAGTGACTGAGTTGTCTTTTTTTTTTTTTTTTTTTAATTTATTTATTTGGGGGCTAGAGTGATGGCTCAGCAGTTAAGAGCACTGGCTGCTCTTCCAGAGGTCCTGAGTTCAATTCCCAGCAACCACACAAGGTGGCTGTAATGAGATCTGATGTCCTCTTCTGGTGTGTCTGAAGACAGTGACAGGGTATTTATGAAAATAAATGTATTTTTTTAAATTTTTACTTAAAAATTAATTAACTAATTAATTTTGTATGTGAATACACTGTCACTGTCTTCAGACACACCAGAAGAGGGCATCAGATCCCATTACAGATGGTTGTGAGCCACCAAGTGGCTGCTGGGAATTGAACTCAGGACCTCTGGAAGTCAGTGTTCTTAACCACTGAGCCATCTCTTGAGCTTGTGACTGAGGTTTTTAAGTGACATGATGATACATCTCTCAGCACAGAGTAAGAGACATCTTCACCTGGAAGTAAGTGAAGCACAAACTTACTAATGAAAGTATCCTTTTTTCTCAATAAACATCATATGCAAGAAAGATCCTAAACCAAGGGGTAGGTTTCCATGCTTTCCTACCAGTTTTCAAGGTTCTTTCTTTTCTCTTCCTTCCCTTTCCTTCTATCTCCTTCCTATTTCCTCCCTGCCCCTTTTGACAAAGAGCCTAGTGTAGGCCAAGATGGTGTATGCCACCATACCTAGCTTATCTATCCGTCCCTTGCTCCAGAATTTGTTTGCGTATCCCTGGCAGTTCTGGAACTCACTATGTGGATGAGGCAGGCCTTTTGAACTCTTGCTCTGCTGCCTCTGCCCAGAGTGCTGGAACTAAAGGTGTGTGCCACCACCCACAGCTGCTTGCTTTCTTAGTCCCCCCCCCCTTGCTATGTGGTTCTAGCTAGCTTTGAATAGCCTGAATGAACATAGCTCAGAATAGTCTTGAACTTTTTTTTTTTGAGTTTTACTTATTGTGTGTGTGTATGTGTGGGTTGGTAAGTGAATGCTGTGGCGTGAGTATGGAAGTCAGAGGAAAGCTGAGTGGAGTTGGCTCTCTCTTTCACCATGTGGGTCCAGGGCATGCAGCTCAGGTCCTCAGGCCTGGAGCCAGGCACCTTTACCTACTAACGGCCTGCTTTTTAACTTCTTAAGACAGATTTCATAAAAAATTGTTTCATATGAATCATTTATGAGAGAAAGGAAAACATTGCAAAACTCTGCCCCCCCCCCCCCGTTTTTCTTTCTCTCTGTGTATGGGGGAAGGGAGAGGAGAGAGGTTTGTAGGAGGCCAGAGGTCAACATTAGTTGTTTTCCTCTATTGCTAACTTATTGTATTTATTTAAGAAGTTTAAAGATGCCGGGCGGTGGTGGCGCACGCCTTTAATCCCAGCACTTGGGAGGCAGAGGCAGGCAGATTTCTGAGTTCGAGGCCAGCCTGGTCTACAGAGTGAGTTCCAGGACAGCCAGGGCTACACAGAGAAACCCTGTCTCGAAAAACCAAAAAAAAAAAAAAAAGAAGTTTAAAGATTAGGTTAGAGAGATGGGTTAAGAGCACTGGCTGCTCCTCCAGAGAGAGGATCAGGGTTCAGTTCACACCACCCACATGGCAGCTCTCGACTATCTGTAATCTCCAGCGCCAGAGGATTCAATGTTCTCACACAGTCACATAAAATAAAAAAAACACCAACAAATCCTAAACCATTTAAAAAAAAAAGATTGATTTGTGTGTGGTGTGTGTGTGAGTCTGTGTGTGTGTCATGTGTGGTACAAGTGCCTTCAGAGTCCACAAGAAAGAGTCCAGTTTCCTGGAGCTGAAGTTACAGGCAGTTGTGAGCTGCACAAAATATATGCTGGGAATTGAACCCAGGTCCTTTGTACACTTAATAGATATGCCATCTCTCTGGCCCTGTTACTGGCCTTGAACTCACAGAGATCTGCCTACTCTGCTAGGATTAAGGCCTGTGCCACCATCATCACCTTGCTATAAATTTTTTTTTTTTTTTTGGTTTTTCGAGACAGGGTTTCTCTGTGTAGCCCTGGCTGTCCTGGAACTCACTCTGTAGACCAGGCTGGCCTCGAACTCAGAAATCTGCCTGCCTCTGCCTCCCAAGTGCTGGGATTAAAGGCGTGCGCCACCACCGCCCGGCTACTATAACTTTTTTTTAAAGAACGTTTATTTGCACTTATTATGGTCAGGCCCAGTTAAAGTCGATTTACAAGCCAGGTTGTGGTGGTACACAACTCTAATCCTAGTACTTGGGAGGTAGAGAGGCAGGAGGCGCTCTGAGTTCAAGGCTAGCCTGTTCTACAGAGTGAGTTCCAGGACAGCCAGGGCTAGCTACACTGAGAAACTCTGTTTTGGCACCCCCATCCCCACCCTCAAAAAGGTGGTTTACAAATGAAAAAATACATAATAAAATAGATTTACATTGTGCTCTCTTCCTCAATTTTGTTTTTTTTTTTTTCAGGATCTTACTTTAGCCTAGACTGGCTAGAATTCACTTTAAAGCCTAAGCTGGGGCTGGAGAGATGACTCTGTGGTTAAGAGCGCCGGCTCTTCTTCCAGAGGTCCTGAGTTCAATTCCCAGCAACCACATGGTGGCTCACAACCATCTGTAATAGGATGCACTGCTGCTTCTCTGGTGTTTCTAAGGAAAACCACAACATACATACATAGAATAAATAAATCTTAAAAAAAAAAAAAAAAAAAGCCTGAGGTGGCTTTGAACTTGTGCAAGCTTCCTAATTCAGCCTCCTGCTAAGCCATCACATTTGATTTATTCTTGTTTTGATCGCTGTGAGATAGGTAGGACTGTCCAATACTGACTGCAGGGCTTTCATATGGTTGAGTAAAATCCAATCCCTGTTTTCTTCCTTGCATCCAGGAAGAAGGCAATCTTTAGAAAAGCTGCAGTTTAGAGGAGGCCTGGGCCTGCATCTGCCTGTCACCTGCCTGCTTCTCACCATCTCTCTACACTGTTCCTTGGGCCACTGATGGTTCCTAAGAAGAGGACAATGCCTATATTTTCTCCAGTGCCCCTTCTCAGCTAAAGTGGTTTCACAGAGCAGGCTCTCAGTCAAGCTAGGTCCTCTTTGTTCTTATCCACTTGGTAAAGTCCCAGTAGAAAAGTCATCTCTGGCCGGGCAGTGGTGGCACACGCCTTAAATCCCAGCACTCGGGAGGCAGAGGCAGGCGGATTTCTGAGTTTGAGTTCGAGGCCAGCCTGGTCGACAGAGTGAGTGCCAGGACAGCCAGGGCTACACAGAGAAACCCTGTCTCGAAAAAACCAAAAAACAAAACAAAACAAAAAACAAAAAAAGAAAAGAAAAATCAAGTCATCTCCTCAGACCCATTCTAACCTACTCATTGCAAAATGAATCACCTAATCTCTGTGATACCAGAGTCCCTGGTATTGGAATTACAGTTGGTTGTTTGCCTACATGTGGATGCTAAGAATTGAACCTGTGTCTTCTCTAGAGCAGCTATCTCTCCAGCCCCCTTGAATTTTGTTCTGTCCTTTTTTTTTTTTTTTGGTTTTTCGAGACAGGGTTTCTCTGTGTAGCCCGGGCTGTCCTGGAACTCACTCTGTAGACCAGGCTGGCCTCGAACTCAGAAATTCGCCTGCCTCTGCCTCCCAAGTGCTGGGACTAAAGGCGTGCGCCACCACCGCCCGGCTTGTTCTGTCCTTGAACTGACAAAAAGTGTACATGCTTTTAAATGCTTTCAATCATTTCATGTAACCAAGAAGCATTTTGTAGTTTCACACTTAGATTTTAAAGATCAGAAGGTCTGACCCTGAACTGTCTCATACTCATCCGTGTTCTTAGTCTAGCGGCTCACTGCTCTCCTAAGATGCAATCCATCTTCCTTCCACCTCTGCTTAGCTCCGGGATTGGAGATGTACTCAGGGTCATGCACAGGCTAAGCGATCGCTCTATCATTAAGCTACATTCCCCAGACTTCACTTGTAGCAGGCAGATTTCTTTACAAGATGATGATGAGGGGAAAACCAGGATGTAATTCTAGTCTGTTATTCCAGAATGCACAGGGCTAAGGCAACTAGGACCATGAATTTGAGATCGGCTGAGCTGCACTGAGAGGCCAAATTAAAAGGAGGTGGGGTGGGGTGGTGGATTGTGGGTTTTGAAGCCACTTAAGTTGTATACATATGTGTTAGTGCTGAATCAGACTAGGGCCATAGGGTCCAGACTAAAGCTCATCTTCTTTCAGGTTAAACGTCACAATCTATAAATCTTGTTAAGGTCTAAAGACCCGCAAGCTGAGGCACTACTAAGTGAAAAACGAGACTGATCAGTGTGCTGTCAGGAGAGAATGTGGAGGACCAGAGCGACGTTGCGTTTGACTCAGTTGATGGGCCAGGGCGAGCGAAAGCACGCCCTCCCCAGTGAAAGTAAGGCCTAGTCAAGGGGCCGGGTCGGAAGGATTTCGGTTCCCACACCCGGAGACTCCAGGCCTTGACTACAGTTCCGCTCTCTGGCGCAGGGCCCTGGCACCGCCCATAGCGGGAGGCCGGACCGAACCATTCTGCGTCCAAAGGGGTAGAGGTCTGTCGAAGTCGAGTCCCGGGGGCGGATGGGAGTTACCACAGACATAAAGCACGCACGACCGTGTTGGAGTGAAGCGAGAGCTGTTTTCGTTTGTCTTCCTGGGCTCTCTACAGTCTCGGGACGGGGCGGGGACCCGGGCGCGCTTCCCCCTTGCGCCGTTCGACTTGGTACGTCCGCGTGGCGCGTAGGCGGCAGGCGTACTTAAGGCGGGCGCGGGAGGCGGGGCTGCTCAGTCCTCGCGGCGTCCCTTCGCAGTCGCCTGGAATCCTGTTGCTTGGCGGCCTGTGCGCGCGTGCGCGGACATGGCTTCAAACGGTATGTGAGAGCGCGAGGCGGCGATGGCGCGGCCCTGCGAAGCCTCGTTCCCTCGCAGCAAGCCTTTTGGCTTCTCGGTGGGCCTGTGGTGGCGGGCGAGTGTGGGCTCCCGCACCTCTGGCGGGAAGCAGCGGGAGGAGGAAAGGGGAGGGCGGTGTCGCCATTTTGTTTGGCTCCTCTGGCGCCTTTGGCGCGGAGACTGTGCTTTCTCTCACGGCCCGTTCACTTGGGTCGAGTGTTGAGAGGGACGCTGCCTGGCGACGTGGAGTGAGGGGTGAGGAAGCTGCGGGTCTCCTCAGCCTCGCCCCACCCCCTCCCTCCGTTCCGGGCCTCGCTTTGTCGCAGTGCTGCATCCGGGCACTTGGTGCGCGCACGCGCTTCTCTGGCCCCTCCCCCTTCTCGGCGCGTTCCCCCCACTCCCGCCCGCCCGGAGTTGGTATGGGTTTTTGTCGCGAGACCCTCGGCGGAAGACTTCTGGTCCGGTGTTGGCCTCGCCCTGGTCCCTTGGGAAGGGGCGGGGCCTCCCTCTTCCCGCCTCCGTGGCCTCCGGGCCGGGGCGGAAACTATAGCTGGCCCGCGTGTCTGGGATTAGGAGAACCGCGCGGGCATGACCAACGGGTTCAAGCACCCTGGCCTGAATTTCCCACTTCTGAATTTAGTTTTCCTGAGGCAGGAAGGAAATCAAAGCGAGTCGCTTTCCGAGGCCACACCCTCTCGCTGTCATTCTTGCTTAGTGCGGGGGCAGAGCTTGGGTTTCCTGCGCGGAGCTGCTGAGCTCCTGCTACTCAGCTTGTTTAAAGTGCTCTCTGCTTTGGGTGCGCATGGTAGGCGGGAACTCCATTATTTGGAGCCACATGTTGGGGTTAAAGAGCTTTGCTGCCAGAATTGCTTGGTTTTGTACTAAAACTTCACTTTTGCCTTAATAAGGTCTCCAAAGTCGGTTTTGACAAGGTGAATGGATGTTTATAAAGATATTCGTGTTGGAGGGTCACAGTCTTTTAGCTGCTTCTTTGGGCTTGAACTCAAGTGTGTAATAGCGCCAAAGTTAATCTTGACTCCTGGTGATACCACTTTTCCTGTAGAGCTGCTGAGAAGATAACAAAACGTGGTGGCGTGTGTTGCAGGCCTTGGAAAGTTCAGGGATGATCTGTATTTTGAGAATTTTTTTTTTTTTAAAGAAAAGATTGAGTCAGGTGTGGTGGCACACACATCTCAGGACTAGAGAGATAGAGGTAGGCCCATCTATGTGAGTTCCACGTGGTCTACATAGTGAATTCTGTGACAGTCAGGTACATAATAGACTTCTGTCTCAAAAAACAAAACAAAAAGGCAAAAAGGATGTGGTGTTGGACACCCTTAATCCCAGCATTTGGGAGGCACAGGCAGACGGAGCTTTGTAAATACTAACTTCCAGGCCATGCTGGTCTACAGAGTGAGTTCTGGAACAGCGGGGCCTATGCAGAGAAACCTTGTCTCAAGAATATAAATACAGAACCAGTTCCTCCACAAGAATGTTTGTCGATATTAGGTATCCGCAGAAATCTTATCTCTGGGTGATGCTCAGTGGTAGCTTGTTTAGCATGACCCAAGCAAGCTCTGTGTTCTCTACCTGGAACAAAAGTTTAAGACTTTTTGATGTCTAGAAATTTGTGCTTTCTTTGCTTTTTGTAATAAAACTTGGCTATTTTCATGTGTGTTACAGCTAGTGTCTCATGAGGAACCTATGTCTGTTTTCGAAATGACGTTTTTTGTAGATTTATTTCATCTAGAGTGCCTAATACAAAAGTAGAATTTAGTTTTGTTCCGTTCTTAACTAAAAATTAAGATTTTTTTCTCTCCCATCTTTTACAGACTATACCCAACAAGCAACTCAAAGGTGAGTACTGTTTCTCGTCTGGAGCTAGTAGACAGCAAGGGTGATTACTTAAGTTTTATGTATTTCTGTATGCTTTTTGTTATTCTTTCAGTTGAAGATTACTGGTCTGTTCTTTGTTCTAGCTACGGGGCCTATCCTACCCAGCCTGGGCAGGGCTACTCCCAACAGAGCAATCAGCCTTATGGCCAGCAGAGTTATAGTGGTTATGGCCAATCAGCTGACACTTCAGGATACGGCCAGAGCAGCTATGGTTCTTCTTATGGACAGACCCAAAACAGTGAGTCTCTTAGAAGAACACATCTTCATTTCTTTCTGAATGTTAACCTTTCTTAAACCTGAAAAATACTGAAGTTCTCACATTTTCCCTACTCAAGTCTTCAATTGCTAAAATTTTGTAGTCAGTCTTTTCAAACAAAAATACTGATTTGTAATTGTTTCTATGTTGAACTATTTTCTCCCTACTTACTATTTTTGTGAAAAAGCAAATTTGCTAAAGAGAGAACCAGTTTAGGATGATGGATAGAAAGGAAATGGTCTACTTGGAAATTCTTGAAGTTTGGCTGACACCTGTGATTCACAGAGGTGGTGCCTCTTTTTACTTCACAAGGGCAAAACATTTTCTGTCCGTATCTGTACATATTAAAAATGTAGTTAGGGCCAAGAGTGGCACACACCTTTAATTCCAGCACTCTGGAAGGCAGGGCTAGTAGATCTCTTGAATCTGAGTTAGAGACCAGCCTGGTCTACAAAGTGAGTTCCAGGACAGCCAAGGGTTACACAGAGAAACCCTGTCTTGAAAAACAAAAACAAGCCGGGCGGTGGTGGCAAAGCCTTTAATCCCAGCACTTGGGAGGCAGAGGCAGGCGGATTTCTGAGTTCGAGGCCAACCTGGTCTACACAGAGAAACCCTGTCTCGAAAAACCAAACAAACATAGATTAAAAGGCAGTTTTTAGGGATCTCTTAACACTGTGATTAGTGGCACAGGTGCCTAGATTTGGGATAGATAGAAGAATGGAATTGAACCTTTATTAAACAGTAATGTTAGTGAAGTTGAAGATCTTGAATGCTGCTATATAATCTCAGCACCTGGGATGTGCAAGTGGGAGAGTCAATGTCTTGTTCATTGAGGACTGGTTCTCAACCTTCCATTAGGTTGAATTAGCTGTAGCCTTTTCTTCATGTTGTGTGACCCCAACCATAAAATTATTTGCCTTGCTACTTTATGTACTGATAACAGATATGCTCAAAGAGAGAGGTTCAGCCAACAGGTTTAGAACCACTGATTTAGAAGTTGAAGCAGCTTGAATTCTGTGTGACCCTGTCATAAAGGATTGGGTGGGTGGGTGCAGAGATTACCTAGCAGCTGAGACTGGCCAGATACTTGCCTATCTATATATTTGAGAATGGCCTTGAACCTTCTGATTTTCCTGCCTCTGAGTAATGGGAGCAAAAGCATGTATCACAATACTTGGTTTATAATGGTGTTGATGATCAAATGAAAGTGTATATATGCTAAGTAAACACTGTTCGGTGAGCTACGTCTCTAGCTCACTCCCCGTTTGCTTGAGATAGCCTTCTGATTTTGAGGATCAGAATGAAACACTGGGCTAGGTGTGTTTAAAGATTAACAAAATTTTAAAAACTAATCATGATTTCTCTAATATACTCTTTGTTACATGTGGAGGTCAGAGAACAGTTCTGTAGTGTCAGTTGTGCCTACCTTTCCTTTTTCTACTAATTGATCCCAAGTTGTCAAGACTTCCACAGCTGCCGGGCGGTGGTGGCACACGCCTTTAATCCCAGCACTTGGGAGGCAGAGGCAGGCAGATTTCTGAGTTCGAGGCCAGCCTGGTCTCCAGAGTGAGTTCCAGGACAGCCAGGGCTACACAGAGAAACCCTGTCTCCAAAAACCAAAAAAAAAAAAAAGACTTCCACAGCAAGTCCAGTTAATTTATCTTTTTGTTTTGTTTTGTTTGTTTTGTTTTTTTCGAGACAGGGTTTCTCTGTATATCCCTGGCTGTCCTGGAACTCACTCTGTAGACCAGGCTGGCCTCGAACTCAGAAATCTGCCTGCCTCTGCCTCCCAAGTGCTGGGATTAAAGGCGTGTGCCACCACTGCCCGGTCTAATTTATCTTTAAGAAGTAATTTGAGATAGTTTCACTAAGATTTTCCAGACTGGCCTTAAACTGTGTATCTTTCTCCATTCTCCTGGCCTCTTGCCAGTAACCCCCGCCCCCAGGTATGGGTAAATACTGGGAAGTGTATTTTTTTCCCAAGCTAATTCTTGCCCCCCCCCTTCTTTTCTGTTTGACCTGAACTGGATATGTAGACCAGTTTGGCCTCATTGAACAGAGATCTGCTTCTGACTCCCAAATGCTAGGAATAAAGATGAACACTACGTATCTGGTCTTTTTTTTCTTTTAAATTACATTCGTACTTTTTTTTTTTTTTTTTTTTTTCTGTAGCAGGCTATGGAACTCAGTCAGCTCCCCAGGGATATGGTTCCACTGGTGGCTATGGCAGCAGCCAAAGTTCCCAATCTTCTTATGGGCAGCAGTCCTCCTACCCTGGCTATGGCCAACAGCCAGCTCCTAGCAGCACCTCAGGAAGGTAAGGTGGTATAGAAGAGGGAGGGGAAAGGCCAGAAAGTGTTGGTGAACTGCTGGGTCTCTGATGGGTAATGAAAGGGAATGGATTAAAAGTAAAGCATGCATTTGGGCATTTTACAAATCATATTTTTGGTTTTGTTTTCCATTTAGTTATGGTGGCAGTTCTCAGAGCAGCAGCTATGGGCAGCCCCAGAGCGGAGGCTATGGTCAACAGTCTGGCTATGGTGGACAGCAACAAAGCTACGGACAGCAACAAAGTTCCTATAACCCACCTCAAGGTTATGGACAACAGAACCAGTACAACAGCAGCAGTGGAGGTGGTGGAGGGGGTGGTGGAGGTGAGGAAGTATCTTTAGTTCTGTCTCCTTATTCTGTAAATTTGTCCATATCCTAAAATAGTGGTTTTTTTTTTTTTTTTACTAGGTTTCTAATCTTGACTTTCCTTTTAGTGGTACCACTGACCCTTTCTTTCCGTGATACATGTATCCCTTCACTTTTGTTGCTGAAGACTGAAACCAGAAATTTGTATATGCTAAGCATATGTGACTACTCAGCACCCCTCCCCCCTTTAAAAAGCATTCTTTTTTGTCTTCCAGGCAACTATGGCCAAGATCAGTCCTCTATGAGTGGCGGCGGTGGCGGTGGTGGTTATGGCAATCAGGACCAGAGTGGTGGCGGCGGTGGTGGCTACGGGGGAGGCCAGCAGGATCGTGGGGGCCGTGGCAGGGGCGGTGGAGGTGGTTACAACCGAAGCAGTGGTGGCTATGAACCCAGAGGCCGTGGAGGTGGCCGAGGAGGCAGAGGCGGCATGGGGTAGGTGTCTCATGAGCCAGGGAGTACCTTCAGTGGGGAATGTTGCATGGATTTCCCTTGAAGTCAATCCCTAGCGCATGGTTAGTATTGTTCTCTGGGCATTATGTAAGGGCTTCAGTTTGTGGCCAGTAGTGTTTCTTTGTATATTCATTCCTATTATGTTTTTGTGAGAACTTGGGGCCAAAATCTCATTTATAGCTGAGTAGAGATTTGGATATTGGTACATTTATTTCCAAAGAAAAAGAATATACACAGATACATATGGATTGAAGTCATTGTTATCTCAGGCAAGAAACTTGGGAGTAAAGACTTGTTGTTTGCAAGGGAAACCTATTCTCTATTCCTGGGAAATATTAGGGAAACTTGTTCTGCGTATTCCCATGTGTCTTCCAAGGGAGTTGGTAATGGTTAACTTGACCTCAGCTTCTAGGAATTGGCTATTTACTCATCCATATTCTGTAGTTACTTGAATCATGAGCCTGATTTACACTAATTGACTATGATTTTGTGTGTGACTTGGTTCATTTATGGGGTCTTCTGACAAGTGTGCAGACTCTCAGGGTAAAATAAACTTTACAGTGGTATTCTGCTTTCTTATTCCACTGTTTACCTTTTCTTGGTCAGATATCAAATCAACTTGTACCGATCTCTTCTAGTTGAAGTAAAACCTTAGATTTGATGTTAAAACAGTTTGTCAAATCTGTTGGTGACATTGAAGGGACCTTATTATTTCCCTTGAAAAGGGGAAAATGTCAGTGGTATTTCTTTTTTTGAAGAAAGTAGTTTTTTTTGAGTTTGTACATGGTAAGTATTCAGAGGTGGGTGGGGGCAGTCTCAAAACCATGCAAAGATATGAAGAACTCTTGTGTGCGTGTGTTTAATGCAAAACTTTAAAAAGAAAAACAACTGTTATGTGACTGTTAACTTGCTCTGCATTTTATGTGCCACAGGTATGAAAGGTGACATTGCAAAATACTCCGCTCTTCTCACAGTGTAGAAGGGGTGACCCCGGGGTGAAGGGTGATTTAAAAATAGCTCAGTAGTTAGGATATAGGGCTTAGCTGAGTTTGTCTTGCTCTAAGGGGAAATTGCCTTTGGTTATGACTTTTTATGGAATGGGGTTGGGTCTGCTTGCTGCTTTCAAAGCAAAAACAAAACAAACAAAACAACAACAAAACACGTGTTCAGGGCTATCCCAGGGCCTGGTGTGAAATGTCTTCTGGGAAATTTGGGGTAGATCTTTTAAATCAACTGCTGGGTTGTCCACCACTTGCTACAAGAGGAAAAAAACCATCTACGTCAGAAGAACAACCAAGGAAAATGAGCTTTTTTTTTTCCAGAGAATATAGATAACTTTTTAAACTAAAATCCTTAACTGTGTCTGAGAAATTGCACACGTGTGTGTGATAAGCTCAAAGGTCAGACAAGGGTGGTCAGGAAGGGGTATATTTTAGTAGCCACTTGAATCTTTTTCCCAAAACACCAACCCATGTTTGGGGAGTATGAAAACAAAACCCAAAAAAAAAACCAAAAAAACAAAAAAAACAAAACCCTTTTGTAGCCGTTGGAAGCTTCATGTCCTTTCTTCTAACTTGTCTTCTCCAGCGGAAGTGACCGTGGTGGCTTCAATAAATTTGGTGGTAAGTGAACAGAGTTTCCAAAATTCCCAACTCCCAGCAATGCTTTGTCTTGATTGTTCATTTGCAGATGTCTTAGCGTGTTAAGTGTCAAAGGTTTCTAAAGTGTCTGTAGCCACCTCCAGAAGGGGTGGGGTAGAATGCCTCCTGCTGCCAGATGTGTGCTAACCTGGAGGCAGGCAGGGATAAGCTCTTGGCAGTCTGTTACTAAATTGGTTTTACCCAAGTTAATAGAATTACTTAGTAGGCCTCTTGGTGGGTGTTGCCACATCTAGCACTTAGTGACCACACCATCATGAGCAACTGGGGGAATGTTCTGGAACATGTGGTGCCAACTTGGCTTTAGGATCCTTTTGATCAGTGTGTCCAAGGTGTGTGTGCGCGTGTGCGTGTGTGTATATATACACAATCTCCCAAATGTTTTGTTTTAGGGAGAGGGACATGAAATAGTGCCCTGCCCTGAAGGATGGTAAAGTTGGTGTATATATTTATATTAAGTAGTGATGTCAATGCAATTCTACATATGTACTCAGACAAATACATAGGAACTAGATCTGGGAAGGAAGGTGTGGACTACTACAAGAAAGATCTTTTGAGTGTGTTGCTCATGGGAAATAACCAGGTTTTAAACAGCACAAACTTGAATTCATGGAAAAAAATGGCAAATTTGAGAAGTCTCCTAGTAAGCTGGAACTTTTCTGGTTTGTTTAACAAAATGGTTTCTTGATTTGTCTAAACACTTAAAGCCAAAGGCTTGGGTTCATGACTTAGGTGTCATTGTGTACAGGTACAATATTTTTATATGGTGAATTTAGATAAACATTGGTTAAAGATGGTGTCTTGAAAAAAAATAGAGGCTGTATTATGAAAACATTTCTGGTCTGTTCCCTGGGACATGCTTTTAAAATACAATAGCTACTATGTACGTTTCTTATTTTCATGTTGCTTTGGGGAAACAACATGGTTAAGAATGGTTTTCAAGATGAAATTAAAATTTGTTCTACAAGGGTTGTCTTGGTGTAAAAGTTTGGAGAAACTGGATGGATGCACATCACATTGCTGGTGTTGAGTTTATGTTTCTCTTGTGAGAGAACAGGCCCAAGTTATGTATGAGTTGGTTGGTTAATTTAAATGAGTTACTAAAGCCCCTACCCCCATCTCTGCTGAGGACATTTCCCAGCCCTAGCTGGGGGAAAACAGCATTTTCTTGAAGTGTGGCATTATCTATGGGGACTCAAAGTAACAGATCTTAAGAAAGAGGCCCTGTCTCTGTGAGATCCGTCTAGAATTTTCTCCACTGGGAAGGCCTCAGGATAGGGCTTGGAGAGAGGCTGGAAGCAATTACCTAATACATTCCAAGAACTTGAATTTAATGTTAGTTTGTTGCCTTACCTGTCCTTTCCTGTTAGCTAATGGCTCCTTTTCCTTGTTTTTGTTTTCTTTTTTTTTTCATGTGACTAAGGTCCTCGGGATCAAGGATCTCGTCATGATTCTGGTAAGTTCATGGTTTTTATACAGTATTCACTTGGATTTTCTTTGAAACAAAAAAATACTGCAAAAGTAGAGAGAGATGGGAGGGAGCTATATAAATACTAGAAACTGGATCTAGAGGTTTAGAATGAGTGGTATTTATCATTTCTAGTAAGTCTTGGGCTTTGCTTGAGAGCTGTTCTTTTAAAGTTTAGTGGTTTTAAAGTCCACAAATAACTACCCCAGACATGATGTTGTACACCTTTATCCCTAGCAGGACAGTCTCCTGAGTTCAGATCTAGGCCAGCATGCTGCTCTACAGAACTAGTTCAGGACAGCCTGGGCTATACAGAGAAACTCAGCTTTAAAAACCAAAACAAAGAAATACACACATCTAAACTGTTGAATAATATTAGGTGAATAAAAAGACCAGATTGCAAAATGTATAAGGGAAACATTTTTAATAGATGTCTTTTTGATGGTATTCCTATACTACATTTGAATGTGAAATTGGTTTCATTCTTTTGTTTTCTAGTTAAAAAAGTCATCTACTTAATTATTTTGAGGCAGGATATTTTGAGGCATAGAGATATGTGGCCTTGGCTGTCCTGGAACTATGTTGACCAGGCTGTTTTAGAATTCAGAGGTCTGGGACTGGAGAAGATGGCTCAGCGGTTAAGAGCACTGAATTCAATTCCCAGCAATTACATGATGGCTCACAATCATCTATAATAGCATTTGATGCCCTCTTCTGGTGTGTCTGAAGACAGCAGACAGTGTACTTACATATAAAATTAATAAATCTTTAAAAAATTCAGAGATCACTTGCCTCTTCCTCATGAGTGCTGATACAAAGGAGTGTTCCACTATGCCCTGGCATGAAAAGTGTTTTTTTACTGAGGCGTCTAGAAATAAAAGTTTGAAAACCGGTTTCTGTATTAGGTGTCAGTGTTTAAAGGACAGTAAATGTAAAATTTTTGAGGGTGGTAGATAACACTCAAATATTAGAATAAGGATAGATTGTTTGGATTATCTAATAAGATATTGTTTAACTGGTAAGAATCCTGAGCATCTTTCCTGAAAGCTTTAATATCAAGTACTTACATACTGTTGGTGTACCTGATTAACTTTTGTTTTTCCTATGCTCTTCAAATCTTTTCTTCGTCTGTTGTTGAACAAGCAGAACAGGATAATTCAGACAACAATACCATCTTCGTGCAAGGCCTAGGCGAGAATGTTACAATTGAATCTGTGGCTGATTACTTCAAGCAGATTGGAATTATTAAGGTACTTGTTAAACAGAGTAGGTACTTCTCTTAACTGTATGTATTACAGGCTCTCGGACTTCACATGCCATTAGAAACAAGTCTTAGTGATTCTCAATAAAAAACAATCTTGTTGGCATTTTTTGAGATTACAGTACCATCTGTTTTTCAAAAATACATTTAAACTGTTTACTCTTAGCAGAGACAGGTGATTTCTGATCTAGGTTCATGGCTAGCCTGTTCTATATGAATTCCAGAACAGCTAGGATTTTTTAGAGACTTTCTCAAAAAATAAAATTCAGTGGGATGCTGGGATTTTAAGTGTATGCCTCTTATGTCTATCAAAACCAAATGGTTGTTGTTACCTTTATTTAGCAACATTTAGTTCTTGTTTTTTTAAGAAGAAACCACAAAAAGATACATCTGATGAAGAGCTTGCTCAAAAACACAGAGTGGCTAAATTTAACCATGGCTAAATTTAAGTTACATGACAGGAAGAGTAATTGATTGGTTAGAGGGGAGCCAAAGTTTGTAATTTAAAGTCTTAGGGAAAGAGGTTTGGTTTCTACAGGCTCTACATTTGTAGATAGAACTAACTTTACATCAGGTGTGTTTACTTTGAACTTGTTCAGATTAAAACAGTATAACAAAACAACTACATAACATTGCTATTTAAGTGGTATTGTAAGTACTGTGAAGTTTTGGTGCCTTGTTGGAGATTGAACCCTGTGAATTGTGGCTAAGAAAGTACTTGTATCCACTGCTTACATCCATAGCCTATGAAGTGATTAAAGGAGTGCAGTAAATTGTATGTAGGCTATATACAAATATTAGGCCAAGACCTGCATGTATCATCTAAAAATTGAAAATTCATTTTGCTTTGTTCAGACAAACAAGAAAACTGGACAGCCTATGATTAATTTGTATACAGACAGAGAAACTGGGAAGTTGAAGGGTGAGGCAACAGTCTCATTTGATGACCCACCTTCTGCTAAAGCAGCTATCGACTGGTTTGATGGTATGTATTAAAAAGATGACAGAGGTGGGTGGTTGGGCTAGGGAAGCAAGTTCCATTTTGGGAGTTCAAGTCTTGTGGCACCTAGTTTTTTTTTGGTGTATGGAAAGATGTTTGATGTTCAGACAATGACTTGCAGGTACAGTTCTTTCACGTGGTTCATAGGAATGAGACTTGAGTGGTCAGGCTTGCCATCGAGCACCTTTACCTGATGAGCCATCTTTTGGCATTACTTCATCTGTAATTTTAGTGTAGTCTCATTTTTGTTCATGTCCATTAGTTTATAAATCTTTCCAAGAAGACAGTCTTAGATCTGTTTTGGATCTGCAGGTCTCAGCATTTATTATGTACATGGGTGGGCATGTACAGAGGTCAGTGAGCAAACCATCTGGGATAAATTCCTTTTACCATATGGGCTCATGGGATTGAATATGGGTCATCAGACTTGGTGGCAACCACTCTGACCAAGTTATCTTACTTTTTCTGTATGGTGCTGGAGTTGTAAACCAGGCCCTTCCATATTATACTGCATTTTCAGTCCCCCTTTGTCTTTTGAGAGAGGGTTTCTCTGTGTAACCTTGGCTGGTCTCAAACTAGAGATTTGCCTCTCTAGTGCTAGGGTTGAAGGTGTGTGCCACCACTTACCAGCCCTAAAACCTTTACAGCTACTTTTAAAAAAATATTCTGACTTTTAAAAATTAGAGTGAAGCTGGGCATGGTGATTTGTGCTTGGGAGGCAGAGGCAGGTAGATCTCTGAGTTTGAGTTCAGCTAGGGCTACATAGTGAGTTACCCTGTCCCAAACAAATAGTAAGTTTCCATATAGGGTTTTCATGCATATTTCACCCACTCTTATTTCTTTAGGTAAAGAATTCTCTGGGAATCCTATTAAAGTTTCATTTGCTACCCGCCGAGCTGACTTCAATCGGGGTGGTGGAAACGGTCGTGGAGGCCGAGGGCGAGGAGGTGAGTCTTTTACCTGGTTTAAAGAGGTTATGGAACACAGTGCAGAAGAGGATGAAAATAAATTTTATGGAAGAGGTAGGCTAAGGAGATGGTTAATGATTGCATCTGTCCTAGGACCCATGGGCCGTGGAGGCTATGGAGGAGGTGGCAGTGGTGGCGGTGGCCGGGGAGGATTCCCCAGTGGAGGTGGTGGAGGTGGAGGACAGCAGCGAGCTGGAGACTGGAAGTGTCCTAATCCGTGAGTAATTTGGCTTTTTTAAAGTTCTTTTGTGTGTATGTTAAGAGCTTGAAAGGTTTTTTTTAAACCACTGAGTGTCAAAGTCGCATTGTCAATGGAAAACTGAGTTAATACTTTACCTAGGGGAGGTTAGTTTACAGTCTTTGAACATACTATCCAAGTGCATGTCTAGAACTTTAGAAAGAATAGAACCCTATTTTTTTCCTTCAGTTTTTAAAAGTTTCTTTTTCTTTGGTCCTGGCTGTCCTGGAGCTTCCTATAAAGACCCAGCTGGCCTCAAACTTAAAAAAGATATACCTGTCTCTGCCTTCCAAGTGTTGGGATTAAAGGGCTGTGCCCCAATCACCTGGCTTTTAGTTACTTTCCTGTTGCCATGATAAGACACCATGAACAAGGCAAACTTCTAAAAAGATAGTGATTTAACTTGCAGCTTACAGTTTCAGAGGGTTAGCGTTCATGACCATAGTGGTGGGGAGAATGGAGTGGAGCCAGAGGAGTGGAGCAGGCAGGCATGGCATGGGGTGGTAGCTGAGAACTCATATCTTGAGATAGTAACTGAGGAGAGACACCTGGGCTTTTGAAGTCAGTACCCTAGCCTACATCCTAATCCTTACCACCTGGGAACCCAGTATTCAAACATGGGCCTAAGCCGCCATTGTCATTCACATCACACAAATACTAGATACTAAGGTAAGACCTATAACTGAGATTGGAAGTGGGTAGATTCATGTGTAGATAACAGTGGAGTGAGACTTGATTTCAAACATGAATTACTGAAACTGTTGAAGTGGCAGACTGAAACTGGAAAGGTTGAAAGGTAGTGGTTTAGGGTTAATAATACTTTTGTTTTGGCTCTTGGTGAGAAACCAGCTCTTGAAGTCTTGTGAATTCAATTTCTTAGATTGTACCTCTTAAAAATTAATTGCCTTTCATTTTTTAGTACTTGTGAGAACATGAACTTCTCTTGGAGAAATGAATGCAACCAGTGTAAGGCACCTAAGCCAGATGGCCCAGGAGGGGGACCAGGAGGCTCTCATATGGGTAAGAAGGAAACAGAGCTGGAATTGAGGTCCAGAAAGAGCCCCACACTTTAAATTTGCAAGGGTAGTGGGAGGGAAGGGAGAAGAATTGAGGATGATACATGACTTTCTTTTGTTCTAGGAGGAAACTATGGAGATGATCGACGTGGCAGAGGAGGATATGATCGGGGCGGCTACCGGGGCCGAGGCGGGGACCGAGGGGGCTTCAGAGGGGGCCGGGGTGGTGGGGACAGAGGCGGTTTTGGCCCTGGCAAGATGGACTCCAGGTGAGTAAGGCAAAACAAAAGTCAAGAAAATTGGTTAGAGATCATGAGGAAGTAAGGTTTCCCTGGGAAAGGACAGCTTAGCAGGTTACATTATGGGGAGAAGGAGGAATTCAGAGCCCAGTCTTGAGGCTGTTTTGTTTTAAAGTCATTTGTTGGGTAGCAGAGTCAAGTAGTAGGGTATTTGGAGGGTGTGCATGGGTAGTTTGGTAACTCTTAATCTAACAGATAACTTTTTCTTTCAGGGGCGAGCACAGACAGGATCGCAGGGAGAGGCCATATTAGCCTGGCTCCTGAAGTTGTGGAACTCTTCCTGTACCCAGTGTTACCCTTGTTATTTTGTAAACTTAAAATTCAGAATCGCTCATGGATATTTTCTGGGGGGAGGGTCGGTGTGTGTGTATGTGTGTGTGTGTGTCAGACTACCCTAATTGTAACCATATCTCTGGTTCCCATTAAAAACCATCATTTTAGTTAAATTCTGGTTCCCCCAGTTTACTTTCTGAAGAATGGGTCTATGTTATTAATGTGGGGGTAATAGCCCCCAGAAATTGTCTTGCACAGCAAGAACTGAAATAATTTATTCCTACCTAGCAGGAAGTAGGATAAAGTAATCTTGATGCAGGAGAGAAAAGACAATTTGTCTTGAGTGGTTTCTAAGAAAAGTTTTTTCAAGAAAAGGACCATACATACAATGGTCTAAGTGGATCACTTTTACATCTTGCCTAAATTCAGCTGTCTGTAGAACATTTGAAATTTGATGCTTTGAATTCCATCGTGTTTCAGCTACAGTTATAAAGTTATGGAAAATTAATATAGCCCTGACCTTAAAATTAAAACTCTGCTTCCTGGGTACTAGGATTAAAGGTGTGTGCCATTCCTGGCTACAATTCTTTTAAGGAAAGTTGAACAATAAAGGGAAACTGGTAAAGTCAGTCAGTCGGTGGTGAAGCCTTTTTACTTGTTATGTTTAATAACTTGCCCATATTTGGCAACTACTTGTTGAATATTCAGATTAGTATGTAGAACTGAAAACTAGCCATGAAAGGTGTACATTGGTAATCCCAGCACTGGGGAGGTAGGATTTCCAGCTTGATTGAGCTTACATAGTAATAATACCCTGTCCCAAAGCTAACAAACCCAAACCAGTTGGTCATGGTTATGGATTCCTATATTCCTGGTACTTGGGTGTGGAGGCAGGAGGATCAAGGCCAGGGCTGGAGAGACGACTCAGTTAAGAGTGCTGGCTGGTTTTCCAGAGCTCCTGAGTTCAACTCCCAACAACCACAGGGTGGCTCACAACCATCTGTAATGGGATCTGGGTTCTGGTGTGTCTGACAGCTACATTGTACTCATACATTAAAAAAACTCTTTTAAAAAAAAAAGTTCAAGGCCAATATGGACTGCAATCAAGCACTTCCCCCCTACCCCCAAATGGGCAAGCATCATGTTTCAGAATGAAACACAAACAGTAAACTGAAACTTGCTGTTAGGTTATTTTTTTGTATCATGCTTTATTTTCTTGAGATAGGGGTTTTCTTTGTAGACTAGGCCGGCCTTGAACTGAGATGTGTTTGCTTCTGCTTCCATAGTGTTGGGATTAAAGGCATGCACCACCAACTCCCAGCTGTAACGTGCTTTAAGGATGTATGTCTCACTTTTCCCAGATAGTAAAGATGAGGTGTATCATCACATCCAACCAAATTGCATGGCTCTTGAGCATGAACTTGCTATTTATAGGTGACACTTACTTACAAAGTACAGTTCCAGTTAAACTTCCTGGGGCAAAGATGGGTTTTGTGTTTCGGTTCTACTAGGTACTAGACCACAGTCTTTTGTAATATTGGACAAGAGCTGCCCACTGATGCTTCCCTCTACTGAAGGTTTTTTGTATGGTCTTGCCATTTAGCCTTTTATTTTTTTTTGGGGGGGGGGTTTCTCTGTGTAGCCCTGGCTGTCCTGGAACTCACTCTGTAGACCAGGCTGGCCTTGAACTCAGAAATCCGCCTGCCTCTGCCTCCCAAGTGCTGGGATTAAAGGTGTGCGCCACCACCGCCTGGCTTTTTTTTTTCCCCCCCCATTTAGCCTTTTCATGCCTTGTATTGGAGTCCTTGAAATTTTAGGATGGCTGAGCAGTTAGAGCAATTGGCTGTTAATTTCCAGCAACCACATGGGTGGCTCACAATCATCTATGGGATCTGATGACCTCTTCTGGCATACAAGTGTACACACAGAGCGCATAAAATCTTCTAAAAGTATGAATTCTAGGTAGATAGTGGTGTACACCTTTATTTCTAGCACTTGGAGGCAGAGGCAGGCAGATCTCAGTTCAGTGTCAGCTTGGCTAGTTGCAGGACATCTAGGGCTATACAGAAAAACCCTGTCTAAAAAAATGAAAAATTAGAAATTGTTATCAGTTTTCCCAATGCTGGGATTATAGATAGGCACCATGTCAGCCTGATTTGTACAGAATTTCTGTGTTTGTATAGAGGTGATAGCTGAAGTATACCTTACAGATATATTGAGATCTATAGCTGTTAAGTGGTTTCTTGCTGAATTGTGCCCCTCACACAACTACTATCCCAAGTCATAAGTTGAAGTTTTTTTCTGACGTGTAGTTCCCCCTAGACTGGGTTTCCTTATGTAGCCCTGGCTGCCCTGGTATACTTGCTCTGTATACTAGGCTGACCACCTAAAGAGGAATTATTTCATCTTCAGAGCTAGTGACTGGAGTAGGAAATCATGGTTCTATTAGAGGTTTACCTGCTTGCAGTGAAGGAGTAGGTATGCTTTAAAGGTTGAATGTTCTAAATGCTCTTTGGGCAGTGTTTTTGTTATACGTGGTGCATGTGTGGGAATTCTTAATGCCTGGATAAGAACTTTCAGAGCCAAGATATAGTAATGTACCTGCATCTGCTGATTTAATATGCTGTTTATTTGATGTGTTAATTTTGAGAAGCACTCTTTCATGTACTAGGGTGCTAATATATTAGATTGTTTCCCTAGTCCAGAAGGAATGAAGATTAAAGCTTTTTTTGTTTTTTAGTTTTTTAAAATTCATTTATGTGTGTGCATTGTTTGCATATGTTAGGTGTGGGTATGTGCAGAGACTAGAAGACTGGGGATCCTTTGGAGGTAGTTAATATAGGCAGTTGTTAATCACATGTTGTGGGTGCTGAGAATTAAACTCAGGTCCTGTATGTGCTTTCTTGGTGTTTGTTTTTTTGTTTGTTTTTTGTTCTTTGAATTTTTTTTCAGTCCTTTGGATTGTACCTAGAGAATCATTGCTAGACAAGAGTTTCCCAGTGTCTGCACCTTGATTTATTTTGAACAGGGACTCAGTTGTACAGGTTGGTATCTAAGTCACTGTACCACAGGTTGGCTCTGGATTCATGATTTTCTTGCCTACCTCAGCTTTTTTGAATGGCTGGGATTTTAGCAACTTTTATACATTGCAAATGTTAATGAATTACTGATTACTGAATTAAAGATAAAAAAATTATCTTGGACAGCAGTTGGTGCCAACTCTCCTGCCCCCCCCCCCTTTTTTTTTTTTTTAAATGAGAGATGGTTTATACAGCTAATCCTAGGACTGGGGCAGAATCCGGTGGACAGATCACTTGAGTTCAAAGTCAGCCTGATTGTAGGCCAGCCAGGCCTATGTAGTGAGGCACTGTGTTCTATCTGCTTTGTGTATGCTGGTGCACATGTGCGGTTGATTATATGTGTGGAAATGAGAGGAAATGTATGTTATTTCAGTTGCTCTTGTAAGTTCTAGGAGTTGAAATGGTATCAGGTTTGATAGCAAGAGCACTTAGCTGTCTTTATCTGACACATTTGTAAAAACATCTGTGCTCATATTTTTCCCCGTGCAAAGTGGCATATGAGCATTAACCACAGAATGTTAATTTACTTACATGTGGCTGCCCATGAGCTCCTTCATGAATAGCACAGCCTCACAGCTTCAATTCTTTGCCCAGATTGGTTTTAATGCTCCCATGCGCAAAGCAACTGTTTGGCAAGTTTATGTTGGAGTACCAGGTGATGTTACAAGTTAGGGACAACTTGGGGAGTTTGTGGGTGGGACAAGGTGTTTTGTCCATCTGTTTGCCTTCAGTTCTCAGTGCCTCTCAGTGTCTTCCCCCCTCCCTTTATATACAAGCTCTGTGTTTTAGCATATAGTTTAAGTAGTGGGTAGAATTGCCAAGAGTTCCAAGGGCCAGGAACTGAGGGTTGGTACTCTGATATTTACATTGATATTTTTCTTTAGAACAGGTCTAGGTCCTTGTAGCTCAATTGGGTTGAAATAACAGGGTCTCACTGTAGCTCTGGCTGCCCTGGAACTCACTATATAGACCCATCTGACCTCAAATTCAGAGATCTGCCTGCTTCTGCCTCCTGAGTGCTGGATTAAAGCTGTGCACCTCCATCACTACCACCTGGCTGTTTTGTTTCTATGTCTTCTAGTCACCCATTTAAATTTGTTAATTTATTTAAACAATATTTTAAAATAGGTTTATTTTTGAGACAGGGTCTCTGTATGTAGCCCTGGCTAGAACTCACAATTTACACTAGGCTGGTCTTGAACTCGGTCTGCCTCCAGAGTTCTGGAACTAAAGATGTGCTCCATCATCACTCCCATGAGATATATGTTTTTTAATGTGTAGGAGTAATTTTGTGTATGTATAATTTTGCCTGCATGTATCTATGTGTACCATGTGCATCCCTGGCTATATATGGTGGTCTGAAGAGGGCACCAGATTCCTAGACCTTGAACACTGTTTCCGTTCAACTTCCAGGTTCCTATCCCGACTTTCTCATGATGGACTGTAGCATTTGTAAGCCAGATAAAGCCACTCCATCATCATAGTGTATCACAGATAATGAAACCCTAATTAGGATACCAATTAACACAGAAAAGAGACATTGGGTTTTTCAGAGATCATCCAGGCATACATTCTCTGCTTGACCTTTCTTCTTGTGATTTAACTTTACTATTTATGTATATACAGTGTGTCTGGGGATGTGTGTATATATGTGGCCAGAGGCTTTGGATCACTCTGGAGCTTGAGTTACAGGTAGTTTTGAGCTGTTCTGGGAACCAAACTGTCCTTATCCCTGCCTCAGGATGTATTTCCTGCTTCCTCTCACTATGTGGTCTCTTTGTCAACACAGCTGTCTTTTCCTTTCTTTAGATTTACATATTTTGTGAGCTATGGGTGTTTGTCTTCATGGGTATAGTGTGTGCATCAGGTGTGTGCCTATGAATGGTTGTGAGCCAATATGTGGGTGCTGGGAGCAGAATCTGGATCCTTTAGAACAGCAAGTGCTCATAATTGCTGAGCTGTCTCTCTAACCCCATGGTTAAGACTGTCTCACTCTGAAGCCCAGGCTGTCCTGAAACACTGTAGACCAGGCCTCTGCCTCTTGATTGCTGCTGTTATGGCACATATAGACCCAGCCCTATATATGGGCTTTTATAACTAGCATAAGTCTAGCTTGGGGTGGCTTTTATTGTTCAAAATATTGTTCAAAATTGAATAGAAGATTTGAGAAAGCAAATTTATCTTGCATGGCACCCACCTATAGTCCTAGGACTTGGGTGGGAGACATCAGAAAAATCACAAGTGATGCAGGGAGTCCTCAAAAACATGTGCCTGGAAGCATGGTGGCATACAACTTTAATCTTAGCACTCAGGCAGAGGTAGGTAGGTCTTTGAGTTTGAAGCCACCCTGGTCTATATAGTTGAGACTCTCAAGATGTCCCCGCACCCCCCGCCCCCAACAAAGAAAGGCAAAAATGTTTTTTTCTTTTGTAACTTTAAATTTTGTCAGGAAATTGGAGCATCATTAAGAGATTGGCGTGAACTATGATGTTGGAAGTTTCTGAGTGACTCCAGTGGGGCTTGGAACTGCTGGTGACAAGTATAGCTTTGAGTTCTGTCAATTTGTCCAGTGCCTACAACAGCTCTGGGCAAGACTGTTTGATCTGAACAGTGGTCATTAATTCTTGCTTGTAGTATTTCTGTGGCTGGTTTTCTATATGTTGTGGCTTCTTTTTCCCAACCTTTATCCCAACCCACCACCCCTGGTTTTATCCTCTACCACTAGATAGGGAAACAAGGAGGGGAAAAGGTATTAGCAAAGTCTCTGAATCAAACTTCTTTCTTCTTTGACCATGGTTATTAACAAACTGCAAACAGCCCCCCTTGAACAACCGCCAGCCATGCCTCTCAGGGGCCCTAGCATTTATGTACCCTCTGAAAAGTTCCCAGAATTCCAAATGTCACACAATTGCAGAATTTATCTATAGCTGGCAAAACCATGCTTCTGCTAGAGCTCAAGGCAAATCGTGTGATTAGGTGCTTCAAATAGTTCAAAGCAGTCCAGCATCTCTGGGATTAAAATGGCAGCACATTCTTAAAATATTTTTGTGTTTTATAAAGAAACCAAAATTGCAGAATTCTTACTTATTTGTTTAACTTTGGGCACTGGAGATGTGTAGGGCTGTTTTGTGAGTTCTTCACTCCCTCCACTTGGTCTGGTCTAAAGCCTCTTAGCTATAACAGGCCTCTGATTGGATCTCCCTGCTTCTAGACTAACGGCCTAAGTAGTAACCAAAGGTGGTTACTGGAACAGATTCTTAGGACACCTGAACTTCAAGCTTGGTCCTTAAGCCCCATTCAGCCCCATCTTCGCTCATAAACTTTTCCACATACACCCCACTATTTGTTCACAGTTGGCACTAAACACTTGGATTACAACTCTGAAAAGCCTTGAAGCCTACTTGTCTCAGCATGTTCAAAGGCACACCCACTGGCTCAGAGAACATTCTCAGTATCTCTAAGACAATGGTTTCGTTGCCACAGTATATTTTCACAAGGACCCTTCAAATAGACTGGATATACCAATAAAAGAGAACCCTTTTTGTCCTCTCCAATCACTAATAAGATTTCGTATGAACTTGTTAGGCATGGTAGCCCAAGCCTTTGATCTTAGCCCTACTCAAACCAGTCAGGAATATAGGAGTAGTGAGACCTTGACTTAGTCCATAGGTAGGACTGTAAACAACACTTGTGAGGGTAGCTACTGGGCTGGGGGTGGAACTCAACTGTACAGAGCTTCTCTACCACTTCTACCACTTCTGCATCCTGGCTTTGTCTTCTTTCCCTTGAATGATGGCAATCCCAACTGACTCTGGAGTCTTCAAACTTCAGTGCAGACATGTATCTGTTCTTATTCACACAATACAATCTTTATTTAAAAAAAGATAAGCCCTTGGGGTTGGAGGGATGATTCTGAGTCAAGAATGCTCTTTCCTGGGGAAACTCATGTTAAATTCCCAGCATCATGTGGAGGCTCAGCCAGTAACTACTGTTTCAGGGAATCTGATGCCCTCTTCTGGCTTTGGTGGGCACTACATGCACAGCGCAGAGACATGCGAACAGCCCCCCATGCCTCAAATCCACACATACACACACACCACACACACACAAAACAACCCAAAAACTTAAGGCTGGGCATGGTGATACATGCCTTTGTTTTCAGCACTCAGGAGGCAAAGGTGGGCAGATCTCTTGAGTTAGAAGCCAGCCTTGTCTAGGCAGGAGTCCCCACACCCCAAAGTCTTCTATGAACTTTCTTTTTCTAGGTGTCTTTCCAAGCCCTGGTGCCTGTTTAGTTTTTTTTTTTTTTTTTTTTTTTTTTTTGGATATAGGGTTTCTCTGTGTACCTTGTCTGTCCTGGAACTCGAAGAGGTCTCTGCCTCCCGAGTGCTGGGATTAACCATCAACCTGGCTTCCTTCTCTCACTTTTTAACTTGACCTGGATAATGTTAAGTGTGTTCTCAAAGTAGTCTTTTGGGATAATATGGGGAAAGCTCCTAAATGGGGAACCAGGAATCATTTGAGAAGCCTTTTGCACTAGAACAGAGAAGCCAGAACTTGAGTCTGTGGAATTTTGGTGTTAGAGACTGATTTGTGCATGTTAGGTATATAGTCTACCACTGAGCCACACCCCCTTAGCCCATGTGGCCTTTGGAAATGTAGCTTAGCTCAGCACAAACATCGGAGAGTAGAGAAAACACAAACACAAATTGCTTGTTCAAAAATTGTGTATACAAAGTCAGGAGCTAGATCTGTAGCTGGAAAAGATACCTCAGCTCTGCTCCAGGTCCGTCACCAAGTACGGATGTGCTTCCCTCAAGGCCTCGAAGAGCAAGTCTTTGCAGGTCAGGTCCCAGGATGGAGCAAAACTGAAGAGCTTCCTCATCTTGTTTTGGTTGGTGGCTTCTGCACGAACTGCCTGGTACTGTCCTTCAGTCAGCACCCTGCCATATAGAGCATCCAGCACACCATCAACTTCTGTGACCCTGGCAATGAGTGCTTGCCTGTGCAGGTCCACAAAATGTCCTGAGGGTCGAAGTGACAATAGTGTTTAGCACTGCTTCAGAATTTACTAAATGTAATTTTAGGGGCTGTTAAGGAAAGCCACCCACCATGACTACATAGGCAAAGTACACTCTTCTAAATGTGTGGGTAGTAGGGAGGCAGGGTTATTAGTTCAGTCTGGCTCTAGCCTTGGCACAATAGATAGGCTGTGCAAGGGTGTGGTAGGGTGGGGAAGCCTCACCTGTTCTGGCTGTACTCTGAGCAGGGACACTGGTGGCAGCTGCCACAGCTCCAGACTCTGCAAAGAAATGCCAGGTGGTTCTTTACCCTTATAAACAGTCTTTGGGGGGTTGACTCCCACTCCACCCAGGGTGCTAAGTTCAAGGCTACGAAGGGAAGTTGGTTTTGTTTTTTTGTTTTTTTTTTTTTTTTTGATATGGCAGGAGGAACAGAAAGTTAAGCGCCAAAGAGGCAAGCCTCTGGTGGTGTGTAGGAAGTCGAGGGTAGATGAACAAAGGGACACTCACCTTTCATAATCTTTTGCAGCTGCTCAGCCGGCTCCTGCAAGCCCATGTCTCTAAGCACAGTCATTGTGAGCTCCAAGCCATACGTCTCCAGATAGTAGCTGACAAGTTTGTCAGTGAGGTCTATGGCGTCCATCGGCAGCAGGGTCCCCCGTGGGATGCGCCCATAGCCTTCGCGCAGTGGCACTGACAGCAGCTTCATCTTGAACTTTTTGAGCTCTTCCACTGTCAAGTTTTCAAGAGCGTCCAGGATGGCATCTCGTGCCCGCCCCATGGCTCTGGGTGGGCAGCCACGGTCACCTTTTACTCTTGCTGCTGCTCGCCTGCTGCAGCCGGTCTGCTGCCAGCCCGCCAAGACCAGGAAGTCAGCTGCTTAGGCCGATGGGCATGCCGGGACTCCCCCACCCTCTTCTACTTTCAGCTCCTGCTCTTTCTCCAGCAAGCTAGTTTTGTTTTCTGCCCTAAGACTTTCAGACGGCTTTTTGGCTAGGCTACAGAAGGAGGAGAAGGAGGGTTGGCCAAGGAAGTGGGGTGGGGACAGAGGGTGGAGCTAAGTTGTTACTCTCTGGCAGGTCGGGAGATGCTGAGAAGCTCAATAGAGTTTGCTTGCAAACCAGCTGTTGCCGAACAACAACCTGTTTCTGTTGAGTTTCTTGGAGAAAAGAAGCTTAGAATCTTGGAAATCTAGACGCCCCAAATCTCGTTTCTCCAGATCTTAGGATCCTCTCACATGCCATTGGATATTAGAATTTTAACAGCTAGAACACTTAGCCCCTGAATTCCACAGACTTGGAAGAAATGAAGCGCAAAAGAGAGTGACTACCTTATGTCTTCACCTTAGTATCAGCTACATTTATTAAACGTTTTTCATCATTCCATCTCTCAGCCTCACATCTGCTGGAAGATGGGGACCTGGGGTCCTGATGGGTTAGGTTGGAAGGGCTAAGGCTTCTTTAAACCTTACTAAATGCCCCAGTAGTTAAATATTTTGTAGTCTGATGACAACCATAATTAGATAAAACACTGAAGTGTAGAGACCTGAGTGGACAGCTAGCCACCCCTTAGTGCTGGGCTGGTTGGGATGACCTTGGAGCATGCTCTGTATCCAGAATTCTTAACCTGCTTTAAACCTGGTTGGGAAGGGTCTACTGGTCCATCCCAGTTTTGATCTATTCAGTCTTTTTTCTTTCTTTTTTTTTTTTTTTTACCATGCTACCAGTTTACCTTTATCTCTAAGCCTCAGCCACACTGGCTTCTCAGTTTCTCTGAGTTGCCTTTTCAAGTCTTTGCACATGTTCTTCCCTAAGCCTTGAAATTGCTTCCCTCTCTGACAAATGCTTGAGTCCTTAGGCCTAAGGTTAAATGTTACTTCCTCAGAGAGACCAGGCTTAAGAGTTCTTCATCTACCCATTTAGATCATATTACTGCTAGTTAACATAACTATTTATTTGTAGCTCCTTTTTTTTTTTTTGGTTTTTGTTTGTTTGTTTGTTTGTTTTTTTCGAGACAGGGTTTCTCTGTATAGCCCGGGCTGTCCTGGAACTCACTCTGTAGACCAGGCTAGCCTCGAACTCAGAAATCTGCCTGCCTCTGCCTTCCAAGTGCTGGGATTAAAGGCGTGTGCCACCCCTGCCCAGCTATTTGTAGCTCTTGTGATTTTTTTTTTTTTTTGGGTTGGGGGAGTTAGTTACAATGCCCAGCATTGTGCCAAGTGCACTCTACCTAATCACCACTTACTGATTTGCCTATTTATTTACTTTAGATAAGGTCTTGTTGTATAACCTAGGCTAGTCTTGAACTCTTGATCCTTTTTGCTCACCCCCCTGACTGGTTGGAATTGGAGTAGCAGGTATATTCTATCAAATCTGGCTTAAGGTGCCTCCTTCCTCCATACAGGATGCCGTTATGTATCTGTCCCTGGCTGTCCTGACTGCATCACAAGTGCTTGGATCAAGATGTGTGCCACCAGGACTGGCAGGGTTCTAACTCTTGACACTTTAAAATTGTGGATTAAGTTTACAGGGTGGCAGGCTGTCTCCATCCTTGTGGCATGATATCCCAGCAGCAATTGAGGTGAGGTAGCCAGTGTCCCTTGACTCATGGCTTATGGCTCCTCTTTGATCCTCCCACAGTTTCTGGATCATTATGGCCAAAAGAATACATCTTTATAATCTACACAAAGGATGTTCCTTTCTTACTCCTCCGATTCCTCCGATTCCTCAGAGTAAAATGTCACCCTTTCTAAGTAATTTCAACTCTTCTTTAGGCTGGGATCCTCCATAAGTGTCATTTATATGGTTTTTGACAGTTCCTTTAATGGTAAAAGTGGCCCATGTACAAAGGGAAGATGGACCAGGTAGAATGGTCTGATAGCTTATCAGTTTAGCTTCTGTCTTTTTAAAAATAACTGGTTGAACCTAAGGCCTCATGCATTTATTTGTTTCATTTCTGTTCTCAACCTGCCTTTCTCTGCTATTTTCACCCTCTGGTTTCTCCCCATGATGCTCCTCCATGTCTCTACCATAGTTTTTATAATATGATGTGTCTGTTTACAAAAACCAGATCTGGACCATCTCTAGCCAGTACCTAGCATTGGGCTTGTCACTAACTTAGCATTGAGGAGCCTTTATAGAATGACAAAAGAGTCCTGATCCTAAAATTGTAGAAATATACGAAAGACAGAGGCAGGGGATTTTGCCCAAACACACAAAACTGAGGAGAGGTGCAAGGGTCTGTGATTGCAAAGAATGATACCCCAGACTCAATTAGTATGCAAATAGCAAAGAGCATTTATTCATCAGAGATCCAGCATACAGAGGTCTACCATACAACAGGATGGAAGACAGAGGTGTAGGCTTTGCAATTTAAAGTCTGTTAGGGTAGGAGTGGGTGACTTTTATCTTTCTTTCTCTTGATTTCTTTTTCTTTCTTTGTGATTTGCTAAGGCTCTGGGAGATTTGGGGAATTTTGCTGATTAACTATATTTGGCTCAAGCTAGGTGGTAAGGCAGCTTCTACAACTCCTGACTGACTGCCCATGAAGTTAGATCAGGTTAGGTAGTGCAGCTTCCTGATTGGCTGACCATGAGGTGTTGTTTTTCAGTTTGCAGCCTGTCATGGAGTCAGCCTGGCTCTGGCTAACTCTATCCTCACAAGGCTAACTAGCCTTATGGCAGACTTAGACTGGTTTAAATGGGTTAATTGAGTTACGAGCTAGCGGGAACATGCCAAAGCTTATGACCTAGGCATTTATTCATACTTAAGTCTCTGAGTCCTTATTCTGGGAACAAAGAGGCCAGGTAGAAAAGCTCGGGACTACAAGAAGGCTACACAAAGAAACCTTGTCTCACCTCCCCACCTCCACAAAAAAAACAACAAACAAACAAAACAAAACAAAACAAAAAAAACCTTGCTGTTGTCTAAAAGCCTTAACTGGTAACAGGTGCTGAACATTTTGTTCAGGACCTTATTACTGTGCTGGGGATTTTCTTAGAGCTAAACTGCTTAGGGTGATGACTGGCAGGGAGTTCACAAGGCCTCCTCAGTATAGAGTTTAGGCTGAGGGCTGGAGAGATGGCACAGCAGTTAGGAGCACCATATCTGGTGGCTCACAGCCTTATATAACTACAGCTCCAGTTGACCTCTGGTCTCCAAGGGCACATATACATATTCACATAGTTTTAAATAATTAAAAATAAAGAATGTAGGATGGTTAATTTTATGCTGTTAGCAATTCAAACTGTAGCTGTGTGTTAGTTTCTTCTCTACAAGTGACCCTGCATATTTTGCATTTGTGTTCGTAAGTTTGATAACTTTCAACTATTGTTTTTTTGAGACAGGCTTTCTCTATGTATCCCTGGCTGTCCTTGGATCTTACTTTGAAACCAGGCTGGCCATGAACTCAGAGATCAGCCTGCTTCTGCCTCCTGAGTGCTGGAATTAAAGGCGTGCGCCGCCACACCTGACACTTTCAACTTTTTATCATAGATTTGTGTGTATGTTCGTTCTTGTCTTGTTTCTTCAGACAAGGTCTTCACATATAGCCCTAGCTGGCCTTGAACTTGTCATGAATCCTAGGTTGACCTCAAACTCACAGCTCTGCCTGCTTTTCCCAAATGCTGGGATTAATGCTCTGTGCTCTACACCCAGCTATTTGTGTTTATCATATTAAATGATTGATACTATTAGAAAAGAAATATACATGTGTGTATATTTAAAAAAATTTATTATTGTGTATGGGTATGATTGTACTTTTGTTTGCTGTGTATAGAGGTCAGAGAATAGCTTTTGGGAATTAGCACTCTCCTTTCACCGTGGACTCCAGAGATTGATCTTGAATTTCAGGCTTGTGTGGAAACCACATTATTTATTTATTTTTGTTTTATGAAGTATGGGTTCAGATTTGCTTTGTAGTTGAAGATGACCTTCCTTCTGCCTTGATCTCCCAAGTGCTGGGATTCCAGGTGTGTTTTACCACATTTTGTTGTATAGCTACATATATTGAGCCTTTGTTTGGTGGCCTTTGCTTTTTATTGAAACTTTTGAGGTTGCAGAAAATGGCATGAAGGAGAGAGAGAGAGACAGAGAGAGAGAAAGAGAGAGAGAGAGAAAGAGAGAGAGAGAAAGAGAGAGAGAAAGAAAGAGAGAGAGAAAGAGAGAGATCTTTGAAGAACAATGGGATTCTCACACCTCACACTCAGTTTTCTGGTGGTGAGAAGGGATCAAGTTGGGTCAGATTTGACATCTGACCAGTTACACACAACTCATATTCAGACCAAGACCAAGACATGGAGATGCCTGACTGGGATGTTCTCTGGGGATTTCAGGCAGTGTTAGCAATTTGATAAGATGCCACAGTAAGGCAAGAGACACGGACTGGAGAAATGTTACCCTTGCTGTCACAGACTGGAAGTATCACCCTGATGTCAGTTTTAGACTGGACCTCAGCAGGGACAAGTGATGTCTTAACTAGGTGGACTCTGTCAGCACTCTGCTCATTATGAACACAGAACAATCTGGGGAAACCTATTTTACTTGAAAAGGATGTATTAAGGTTCTACTGTTTTGTTTGTTTGTTTGGTTTTTGGTCTTTGGTTTTTCTTTTTCTTCTTCTTTTTTTTTTTTTTTTGGTTTTTCTTTTTTTTTTTTTTTTTTTTTTTTTTTTTGGTTTTTCGAGACAGGTTTCTCTGGTCCTGGCTGTCCTGGAACTCACTCTGTAGACCAGGCTGGCCTTGAACTCACAAATCCACCTGCCTCTGCCTCCCAAGTGCTGGGATTAAAGGCGTGCGCCACCACCGCCCGGCCCGGTTTTTCTTTTTTTAAAGTTTTTTTTTTTTTTTTTTTTTTTAAGATTTATTTGTTTATTTATATAATGTATATAAGCATGCTGTCCTTGAAGCAACCAGAAAAGGGCATCAGACCCAATTACAGATGGATGTGACCCACCATGTGGTTGCTGGGAATTGAACTCATGACCTTTGGAAGAGCAGCCAGTGCTCTTAACTATTGAGCCATCTCTCCAGCCCCCCTTTTTTTTTTTTGGTTTTTCAAGACAGAGCTTTTCTGTGTATCCCTGATTGCCCTGAAACTCACTCTGTAGACCAGACTGGCTTCAAACTCAGAGATCCACCTGCTTCAGTCTCAATGAGTGCTGGGATTAAAGGCATGCACCACCACTGCCTGGCAGCACTACCATATTTGTAGCCTCTTTGGATTGCTGTCTTATTATTAGCTTCCATTTTTGAATCTTGCTATTTTCTAGGCATTGTTGTAAGCATAATCTCACTTAATTTCTCCAGCAGCCTCAAAAGGTATTATGTGTTTTTTTCCAGCTTACAGTGGGAAACACATTTTCAGAAGTCATGCTGGAAGAAACACTGCTAGTAAATGGCAAAACAGAGATGGGAACTCTTTCCATGTGTCACCTATGGCTTCCTAGATTCCACCTAACATCCCCAAGTCCCACTTTTCTGCCCTAAAAATGCCTATTTCTTGGAGTGATTATGTATACAAGAAGTAAATGCTTCCTTCTTTAACTTCTTTAAAGTGCCACTAGGAAGGTGGATGTTGTGGTAATGTAATGATGAAATTAACCTCCCTGTGTTTGCAGAATGCTTCAAATGCTCTAGAACTTACAAAGCATATTCAGAAGAGACAGAACACTGGGAAAACAGGAGCAGAGGGATGTTAGTCCCAGCCACATTTAACTCCCAGACCCTCTGTCTCTTCCTGAATCAAGGAAGTGATACCCTTTGGTCTAGATCCAATGTCAATCAGTACTCTGAGAAAGTCAGTGTCTTGTCCACTGTCTCCAGGGAGGTAGAGACAGAGTCTACTGATTTCTAGAGACTGCTAAGGTAGCTTCTGCCTGGGAGATAAATATATAGGTTTTAGATTTTTGGGGGACGTCAAATGCTCTCTTCTATTTCTAGATGATGTGCTTCGAGAGAGGTGTGTTTTGACTCTGACAGAAAAGAACCTCTAGGGTTCAGCTCTGGTTTACCCTTGCCCTGCTGGACCAGAGCCAGAGTGGTTGGTTGGTAAGGTGAGATGTCTCCTAGATGTATGATTCCATAACCCCTAATATATCTGATTGATGGAACCATATTGTTTCTTCCAGAGTCAGAAAGGCTACAGGTTTTTTGTTCGCTTGTTTTTTGTTTTTTTGATACACAGTTTCTCTGTGCCTTGGCTGTCCTGGAGATAGCTCTGTAGACCAGACTAGCCTTGGATTCAGAAATCTGCCTGCCTCTGTCACCTGTACTGGAGTTAAAAGCCTGTGACACCCTGCCTGACTACTGTTCTTTTTTCCTTCCTTCCTTCCTTCCTTCCTTCCTTCCTTCCTTCCTTCCTTCCTTCCTTCCTTCTTCCCTCCCTCCCCCTCTCCTCTCCCTCTCCTCCCTTCCTCCCTCCCTCCCTCCCTCCCTCTCTCCCTCCTTTCTTTCTCTCTTTTTTTCTTTCTTGTTCTCTTTCTTTCTTTCTCTTTCTTTCTTTCATCTGGATATTGCTATGTAGACCATACTGGCCTCAAACTTACAGAAATTGTCTTGCCTCTGCCTCAAGTGCTGAGATTAAAGGAATGTGCCAAGAACACATAGTTCTAATATTTCCAGAACACTGGGCAAGTTACTCCTCTGTGCCTCCTTTGTTCCCCAAGATACAGGTAGGGACAGTGGAGTCGGTTACATGACCCAAAAAAGTTAGAGGCCATGAAGTGCTTAGGACAAAGCTAGCACAGAGAATCTCAGTCTTACTTTTTCAGCCTGTGGGTTGGGATGTTAGTGATCTCACCAGGTTGCAGGGAAGGTTCACTAGAGAAATTAGTGGTAATAATTGTAATAATATCAATATCTAGCATTTGCTGAACATGTTCTGTGTGCTTGTCAGAAGTGGCTCACACCTGTAATCCTCAGGGGGCAGATGGAGAAATTGAGTTTGAGGTCAGCTAGGACTACACAGAGAATACTAGGCTAGCCTGGACCTAGGTAAACAAGTGTGAGAGCCCATCCCCTAGTCCAAAGAACTAACTTGTTGAATCTTCACAATAATCTAATGTTTATTATAACATGTAATTCCCATTTTAGAGATAATGACAAGTAGGGGGGAAAACGTTCCCTGGACTCTTCAGTTTCCTGGAAGAGAATGTGAGAAAACCAGACTAACTGACTTGTGCAAGATCGTACAGTGAGATGCTGGAGTCAGGATTTGAATGAAATAATGGCAGATAGCACTTCCTAAGCTCTTGAATGGTGTCCCTGTTTATTTGGCATGTTATCCTCTTTACTCATGGTAACATGTACATGTAGCCCTATGTACCTCTGGCTGTCCTGAAACTCATGTAGACTTCAAGTTGGCTTCAAGTTCACAAAGACCCACCTACCTCTGCCTCCCAAGTGCTGGAATTAAGGATGTGTGCCACTCCTCCCAGATGCCATCTCACTTTCTAGTCCAGGTTGACCTCAAACTTGTGGCTGTTTTCCTGCCAGCTTCCTGAGAGGAGCTAGGGTCCAGGTATGAGCCATGCATGGGACTTATCGCTCTGGCTGTTGGGAGACTTTCCCTTGATACAAATTGAGCCCCAGGGCCTTTGGAAGAGTTTGGCTTCAGGAGCAGCAACACTGGTTCCCCTCCTCCTCCCTTCATGCTCTGTCTTGTACTGTAACCTGCTTAAGACAATACCTTTTTCATGGGTCAAATAAGAGACCTAGTCTGCCTTTGTCACCTTTGGCCATGAATACTCCTATGGATGGACCAAATCTAGAATATATAACCTCAACTTGACAATGATGGAAATTCTAGATGAGATAAAAATTTTGGATGTTAGTTTTTGAACTTAAATGAAACTGCTTGTGTCTTCAGCGACCAGTTCCAAATATACATTTGCTCCACACCCCTCCTGTTACAAACATCAGGCCAACTCTGAGCAGTCCAATAGCATAGAAGTAGGTGGGGACTTAGAGATAATGAAGAGTAGAAGAAATAAAAGTTCCCTGGATTCTTGAGTCTCCTGGGACAGAGCACTAGCTTCAGAGGAGTAGGATTACATCATGTTTGAAATACCAACACCCAAAGACTGAGGCAAAGAGCCTCCAAAGAGAAGACTGAGAATTTAAAACAAACTCTGGCTTGGGTAAGAATGGTTGAGGGAGGAATGAGTAAAGCCAACTCAAGGCTGAGCAAAACTGATTGAATCTGAGAGGACAAATGAGAGAGCTTCTGTGTCTGTTCATTTTTGGAAATAATTGATCATCAGAGTGTGCCATGCACTTTATTCTAAGCCAGAGATAAGCATAGAACAATTATATTCTAGCAAAAGTCAATAAAGCAACCAAGTCAAATGTGTTATGTTAGATGGTGATAACGGTTATGCAGAGTGAGGAAGCAGAGATGGGGGAGTTGGGGAAGGCATGAGACTGTCAGTTGGTGCGCATCTGTAGTCACAGCTATTGGCAGGGAGCTGAGGTAGGATGATGAGTTCAAAGCCAGCCTTGCCAGCATATACTGATATCTTAAAAAGGACAAAGCAGTCATGGTCATAATCCTAGTATGTGCAATGTAGAGACAAAGGATCCCAAGTTCCAGGCTAGCCTTGGCTGCATACTGAAATCCTAGTATGTTTAAGGCCCTGGTCTTTATGCAGTAGCACAAAAAGGAAGACAAGTTAAATTATAACTATTACCTTGAGGTTAATGGACTTGAACTTGCATTCCCTAGGGAGCAACTATGATCTGCACAATTACATCAATTACTGGCTCAGTCCATTGGAAAAAGGGTTATAGGAACTTATAGGACTCATTTTGGTTTTAGTGAAATGCCACATAGATTGGGCTTTGGGGTATATGCCTGTAATCTCAGTACTAGGAAATTAGAGGCAAAGGGAATCAGGAGTTCGAGGCCAGCCTAAAAATATGAGAACAGTTTAAAAATAAAGCAGGAAATGCCATGTTAACATTATCCAGTTCTAGTGGCATATACCTGTAACCCTAGTACTCAAGGGGCTGAGATGGGGATTCAGTATTCCATGTTAGCCATTGCTACATGCTGAGATCTTGACTCAAAAATAAGGACAAAGCAAAACAAAGAACAGAAGAGAAACACCATCTAGTTGTAATTGTAGAGGAGCTGTGGAGCGAGGCAAGGGCTGCTCTCGCAAAGGACCCTAGTTCAGTTCCCAGCACCCAGCCATCTGTAACTTCTGTTCCAGGAGATCTGATGCCATCTGACCTGTGGGTACCAGGCATGCACACGGTACAATGCATATATGCAGGCAAAACACTCATATATATAAAAAATAAACCTAAAAAAGTTTGAAATTATACATATCCGATATTTCTGCTGAAAGTACATGACTTGTGGGAAACTAGGTTTCTTCATTTATCACATAAATTGTATATGGACACATACAAAAATATGAAGAGTAAGATTTTTTTCTTTGCCTTGAACATTTTTATAGCTTTTATTTGTCTCTCCCCTTCTTCCTGCCCTAGAAACCAGTTCTTTGCATAGGCTATGGTCATAGGGCTTCACAAGATCAATTACTGAATACCTTGCAGTGGATTACGGATCTCACACAGTGTTGCAGCTTTATATAGAGCATGGGTAGCCCATAAGCATTGGAAACCCTCACTTGGGAAATGTTTGAGATGCCTGTAGTCCCCGGTGTGTTCTGAATGACAAAGTTCTTTGTGCACAAATAGGACACAATTTATGCAGCAGATAGGGAGCATATTGGGTGTAGTACCTTCCCTTCTTAAAAGATATTCTCTCTCTCTGTGTCTCAGTCTCTCTCTTTGTGTGTGTGTGTGTGCACACTTATGCGTGTGCATGCAGGTACCCGTTGAGGCCAGAAGAGAGCAGGAGCTAGAGTTGTGGGTAATTGTGAGCCATTGGATTTGCTGCCAGGAACTGAGTTTGCGTCCTTTTGAAGAGCTCATGCTCTGACTGATGGTCCACCTCTCTGGTTCCATGCTGGTCCTCCCTGCACTCTTGGCAAGATAGTTGTTCTTTCTTTTTTGTGTGTCATGCTGGAATTGAGGACCTAGAGGGCTATTCTTTTTCTATTTTTAGATTTACTCTAGTTTATGTGTATGGATGTCTTACCTGAGTCTATGCATGTGTCTCATGTGTATGCCTGCCTTCAGAGATCAGAAAAGTGTGTTGGATCGCCGGGCGGTGGTGGCGCACGCCTTTAATCCCAGCACTTGGGAGGCAGAGGCAGGCGGATCTCTGAGTTCGAGGCCAGCCTGGTCTACAAAGTGAGTTCCAGGATAGCCAGGGCTACACAGAGAAACCCTGTCTCGGAAAACCAAAAAAAAAAAAAAAAAAAAAAAAAAAAAAAAAAAAGTGTGTTGGATCACATGAAACTGCAGTCAGGGATGGCTAGGAGCCACCATGTGGGTACTGGGAACCAAACTTGGCTCCCCCCTGCAAGAGCACTGTGCTCTTAACCTTTGAGCCATCTCTCCAGCAGAGCGCATGGATAAGCAATTCCCTTCTTTTATATCCATAAGAGGAACATACTTGTTTTAAGTCTGGTCATGGTAGTGCATACATGTGATCCTAGTACTTAGGTAATGGAGACAGGAGGATCAGGAGTTCAAAGCAGGTTTCTTGTATATAGTTTGAGGCCAGCTTGGATTGCATGGCACATTTTCTCAAACCAAAAGGAACCAAAACTGAAAACTAAAAACACAAAACAAAACTCCCCAAATAGACTTGCTTTACTTCATTTGTTTATTTATACACAGCGTCCCATTGTCCAGGAGCTTGTAGCTTTCCTGCCTGAAGGATTACAGGTGACTCCCAGAGCTGGCTTCACACACACACACACACACACACACACACACACACACACACACGAGAGAGAGAGAGGGAGAGAGAGAGAGAGAGAGAGAGAGAGAGAGAGAGAGAGAGAGAGAGAAGAGAGAGTTAGTTTTGTTTTTTCAGGACAGAGGTTTTTCTGTATAACTCTGGCTGTCCTTAAACTCACTCTATAGACTATAGACCAGGCTGGCCTTGAACTCAGAGACCTGCCTGCTTCTGCCTCCTGAGTGCCGGGATTAAAGCAGTGCTCTCATATATATATATATATATATATTCTCCCTCTTCCCCCCTACTTCTCAGGTTCTCATGTAGCCAAGGCTAGTTTTGGACTCTTGCCTCAGCTTTCAGGCACAAGACACTCCATTCTATCCTCTTGCTTTAATTGTTTTTAAAAAAAATGTTTAAAATTATTTTATGTGTATGGGTGTATGCATGTCTGTTTATATACCACTTGTGTGCCTAGTATCCACAGAGGTCAGAAGAGGATATCAGGTTGCCTGGAACTGGAGTTATAGGTGGTTGTGCGTGGCTATGTGGTTGCTGGGAACAGACCTCAGGTCCTCTGGAGGAGCAGACAGTGCTCTTAACCATTGAGCCATTTCTCTAGCTTGGTATTTAAAATTTAAAGAAGTGAGAGAATATTTTGTATCTATCTTGTTACTGAGAGCAGCACTGTGATACTTAGGATTTAAGAAAGAGATCTAAGAGTTTGAAAAAGCATCACTGGAAGCTTGACATTGACAAGAGGTCTGAGGAGAGAGGGAAAGAGCTATGCAGTATCTAGGATTGCAAAAACTGTTCTAGATAGAGGGTTGGCAAGGACAAAGTCCTCGAGAGCCTGGGGGTGGGGAAGGGTGAGGCACCGGTTAGAGCAGTGAATGGGGCCAGATGGGTATAAATTGTAGGTCATAAGGAAGACTTTGATTTTTATTCTGATTAAAATTTATATTGACAATTGAAAGATAAGCATATAAGAAAGCCTGGTGCTCCCAGGGGGCACGCTCCAGTTCTGAGCTGTAGACGCTGGTTTCAGTTCATACATTTAACTACCTATCATTCTTTCTGTAAGCATTTGGGAGATGGGGTACATTGTTCCAGGGCCTATGCTAGAAAATAGGGGAAAGATACCCTCACCTTAGTTATGGAGGAAGGAGGTCCTGCCTTCCCACAGGTGGGGTTAGCACTGCCAGTGTGGCTTTGGTAAGTGGTCAGCTTGGGAAATGAGTAGGTTAACTAACAGCATCAAGGGGGAAGGAAGTGCATGCAGGAAGAAGGGGCAGCCCCATTTCTCCACTGATGCTAAGCTCTAGCCTGGCCTGAGGAAAGGACTGGGACAGGCGAGGCCAGGTGCCTGGACATGGATGTCTGCCTGCTGCCTACTCACACTCCACATTTAGAACAGTTTCCAGAAAGTGGTGGGAGGGAGTGGGTAGGACAGCTAAATATAGTTCTTGGACCTCTGAACTATCTGGGAGGGTCTGTCCACTATGTGTGTGTCACCTGTTACGTCCACCCACTGCCATCTGGCCCTGAATCCCTGCCCTTGCATTGAGCCTGCTGCTTGCTTCTTGCTTGTCTCTGGACGTAACTCTGATCACCCTGCTGTTAGGCCTGCTCCTGACTGGTCCTCCTGGGAATCTGTTTTGGCCTACGTTTTCTCACCAGACCTTGTGAGTCCTGTGGGCCTGGAGATAATGGGGGAGGAGAGGGCTGGGTATTCGAGAAAGGTCAGTGGGAGGTCAATTGGGGAGGGGATTCTAGATAATTCCAGAAGAGTGAAGGCCCAGACCTAGGTCACAGGCTGAAGCCTGGGCTAAATCAATAGAAAGGAGTGGGTGGATTGGATGATATTTAGAAACCGGGGTTGACAAGAACCCAGACGGGTCACATTTGTTTTTATCTGGGCTGAGAATGGCAGTATACACTCACTTTGGGCCAACCCCACATCCTCTTTACCAGATGGCCAAAACCAGATTCTCTTCCAATATGGGATGTGAGGTAGTTACAGGATGGGGCTCTGGCTGCGAGGCCACAGACCCAATGTAGGATTGAGCTGGAATTGATGTCTTTGGGTCTCTCTGATGGGACTCCTCTTCCTAGGCTCACCATGTCGGCTGCACCCGGCCTTCTGCGCCAGGAACTGTCCTGCCCGCTGTGCTTGCAGCTGTTCGATGCGCCAGTGACCGCTGAGTGTGGTCACAGTTTCTGCCGTGCCTGCCTGATACGTGTGGCAGGGGAGCCTGCCGCCGATGGCACGGTTGCCTGTCCCTGTTGTCAGGCACCTACGCGGCCACAGTCGCTAAACACTAACCTCCAGTTGGCCCGCCTTGTGGAGGGTTTGGCACAAGTACCCCAAGGCCAGTGTGAGGAACACCTGGATCCACTGAGCATCTACTGCGAGCAGGACCGCACACTTGTGTGTGGTGTGTGTGCTTCGCTCGGTTCGCACCGTGGTCATCGTCTTCTGCCTGCCGCTGAAGCCCACGCGCGTCTCAAGGTGCGGGACTCGGTGAAGGCGGGGTGGGACTGCTGAATAGAGCGAGGTCTGACCTTGGAAAGACGCTGCCCATTGACTTGCAGTATGAGCTTCTGAGGCTAGGTTCCAGGTTGCTAAAGAGGGTGGGGGGAGCTAGGCAGCCAGAAGAGGGGGTCCAAAGGTCCGCATGAGGCGCCTGCTGAGCGTAGCCCACAAGAACCGGCTGGGAACTGCGTGCAGAATAGCTAGCTTGCTTGGCTACAGTCCTCCAGCAAGCCTGAAAATGCCAGAGCTGGGTCTGACCAAACTGTGGTGTGCTGGCATACTGGGACTGGGAGACTACCTTCGGCCCACGCACTTTTGGATGAACTGGGTGGGCCTGCTAGACTGGTATGTTTGCACGGTGAATGATCTGGTAAGACGAACAGACAGAAAGTTAAGGGCATGTCCAGGAGTCCCCGAGGCTGTGCACTGATGCATGCCAGAGGCCTGCCTACTCATTCCTGAAACTACTAAACTTGTGCAAGCCTGAAGTTTGCCAGGGGAGTGGGAAAGGTGAGGCATTCCTGGCCAAAGCTCACCACGGGTAGGTAGCACCAGGATTCCAGCCTAGGCTGTCATTATAGTTTGTACTAGAATACAGCCTTTACACAATCGTGTTATCCTGAAGTTGCACCAGGAAAAAAATATCCAATTATTGCCGAGTGGATCTGCACCAAGTACACCAGCTCCTACAAATCATCATGCATATCACAAGTCATGCACATGCAGATACTAGCAGATAGGTGCCTACCTAGCCCAGGAAGGTCTGTTCTTAAGTATTTATTAGGCTATGGAAAAAAACCTCTAGCAACAGGTGCAGAGTTGGGGGAGGAAGTGTGGTCTGGAGGTAAGGAGTGGTCTTCTCCAGCCCAGTGCAGCTGTTGCTACTCTTCTGCTGCTCACAGGCATTGCTTTCTCAGCACCATGTCTTCACTCTCCTTTGATAGCAATTCCCAAACGTTCCAGGGCCTCACCTCATGGCCCTCCTTCCTGCTCCTGCCTTACTCAGTTCAGCTCAGTCCTGGCTGTGAGCCTGTTGTTAGGAGACCACCCAGCCCAGTTCCTCTTTGCTAACCCCTGAACTCCAACCTTGCTCATTTTTATCTGTGAAGAGAGACTAGAACCTGTGAAATAGAAGTGCATCAGGCTTCTGGAAACATAAGGGGCAGACGTGGAGTTCCGATCTCGGAGATCTGCATCAGCTTAGCCTTGAGTCTTAGGAGGTCTGAAGAAGGAGACCCTAGAAAAGAGCCTGAGGGAGGGAAGGAAACAGGAAGAGCTCTGGAGCTTGACTTGACCCCTGGAGCTTTGACAGGATTAGGTCAGGAACCCGCTTACCAGACTCGGAGTGACTGGATGAGTTCCTGGGCACTGGGGGCTCACAGTGCTTTTCGAAGCTGTGCTGTGCGTTCCTGCACACCCATGTCCTGCAGCATGGTTCCTATGGGGTTGGCACTGTAGTCCTCGAAGTAGAAGGCAACTGGTTTGTTGGTGAGGTTGACGGCATCCAGTGGCCCAAGTTCCCCTTATCTCCCAGGATGTGTTGAAAGCCCTCGAGAGTGGAGCCAGCCTCAAGCTTGAACTTCTTGGGCCAGCCAGGCTCCCCAGTACCTTCTGATGGTGCTTGTTTGCCATGGCTCAGCCCTGTGACCATGACTGACCCTGAACCTCTGACCACAGGCCCCCAGAGCAACCAGGGAGGCCTCACTGGCAACAGACAGTGATGCCTCAAGGGAGGACCTCTGAGGAAGAGACTGATCTGGCAGCTAGCCAGGAGTCCTTGGTCCAGCCCTGTGTTTCCCCCTGGGCCAGTATTCCTCAACAAACACCACCTTGTGTCTTCAGTTTCCCCCAGCGGAGCAGGAGGTATCATCTGGTTGAAATGGGGGTGTTACTGCTCCCATTCTGCATAGGAGGAACAGGAACTGACAGCAATGGTGGTAAGAAGGCAGGAACTGTTAGCTCTTCCATGCTTGCACTTCATGGATCCCTAGCCAGCTCTCAGAAAGGTTAGCTGATCTACAGGACGTGTGTACATTAGATTTTCTGTCCTCAGAGCCCATAGCTGTGGAAAGGGGCTGGCTAGGGCACCAGGCTGACTGTGACTGAATTTTTAAGTAAGGGGTGAAACCCAGGAAGGGAAGATTGTTCTCCCTCTCTTCCCTTTCTTCCATCTTCCTCCACTTCCTCCACTTCCTCCTTCTCCTCACCTTCTCCCTCTTCCCCCTTCCCCCTCCTCCCAGCTCCTTCTCTGCTTCTTCTTCCCCCTCATTTTCCTTCTTCTCTCTTCCCTCTTTATTTCTTCTCCTCTGAGACAAGGTATTAGGTATTATTATGTAGCTCAGGCTGGCCTCAAATTTGTGATTCTCCTGCCTCCACCTCCTGAGGGCTGGGGTTGCAGACATGCACTATTATGGCCAGCTTCCTTTCCTTTTTTCATTCATCCTTCACTCATTTCTGGAAGCCTGCTGTGTGCCACACGCTATACTTTGTAGTCTGGTGGTGATCTGTTTGTGATCCCTGCAAGGACCTATGCTGAGGTTAACTGCTTGCAAGTGAGGCTGGGGAAATTAAGGCCACTAGGAAGTTAACGGGCTGGAGAGATAGCTCAGCAGTTAAGAGCACTGACTGCTCTTCCAGAGGTCCTGAGTTCACACCCATCTGTAATGGGATCTGATGCCCTCTTCTGGTATTTATGAAGACATCTACAGTGTACTCATATTAAAAAAAAAAAAAAAAAAAAAAAAAAAAAAAAAAGAACATCACAGGCAAAGGTACGAGAATGAAGTATGGTCAGGTATGTAAATGGATAGGAGACCAGGCAGAGGGCTGGAGAAGGAGCTACCATCGAGGAGAATAGTACAGATGGCAGGAGGGTGGCATTCCTATCATCTCTTTTAATTTGTCCCATAGACACAGCTTCCACAACAGAAGATACAGCTGCAGGAGGCATGCATGCGCAAGGAGAAGAGCGTGGCGGTGCTGGAGCATCAGCTGGTGGAGGTGGAGGTGAGGGGCTATGGTGGCAGAGCCCTGGGACTGTAGGTCCAGCGAGGATCCCTAGCAAGAATCTTCTCATCCCTCCCTCAGGAGACAGTGCGTCAGTTCCGGGGAGCTGTTGGGGAGCAGCTGGGGAGGATGCGGATGTTCCTGGCTGCCCTGGAAAGTTCTTTGGACCGCGAAGCAGAAAAGGTTCGAGGTGAGGCTGGGGTTGCCTTGCGGCGGGAGCTGTCAAGCCTGAACTCTTACCTGGAGCAACTGAGGCAGATGGAGAAGGTGCTGGAGGGGGTGGCTGACAAGCCACAGACAGAATTCCTTATGGTGAGCACCCCCATAAGATCCTCCCCTCCCTGCATCCTGGCCATGGCTTGGGCTCCAGAGGCCTCATCCCATTGTCACATGGGGACCCTGAAGCCTATAACAGCGAAGGGACAAGCTAGGACTTCATATCAGGGTTGGGACTCTGAACTGTGGTTCAGGTTAGCCAGTGCGTGAGTGTCTCTGTGGCACCATTCACGTTATGATGTTATAGGCTTGTGTGTCTGTTGGGACAGTTATCTAATAGGTGGCTGTGTGTCTCTGGGGTAAGGAAGGGCATCTGTTTCTGTTCATGTGATAGTTAATCTCTAAGGGTGGTGCTGAGTCTTGGGTTTTTTTTGGCTTTTCTCATCTTTCTGACCCCACACTCATCGTTAGAGCTCCCCAGAGTCCTTCTTCCCTGCTTTATCTCCATTCTCATCTTCTCTTTCTCCAGAAATACTGCTTGGTGACCAGCAGGTGAGCAACTGGCTCTTTCTTTTGCTGAACTTGCTTGCCCCAGCCTTCCAGGGATACCCTCTGCTCACGGTGTGCTTTCCAGTCATTTCTCACAACCATTTCTGTGCACTTTGTGTTGAACACAGACACGAAACAGCCTAAGTCCTTACCCCAGGACCTCATATACTGGTGCCATGGCACCTCAGATGTGGGATAGGTCATAGGTGTCATGTCAAGACTGCTGGGAGGGGAAGGGATTGCTGAAGGAGACTTCCCAGGAGAACGGACATTGAGGCTGGACGTATGGACAGGGGCTGGGGAAATGACATGGCAAAGTGCAGACTGGCCTCAAGCTCACGGTGTGAGCAGGCTTGGACCTAGTGTTCCTCCTGTCTTGCCTCTCACATGCTGGGGTTATTGCATGCTCCACCACTGTGCCTGTCTCAAGCATCTTAACGGGTGCATTTATATTCAATGGTATTGCACAGCCTCATGCTGTACAGCTGCCATCTTCATCCATTTCCAGAGCTTTCCCATATTCCCAAGTGAGTTTAAGGCAAGGGTGTGATGTGAAGAAGTCATGAAAGCCCTCTCCAACAACCTGTGTCTTCTAGTCTCTTGGAGTAATTCTTCCTGCCCCTCAACATCACCTCCCTCCCCTCAGGCTGCAGAAGATCCTGTCAGAGTCACCACCACCAGCAAGGCTAGATATCCAGCTGCCTGTCATCTCAGATGACTTCAAATTCCAGGTGTGGAGGAAGATGTTCCGGGCTCTGATGCCAGGTACTGAGAAGGTTGGGTAGCTCTTGGTTTGTATAACTGTGCAGTTTGGTGGGAGGCCCAAGACACAGGGAAAGGCTTCCCAGTCCCACCTCAGAAAGCCACAGAAGAAGGTACTCTTTGCTTCTGGGGTCCTTCCCTGTAGCCCTCTAACCTGTGTTTGGAGAAGGACCTTTGAGGGCCTGGGGTTTACAATGGGTGAAGGACATGAAAAGCACCCAGCTGACCCCAGGAGTCCTGCTGTGACTGGGTCTGGGCCACGGCCTGTGTGATCCTTGGTCAGTTCTTGTCTGATCATAGAGATAATGGTCCCTGCTGGCTGAGGGCTGGGGACCTGGAGAGTTCCTGGAACTCTGGAGATAAAACTATATCTGACACTGCCTCTGGGAGCCTGTGGCTGGGGGCCAAGGGCTCAGTCTCCTCTCCTAAGAGCTAACATTTCTGGGTGCCTACAGGACACACACACACACACACACACACACACACACACACACCTACCTGTTCTGTCTTTTCTGCCAGCTGGTCCAGGAGGGGAAATGACAAGAACTCTAGTTTATTCAAGAGAAAACTTTTAAGGCCAGAGACTATATCAAGACAGACAGAATCCGGCTTCCTGGCTCCTGTTCTGGATCTTGGGCCTTTTGTGGACCTCAAAAAAAAAAAAAAAAAAAAAAAAAAATCATTCATTTGGTATCTCCCAGTCCTGCCCACCCCTTGCTTCACTGTGCAGTTGAGCAAACACTGTGCATGTGGAGTCGGAGAGAGGAGTCTAAGGTCCTTAGAGAGAAGGAAGGCTCTACAGAGCTAGCCTGATCATTATCTGTTTTGGCAGCGTTGGAGGAATTGACTTTTGACCCCAGCTCTGCGCACCCGAGCCTGGTGGTGTCTTCCTCTGGTCGCCGAGTGGAATGCTCGGAGCAGAAGGCGCCTCCAGCGGGAGAAGACACACGCCAATTCGACAAGGCGGTAGCGGTGGTGGCGCAGCAGCTGCTGTCACAGGGCGAGCACTACTGGGAGGTGGAGGTGGGCGACAAGCCGCGCTGGGCCCTGGGAGTGATGGCAGCTGACGCTTCCCGCCGTGGCCGGCTGCACACGGTGCCCTCACAGGGGCTGTGGCTGCTCGGCCTGCGTGATGGCAAGATCCTGGAGGCGCACGTGGAGGCCAAGGAGCCGCGGGCACTGCGCACCCCAGAGAGGCTGCCGGAGCGCATCGGCCTCTACCTAAGCTTCGCCGACGGCGTCCTGGCTTTCTATGATGCGAGCAACCCCGACTCACTTACGCCACTCTTTTCTTTCCACGAGCGTCTGCCCGGGCCGGTGTACCCATCTTTGACGTGTGCTGGCATGACAAGGGCAAGAATGCCCAGCCCCTGCTGCTCGTGGGGCCCGACAGCGAGCAGGCCTGAGCTCCTGCCAACTTGGAGGAAGGCCTGGTCCTGAAGGCGGTGGGATCACTTAGGTTACTTTTGTTAGGCCTGGATGGGTTGGGTGGGGTCAGACTTCTAGGGCTGGGGGTAGGTAGGGAGGGGGTGTTTGTCTTATAGAGTTTAGGGAAGTACACAGGTTGGGATAGAGGGAAATTTAACTCAGGTTAGTGAGGAAATCTGAGTCTGGGTCAAGAATTCCAGGAGGAAGCTGAGGATTAGGAAGGCTGGGGAGAGGATAGGATTTGGAAGGGATTTAGTGGAGGATCTTGGGAAGTCTGTGGAACAATGGTCCCTTCAGCCCTGCAATCCACTCCTGAAGGCCCCCTCCTCTTCAAGGTTGCAGATCCCTCATACCTGGTGGGTTTTCAGTTAGTGCTCTATCTAACTGCCTTTTTAAAGCCCCCACCAATCCTGAGAGAGTGCTGGTGCGTGACTATAATCCCAGCATCCAGGAGGCTGAGGCAGGAGGCTGGCAAATTGAAAGCCAGCAGGACTCTATCACAAACAACAGTGACTGTTTCTGATGCAGTAGGTCAGGGGGTGGGGGTCAAAGAGGGCTTCTTGAGCTGTAGTGATA